>CM062570.1:16468309-17668309 GCA_031468815.1 Morus bassanus
GGCCAAGCAGGGGCAGGGTATTTTTAGGTCCCTTCCCCTCCCCTCCGCCTGCCTCGCAATAGCCGCCGAGCGCTTAATACAAGGGGAGGGGGGAGAGCGAGCGGGAGAAAAGTTAACTGTTTTGCAAAGAGGGGAGAAAATAGGCAGGGAGGGGGAGGGAGCGAGAAGGAGCAGGGCAGGGTGAGCTGTGTCAGGGGATGTGTGTCTGTCTGTCTGTCTGTCTGTGTGTGCGTGCGCACGGGGTGCCCGCAGGCGGCGGATCTGGATGCACTTTAGCCCTGTGCTCTGCTGCTCTCGTCTGGGGCAGCGCCGCCGAAGCCCGAGTCTCGCCTGACCCTTCATTTCACTGCGGCCAGGAGGAGCCCCGAGCCCGCCGCCGCCTCTCCCTGCTCTGCAGGGACCTCGCCTGCCACGGTCTGCCTCCCCGCCGCCCCCTCCCCCGCCGCCGGCCCGGGCCCCCCGCGGGGTGCCCGTGGGGTCGGTGTGGGGGTGCCCCCGCCGCCGTCACCGCCGGCCCCCGCCAGCCTCCCCCCGCTCCCGGGCCGCCCAGCCCCGCCGCAACCTTTAGCCGGGGACGGACCTCTCGGCTGGTTCCGCACAAGACGCCAGCAGCCGCTTCCCCTCTCGCCGCCCTCCCCTCCGGTGCTAGCCCCCCTCCCCACCCCAATAAAACAGACCCCCCCTCCCTCCGGCCCCAAAGAGAAACCCACACCGCCCCCCCCAACACAAATGCACAATCACGGGCGAGGGGAGGGAGAGGGAGGAAAGGGCGAGAGACGCGAAGAAAGAAGGGGGGAAAGGAGAGAGAGAGGAAAAATTAAAAGGGCACAAGGCTGTTCATCACCAACATGGCTGCCTTAGCTCAGACCTAAAAGAGGAATAACCCAGGCTGTGTCTTTGTCAGTTTCACCTCTGTAACCCTAAACTAATGCACGAAACGACGGAGGCGGCTGCAGAGAGGAAGGAGACGGGGAGAGGAGGAAGGAGAAAATGGCAAAAAGAGGGGGCACTTACGTGAAGAGAGGCGCTTGGGCTGCTCCTGCTTCCTCCTGGGCATTTTCCCCCTTTTTTCACATTCTCCTCCTTGGTTTAACGGGAGATCAAATAAGACCGGGAGGGGGGGGCACAGACAGGCACAAAGCCGGGGCCCCCGAGGGAGCTGCTAACCGGGGCGGGTTTTCCCTCTTCGCCGGGGGAACGGGGGCTGAAGCCGGTTTTCCCGGAGCCACCGCGAAGGGCTCCCTCTCCCCCCCTCTCTCTTTCTTTTTCCTTCCCCCCCCCCCCCCCCCCAACCCGGTCGTGCACCTGGCTTGTCCCCGGTCGCAGTATCCCTCAGCGGCCGGGGATGTGTTCCCGGCGGGCGAGCGGGCGCCGTGCCGGGGCGAGGGCTGGCGCTGCGGTGCCGAGGGCTGCGCCCCGCGCGCCTCCCGGCCCCTAACTAACACTAACGCCGGGATCAAAGGGCAGCGGCGGCGCTCACGGCTCGCCCGCGGGCGGCGGGCGGGCAGCGGGAGGCAGACAGGGACACACACACACACACACACACACACACACACGCACACACACCCCGGCGGGCGGGCACACGCACACGCACACACACACACACACACACACACACGCCTCTCCCGGGCAGAGCAAAGGGGAAGGTGCCCCCGCTCCCCCGCCGCGCTCCGGGCGCGGCGCTGCGCGCCGGCGGGGCTCAGGCGGAGGATGCGCTGCCCCGGTCCTGCTCCTGCTCCTAATTCGCTCTTTAAAACAAAAAAAAAAAAAAAAAACCAAAACCAAAAACAAACAAAAAAAAAAAAACCAAAAAAAAAAAAAAGAAGGGGGGGGATTTGTGGGTCTTGACCATTCGCACTGTAATTCCCTCATTTCTGGTGGGAAACAAAATAATAACAACAACAACCCTTTTCCAAATTAAGACGTTTTGTCTTCCTGTGTTACAAAAGAAATATTGTACTAGTGCAAAGCTAACCCCACAGAATTTCTTGGGAGTGTTCAGCTATTCTTTCACACAGCACAGGGGCCAGAGGGGCTTACTGGAACCGAACTTCAGTTTGGGGGGGGGGGGTAGGGTGATTAGATACAACTCCCTCCGTGCCAAATTAAGTGTACAAAATCAGCAAGGAAGGAAGGTGGGCAAGTTAGTATGTGGATACGCTTTTCCAGTATCAGGTTCTGACAATTTCTAGTGCAGGTTTTAAAAAGTGGAAAAAATGCAAGCAGCATGGACATCCCAACTCCTTGAGAAGTGTGTGTGGGGAGGGGGGGAGGAAATCAAGATTAGGTCACCCCTAATGGTTGATTTAACTGCTACATGATACTCCTACAGTGCACACAGCAATCTGGACTTCTGAAATTTACCTTTTTTCCTGCTGTAATGCAGGTATATGAAGCTTTATCCTGAAGCAATTCCAGTGTGCATTATGAAGCCAGGATAGCAGTTTTCATTAACTGATACATACTTTCATTACTTCACAAATCGCACATCTTTCTTCAAAGACAGACATGAAGGTGGGGGGAAAAAAAATAGAAGAGGGATTGGGTCTCACTAAAGCACAAAAGGTACATCGTGAAAGAGAAGTGCTCTCTTTGTGACTTGCAATCATTTGGATAAAAGTTCATGCAGAGGTTGTTAATGATTTAAACTCTAAAACCTGTTACTACAATTGAAGTAAAATGTTTTGAAGCACAGTTGTTTCGTATAGCTCTCTCTTTGTGTAAGGAAACTTTGAACTTGGCAGAATACATAATCGAAAGCATGAGTCAGATGTTGCAAAAATAAAAAAAAGTGCATTATTCTAGCATGTATACCTGTTAGAAATTTTTGCTTTTACAACCTGACTCATCATTTTATCACATCATCTAATCATTAAGGTTGGAAAAGACCTCTGGGATCATCAAGTCCAACCGCCAACCCAACACCACCAGGCCTCCTAAACCATGCCCTGAAGCACCTCCAGGGATGGTGACTCCACCACCTCTCTGGGCAGCCCGTTCCAGTGCCTGACCACTCTTTCAGTAAAGACAGTTTTCCTAATATCCAATCTAAACATCCCCTGACGCAACTTGAGGCCGTTTCCTCTTGTCCTATTGCTTGTTACTTGGGAGAAGAGACCAACACCCACCTCACTGCAACCTCCTTTCAGGTAGTTGTAGAGAGTGACAAGGTCTCCCCTCAGCCTCCTCCTCTCCAGACTGAGCAACCCCAGCTCCCTCAGCCGCTCCTCATAAGACTTGTTCTCCAGACCCTTCACCAGCTTCATTGCCCTTCTCTGGACACGCTCCAGCACCTCAATGTCCTTCTTGTAGTGAGGGGCCCAAAACTGAACACAGTATTTGAGGTGCGGCCTCACCAGTGCTGAGTACAGAGGCATGATCACTGCCCTACTCCTGCTGGCCACACTATTCCTGATACAAGCCAGGATGCTGTTGGCCTTCTTGGCCACCTGGGCACACTGCTGGCTCATGTTCAGCCGGCTGTCAACCAGCACCCCCAGGTCCTTCTCTGCCAGGCAGCTTTCCAGCCACTCTTCTCCAAGCCTGTAGTGTTGCCTGGGGTTGTTGTGACCCAAGTGCAGGACCCGGCACTTGGCCTTGTCAAACCTCATACAACTGACCTCGGCCCATCGATCCAGCCTGTCCATTCATTTTTTTATCCTAACTTTAAAACATATATTTTCTTTTAATAAACTGTCTAGGAAAACACAAAACAGCAGATCTGCAACCTAAATCTTTTAAACAGTCAACTTATACTCTTAATCACCTCAAGTTAGAATGGTTTCAAAAAATATTATACCCATTTTACAGCCACAATTATCTTTTCTACAAGAAAAAACAACCCTAAATAAGATTTAAAAGATTACATATATGAGACTGTCAGGTTCACTAGCATGCACATGCAATTCTGAGTTTTAAAACCACATGTATAGAATGCACTTGTACTGAGACAAAACAGACTCCTCCTGTCTTCAGCTGGTTTATCATCTCACAAAATACTAAAATACTAGCTAAAATACCTGCTAAAATACTTTGTTTTCATGGAGAGATTTACTTATTTTTAATCCAAAAGTAAAAACCAAAGTGTATAACTGACAGAAACAGGGCTGGAGATTTTTGGGGGTGGAGATGAATCCAAAGAGCTACCCTACACTTACTCATGATCAAGAGTACCAGAGTCAGAATTCCCTCAGAATATTTAGGTCCTGTCTTTTCCTTCCATTCTCCAGATTATGCTGCTTTTAGAGATTTGTATAGCGTTAGTAATGATAACCAAAAATATCAGAGGCATTCTTTACTATTGCTCACAAATCTCAATTTTGACATGCCAGGGACTAGCAACAGAACTTTGCTCACTAGTAAGAGTTGCCGTGCTAAACCCTTCTTAATTATTTTTTTAATATTATTTTTCAAATAATTAATTAAATAATAAATATTATAATAATTAATAATTATTTTTTAAATTCTACTGGCAATTGTGTTGAACTAAAGCCAGCTTTGTGAGCAGTGGCTTTCTATCCATCCAAATGATCCTATCTGAGCAGAAGGCCACAAAGTTGCCATTTCAGAAAGGGAAAGAGTACTGGCTCTGTGCAATGATCCACTGCTGCTGTGGCAGCCCATCTTCAGGTGCTCTAGGAGAACGGGATGTAGGAAATACTACATCCTGCATCACCAGCCTTTCCACACTCTATTCCTCATGCATTTCTGGCATAAATTAATGTTGACATTGTCAGCATTAATTTACAATATGCTGTGGGGGTCGTCCCCCCCCCCCAACCACTTGAAACCCCCTTTAGGGGAGTTGAGGTGGCTGCAGCAAAGACACTACAGGAACACAGCTCTTTGAAAGGGCCATGGGGACTGGCAAGCAATAGAGCAGCACTAAATCTCTCTGAGGGTGACCTTGGCTTCAATAGACATCCCAACAGTTTGCCTAAGAGTTTAGTGGGCCAAGCCTTAAGCCTGTTGTGCAGTGAAAGAAATCCCAATGGTCGAATGAATTATCAGGGCGAAACTTTATATACTCTAGCTTTGAAGAGTTTCTAATCCCACGCCTGGAAATACTCTATACGGGAACAACTTGGTTCTTCATATCTGTCCTGGCTAATTGCATTACTCCACATATTGTCCTGGTCAATAGATTGTATCCAGCCACCACACTGGAATCAAAGATAGAGGAGTCCTAACTTTACTTTCCTTTATACATTGGTTTAAGGAAAATGACTAAGGGCATAACGCCATTTTAAAAATAATCTTCCATTATATGTTTGGTGGTATAGTAGGAAAAAGAATTAAGTCAGCTGACCATACTTTTGAACATTTCTAGTCCAAACACAAGAAAATAGTTGCAAGTCTTCCACAGACAACATAATATAAATAATGCATTGCTTCTGCAGGTCCTGCTATTAATAAGTAATGATTGTATGGCACCTTCCAAACACCAAACCTAGTTACACATATGAATTAAGTTCAGCCTCAGAAACCACTTTTGAACAAAGTAAATATTTTCTTCACTTACATGTGAGAAAAATGAAACAAAGTGAGCAAATAAGATTTTACACAGTAATAAATGATGTAACATTCTTAAAACCTTTGCAGGGTGTTTAGCATTCAAACTATCTCTTATGTAATGCAAAAAATACTTGAAAATGTTGCCAAACAGAAACTTAAGTTAGCTGACATCCTTGCTTTACTCTTTGAAACTTTAAAGACTTCTGTCCCCAGGCTCAGATTTTTAAAAAAAGGGTACTGAGCGGAAAAATGGGCCCATTTTGACCAGTTCTTGGGCCTGAAACCAAACTATGGTATTAGGTCACCTCTGCTTAAAGTACAGACTACCAAAACGATGGTCAGGTCAGCTGTGTGTCCCCGAGCATGCAGAGGAGAGCTATTCAGACTCCACGGACTCTCTTTAATGGTACTCCTATCTTTAGATTAATTTCCTATTGAACATAGAATATATTTGCCTATAGCCTCTGTATCTTCAATATCTAACATGAGGCACGCTGTTTTTCATCCAAATTACCCTCTCTCCCCCACACCTCTCAGAGGGATACCCTCAATGGCCTAAACTCCTCCTCTTTTCTATTTTAATTGATGTCAATATTTCTATGCTCAGCAGTAACTATGAATCAATTCTGCAAACATGATTTGATTACAAACTTCTCTTTGCTCTAAAGCATTTAAGAGGCAAACACCAGGGGATGAACAAATCCATAGGATAACAGCTCATGGATACCATCATCCATGTTTGCAAATGCTCTGTAAACAAATAACATTAAATAATGGATTTGTAATAATAATAAATAATTACAAGTTAGTGACTGGCGATGTCACCAACCAGTTTCACAAAGGCCAATAAGGAATGATCAGAAGTCATTACTATCTGATGATTATTACCTTGGGACAGATTACAAACAATTATGAAGTGGGAGGCGGAGTTGCATAACCAGTGGATCCTAAAGGACAGACAGCCTTTAGCTTTTGTAAAAGGCAACCAAGTTCTCCTTCCCCAAGGTTTTTTAACCTCTTCCTTCTTAAAATGAAAGGAAAAGGGAAGGACTATAGTCAGTGAACTATCACAGCAACCTAGACAACAACTCTTTTTGCAACCCTTGAAATCACTGGCAGTGCTCCCCCAACTCTTTAGCTGCCTATGCCATGCTGGTGAGGAGAGAATATATTGAATCAGGAATGTTCATCAAGACCAAGATTCTCGTGAATTCCACTACAATCTTGCAGCCTCAGAGTGGAGAGGCATCAATAATGAGGAGTGCAATACACCCTGTATCTCTTAGCTAAACCACAACTGGTTTTCTCAGAATCTTGTCTAAATCCTAGCAAATAAACTAACCATAATCATTTAATAATAATTTCAACACAAGATGCTTCCAGTTGAAATGCAAATTTAACATATTAATACTTCTTCAGAAGAATCATGGTGTTTATATTTTTCAGCTGTTAGTACAGTACACTACCTAGGATAGGTGATATAGCTCCTAATTTCAATTTAAAAAAAAACAAACCCAAAACAATACTTAAAGCTGCTAGCCTTAAACCCATGCTGATTTATAATCCTAGATTTTGCAGGCCAGAAATACACAGGTCTGGAGAGGGATTACATTAGCATCCACACCTTTTTGTTGCTACTCACATACTATGGGATGTTTCTTCATATTTACCAAGGAAGTCTCGTGATTCTTATCTTACCATAAGTGTAGTTGGCTTTTGAATTCCGTAATTCACTATACCACCACTTCACAACCCCTTTTCTGTAAGCACATTTTGCAAAAAAAATCACTTAAGCCTATGACTATTAGGCTTAAGTCTACAGATACTTGAAATGCAAAATTTCTCCCCCAAATCTGAGCCAGCAACATCTTACCCAGTACAGATTAAATACAGTAAAAATAAATTAATATTTTACAACATAAATTACTAAGCAACTTCTGAACTGATGAGAAGAATTTGTTTAGTCAACTGGGGACTGGAACACTGAACTCAGGGCTATTACAGTTACAAATGTGGAAATAAAAAAAGGATAAATATCTACTCCAACTCTAATCTTTTTGCACCATTCCCCATTCTCCATTTAAATGCATTGAAATCAATAACTTTACCCCATCCTAAGAATGGTTTAAATTACATGAGTGAGACCCAGAGCACTCCCTCTGTCATTTTGCATCTGCTTAACATTGTTAGTCACTGGTTAATTGAGGTTTTAGGCACATGCTCATTAGCAAACACCTGCCATGTTTTAAGACACTACCACCCTCCTGGAGAAGCTAACTACTTCCACCCCCAAACCGGCAAAACAGAATGCATTTGGCCTCCTCATCTGCTTCAGTGTGAAGTCTTGCAGCTTAGTTAAGTAGCAAGGCAATAGCATTTTAAGCCACAGCTGTTTGCTAAATGAAAGTGTGTCTAAGTTCTTAAACACCTTGTTACCTATACGTTGAGAGGCAGAGTCTCTGCTGCACCAGCAAGGTGGCAAATTCCTCAGGGAAATCAATTCTGGTTTCTCAATTCACTAGCTAGTTTTCTGTTAAAACACTAGAGTAATACTGAGACTGCTCTGGAACCCGAGGACTGGCAAGATCCCAAGGAGCTCATCTACTATCTAGGACTGTGCATTTACCAAACTCATCTCTCTCTCTCTGACACAGCACCTCGCCAGAAATACAGCAGGAGAAAGGCAGGCAGAGAAGTGGACGTTAGCAGTACTGATGACAACTATGCCCTCTTGGCAATACCTTAACAGCTTAAAGAAGGGTGAGATGGAATAGAAGGGCAACTGGGAGACAAGAAAACATGGTGGTGCTGAGATCTTATGCTCCCAGGGAAAAGAAACACATTAAAGTAAGGGAGGGGAGGAGTACATGGAGATCAAGCTTCTAGCAGACTTCACCTGCCTGATGTGATGAATTTCACATGGCATTCAGCTATGCTTCACCATGCTGCATGTCCTCAGTAATCAGCCCTCACCTACTGGCAGGCAGAAGGGTTTGGGCTGCAAGTCAGCCTGCTGCCACTGCTGCCTGCTGAGGATGAAGTCATGTGGCCAGTCCCCTCCTGTAGGGAATATCTTCTTGCACTGGCACTTCCCCATTGTACCAAACAGCACAGAGGAAAAGGTTATTTGTCTTTTGGGATACTAGGAATAAAGTGTAGTCTCCTCAACCCCTGCTGACATCGTTTGATGAAAATACTCTTTCTAGTCCCTGCTTTTCAGCAACACTAAGGCCACCCAGTATTTTCAACTTTGTGGTTTACAGTAAGATGTATTTGTCCATGAGAAGTAGACTAACAATAGCAAAAAATCACACAGAGTAGCACAAAACTTCATGAGTAGGAAGAAAGGAGAAGATATAATGCCTGGAGGGAAGCAGCTTATATTTCCACACAAAAAAGCTGAGGGGTGCACCCTCAGCAAGTTTGCAGATGATGTAAAACTGGAAGGAGTGGCTGATACACCAGACGGTTGTGCCAACTTTCAGAAGTACTGCCTTGACAGGCTGGAGAAGTGGGCAGAGAGGAATCTCATGAAGTTCAAAAGGGAAAATGCAAAGTCCTGCACCTAGGGAGGAATAGCCCCAGGCACCAGCACAGGCTGGCAGCCTATCAGCTGGAAAGCAGCTTTGCCAAGAAGGACCTTGGGATCCTGGTAGACAACAAGCTGACCACAAGCCAGCAATGCACCCTCGCAGCCAAGAGGGTCAACATTAGGAATATTGTTGCTAGCAGGTCTAGGGAGGTGATCCCACACCTCTATTCAGCACTGGTGAGGCTGCATCTGGGGTGCTGCATCTCATTCAGGGCTCCCTGGTACAAGAAAGATCTGGACTTACTGGAGCGAGTCCAGCACAGGGCCACAAAGATGATTAAGGGACTGGAGCTTCTGTCATATGAGGAGGGGCTGAAAGAGCTGAGACTGTCTAGCCTGGAGAAGATAAGATCCCCCCAGGCCTTCTCCATTTGTACAAATGTCTGATGGGCAGGAATGAAGTTGAAGGAGCCAGACTCTTCTCAGCAGTGCCCATTGACAGAATAAGAGGCAATGGGCACAAATAAAAACAAACAAAAAAACTCCCCAAAATCCCCAAAAAACCAAAACTGAACCAGAAAATTCCATCTGAACACAAGAAAACAATTTTTTACTGTTAGGATGGTCAAATATTAGGATGGTCAAATACTAGCACAGGTTGCCCAGAGAGTTTGCCTGAACAACCTGCTCTAGCTGACCTGGTTTGATCAGTGAGGTTGGCCTAGATGATCTCAAGAGGACCCTCCCAACCTAAATGGTCCTGTAAAAGTATTTAACATGAGCACTTACTGTTTCTTAAAGATGGTATTCATGTTTGGTTTTATGGGATTAGTTTACAGAATACAAATATTCCACTTTTTTAGCTACTAGGACTCTTCACTGAAGATACCCCTATAGATATCAAGAATTCTTTAATGTCCAAATACTTATTTTTAAAATTCCTACTGGTTTATGAGCTACTTCCTAACCGAAAACGTTCACTAATCATTCCAAAACCATGGTTGCTGTTTTAGTCCCTCCCTCTTCTTCCCTCAATATAGTTCCTACCCTGAAGATTTTACAAACTAAATGAAGCTATAAGATAACTGCAGAGCAGGTAGAAGAGTGACTGTATTTTTAACCCCTCTAAAATGCATGCACTGGAAGTTTGCTGTCTTTTTTCTTCTTAGACTTAGAGTTTTCTTAGACATTTGCAAAGCATCATTACCTCCATCTTTCAGTCGGGGACATGGACTCTGCCTCCAACAGCAGCACATGGTAGTCCAATAACAAAGCTAGATGTAGAATTTTAAGGCTGCTGTTCCCAGCAAACCATTATCACCAACACATATCTGACGTGTAGGTGATGTGGCCACAGGATTTAATTGCTTTTCTTGCTAACCTGCACCAATTTTTTCCTTAGCACAACTCTCTTCCTTTACCAGTAAGCATACAGCTTACTCATATATCCCCTCATGTATGTTGGCTGCTTGCCCTAAAGGTTCCTATTTCATGGAAGTAAAATTCACGAGGTACCCACATGATTTGACTTCTTGCTCTCATTTAGATTTTGGGACAGATACAGCTGTACACCCGTTGGTTTCCGCGGCGTTATTCAAGACCTAAGGCGCTCAACACTGCATAAGAGGCCATGGTGGCTCTTGGCAAAGAGTAGCATGCTCTTGCCTGCAGAGGGAGTAACGGTCCCATGCAACACGCTCTCGCACACCTCTTTCCCCCCAACTGGAGAAATAAACAAAATGAAGGAGTTGTGGGGCAGGGGTTTTGCCCCTCTGTATGCTTCCCTCCTCGAAAAGCAACTGTGTGAATGAAGAATTAAGGGTCTGAAAAATGGAAGAATATACTAAAAACCGTTTGATTGAATCTGTTTATCCCTTTGCATGTGTCCCCCAAAATGCCCCACATTTTTGTGCTAAAGAAGAAAGTGGGGAAGAGAGAAGCCAAAGTGTTCTTAAACTAAAGGGAGGAGTACTTTTTCCATATTTTCTACAAGGGAGGATTTTGCATGAGCCAAACTGATGGAAGCTGGCAGGAGCTTGAATAGTAAGTATTCCCTGCCTGGCCAGAGAAGGTATGGATCTCCCACTTAGCCTTGTGAAGGTCATCAAGCAGAGGATAAAAAGGAAAAACCAAAGTGAGTGACTATTAAAGAAGAGGTCCAGCAAGGCAGTTGACTTGTGCAAGGCCTATCAGATTTAAGATGTTTTTGTTGTTTTTTCTTGGAAATCTTTATTGTATTTGGGAGGTTTTATTCATTCCAATGTATTGAATGGCAACTAATGAGAAAACAAGTAAGCCTTCTTGGTCTCAATAACCGTTAAGTCAGGTGGCCTCTACCCCAAAGTGCCAAGAACAGCGGCCATCAAAACCAAAACATTTTGGCTGCCTCATGAACCCTACAAGAGCTGTATCTAGTCAACTCAGGAGGGAGGTACTCAGATGCTTTCATTTACACGGGGGAAAAAAAGGAAAATCAGTGGCTTTTAAATCATCAGCTGAGTAGCAAAGCAATTGGGAAGAGGGCCAAGAAGGTACTCAAGTGTGGCTTTCCAAGAGAAAACAGCATTGGAGAAGGTACCACAGTGGAGCTGAGATTAGGAAGAAGCAGTGTGGAACGTCTTTCTGATCTTCTATGGTAGAAAAAGAAAGTCTGCTCAGTGGAGAAAAGTAATGCAGAAAATATGCCAGGAACTCCCCTGCTTAGGGCTTATCAGGTTTACATGATTCATACAACCCTCCAGTCCCCACAGCTGTGATGCCACATCAGACATAATTACTTCTGCTGCCCAACTGGGTATGCTAATCAAGGAAGCTGGGTCAAGTCTGACCCCCACCTACTTCCCTCCCTTCCATAGCTTTTAATCAACTTATTAAAAATGTTGAGAGCTCAATCAGAGTCTTCACTTGAGAATATAAAAATATGAAGACCGTCACCCTCCATTGCTGACATTGTTGGAGATCTTCACAACACATGGTCTTTTACCAAAGGTTCTGCTTTATGCTATCGGTGCCTATATATTATTAGAAATAATAAAGTCCAACAAGTTACCTGGAGCTAGATACTCCAGATTCCAAAATACAAAACAAAACAAAAAAAAAAAACAACAAAAAACCCCAAAATTAACACATCACCCACAAACCACCTAAAACCCCAGAAGGTGCTAAAAAGATGAAAACATTTTAGGTTGCAAGGAAAGTCCTAACTTTCTGGCTTGACAGCTCAAACATTTCAGCTGACTGAAATTGTCACCCCATCATGTAATAAGAAAGAATATCTAACTTATAAACCTTTTAAGCTTAGGGGGCCCTCTCCCCGAGTTACCTCTGAACTGTTGCCGCATCCAGTTCTTTACTCCTCCCTGTTTCTCCCATTTTATCTTTATGACTGAGGTACATCCCTCCCCTTCATCCTGCCCCAGGACATTCTTCTAACCTACATGAATACGTAAAGTTTATATTCTCCCTCTGATCAACCATCCTATCTAATTCAAAGCTTCTAGCTTGGTTAATTTTTAGCAACAAATTATCCTTAACAAACTCTTTCCCATCTCCAAACTGCTGTGCCTTCAAGAACTTCCTGTAGTATGAAGACTTCTCTGTCCAGTGTCTTTCAAAAGGGACTGCCTGTACTTTTCAAACTGACCTTCTCTGACAAATTGCTCATCTCCAGGCCCTGTTAAAGTCTCCCATGATCTCAGTGACACTGTCCCCAGTGAGGCTTCCCATACTACTGAGTGTCTTATTCTTTTTAGCGGCTCCTTGTACAACCAAGCCTCAGGTTTTTACTGGCACAGTAAAGAGATCTTATATACAAAGTGGTAATGTGATTTTGCCACATAGTTAGGAGGGAAAACAAAATATTAAAGAAACCTTAAGAGCATTTAGAGCTCTGTCCTAAGGGACTGTACCTCCTCAGACCCCAGACTGAGGCAGCTATGCCAGCAGACGCTTGGAGTGAAGGTGCTTCTTTCTTGGCCCGCATCCAAGAGGCAGGCAACTCTTCAGGCCTTGCTCACCTGTCCTAACTTTAGGACAGGTAACCTCCTAACTCCTGTATTTGAAATCCTTTTCACAAAAGGGAGAAAGTCTGCTGAGGGACAAGGTTGCATCACTACAGAGAGGATGACAAAGTCACAAATGCAGGAAGATTAGGTTACAAGCCAATACTTGTTCCCTAGTGATGAGGTTAAGAATACTGAAGATAAGAGATAGTGACTTATTTATGGGTGCGGGAATAAAAGTCCTGCACGAATTTAAGTGATTTTTACCTCTTACTAAACAAGGACGAGCTCATCATTCAATCAGCCCAAGACACAGCTACTTTTTGAAACGCACCGCACCTTTGTGATGCATTCGAACAGAAGGAAGCCGGCATCAGGTGCGAAGAGACGGCGCACCTGTAGCAGTACCGACTCTTCCAAAGCGCTCCTTTGGCTCTGCGGGTCTCTTTCCCGAGGTCTGAGGGCAGCCCTTCCAGCACGGCAGCCCCCGGCAGCAGGCCGCCCCGCGGAGGGGCTCCCGCCTTTGCCTTTAAGAGCGGGGCGGCGGCGGCGGGCGCCCCTCTCCCGGCGCGGCGCTGCCCTGCCGGGGCGGGCCGCGCTCTGGGCATGCTCGGCGGGGCCGGGCCGCACCGCACCGGGGCGGTGGCGGCCCCCCCCCGCTGCCGGGGCCGCCCTCCGCCCGCGGGGGCGGGGCTGCGGGCGGTGGGCACCGGCGGGGCGGGCGCTGGCGGGAGCCGCGTTGGAGCGGGCGCCGGGGGCACGGCGGAGCGCCCGGCCGGGAGGGCAGCGCTCGCCCGGAGCCGCCTTCGGAGCGGGACGGCTCGGTGGTACGTGGCGGGGCAGCGAGGCGTCTCGTCTCGTCTCATTAGCATGCACCACAGGCAGCGTTCGTACGAACGAGTTAAGGATACGTCCCGTGGCGTTGCGGTGTTAGACTCTCTTGGGGTGATTCTGGCCCTGACTTCAGCTTTCCCTCTGTTTTTATCTCCGATTCTTAACGCGGTTTGGATGGAACTACGCTCCGTTCGAAGGAAATGTTTCGTTTCCTTTGTGTGAAAAAGTACCATTAAAAAAACTCGAGTCCCCTGGAAACACATGCAACAGTCTGTTACATCACTATTCCTGCTCCTTAAATATGCTGAATCACTAAAAATCAGATGATTACAGCAAAATTTCAGGCAGGCCGTTAGCTGCCATGTTGTGGAAACTGTAGTAATGTCAGCTTTTTAGCAAATTAACACAAGAATTGGGGGAAGAAAAAAAAAGAGCTCAGAAGAATTCATCAATACCATCTTAAAAATAACCCAAGCTGGTTGGTAGTTTGTGTGGCTCAATTTGTGCCTCACCATGTGCTCAAAGATGCTCTGTTCAGCAGCCAACTTCTTCCTTTTGCTTAATTAAAACTACAACGTGTAGCAATGGTTTAAAGAAAATGACATAGTAGAACAGCACATCCATCTGCACTTTTGAAGCCTCCCCACATGCTCTACCAGATTCTCGCCAAACCAAAGCTGCTGTCTGTCCCTGAACACCTTCCCACCTCACAATCTTCCCCAGGCCAGTATCATGTAAGTTCTGCCACTGGACTTCAGCAGCAGCTTTCACTTGGGCCATTTCTTTGCGGGTTTAGCTGTGGAACTGCTTGTTATTAATGCAGAAGGTGTGAATTAACACAGAAAATGCAAATGAGACTCTAGAGGGGTTATGAATTTCACCCATTAATCTCAAACCAGTCAAATGTGTAAATGCTAATGCTGTTAACCATTCAACTGCCAAAAAAAGTTTTCTGGTACTGCAATTTCTATCCCAAACCTTTCTTCACAAGGTATTAATGAATGTTACTACCCACCAGGAGAGCACAGAGAGCATCTGCTGCTAAAATGCATACACTCCATAGCAGCATCAGAGCAAGGATTGGACACAAAAATTAAGATCTAGATAATCCCCTGTGGTGAGTTACTGTGGTTTAAGAAGTTGCTGCTCATCAGCTGAGCTTCCCTAACTGCTCTTGCACACCCTCTTAGACTGTTATAATGGCAAGTACAGTGTGTTAGACTAAAATACCTTTGTTTCACTTCAAATGTGCCAGAGATGAGAAAAGCACGCAGCCAGCTACCTCATTATGCCATTGCAACTCAATAGCCTGCAATAGTCAGCACAATCCTAAACCAGCGGGTTTTTAAAGTTCTGAATTGGAGGACACATGCCACAATTAAGAGTCATTCTGAATGTGCCCACTCATCCTGGATTCAAGAGCCAAGTTTTCAGTTGTCACTATTAACCTTTTTGAGTTTTATCCTTTTGATGACCATTTACTGACCATCTAGAAAATTGCTACTTTTACCACTGAAAATGGAGTGATTTCCTCAGGTCTGCACCTTCTACTTGTTCATTTGATTTTATTAAGTTAGTCGTAGCAATAGCATTGCTGATGCGGTCACGTTCGAATGGGAGAAAAAGCATCACACAATGCACAAATACAGAAAAATTGGTTTTAAAAAAAAAAAGGGTCTTTTTGTAGTCTCACCCCTAGGGCAGAATCCAGAATTGTGTTAGGCTACTGAGGTCCCTACGTAGTTCATGACCGTAGGTGCCTCAGAATCAGATCTGTGACCAACCCACACACTGAGAAGCTGCCTAGGGCTAGTAGAAAATGGATTTTACTTTTCCTAGTTGTTTATGCATTTTTCTCAGTAAGCTTCCCCATCCTACATAGCCAAATATCAGGTAATATAGGCACACTTTTTATAAAGTATAAGTTATGGGCTGGAAAGAAACAGTACCTTCAAGGAAGAAACTGAATTTAGCTCTCATGTATCCTGGAGTTCACTAACCAGTGGACTGCAGTATGAAAGACTGTGTGTCATCAACTCTTCTCTTAACTTCTTCCCTTCTTCTCCGCTCTTTTGATCTGGAAGATAACAGTAGCAACCAATGCCTTTTCTGAGCAGCCCAATCGCTTACCACTGCCTCCATCAAGAGAGGCTGGTGCACATGTTCTTGATTCAGATCAGGCTAAACTACAATAACTAAATACATAATATACATAAATACATAAACTGCATACTATGCATTCAATCTCAGTTTGAATCTGGAAAACTTTTAACAATGAAAGCTAAGTTTAGGTGCTTCCAGAGCTAAATAGCAGCTAAGGCTTTTTTCCCTAATTGCAATCTTAGAGGTAGGTAAAGTTTAGTTTGGGGGGGCAGGGAGGAGGTGGGTAGGTTTGGGGTTGTTTTTTTTTAAAAAACAAAACAAAACAAAAAAAAACCAAAAAAAACCCCACCCCACATCTATTGAACACTAGCCCCTGAACACGGTCTGGGCAGACAGAAGTGTGGGGCAACTCATTGTATCTTCCCCATCACCACTTTCAATAGTTCAGTTTATTTCTATAGAAGAGAAATAGTAATAACCTTTCCTGGGTGTTTGATGTAAACATCCTGTAAAGATACAGGACAAATGCTAAGGAGCTAAAATAAGAGGATTGTGCTGTTAGTCTTCAGCTACCTTCCTGTCATTCTGTCTCAGACTGCATCTTCGCTGCAGGGAAGTTCTCCTGGTCACCAGTCTCTCTGCCTCCCCATGCATCAGTTTCCTTCTGAAGGAAACCCGGCAGGCCAGAAGACAATGCATACCAGCTCTCATTCCAACACAGACTCAGGTGGCAATCAGGCTGCTTATCCAGTGACCAAGACTTACAGGGCAGCTGATCAAAGTATTATTTTTCCTCTCCTTTTGTAGTGCACCTCAGCATTTTTATTTTTTTTTTTTTTTTGCAGGAGTGGGTGTTAGGCAAAAAGGTGGATCAAATCCTGATGTTGAAATCCTACCAAGTAGGTTCACGTTCTGCTTTAGAGGATGGGCCCACCAGCCGGTACATATATAACTTGGTTTGGGGTATTCAGCTGGTCAGCTAAGCCAACACTGCTAGAGAAAACTGACTTCTGATAAATCAACAGTCCTCTGCACACTTTTCCCAAAACGTATTTTTCTCCAAATGAATGACAGCTTTTCCTCAGACTTCTTAATAGGCGTGGCCTCAAATTTTAACAGTTTCTTTTCAATTGTCCTGATGAAGCCACCAGTTCTGTGAACTTGTTTTCTAGGCTCATGTATCTTTTACTGACTATCACAGCTCTCTGGAGAACAGCTAGACTGGAAACAGAAGAGAGCTATTCTGCAACAAAAATCTCCCCAAGAAGTATCTATGAACAGAAATGGCTATCATGTCAACACGAGATGAGAATGCCTGTATTACCACTGACATAGTACCAGCATTTTACAGAAAAACCCTTTTCTGCTGCAAGTTCCTCTATTTTTTTTTTAAATAAGGTTTTTCTACTGTACCTGAATACATATCCACAAATATTTTATGCAGTTATTTAATGCACTGAGATCAGCAAGCAGTGCCTGAGGGGCTGAAGAGGAAAGAACTCACCATCCATTTGCTTGAATGGTCCTTCCATGCATCCATCCTCATCAGCCAAATCCTACTTTTTAAAGTCAGACATTTTAAAAGCAAGTAGCACAGGGATTTATGAGCCCTGCTTCATATGCTGAAAAGCTAGAAAAGAGAAGGAACCAACTTCTATCATTGACAAAAAAACCCCAGAAGTAAACAGTTCGGCTCCAAGCAGCAGTACAACTGTTGCACATTTGCCATAATTGGTAATTACAGTGAAGTCCTGGTCCCAATTCAATCAATGACAAAATCCTCACTGATCTGCTCATAGCTGGGGTTTCGCTCGTAGAGGCTAATCATTCTAGCTCTCATGCACCAAAGCAAATTGTTCCAAGGCTTGAGCCACTTTACTGCCCTCAACTGCTCTTTCCATCCCTTTGCCAGAAGTCAATTTTCCCATAACAGAGTCAGCAGAATTAATCATATACCTTCACCTTAGCCACTGCATTTTGCAGTCCAGGTGTTAAGACACAGTCAGGCAAACTCAGCTAGCTGCTCCTGATCCAAATTAAGTGGTTGCGGACCCATTTCTGATGCCCTGGCAGCCCCTCCTCCTTCTCTTCTGTTGATTTCACTTTCTGCCTTACCATTTTCCAGTTCAGATTTGCAATCTTATTGTTTTAGGGGCTTTTTTTTCTATTTTAAGAAACACAAAACATAGGGTGATATACCAGGCTTTTGCTGGGGAGTGTGCTGTGTAGATAGCAGCCTGCACCAGAGGAACACAGGTAAGCTGTCAGAAGTTGTGTGTCACCTCACAGTTCTCCCCAGTTCTTCAAACCAGTTCTAGCTAATCTAGCCACTTTGTGATTGACAGTTTCAGACATGCAGTAGGGTCAGGTTTTGTTTCAAAGCTTTTTTGAAATTACTGGAAGATACCAGCCTTGGGGAGTTTTAGGCAGTAGGTAGCAAATGCAAATTCTGCTAGTCTTCACTATGACAGAGAGAGATTCGTTTAACATTACCTAGATTTATAGGTTACCTGTTGTCAAAAGAGAGAGTTAAGCAGTACCAGTTGGCAATTGTTCCCCATCCTGTGGAAGGTAGGATGAAATTCTCTGGAGAAGCCTTGCTCTCTCTATGGACTACAGAGGGAACTGAAAGACTGGTTCAGCCCAAAACATCAAATTTGTGGGTACCTAAACCTAGTTGAAAGGCAAACTCCAACTCTTAAAAAATCAGTTATCATTCCATCTTTCATTTAACTAAAAGGAATGCCATTTAACTAACAGGAGTGCTGTGTCCTAAGCCATCACACATATTCTGACACAGCCTAGCAACATGGCATCGTTTGACATTCAGTGGCAGTACAGTTTGAGCAAATGTAAGCAATTGCCACCCACCTTGTCTATCATTCCTCCTTTTCTGCACCACACTAGCAAAAGCATTTGTGTAGCACACAGTGAACAAGATTGGACAACAGCTGTTGCTAAAATTAACCCCAAAGTCACTCATCATTCGTATGGTTTCCCAAAGACCCCACAAACTGCACCTCTAAAGCAGAAAACAAGGGCTGCCTAGAACTGAATGGCCATGAAAGCCATGCCGGGTAAGACCACACACTTTGCCTGCAGTCCCCAGGCTGTTGTACACTATTAAGCAATTCACTCTATTCTCTTTCTCCATGCAGATCCCCATCTCTTAAGAAAAGACTAATACACCCCCTACCTTACTAGACTGTTGTGACCCTAAATATATTACATGTCAAGAGTTGTTAATGTGTATGTTATTGCATAAGCTCTGTAAGTATGTACACAGGAAGAGCAACAGTATCAGAAACCCACCTGCTGGTCTCTTCCCATACCAAATCTGTGCCCTCCAGTTGATCAGCACAGAAGGCAAGTTACACAAAGGTCTATTTGCTCACCTGCAGTTTATCAGAATTAACAGTTAATAATGCTTTGGAAGGCTTCTGCCATAGATCAGACTTCTACAAGGAAGATCCTAGACCTGCCATAACCAGGAGGCCAACACTACAGAAACTTCAGCTGCCAGATCCAGTAGATTTTCAGGACTGAAGAATCCTGGTAAATAATCAGCGAAACAACCTGTTTCCTCAGATAAGAAGAGCAGGAAAGGTTGCAAATATCCTCGTACAGTGACTTTAGCAATTATACGTTCAGGTAAAATATTGATTTCTAGCCTGGCCCTGGAGGTCAGTCCTACTGAGGTTTAGGGTTTCTCAGGTCAGACAAAATGGATGCCTTTCCTCCTCCTGTCCCCCAAGATGCAACTAGGTAACTTTCAGGTTTCTTGATCAGAATAAATCTGTCACTGTTTCTTATTGAAAGAAATAATCTTCTCACTGCAGCCATACTTCCTGCATCGCTGTGCTAGCAGGCTGCTTCCACCTCTGACAGAGATCAGGTAGCATAGCCCCACCCATGAATTCCCAGATTATAAATGAGATTATAGTATAAAAAGAAAAAAAAACCCAAGTGTTTCACAGGATGATGACTGGGTCACTCAGCCATAGCAATCTCCTCTCAGACCATGATGCTTCATGAGCCAAGGCTTAGTGTGGCTGTGATAAGCCTTCTGACACAAAGGCCCCCACTAGTGGCACTGCCACTTGCTGCCCCAGAAGTTCTGCACTGGTCTGTATCTTGCTGCCTCATTTGCACAGCCACAGACCTCACCCTCTACTGTAACCTGTTACGCCACCTTCTGCTTTAGCCATTCCATAACACTTACACAAGCTGTTCTACTCAGTCTTGCTCTACTGATGAGAGCAGTTCTTGCACCAGACTCTTACAAAGACAGTCTCTGCTCCTTCATCCCCACCCTGTCAGGCTGGAGAAAGATCTGGGTCAGCAGTTTCCAAACTGGAAGGTCGCAGGTCAGTTAAGTGACCTTTGAGGGGTAGGAATGTAGAGAGTAGGATGTTTTGCATCCATCATACTGTATCCCTATTTACAGCTTCTGTGAATTCAGCTTACCACCTAACTAAATAAATTCCTGAAAGTTGCTTTAGCAACCCTCTCTGCAAATTAAAATGATACCTGTCACTAGCAATGAAGCTGAAGATAACAGAAGAGAAAGTAAAGAGGAAAAAAAATCCAGTATTTACATACTATAAATACTTTGCCTGTCCTTTTCTCCCTCATTTGTGTTACTAGTTGTTTTGTGTTGGATTATTTGGCAAAAATTCTATAGGTACCTACACACCTTTCCTCGCTCTGGTGACCTATAACAAATTGGAGGCCTTACTGTTCTACTAAGCAACATTCTTCACACTTTAGTGTAAAGCATATTTAGGGGAAATGTAAATAAGCTAATCAATAATTTATACCTCAGTTAAATTACCACAAGCCAAAATGTGGTTCTGATTCTCTTTCTCTTTAGCTTGGACCCAATTAGTGAGGAAGTTAAGGCAGAGGGGAAAAAGCTTTGAGTTTTGAGGTTTTTATATTATTGGTTTACATTTTTTACCCTTCTTTATAGTGAAAGTTTAAAAATAGAAAGTAGAACTTGGTTTTTGCTACAGTCTCTGGATGGTGTTTTGAAATGTTTAATTAACATACTACACAAAACAATGTAAATCAGACTGACTTAATCTGTTTTTCAGTGGCTAAAGTAATGAAAAAAATATATTGGTAAGAGAAATGAAGGTAGAGATTAAAGAGGCCTACAGTTAATGACAGGCTGAAGTTCAACTGTCATGTAATCGAAAATGTTTGAGAATGGACAATAATTAAAGTCAAGCAAAGGATGAAGCCCAGATTATTATAATGAGATATGATATGTTCTTCAGACTATTTGGAGGTTAATGTTACTTGGTTTCATATGGTTACGGGTAAGTAAGTACTGTACTACTGTATAGTAAAAATAATGTAACTGGATACAGTCTGCTTCACAGTGACCCAAGGTTAATGGTAGTTGCTCTTAGTATACTTAAAAGGCTTAAAAGAGATGTAACAAGCTCAGCATTAGAAATCTAGTGCAATGGCACTAGAAAATGGCACTGAACAGGCTAGCATAATACTGGTGTTCTTGGTTCCATGAAAGCAGCTTCCAGTGTAACGTATGTTGGCTTTTATCTGTATAATTATACTGAATATGTCCATGAATTCTTTCTTTCCTGAATGGCACCACCTTTTGAGTAATAGATCATTGGTATGCATCACTCTGATAAGGTATTACACTAATATATCATTGAAGCAACAGATGTATTAGTGTAATACATCACTGGGACAAAGCACTCTGATGATGATGTATTCCTGAAAAGATGGCACCATACAGAGAAGACGAGGCCCATGAGAAGACTTTTGCTCCGTTTAATAGAATAAACGGTATGCCTTCCTGGCACAAAAATGAGATGCTCCTTATAAAGATATGGCACCTCTATTAATTGTATTCCCATTTGTATTGGCAATTTGAAGATCATATGGCTTGGAAAAATTTACTGTGGTTGAGGAAAAGATATAATTTAAAAACATAACCTATCAGACTATTTCACAGTCTTTTCCCATAATGTCTGATCTCCTCAGCCCTCCAAATGCCTCATCAAAAACCTCACTCTGTGGAAAGCCTCAAGATGCCTATCCTGTTCTGGAGCAATGAGGCTATGGGAACAGTTCAGAGAGGCTGGTGATGACATGGCCTTGCAGAGTTCCTCCAAGGAATGGGGCTCAGCTAGACAAGCAGGCAGAGGCCAGGGAAATCCACAAATATTGGCCTCGGAGGCTCTTGCTGACTCACTGCTTCTGAGAGCAGGGATTATGCCACAGCCCCCGTGCTAGCCAGCACAGGAGTTGTACTTAAAGAGTTAGAGAGCCACATGCAGCTCAAGAGGTACAGACTGGCCAGTTCTGTTCCAACCTTGGTGTATCAGCCTGCCTCGTGACTTCCCACGGCCAATGAATTGCATTCAGGCTTATATAACACCAAGGTGGATTTTGGGGTGAGTCAAATAAAAGAATACATACTTTGAAAAAGCGTTCAGGAAGCTAAATAGTAGCAGCCCAGTCAGTAGCATGTACAAAATAAACTCTCTGGATTCTAGAAGTCCCAGGTTATCTCACTTGCCAGGATGTGTATCTTGGCAGGCAGTTCAGTGATATACTCCCTGGCCCATGTTATTTCAAAGGAATTTCATGTATTTAATTACAAAAGGTGCATGCTAATGTATGAAACAAAGGTAAGGGCTGTGAACAATTAGTCCTCTGAAGCAGTCATCCTTTGTGTTTTACCCATTTTCAGTCCATAAAATTTCTCACACAAATCACAAATGATAAATGAATTAATCTGAAAAATCTTTAAAATAATTGTTAAAACACAAAGATCCAGATTACAATACCTTTAGTCATGCAGAGTTGTTCTGTATTCCTTAGCCCTCAGAAGGCGAGGGAGTGTTCAGATTCAGTGGTGATCACAGTTGGGTCCTAAACGAAATTGATTTGAGATGTAATAGGGAGTATATTGGTCATTTTCAAAATAAGTCTGAAAAAATGGAATATTAAGGGGTAAGAGCAGGATGGCTATGGAGAAAGAAAAAGGAAGAGAAAAATAAGCATAGAGAATGAAAATAAAAGTGGTGGAAAGAAAGGAAACAAAAGAGCTAAGAGTTGGAGTAGCAAGGATAGAAGAAAAAGGGGCAGAATTTTCCCCCCAATTTGCAATGTTGATGTCAGTATTCAAAAGTTTTACTGTATCAGTTATAGGCGTACGCATGCACACGCACATACGCACGTGCTTTTCAATGTATAATAGATGCAAGTGTGCCCACTGGACCTGATTTTACCATTTTATCTTCTTGGGGACACTAACACTTATACAAAGAAGGTATAATGTTTTACCAGATTAACATCATAAAGTTTTGCAGGGCCAAAATGACTACAGAAGGGGTGAGGCAGATGGGAGTCAGGATCACGAAGCTTTGGAAAGCTTTATTCTAGAAGTGTAGTATTGTTACTCTTAAAAGATTTTAATTTCAAAATTATAAAGTGATAAGGCAGTGCTATTAAGATGAAAAAGTAGCCTAACTGGATCTCTCTTTCTTTCTCTCTTAATAGGACTGATACACGATGGCACTATATGTTAGTTCTGTCACAGTCAGGCCTATGTGCTCTAGCCAGGGAAAAGTGGGTGATGTAAAATCATTAATGTGTGCCGTGTCTTCATATAATTTAGCTTTAGAGTCAAATTATTCTTCTCTTTGCCAAATGCTTTCCAGCAATCTTCTATGATATTATCAGTAATATTTGCATAATTGTTAGATAGCAAAAGATACAGGGTTGTTTTTTCTTTTTTTTTTTTAATCATGTTCATTCATTTCTCAGATACAAAATACAGCACCAAATTCTCAATCCCTGTAAATGAAATTGTCTTTAACAGACCTATGTTGTTTTATTGTAGCTGAAGATCTGTTTCACAATGTGGCATTTGATTGGTATCAGAGAAAGGGAAACAGATGCATTCATTATTTCAGTGCAGTAGCACCTAGGAATCACAAAGAAGGATAAGCACAGTTATCCATATTAGGCCCTAGAGAAACAAAATATACAAAACTACTTCCTGACATGTAAGCCTCACCATCTAGGATTTTGTTTCGGTTTGTGACCTGCTTTCACAAATGATGACAACCTAGTACCTTGCAAGTCTGGGCTGAACAGATGCACCATGGGGGGAGATCATATGTTAATATTTGGAGCCTTCCCTCTGCTTTTCTAAACAGATGAGCATCTGCCTAAAAACTTAAGCCCCAAAGCCAGGTATGCATTGTACAATTACTCAGCTCTACAGAAGAAATATTACTACAGCGTGATCACTGTTATTTGCAGAAAGAATCTAGAAATAGGTAACTTCCAAGATGATATCTTTTCTGTAGTGGTTATCAAACTGTGATCTGCAGAACTAAGGGTTCTGCAAAAGGAAATTCAAAGAAGCAAACTTATTCTAAGTAGGTTAAATTTGCTGTACACCTACACTGGAAATTAAAAAGGATTAAAAAGCACTGATTTATGTGAGATACAGCTTTACATTCTTATATCCATCCTAAATATTTCCCTTCTCTGTTTCTTCCATGTATTGCTTGTCTTCTATCCAATACCCTACACTCTTTTTTCAGTTGGAAACTGCGACTGTGCTTTAAAGTTTAACATAGAGACAAATTATACAGTAAGTCTCTGTAGAACCTGTCACAACTCTTTCTCTTGAATTCTAGGATGGCCAAGAATGCCTCCAATAAAAGACCATTCAAACATAAGAAACACCCTCTGGGGTAAGACCAATGATCCATCCAGCCTGGTATTGTGCCTCTGACAGAAGGAAAAAGAATAGGGAAGATGAGGTGTTCTGGCAACTGTTTCCAATTTTTTATCCCTGGAGCACTACAGGGAGCAGTAGGCACACCTGGGTGCTTTCCTCTGTGTTTCCTTCCACTTCCCTGTCTATACATTACAGATACTCTGACCCTCATACCCCTTCCTTTTTTTTAGCTGTTCACCATGAGTTGTTTTCGCATCATCAAATGGTTTTGGCTTTTTCCTTAATTTACTTTTCCCTTCGATCTTTCTCCCTGGGAAGTTTTGTGGGGGTTTGGCTAATGCCTGGCCCATGATGGAGAAGCCAGTGGGGATAATAACAAAAGGAAAAGCTGTTTAGGGAAAGTATGTGAATTTGGCAGCTATTGGCAATGCATTCCCCTTGTACTGCTCCAGCATCCTCTGTTGTTGTAGGGATTTTAGAGATTACCTTCCCGCGTAGTCATTCTAGTATCCTTTTATGCACATCCTGTCTATGAAGTTGTCTAATTCCTTTCTGAGCTTTCTGATACTAGTAAGATTTAGCTGATCCATCACATCTGTGACATTGTGAACCTTCATTGCATCTCCCCTCACCCTTCTCTCCAAATGGAAGAATATCAGCTTTTTTAGTCTCTCCTCACAAGGCTGTTTTTCCACCATCACAAGCATTTTGACTGACCTTCTCTGTATCTTCTTTAATTCCACTGCCCCCTTCTTGAGACGTGGAAACCAGAACTGCACACAGTACTGACTATGTGGGTGCATCACAGCTTTGGACGGTGACAAAAATGTCATCTCTCTTTTGTACTCAGAACTTTCCTTGGGGTTTTTTGGTTTGTTTTTGGGGTTTTTTTTTTTTTTTTTTTTTTTTTCCTGCCACAGCACCTTGAGCTCATGATTTCAGAGAAGTGACAGCAATGACTCCAAGATCTCTTTCCTGAATTCAGGAGTTCAGCACCTCAGTTCTGAGTTCAACATCTTGTAGGTAGGGATTAGATTATTTTTCATTAGATCACATTTATCTACACTAAAATCTGTCACACAAAATCAGTTAATATTACCTGCAAACCTGAAGATTTCACTGTTCATTCCCTTCTCCAGCTCTTTGATGAAGATACTGAATGAAACTGGTCCCAAGACCAATTCCTGGGGGACATTACTGCTGGCTCTTCTCCATCCTGAGCAATGCCCATTAATCCTTATTCTTTCCTTCCCATCCTTTGTCCAGTTTTGAGTCCATACAAGGACCTTTTCTCCAGTCTTACTGCAATTTACTTTCTTTAATAACCTCAGGCAGCTGGACTAGATGATGCAGGTCCCTTTTCAACTGGAACTATTCTATTCTATTCTATTCTATTCTATTCTATTCTATTCTATTCTATTCTATTCTATTCTATTCTACTCTATTCTATTCTTTGGAACCTTGACAAAGGCATTTTGAAAATCCAAATATATTATGTCCAATGGATCCTCTTTATCCATATTCTTATTGTCACCATCAAAGAACTTCAGCTTAGTGAGGCAGAATTTCCCATTATAGAAGCCAACCTGACTCCTTCTCAACAAGCCAAGTTTATTCATGTGCCACTGATCTTATTCTTCATCATCATCATCATTATTATTATTATTATTATTATTATTATTATTATTATTATAGATGGTACTCTACCATTATGCTAGGAATGACAGTAAGGCTCACTGCTCTGTAGTTCTCAAGATCCTGTCCAGAGCCCTCCTGGTAGATGGAAGTTGGCAGTTTGGTAGATCACCATGCACCTGTGCTCCAGCACACTGGCTCTGTGATTATATTACACATAATGGCCAGCAGTTCTGCAATTTCATATTTGAGTTCCTTCAGGACTCTTGGGTGGATGTTATCCACCCAAGTGACATACTGAATCTGACTTGTCTACTTGGATTAATACATCCTGTGTATTTACTTCAAACTGATCTATTTTTTCTGACTTATCTGCTACAAAGAATGCATCAGAATTGGGAATCAGACAGCTTCTACTGTAAAAAAACAACTCAAATAGTTCATTGAGCTTCCTTCATCTGCTGCAGCCCCTTCTACACCTTGGCGATTGTGTGGTCCCACTAATTCTCAGCTGGCTTCCTGCTTTTGGTGTATTTACAGAATTCTCTATCAGCTTCAGCATTCTTTGCAAGGCTCTCTTCAAATTCTTTTCAGCTTTCTTAATTTCGTGTTTGAAAATGACCTGCCATTTTTATGGGCTCTCCTGTTCTCATTTGAGCAAACTTTCCATTTCTTAAAAGCCTTCCTTTTTCTTTTGATGGACTACATCATTTTCACATTGAGCCATGGAGGGGATTTTTGGACTTCTTTGTTTTCTTTTTGAATTGTGGCACAATTTTTACCTAGGTTTCTAACACAGCAACTTTTAACAGCCTTTAGGGTGCTTTCAGATTGCTTGCTTTTCAGTCTGCTCCTTATAAGTTTTTTTTTTGGAGACCGTGCCTCATTTTTTTATGTGGTTCCCTGTCCTTAAACTGAAAATATGTGTACTGAATTTATTTAGTTTGCTCTCTCCCACTATAATTTTAAGTTTGATTATATTGTGGCTGCAGCTATCCTACTATTATTTCTTGAATGAAGTGTTGTGTACATTCAAGACCAAATCCAGATTGGCGTCTTTTCATTGCTTTCTGTTCTATTATTTTATATTCAGCTTCTTATAACTTGACCAAATGTTTTAAGTGATTGAGCTGAAATTTTCCATGTCAGATGACTACCTTGTTCAGCTCTTTCTGAGAATGAGACTTGCAAAAAATATATTACAAAATATGTTTGAGACTTTTGTTTTGAAATATTCTATATCCCCAGGCTCTGGAGCAGAAAATCATTATCTGCAAGGGAGAAATGGTAAAACTTAAACACCTAACCCCTCAGAAAATGACAACCTCATGGAATGCTTGAACTTAGAGGGCTGCCCAGACAGCCCTTACTATGGAGTATGTGATCAAGTGCAGCCCCAACACCTATGGCTGCTCAAAAGGACATTCTTTATAATGGCCGCTCTCAGCTTGCTGGACACCAGCAGTGAAAACAGGGTCCTGGTCATATCAGTGACTTGTAGGAATCCATGCAGTAGAGAAGAGAAATCTGTCTAATTAAAACACAGAACCAAAACTACATCCAAAGAAAGCTGGAGAATGGATTAGGAGAAATACGCCTGGGTGTGAAAAACAAGTGAGTGAATGTCGGGGGCAGACTCTGAAAGGACACCCAGAAGACAAACTAGGTCTGGCGTGATAAAGAGACTGAGATTAGGATTAGAAGCCTTGGGAGATAAGGTTAAGCAAAAAGAACAGGAAAGGAGGCCATGAATGGAAAAGTGACAAGACTGGGACAGGGACAACTTACAGAAGGTGAGACAAGCAGGGGCTGAAGTTTGTTAAAGATAGGCGAGGGTACCTGTGCACACTTTGGTATGCTGCTGACCACTGCCCAGAGTTGAACTTGCATTTCCACTGGGTTCTGCTGAAATATCGGTGTTCCTTCACTGCATCCCACTGCAAAAAATGACAGTCATATAATTGAAGATTATCATAAGGCATACATGCCCAATGGACTGAGATAAGGTTGTGTTGCAGCATTGGTACTGGCACTTCCTAAATCCTGAAGGCTTAATTCCAGAATCTAATTGAATGCTTTTAATATAGCTTTCTGTGTCTCACAGAAGTGGAGGCTGAAGAAGGGTAAGGTTGTACTGCTCTACCTACTGAAATAAGCCAGACCAAGCTGGTGGTAAAGGACCAGCTCTGGTATGGTTGCTGTTGAGCAATCTGCCATTTGAAGAACTGGGCTGCACCTACTCTGAAAGGATCACTCCCAGTTTGGAAGGGAAGTAAAAATTTTAAGGAACAATTAGGCTTTTTGCCAAAGTTGCAGCATAACTAGTGGACTTCAAGAAGGAGAGAGGAAAACCCTGTAATTACACTAGTGCTTGCAATCTTGTTTGTTTTTTTTTTCCCTACCTGTCTTTAGCCAACTGTTTTCTGCATGCTCACCTTCATTCACTTACCTTTAATTATTAATTTATTTTAAAAATAAAACTACATTATAAATTGCCACCTTTTTTTTCTTCCTTTGACATGATAAGTCAGTATCTGTGTGGATATGACATCTTTACAGGGATCTGAAGTAATCTGTTGGAGGGTTTTCTTTTCTCTTTATTATTTTTGTGTCAGAAATGAAGTGAATTAAAGTGAGAAACCTCCAGAGGTTAGTTACATAATTTTTGAGGATTCGTGTACATGCACATACTACACTTTGTAAGTTCTGCTATAAATACAGTGCAAAGTTCATTCTAAAGTATGTAATGTTTCAGTGATTTATATTGTACTAATATGTATAAATTTAAGGCAATGCACATTAAAATGGGATGCCTTCTTGGTGAAGACTTGAGAGAAATAAAATAGCAGCAATGGTTCCTTGACCTGTTTTCTTATTTAAATAGGAACTATATTGCTCTTTTGGAAGCCTCTCTACCTTCCCCAGTGGCATAAGAGGTCAGTACAATCACCAGGACACTGACATCCTTTCCTCTGTAATGAAAAATCCTTAATAATATGTATAGTCAATAAAATCTAATTGCATAATTCAACTCTAATTTCAGTCATGGTACTTGTCAGTGTGTCAAACACATCTTTCATAATACATGCTTCTCTGACATAAGCCCCCCCAACTGTATTCAGCTTCCTCATGAATAAGAGTATACAGTTTTAAATATTCAGTAATTGTAGGTTCTTGTCTAAATCCAGCCAAATTTGGCACACTGTAATAAAGTGAAAGGTCATTTCTCAGTTGCTGCTTCTCTGAAGGTGACATTTCTTTGGTCGAGCTTCCTGACACTGTATAATTCCTTCTTCTGTTTATTTTACCACTCCGGTACCTCATTAGCCATTGCAGAAATGGGATTTCTTTGACTGTGGTTTGCACAGAGGACAGAACGTATTGATATGCACTTAAAGAGTGTTAAAATGCAGACTATGTAAAAGCCAGTGTTTAGGGACAACCTGTAAATGTAACTTAATGAACCAACAGACCATAGCAGCTTCAAGGCACTGAAAATGTAAGAACAGAATCAATACAGTGACACAGGATTGTTAGTAGGTTACTTTCATTCTTCTCCAAGGAACACAATTTCATTACTCCTAAACTCTTCTTACTAGAGAGATACCAAATCTCACCTCAACCATATCTAAGACAGCCATTTCCGCACTCCCTTGACAACCTCTTCTAGTTCTACAGAAATAAAGTGGGGCCAGAGCCAAACTGTACCTGCCAGCTCTGGTGAAAACTGCCTCAGTCTCCTGTGGATTCAGAAGAAAGAAAACTAGGTAATTAGATTTTGCTGGCTAGGGACAACTTTGGGGTACCAGCCCAAAACCCCCATGGCATGAGTGTTGTTTTCCTCCTGCCCTGCCAGCTGAACTGCTGGTGCCCTCCTTCGCCAGTTTAAGTTGAAAGACAGAAGGTGACTTTCTGCTACCACAAAGTCCTCACCCCAACATCCAACCTTCAACCTGGTGTTCTCTGGCACAACCCTCAGACAGAGCTAGCCTTAACATATCAGCTACATTTTACCTAAATCTACAGTTTAGACTGGACTTGTCCTGTTCTTCACTGGTAAGACTGAGCCCTCTTTTCCTTATAACATCCCTTTGTAGTTATTTTTAAAATTATTATGTCTCCCTTCAGCTTTGTTTTTTCTAGCCAGACCATGCCAAAATTTCTTAGCCTTTTTTCGTAGGCCTCATTTTTCAACTTTTTGGTATTTTTGTTGCTGTCAGCTGAACTCTTTCCAACATACTGAGGTAATTTTCAAACCTGGTGCCCACAACTGAACTACACATTGCAAATGAGGCTTGCACAGGACTGTCAAATAGAATAATTACCTTGCTCGTCTCTGTATGTAATTCATTATCAAAACTTGTACAATACTAGGCTTTTAACAACAACGTCTTGTTTTTAATTCATGGTTAGACTGTGGCATGTGCGCAGCATACAAGACCTATAGTTTGCCTTTGCTTAGTAAAATTTTAAAAGCTGAAGTGGTAACAGTAATAATTCCCAGTGAAAAGTAATGAATCTCAAGGTGTTGGAAATGTGGGCCAGGATTAGACATTACTGTCTGCTTCAGCAATGTCAAGAAATACACAGTTAAGGCAGTAAGCAATAGGCCAAAGTAAGGCCAAAGCTGTGAAGCTGGAGATGCCTAAACCCCAGGGAGGAGAGGAGTGAGCAGGCCTGCAGTGAGGCCTGGCAGGACAGAACTACAGTTGCGGAGGCAGACAGCGAGAGCTGGAGCCGAGAGCTTGGCACTCAGAGGTGGTCTGAAAGGCTGTGAGGCTGCAGGAGATAGTTGATAGGATCACTGTAGAAGCAGCCGTGAAGTGAATTAATTCAAAAGTCAGGCTCCCCAGTTCCAACCTAGTCCAGTGTTTGATTTCCATTAGATGCTAGGGGAACTGGGTGCAGCTGGCATGGGGCTGGCCAGTGCCCAATGGCCACCTCATAGCCTCCTGCAGGAAAAGGCATAGTTTTTACATTGGGGGGTGTCTATTTATAAAAAAAAAAAACACCTCTTTTTTTTTATTTAACATAAGTTTTCATTTAATTTTATCATACCTTTTTTGTCTCAATTTCTTTCTAAGACATGTCAAAGAGTAACAAAACAATTATATCTTTAGCTCTTTCCCTCAATTATTTTCTTTTCTTCTATTTCTACTCTCATCTGTTGCCCTCCGTTAAGCCTCCCACATGTCTAACACTTAATCTCTACACTAATTTCACATCCTAACAATGTGCAATGTCACATATAGAGTCTTCAGTGAAAAACATTGAAAAGGGAAGGAAAGCACAGTGGATGGAACAGAAGAAAAATCACTATAATTTCCTGTAAACTTTCTGTAAAATGAAAACTTTCTTTTGTATTTCAAAGCTGGGCAGGAGGGATAATTGAAGAAAAAAGTGGTACTTTCTTTTACATACACTTGTTTTATTCAGAAAAACAGCCTTTTCATATGTCTGCAGTAGGGGAAGAAGCTAAAAAACCCAAACAAACAAAACACAGAGCAATGGGGTTAAAAAAATCTCTCATGCTTTCATTAGAGAGAAAGTAAAACCACAAATTTTAAAACTAGAAACTAATAACCTGTTATTTTTTCAACGTTCAAGTCATATTAAAAAGAAAATAAAAAGTTTTTCTCATGCACACCTTTTCCCTTCCAAAAAGGGTAAGGCAAAAAAATCCCAAACAAACAAAAAACAGACAAGAGGCCTGTTTAATTTGCAGCCGGCAAATTTTTTCTTAAAAAAAAAAAAGTTAGAAAATTTCAGTATTTCTTAAGAGAGATTCATTTCGATTTTCTGGGAGGGATGGAAATGGAAAATGTAAAAAAAAAAACCAAAACATTTTAGTGGTAAAAGAGAAAAACCATCTGCCGTCCTTTGAATTTCACCGAATAGCTTCCAGTGAAACAGAACTACTGAAGAATGACTGGAGATTTATCTTATATTGGTCAGATTCCTACATTGCAGGTCAAAGCTGAAGATTACTGTCTATCATTGCCTTTGAAAGCAAAATGAGGCCTATAAAAACACATTGTAATTAGCAGGCTCAACTCTACCTATCTTGACTTCCATGACATGTCTATCATTGCAGACACCAATGAAAAGCTCAAATGAGGCATGCCACCTTAGACACTCTCTTGTTGCTTTTTGTGGTTTGTAATAAGTAAAGGTTAATTGTTATCCTTTCCCAAAAGAGACCAAAGAAATGTAGAGAAGTTCAGGTGTCTGTAAACACAGATGTGTTTGGAAACCAGTGGTAAAGGTGGTTATTTTGCTAGCCTTACCCTCTGTGTCCTGTAGTTCTCAGCACTGTCCTTCTGACAACATCCCCTGAAGTATTCATAAAATTATTTCACAGGACAATGGAGTGTCACAAAGGCTAATTGACTTGTGCTGCTGCAATGATCCATGGCTGTATACATACAAACAGCATTGTTTCCAGCCAAATGTATACACGCATCTGCAAGTGGAAATTGGGATTTGAATTCATAACCTTTAGCTCCCGAAATTCAGGTCTTTATCCAGAGAGTTAAAAGAGCAGCTGTAGCCACATAAAAATACTGCTATTCATGAGCATGTTTACCCTGCTGGGTTAAAGAGTAACAATGCATTTTCACTTTGGCCAAAGTGACATATTTCCCAGGGAAATCTACTTCTGGAAAAATGCCACGATTCCTTTATGGTTTTTTGGGTATCTGTGCCGGGTTACTACTGAACAGCAGATACTGGAGTCAGACTGAACTGTCTCATTATTTTTTGCCCCTGTGCCTCTGTTCCTGGAGCTTCTCCTTGTACACCCTACTCTTTTCTTCCCCCCACTCCGTGTTTTGTCTGCTTGTCTACTAGCCAGAAATACAGTTTACAAGTATATTAAAGCTGTTTAAATTTAAGTACAAGGCGCTACTCACAGTATCATTACTGACATGTAGTTAATAAAGAGAACATGTTTATAAGTGTTGTAATGTATCAGGCCCTAGTAACAATTCATTTCTAAGCTTTCTATCTAGTGTAATACCCCAGTCTAAGGAGACCCTTTAGGATTTAAGTATGTATTTAGAAGGTTTTTCAATTCTTGTACTTTTTAATTATATAATTAGGGATGTGGAGGATGTGTTTGCAAAAACTTTCCTCTAAAGAACTATTCAAAGCATTTACTCTGGTTTTAGCACACCTATTCTATAGTTTTGGGGAAAACAGGATTGCCATAAAACCACCTTACAGGACTAAATGGCTGATGACCAAGGATCCAGATCTCCATCCCAGGAGCAAAAAAGAGGTATCCTGCTTATACATTCACTCATTTTCACCTCTGTGCACAGCCCAAGACTCACACCTGAAAACAAGGTGTCCCCATTTGTTCACATGGAGGCACAGAGATGCCTGCTTTTAGTGACCTGAATGACACCTGTTGTGGTCAAACGACACAAGGTAAAACGAAATCCTACAGCCAGTGCAAGAGAGGTGGTGCCATTTCTTTCATGCTTTCCTTGATACGGTAGTTAGGGACTTAGTGGGAAAGAAAAGGATTTAATGTGTCTTTCTGATGTGGAATACTGCATAGCCAAACCAGAACACAGGTTATGACACTGTAACATGATACAGAGATGTCAGAAATGAAACACGAATCCACATCTTACTAACACTGCTGATACAGCTACAGTTGTGCAAGGCTAGTGCTGAACAAAAGAAAGATAGAATAAAATGAGAAAGGTAAATATCAGCATAAATACAGACCCACCCCAAATAATCAAATCATTTCAATATAAAAAATGGATTGTACACTGATTTTTATATTTTGCAAACACAGAACAGCTACAGTTCTTTCAAAAGCACTCAAGGAGATTAGTCAGATTCCTTCAGAGTGTTGTTATTCCTATTTTTAATAAAAATGCCACAGTGTGAAGTGCACATATCTTAGTTTTGCTTTCTCATAGTATAAGCGCAGATTAACAATCATGAAATTAAATTGTGCTTACTAGCTTTTATTGCCTTTCATTTCTAAATAACCCAAAGCATTTTATACATCAGAAGGGTCAGTAAGACCAGGGACTCAGCAACTGTCAGTGTGAAGCTGCCTGTAGTGACACTAAGCTGTTCAGGACAGGAAGTGCAAATGCCATAGCCAACTGATACTGAAATTTATGAGGATAGAATTTAATTACTTAAAAAGGCTTGAGAAGGGGTAGGGCTGCTACTCTTACAAAGAACCGAATCTGCTCAAAATGACGCCTCTAACATCACAACCCACTTTGCAGCTAAGACTGCCAGATATTTGTTAATTCCTTTTGTTTCCTGTTGCACATGTATATGTTGTGATGATTTACCATTCAAATACAACCCTTTTCCAGCTTAATGAAATTCAGATTGGTCACAGCACCAAGATGGTACCAGATCATAAAATATAACTTTGGTTCTTCTTTTCTTCAAATAAAGGGCAAAAGGCTCTACTTGTACCTAACACCAAATACTGTATTCAGTACTGGATCAATTATTTTACTGAGGTATTTTCTGAATGCAATGCCTATCCCCACTGTGTAGTGATTTTGGCTCTTGACTGTTGTTTACAAGTAATGGTACTAATGCATTGTATAGCTCTTCTATAAGCACTGGAAAGTATAGCTAAATACCAGCATAACGGATGTGACAAGCAAAGTTAGAAATGGGGGAAGGAAAGCGGGGGAGAAATTACAAGAAGAAAAAAATAATCCATTTTAATAATAGCTTGACAATTACAATTAAATAATCCAAAACTCAAGCTGAGCATTTTTGTTATACACTGCATGAATGATGTTTGTACTTTGGAACCTTTAAAATATTTAAGCAGAGAAGAAATGAAATGAACTGCAACCAGTTAAGGTCATCCATTTAGGACAAAATTGATAAAATATTAAAATGAAAGAAATAAATTTTCAAACAGAGATACTAAGGCTTCCTAGAGATGTATTATTCAAGGCAGAGGAACATGTGTGACCTCTAGGCTATTACATAATGGAGAAAGGATATGACAGTTCAAATGAGCAGGAACTATAGACAGCAGAAACAGAGGGAAGATGGATTAACCATTCTGTAAGCCAGTGCTTTGCTTCCAGGGTACTGAGACTGGACCCCCATATTAAAGCATTACATTCTCAGAGCCAGCTTTTGGACCCCACTATCATATTGCACTTAAAAATCTTTGGAAAGCTCATGGATTTTAACTACAGATTGATTTTGTGTCTAGCTGAGCTTGTTTGTTCTCAGAGGCTGGCATTTAAAGCAGGGGAGGTCCCGGGCTGCTGAGTTTCAGTGCCTTGGCTTTTTCCAAATCATGACTTTGTCCTTAGGCATCTTTTGTAGAATGGCCTGCAGTCAGGACAGCGTGGGCTGGCTGAGGTATAATGCATCATACTTCTCTCTTTCCCTGGTCAGCTTTGCTGGCTGACCGCCAACCTTCTCCTCATTCATCTTTGCCCTATCAGGGCTTGAAGACGCCCAGTTTACGCTTTGGACATCTTCAAGGAAAGTAGTCTTAAACTCTAGCAATAAATTCTCCTTTTTTAATTTAAGGCCAGAGCCAATATTTATTATACAGCGTTTATTATAAAATGGGGTTTTGCAAGGATCTCAACTCTCTTGTACCTGAGGTACTTGGGATAAATCTCCCCTAAATGAAGAAGTAGCTGCTTGAAACAAGAAGTATCTTTAAATCCCAGCAAAATCTGTGTAAGAGCAGAGACTTTGCTCCTTTGAAAAATTAATTTCCACCTAGCAGAGGGCCCTTGCCTCCAAGCTCAGTGTTCTGATGCAACTCCATTGCTCTCCTGTTGGCAAAAGGTATTCAATATTCATACAGCCAGAAATGCTGTGCCTAACGTAAGGTTTTGAACTGCACATCAGGGGACAGGCGTCGAAAAGTTAGGTAACATAATGTGAAAGCTTTTTTGTTGGACCTAGATTAGCCTCCCTAGAGGATATACAAAAGCATCTAAAATATTAGGAAAACAAGTGTCACTGACAGTCATTCGTGATCTGAAGTCCTCTAACTGTTTTTGATTGTCTTCCCATTTTTACTCAGTTACAGTTACTCCATGTGAAAAATAAATCTTTGCATTTGCAGAGCAAGCATTTATTTCTAACTCTTAAAGCTCCTTCCAAAACTAAGTATAAACATTATTAGCCTGATTTTATAGCTGTCCTAAGTGGAGAGATAGGGATGGTTTACAAATGAGGTTCTATCAAGGATGTAGGCGTAACTTATGATACTAGTTTTCTGTTCCTGGCACTGCAGCAGGCTACTCTAGTGACCCTTGGCAAGATGTTCAGTTATCTCACTGAAAAATGGGTATAATGGAATGGGTCTGACCTTTTGGAAATGGTATGAACACAGCCCTCGTAAGGCCTACAGAGGATGGAGAATTTCAGTGGAAGAACGAAGGCATAAGTTCTGGGCCAGGCCCTGTACCTCAGGAACATTTTGGAAAAGAATGGCCATTGATTATATCTTAGAGGTCTCTTTCAATTTTCAAAGGTATTTTTAAAACGGGGTTGGTTTGTTTTTTTTTAAAAAGGGGGATCAACACAGCTCAAAACCTCAGTAACAACACCTACCATTTCCCCTCCAGTTTCACACAAATGAAGAGACACCTGCTTATAAAAATAACCATAAGTTCTTAAAAAACTGCTGCCCTTGCCCTTTATGGATGTCTTACATTTCAATCTGTCATAGGATAATTTTCAGGAATACAAAGAAATAGAAAGTGCTCAAGCAAAAAAGTAAATCAGCAATCTCAAGGCTCTTAATCTGACAAAGTGTTTTCCCAAATAATGCAAAAGTTTCAGATCACATTTTACTTGTCAATATATTTTACCCCAGAAGCTGAAAACATGATCATGTTCCCTTTCATTATAATTGTCAAAAGGGATCACAGAATATGAAGAACATAACAGAACTGTTCTGTGTATCAAACTAAAAAGAAAGATGGAATTTCTAGTGTGATTGATTAAAAAGCTGCTGCCACAGTTCTAAAAGAATGTTTTTTCCTTTGAGTCAAAGTGAATTTTTTGTTGACATAACTAGGACTGGCCATATTGATCAAATGAAAGGTCCATGCCACCAGGTACCTTTCCTCCAGCAGAAGGCAATAGCAAATGCCTAAGGAAGTGAATAAGAAAGGGCAAACATACAGTGACACAGCCTCAGTATAGTCCTATAGTTTCTAGTGATCTATGATTCAGAGATTTTTTTTAATCAGAGTTAATATCTGTGTATTTGAAAGTCCGTGATAGGTTTTCCTCTCATGAAGTTGTCTGATTACATTTTAATATATGTTAAAAATTGAGATTCACAAAATTCTGTAGCAATGAGTACCACAGTTTAATTACAGGTTGTTTGAAAAAAACTCTCATGATCTTTCTAGATTTCAGCTAAACAATATGTGCTGGTATTCCTCTTCCTGCTAAATCCAGCAGAAAAAGATCCATTGATATTGGTGTGTAGGAGATTGGTCTCAAAACTACCTAGAAAAAAAACAATAAATATGTTTTAACTGAAGCCAATTTATCTTCCTCAAAAATCTGGTAAAAGGGATTTATATGGCAAGACTGAAGAAGTGAGCTACCCTTTTCAAATAATGGAGGAAAAAAACTAGAATCAGATAACTTGAAACACTCACACTAACTTTATTGAAATTTTGCAGAAACAATCTGCTATGCCTTTAGTGTAGACGGAGAAATTTTGTAGCCAACATAATTTTTAAAACTGAGATAAGTATGTGTGTTGGGGGAAGGGATAATAAAGCTTTCTCTTAATGGAAAGCAGTCCGGCTACAGCCTGAACTGTGGTGTCTTCCCTCCCCATAATCATGGCATTAATTACTTCATAGGTCAAATCATGCTTCTGTTTGAAAGTTTGGCCATCTACATGAACCAGGGCGTGCATATTTAGATCTATGGTATCCTCTAGCATGGGCTTTTATTCTTGTTTGATGCATGTGGGCTACTAATTTAGTTTTTCATTGAAGACGGCTCTCTTTTTTTCTCTCCTGCACAATGGCAGTCTGGTTCCAAAATATATAGAACAAGCACACATTAATTGAACCTGAGGGCAAATATACTTCCTCCTCCGACCGTATGGACAGGATTTTTCTTTAAAATAAAAAGGCCAAAAAGTGACTGGAACAATGCCCAAAGGGGAGAATAAAGACAGACATTTAAAGGTGAGCTCACTAGATTTATAATAGCAGGGGACACTATCATCCTTTCCAGCCAGCTACCCGGTTAGCAATAATGCTTATATCACAAGAAAGGCCCAGGAGATTCTTCTTTAGAAAATAATGGACACAGCTATTAATATACTGGGGAAGCTGCAGCAATCCACTTCAGATATTGATAATAAATTACATTGTTCAGAGATGAGATTACATAATCCAGGCAGGCAATCAGAAAAGCATTTTTTTGTGTATCAGTGTTACTTACAAGAGCTGCTTGGAAAAGTTTTAAGGAATTAGAGTGTTTCTATCCAAAAAGAATAGCCAAGACCTTTGAACAAAAATACTGCTAATCATTTAAGCATATGAAGAGCCTGGATGAGACAGTAGCTCAGAGCTCACAGGGAAGGTGCTGCTTCTTACATTAACCTGATCCCACTGTTTGTGGAAACAGCTTGTGAAATGATTTTGAATGCATCAGAAGAGGTAGAGAAAACATCAACATATTGTAACACATAGCAGGGTTTGTTCAATCCATGAAAGCCCTTTCACAGTAGGCGTTAGTATCACCTCTTAAGAGGGCCAGTAGTGACCCAGCAGCCTACCCACTAGAAACTATATCAAGACAAGCAGTCTTGGTCTCAGAATTTTTAGAGGATTAGCTTACTCCTATGTGCAAACAGATGTAGGATTTTTGTTGTCCAAAACTTAAAAATGAGAAGCACAATGGGGGAACAGGAAATAAGCCTGAAAATCCCAAGATTGCTAACCCTAAACACATTAAAAATACCACAATCTTGTTTTAAGAATTACTGTACTTCAGAGCCCTGTGATATTTCAGTCGTCTGGCTTGTCTGCTAGTGTTGAGATAAATAGATTCAATGTTTTTACATTTTTTTCAGTCACAAAGGTTAGACGTTTGTTTGTATAAAGATAGCAAGTATCCTAGCATTAGCACAGCTATGGGAGCTGTTGTAGAAGCCCTTAAAAATCATGTCCTTATGATAAAGTTGTGAGTGTTGCCATGAGCGAACTCCAAAGACATTTCCAAACCCTGTACAAGCTCCCTCTCTTCTGATTTCTGACTGAGCATATAGTACAAGAATTCCCACTGAAGCCAACAGAAGTTAAAAACCCTTTTACTTGAGGTGCTCAGTGCTTTGTAGGATCAGAGCATAAGCAAGGCTTACAAATTAATACAATCAGAGTGATTTTTTTTTTAACTGTATAGGAATCTTTAACACCACCTTTTAAAAAAAGTCTGACTGTAAGAGGATAAGCATAATACAGCAAGCTTTAAAAATTCCCTGACTCCCTGGCACCACAGATTCAAGTCTTGGGGTCACTGAACCCTTCACCTTTCTCAGATAGATAAGATGACTACTGCAATATTTAATACAAGATAAGCCACACAAGCATTTGACTGGATTTGACCTCTCAGACAGCTTACAAACCCAAGAGCTTGTGTAACCTGAACCTCTGCAAGGAAATGGATATTTCTGCATTCTCCTGTAACTCTTAAGAACCGGGGACTTTGGAAACATCAAATGTCATAAAACATGCTACGCTGTTAGGTGGCAAGACTACTGAAGACTTTTCTTTAGCTGTATCCTCTAGTATCAATGGCCAAAGCTTCTGTTTACCCAGGTCTAAACACCAGGCTGAGCTCTGGGTGTCCTTACATCTGCAAAGCTCCATTCCAGAAGTAGCTACACATTGGAGGCAAATGGTAGGTATGTAGGAACACCAGACAGCTCTTCAGTCAGACCAAGGGCCACCTCGCCCAGTTTCCTGTCCCTGACAGTGGCCAAGGCAGATGGCTAGAAAGCAGAGTAATAACAGAGCTAACTGGTCCTTGTTATGGCACCCATACTGCCAGAGGCTGCTCTAGCCTCTGGCAATTTACAGTTCAGCCTCCCCACAAGCCAAGGGTAGTTTCTACCTGTTTAACAACTCTGCGCTCTCTCCTCTGAGGTTTCGTCACCCACCATATCTGTGCCAAGCAGTGCCACAAAGCTCACCTAGGTATTACATGAAGAATTGCCAATATTTTTTTGTTTTGACCTGCCACATGTTGTCCTCCTTTGGTACTAGCACATGTATCAAAACAACGAACAATCAATCCTTACTCGCTCTCCTCACGCCAGTCATGATTTTACAGACAGCTAATATATCCCTTCTCTGCCATCCATTTTCCAGACGAAAATGTCTTAACGGCTGGTGATTATATCCCTAACTGTCATCGCTGGGTGTTGGGTATCTTCTCTGGCACGAGGAGGCACCAAACGGCACTCAGGGCACTGGCACGCTGCCGACTGGGGTGGCGGCCAGCTGATGTTGGGCGGTTTGTCCCCAGCTGCCGTGGTGGCGGGGCAGCCCCTGCGGCGGCAGCAGGAGCCCCCCACGGCGCCCCTGCACGCGGCCGTGAGAAACCGGTCCCGACCGGTCGGAGCCGGAACGAACCCGCCTCAGCTGCCCCGGGCTGCTGCAGGGCTGGCATCCACCACAGCAGCCAATCAGGGTAGCTGTGCTGCAGCCAGGGGCCAATCGCGGTGCAAGAGGCTGCTGCCCCAGCCAATGGGAAGTGGTGGAGGCCACCGGGGCTGCGCCCGGGTGAGGAGGTGGCAGGATGGCTGCCCCACGCCAGCGGCCGGGTGCCTGGGGCAAGCCCAGGTGAGAGCCGGCAGCCAGGAAGCCAGCGTAAGCCTTGGGTGGGGAAGAAAACCAGCATGCCACAAGCAGGCAACGCTGGGAGGCCCCAGGCCGGCTGCCCGCGGTGGCAGACACCTAATCGCCCTGCTGCACTGCGAAGTCACGAAGCGTGCGCCTGTAAGGTACTGGTAAGGGTAACAAGGACCATAGCGTGGTATCAAGCTTGCGTTCAGAAATTAGTTTGCATTCCCCACTTGCATTACATCAGCTTCACCCATGACACTTCCATTTCTGACAAACCCTCATGTGTAATTTGCCTTCTCTTTCTTTTTTTATTTGCTGCTCAGCATTGAGCTGATATTTTCATTGACGCACTATAACCCTAAGATCCTGCTCCTAAGTGACAACAGGCCGCTCAGAAACAATTCTGTATGGGAAGTCTAGATGGGTTCTCATTTGTCCCAGGTACATCACTCTATTTGCACGTAACTCAGTGGTGTGGCGAACACCCTTCCTGTTTGGTCAGATAGATATACAAGCAGTTAGTTTCTTCATTAGAAAATACAACCAGAGAGGAAACCCAGATACCCAAGAATATCCATCTCACATGACTTTGCTGTCCAAGTGTTGTCCCAGTGGTACTTTGGGTAAACACAAGCTCTGATCCACCAGAGAAGTAGGGCAGGAGAAGATGGAAAGCCGCAGGTGGGCAGCACAGGCCTGGCCACGCTCCACTGACTCTCCTGTTCCTCCCTAACAGGTTGGCCAGGAGTCCTTAGATTTTCATCCAGCTTCTGTACAAGTGTTTCTATTCACATGAAGTGCATATAGTTTCAGAGTACATTAACCCTGTCTTCCCATGTGACAAGGTTTCTTGTAATGGCTACTGTCACAAAAGAAAGCAAGCAACACCTGAGGAGAGGTACTTACGACTTGCCTGCCAACGTAGCTCAGTCTATAGTACTTCTGATGTACCAGCAGATGCTGTCATTCATATTAACTGTGTCATCCAAACCTGCTTGGAAAAAAGTTGTTGTCTGTTGGTAAGGACACAAATGGCTTGTCTACAGTTGAAGGTCTGGTAGCACTACATGTATACTGGTAATAGTGGAAAATTCCCAAGTGCATACAGGCCAAGATAGCCACAGAAAATAATCCACCAGATTTCAATAAACTTATGCAAAGCATTCCTATTTCAGAAGCAGTAATTCCTTATGAAAGTATTTCCATTTCTTCATTTGTACTTCAGGGTGCACTTCAAATGCCTCTGAAAGTCCAGGACAAAGATTCTTGTCTTAATCCAAATGTCCTCTAAATAGCAATGGAATTTTGAAATTGCCATAATTGTCAGAAACTCGGGGATTTTTTTCCCCCCTTCTGTTGTGCCATCAACAGAAACTATAGATGACAAAAATTCAAACTGCATAGTTGGAACTAACATTCTCATCCTACCCGAGTTTTAAACAACAAAGATATGTGTCTTGTTTAGCATGATTTATGAAAGCTTCTGGAGGAGCCAGGACCACTTCAAACCACTTTGATTAAGAGGAGAAAAAGAAATCACTACTAAAAAAATTTTAAGAAAATGTACTGGATGCAAATTAATGAAGAATTTTGATATGTTCTTAAAATATTTATTTGATAAAAAGAAGAAATAATTAGAAAACCTTTCATTTCCACTATTATTGCATTTGTCTATACAAATAAATTAATTCCTATTCCAATTAGGTCCTAACACAGACAGCACTGTTTGTATGAGCAAGTAGCAGGAAAATACATGTAACTGTGACTGAGGCTATCTATCAAAGACATATTTTTGGTACTGAGAACAAATACAGCAATAGAGTTTTAGCTAGCCCACATTTTGTTTTTTAAGAGTGCAAACTATGGTACACTGTAGATCACATCTGGTTATGAAGAACTGGAATAAACTATTTGGATGTTTTTCTTTTTACTAAATGATTGTCAGTGTAGGTTATTATTCCTCATTCTGACTGCAGTTGCATGAACTCTTCCATGTATTACTGCAAGTTGATTCAAACATCTTTGTCCAAAACACTTCACACTACACAACTCAACATTTGAAAGATGTGAGATCAAACTAATTTTTTGCTTTTGTTATATTAAACTTGATGCTAACCAACAGAGTCCCAAATCTGAAAACAATTGACTGAAACCATGCTCACAATTACTTTAGTAGGTGTACTGACATACTTAAACATGTGTGGTTTCAGGTTCAGGAACCTGGTGAGTCTTCACCAGCTCTTTGCCTATGCATCCTGCAGGTATATATTGGCTGCAAAACACTCCTGCGGAGTAAGAGATGAAATCCACAGGCTGGACAACTGCTTGCAAGATGGATAAATATTATCAACTTGCCAGAGATTCTTCCTTTGTGTCAGATCGTTGCACATAAAAAGGCTTGACAACCTGTGCCTTCAAAAACAACAATTCAAGGTGGCTAAGACCAGTTCCCTTAATCTGACATAATTAGGTAGTAGGTATTATTTTCATGACAGAGGCAACGAGTTGACCTAGATTCAGATGCAAAGGTTATTTATGTGTAAATGTTACATATATTACTAAAGTTACAGGAAGCTTTTAAAATTAAAATTAATATTGCATAGTAATGGTTCTAAATATGTGTGTAATGAACAACAAGTTGCCTATAAGATCTGCTGACCCTGACGGCAGTGACAGTAAACTGCTGCTGCTATGGTCCAGGCTGACAAAGGGACAAATATGATGTAGCTAGCAGCATCACCTGCTCTATTCTTGTTACCTATAAGCCAGCACTAACTGGGTATTACTGCTGAATATGGAAATGCTGTGGTTTTTATATAAATACATACATTAATATATATATTGCATGTATATAATACACAAACACACATACATGAAACAAAATATTCTAGATGAGGATTCCTTGGCCTTTTAGAATTTGGAGACCCCCTCATTGCCTTCTTCCAAAATGCACAGGTCTGAGTTCATTGCTTTCATTAATTTTTCCCAGGCAGAGCTTTCCTTTTCCTTTTGCTTGGGTGAAGTTTTGAGTTGAACTTCTAGATGAGCTTTGTTCCAGCCATGGGTAAACCAAATGCGGTTTAATGGCATACCTTTCCATGAGCTGCTACTGTATACATTACTCGCGGTATTGGTCTCAGTGGATGAATTCCAGTATGGTGACTGAGTTCCTGTGATAGCAGAAGACAAAGCATTATTGAGTTAATTTCTATTGCACTCCTCACTGGAGAGTGGCGAACTAATGTTTGAGCTCATGGTGGGACAAACTCCAGCTATTCTCCTGTAAATATATTTCAAATTGCAAGAGAGAGTGTTTCTAACCCTTTGTTGAGATGGGCTTCTTACAGCAAGGTTTCTTTCTGAAATCTTTCATATTAAATCAGTGACTGACATACTAGACTTCTTATTGTGCGGTGTTGGGACTTTATATTCTGTGGTGTGCTATATTATCTTAAACTTTTTTTCATTTTGAGCAAGCTGGATATGGCAATATTAGCAAGGTGATGACACCACAAAGCTGTGCCTCCTTTTCCCTATATTACTTAGTTTGCATGCAACAAATGGTATATAATAAAAATAAAGAAATCCACTTTTAAACATTGCATTAGGAAGTTAATGTAAAACAATGTTTCTTTGGAGAAATGGGATGATAATAATTTTAATATGATGGCAAGATCTGAGGATGTTAGTCATCATTTGATTTTACAGTGGCTAACAGTAGCTGAATATTTTAACGTAGACATGCTATATTTTAATGTAGACATTAAATAGACATGTTCTCTGTCCTAAGGTCATAAAATGGAGAAGGGAAAGGTAACTATGAAGGTGATTTCAAAAGTTCAGAGTGACATTTATATGAGCAGCTTTAGTGAACGTTGAATATTTTTGTACCTTTGGAAATTGCTCCTTTCATAAAAGAATTGTGATTTTTTTTTCAGGTATTCAGAAATCTTAATAATCATGTAAATTAATTTCATTTAGGGTTTGCTTATTGAAAAATTAACATATTTAGTCCTGATACACTTAATGATATGCTCGGAGAAGGAAAATGAAAGAGGCAAGGGAAATGTATGTGCAAAGAGTGTCAAGCAGCATGAAAGTTGTCTTGGACAACAGCATTCTAGTGGAACCAGCTCATGTGGTCAGGAGCACAGGAGAGAGAAACTGATGTAACTTGGCCCATGTTTTCACTCTCAATAAGCAGGGTTCAAACATAATGGGAATCAGTGAACAGAAGCTTCAAAGTATTTACACATATCCAGACAGAGCAAAAAAGTTCACATCCATAATTAATTGTCATTAAAAAAAAAGAAATCAAAGCAAAAGCTGAAGCAGATTCTCTAGGCCAAGTAGAATTTAAACCAGGGCTGACTACAGCTGCTTTTGATGGCTGAGTCCAAATTTTGGCTCAGCTCTAGTTAAAGCATAATCTGACAGATAGCCTCTTTTTATTACAACTCTCTGCTGAATCATTAAGTTTGGGCAAGAAGCATGATTCTGGCATCATATCTTAAATTATGAAAATTATGAGATCATTCTTATAATGTAAAAGGGTAATATCAGGCTCATTTATTAATCTCCACAGTTTTCCCAGGATATTTTTTGTCCAGGAAACATATATGTTACAATGCTTAGCATCCTGTAACACTTCTAGTATAGTAGTCTTATAGTTGCCTTCTCAAAAAACCCTTGCAGGGTGTGTAACCTTGTCAACTTTCCTTTTTTTTTCCATTTTACAGATGGAAAAAAATGAGAAGGGTTATGCTGTTGACAAGCCTGTAAATTGTTCAAACTTGTCAATGGCATAAATGAGTGGTTTCCAACTTGTGATGCACATACAAGTAGTTGTATATAAGATACTTCTGGGTGGTGTATGACGTAACGTTGCCACTGCCAATGAATGGACCCTCTAAGACAGTGGTTTGCAAAGTGGGGTGCACACAAGTCAACCATTTTTTTGTGTGCCATTAATAAATAATTAAAAAAAATTAATCTATTTCATCTTTGGCTCAGCTTTTTTTAATTTCTATTTTGTGTATGTTTCATAATGTACATAATGTATTAGTACAGTAATACATGTATAGAATTTTTAAATAAATTATTATACATATACTGGGGGTGCATCCTCAAAATTTTTTTGCTAATGGGGTGCACGACCCAAAAAGTTTGGAGACCACCATTTTAAGGATCAGTCCCTAGGTGACCAAAGTAAGACTCCCATAATTCAAAAATTCTCCTCTAAAAAATTCACAAATGTCTCTTGGGACTTCATGCGAAGATCACTGAAATAAATGGAAGCCTTTCCAAAAACTTCAAGTGGGTTTGGATCAGGCCCATAATAATTACAGCAGCAGAGGAAAGAGTAGGTATCTGGCATTCCTGAATCCTGTTCATACAGTCCTGCTGACATTGCACTCCATAAAGCATTGTATAGATGGGGTAGAAGGAAAAAGTGGTTATGTGTAATTCTGCATATCAAGAAAGTAGTTTTATGGTGAATACATAGGTAAATATACAAATCAGGTATTGATATGGGGCAAGATAAACACTTCTTGGATCACAGTGAAGAGTATAGTTAGCAAAACATAAATTTAGCTGTCAGTTATGTACTTTTTCTAGTGTTACACAACCTAATCATAAAAAGCAGAACACCTGACACTACTATTGTAAAATAACCAAATACACAGCCCACAGGTTTTGACAAACAATTGTGTTCTATCATCCTAAAAATGAATGCCATCTTATTCCTTAGCCCGTGAGTTGTCCACTCAGGAACACAGCATTGCTGCTAACACGAGGCACTTTGTGGTATGAGACAACAATTCTCTTCTGTCATGGATTTCTTTTATTGTTGATGGCTATGTTTGGGTGGCATTGATCAGCACTCGTTTCTCACTGACCACAGTGCCACAGCTTTAATAGGAGGTGTGCTTATACCTGATGCCACTCATGCTGTCCCTCAAACAGTTCAAAGGCACGTTCTTTCCTTGGATCTGAATGATTAAGAAGGGCACCTGAAATACAGCTATCGCTGCCGCTGCACTCTAGAATTGTTGCAATGTAATGCAACAATTTTATGCACCAGAAACAATTATCACTATAAAAAAAGGTAGGCACATTTATTCAAATGTTTAAAATCAATCATCAGCTACCAGGAATAGATAATGTCTGAAAAGCTATTGCTTATCCTCCTCAGTTTCAATAGTAATTCCACTGTAGGCCTGTCTCTAACTGGCATAAGTGAATGGGAGGGTCAGAATGAGGAAGCTTAGAACATCAGCATATTTTTCTTGCTGTGGTCCTCCCTCCACTAATTGAAACTTCTTTCGAGATCTCTCAGATGGCTTTTGAGCTCCACACGGAGCTACTGCAGCCCTTCCCAAATTAAATTTTGCATTGTACCGGATGCAAAAAGATGACTGATGCTTCCAAAACATCTTTAATTGAATAAAACACATGGTTATTAATAATATGTAATTATGGAGGATATCACTGAAATTACATTAGCTCTGGAATGTGCAAATATAGAAGCAGGGCAACGTTTTAGCACTGACACACTACTAGTCCATTTTTGTTAATATGATCAATAGGACATTGACTGATGGGTCTGCACTGGACTGCTCTCCAGGTACTGGCACACTTGTGCTATGGCTGCTGCTGTAATTTCAGTCTATACACGAAGGAGGGGCTCAGATGATTTCAGAGGGTACAGAGGGGCTCATTCATTAGTCTGGCCTCAGAAAAGCTTACTCTACTGCAAACATGTAACTGGCTGCACCTATTTTAATGTAATTAAAAGACTGCATGAGTCAATGTCACAACAATATCCCCCTTTAGATACCCATTAATGATCTTAGCTCTCAGGAGAAGGCTTTCAGATCACAACATCTGGTTGGCCTTCCAGTACAGCAAAGGCAGCAGAAGCCAGTAGCTTGGACAGCCCAGTGGCTACAAGGGCTCTCTGGCACCACCAAGCTTTTGTAGCCTTGGCTGCTGGTCAACAGACATGCTTCTCTCCACGCTCCTGGCAGAGCAGGCAATGCTGATATACCTGCATTTCTCTGCTGTCCTGCCTCAAAGATCACTGCTATTGTTAGTGCAGCAAAGAGGCCCTGCCGCTGCCTCCAAGCACTTTTACAATGACAATATACGTTCTTAGGGTAAGTCCCATTATGGCCTTTTTATAAAAGAGGAAGCTGAGTCACAAAGTGTTTAGGTGGCTTATCCAACATTACAAAGCAGCATCAAAGTGGTAATTCTTACGTAACTCTTGGGGAGTGTGCCTCCCAACAATAAATAATGATACTTGGATTCAGCACTTTCAGATCTATGACCTATTCTGTCCCTGACTGATGGCTAATGGAATCAACTGCTTTTATCCTCCAAAACCTGAAGAGTAATAGGGTATATTTCAAGCTCGCTTCATGAGCGAACCCGTTGTGGAACAGATAACAAGGTGGTGGTTCCCAGGAAACTTTTCATTATAAGCTTAAATAGGTAATTTTCTGGTGACATGCATATAATATTTAAAAATATAAAATCCAAGGGAGCACAGACTGGCAAAAGCACACCATGCAGAAAGGCACTAGGTCAAACTCACATATGCCCGTTCACAACCAACAGCCCCCCCAAAAAGCCTTTGGACTTGCATGTTAGGTAGGGCAAGGTCACTGAGGCTTTTGAAGGTAGTCTGTCAGACACAGACTAGTGGACCCCAAAGCACAGTGCCCAGGTTCATCCACTACCTCTTCACCAATAGCACCCCATTCTGCAGTTCACCGAGGTGAACAGGGGAAGGGCACAAAGCCTACTCTACACCTTTGTAAGGTTTATGTTTATCTGAACATGGTTTCTCTTATTGTTTTATAGTCTGAAGCATGTCAACAGGAGATAAAGAGGAAAGATGGCTGAGGAATTAAATTATCTATAGTGCTGAGCAAGCCTATTTCAGTCCACTGTGGTTTAAATTTGCCACCTGACATGATAAGGTAGAAAAGGTTATGTTACTCTTCAGCTCAAAATGCACCTGTCTGGGAAGGCCTAACATCCCTCATTAAAAGGGATAGTGCATGACCTAGCATTGAGGTTAATACTAATATGTTCCCCTGGAGCCATGACTGTGGTTCCTCATTACCATTATCCTCTGAATGTTGTTCTAAACACTGGCACCCTAATTGATAAACAGACTCAGCCAGTTTCAGACCTCAGAGACAAGCAGCTAGAATTTGAGATAGCTATCCTTTGAAACAGGCAAGGAGAGCAATTTTTTTTTTCTTGCATTAGGTGTCTGCAGAACTTTAATCAATCTTCATGTGATGCCAATAGTTCGCAGATAGAGCTACAGTGCTTGAAGGAAATAGGTTATCTTTTCCCACTGTGAGCTGCTATTTCTGCAGAGTGTTTGATGCGAGTCTGAAGTAACTGTGCAATCTGAATTTGAAAGGACCATTAACCAGGAAAAATTAACAAAATACATAGAAATGACTGAGCTCGGATGGCCAGTTTTCCAGCTATGACCTTTAATTCTCCATAAAGTGAAGGTGCTTTAAAAAGTCAAACATTCTCACCAGTCTGGTTATTTAAACAGAATGGTGAATGATGCTGCATGTGTGGAAGGGATCCAAAAGCAGTTTGGGGGGAAGAAAAAAATTGCAGTTATAACCCAGGCTTATTTAAAGAAGAAAAATCAATATTCAAGCACATAGTATATTAATTCATGACCCTTATACTGTGAGACTAGTGTAAATATGTAACTGCACTAAACATACATATAAATAAACTGTGAATGAAATCTATTTTTCTCCAAAAACCTACCAGAATACTCAACATATACATATCTAGGGAGAGAGCGTAAGCATGCAAGCAAGGTCTTAAACAACTTGGAAGCCATATTAAGTTACTTATATGAGATTCAAACATCAAAAATTCAGCTCATATACAGGCTTTATTTCAGAGGTGCATAGAGTCCAAACCAGTTTGTTCATTTCAGACTGCCTGAGCTAGATACATGTGTCCTCATTGACAATCTTTAATACAATATGTGCTCGCTGACACTAAACGTTTGCCTGAATCATGGCCAGAGCAAACAGATGAGCTGAACTTCATGCACCAAATATCAATGAACCAGTACTTACATTCATAGCAAAATAAAATTCACCCCTACAGGAAGTGTTCTTCCCCCATGCTATCTAAATGTTTTTGAATGCACAGAGATTTGTTACCCATCTAGGGTACAATCTTCATTCTCTGAAAGGCATCATATATCTGCTGAATACGTGAAGACCATAACTACCTTCTGAGTTTTCTAAAAAAGAAGCTAATGACAACAAAGCAAGTTACCAATCAGATATAGGTTTAAACTCAAGGCTTTGTAAAGCAGGAATTTATGAGTTCCTGGTCCAATATGCATTTATTTAAGAATTGTATTATCACAGCACCTAATGATCCAAGTCATGGGCCATCACTCTCTCGCACTTGACATTGTATAAGCACACACAGAAGCAAAGCACATTCCCCAGACAGTTTACAATTCAGTTATAAACAAAGATACAATAGAGGGACACAGCATGGAAAGCACAAGCAAACAATGAGATTGGTTGCTGTAATGCAGCAGGTTGAAAAATGTTGCTTTGATGTGGCTCTTCTTCCACATTTCTACCTTCCAAGAGTCATTAAAAACAGCTAAAATCCCTTAATTTCTTCCCTAATAGTACTCTCCCAGGTGACCATATGCCACAGGGATGCTGCACGATCACAAATGGGAAAAATACCAAAGATCGTAAGGGGAATGAGTCATGAAGCAGTGAGACATGTTCTAAAAATATTTACAAATCCTTGGAAAAAAAGGGGTTGTTGCAAATGACAGTTCTTGGGAAACAGGATTCTTTGTGTGGACAAATGGCACATGTGACTTAACAAATGGCAAGCTTTTCATGTGGGACCAATTTTCAAAGCGCTTATGAATGTCTCTCTCCTGAATTTCTCCCTCAATTTTTGCTTAAACTATCCTGAGTCTTACATATGGAGAAAGAACAAGCTTAATCAGGGCAACTGTAAGCCTTTCATCAATTCAATTACCCGTTTAAGGACTCACTCATTGAACTTAGCCGTAAAATGTTAGAGTTGCAGTGCTGCTCATGTCTATCAGCTTGTGTCCCTGAATTCTTTGTACCCTTAGGGATGTTTTATCTTTTGAGAAATGTGACAGTCTGCCTTTTGAGACTGGCCTCGGCAGAGCTCCATAACCAATATATTGACAGAGAGAAGGTAGCATGGAAAGTGAAGCAGTTCACAACTTGTGTCTGTCAAGCTGCTTTCGTCTCCAGACACAGGATCTTTTAAAACCATTACAGGACCTTTCAAACCATTAACTTACATTAATGGCATCTGATTTTTTTTTTTTTTTCCCCAGGGATCTACGGATCTACAGCAGTATCACATCATACCTCAATTCCCAGTATTTTTACTTTTTGGAAAATATAATTAGAATATTGTCATATCTCCAGGCATACACAGGGCTTACCTCTGGAATGTTCCCTTGCTGTCAGAAGAACAGGCTCAAAATGGGAAGAAGAATTTACTGATACTGCCAGTATTTCCAACATTTTCTACTGAAATGTTGAGTTGATTATTTCTATATGTAAACTTGAATTTGCAGTTTCTCTTCCCTCCTTTTTGAAGAAGGATGAAGAGAGGCAGCTGTTTCAAAGTAAATTAAAACCAATCATGTCACCTCTAAGAACACACTCATTTATAAAAATTAAATTCAAAACAATACAGGACTAGCTGTGGAATATTACAGGCATCTTCATGGGGTCAACCATCATTTCTGATTTTGCGGGACACACAGATATCCAGCTGTATTGACATCACCGCTTCCTTTTGGGGATAACACTATTGGCCAACATTGTGATTTCCTCCTTGTTTTGCCTTACCTGAATATTACTGTTTCAGTGCCCCAGCACCCCAGCTAAGAGAACATGATGGTTCAGATCCTGCTGAAAAGCATTTTCCTTTAAAATTAAAATTTCTGCAAAGATAATAGAAAACAACAGAATGACTGCTTATGTTGTTCTTTTCATCCCTTTGTATGTTCCTTCAAGATCAAACTGCCAAAATACCGAAAAACATGGTATTCAAAGTTGATTTGCTTGAATTTTAGTTTAGAGGAAGTGAATCTCTTGTGAAGATAGAGATTATATATATATATGTAGATAGATATAAATGCCTGCATACTTTAACTTCCTGTCTTTAACCAGGGTCACCAGCCTAATGCTAACACAAGATACTTATTGGACCTTGAGATTTCTTGCCATTTTATGGCCTTTTCAGCTTATGCTCTTGTCTACAAGGTTTAAGAATGATACAGCTTCAGAATTACGTGACAAAATCTTTCAGTCAGGAGCTGGAAGCACATTTAAGAAGGGACTTAAGAAATGCACATTTTAAATCAGCCTTTAAAATCACTGGCAAATATTTCCTAGACAAAGTAGTAAATTCATTGGTCTAACGTAGAATGAAAGACCTAGGTTTTGGTACTGGGTTGCTGTCCTTTCTCTCAGTGAAATAATCAGGTGTCCAGCTAACGGTAGACTATATTGCTGTCAATACCATTTTCAAGTTATTAGGTCCAATCAATGCTGGATAAAAGGAAAAAAGGTGGTCAACAGGCAATCTAACTTTCAGTTTAACACTCCCTTGAGGATTTTCATTATCCTTTCCTTTTCTGTTCTCAAGGTTAGCTCTAGCTAGACTATTTCTAGCTTCAACTTCCTGGAGATAATGCACATCCACAATAGCCTTGCTCCTCCAACGTCAGTGTGCCCTTCCACCTGAGTAAGCAGAGTCCCGTCTTTTTTCTATTATTTGTGACCTTTTCCTGGGTTAAAAGGTCACTCCTGAAGCAGACAGGTTTCACTTCTTATGGTGATTGCAGTGCAAAAAGCAGGCTTCTACCTTGTTAGAAGTGACATCACTGTACATTAAAGACATCATATCTCCTTTCATATTAAAATGCCTGTCAGTTCTGCTGCTCGCAGGCTGTAAATCTGCCACAGTATCCTGTGCTTGGGAGCTTTCATTATGAAAATATGGAAGATAAGCACTCTGCTTTACTGTCAAAAGGAAAAAGTAGTCTAGTAGTAATGAGGTTACTTTAAAAATAAATACACAAATTCTTAAACATGGGTTATTTAATGTGGGACAATTTTTGAAAGCAATCCTTTTTATTTCAGTTCCTAAAAAATTTGAGCTTAAAAACCAGTATGAGTAAAGCAAGAATATACAGTCCTGTAGAATTTATTAATGCATAGATTTTGCACTTGCTCATGCAGTAAATCATGAGACTTTCCCTTTGACTTTGGCCCTCCAGCCTTGAGAGAAGTGACATACCAGAATTTAACCTGTTTTTCATCTTTATATGATATAGATACAGAAAGACTTGTATGTTCTGCAAGAAAGTGACAACATTCTGCTGTTATGCATATGACTTTAGAAAATATAGATAGCAGAAAAATACCTCCTAAACAGCAAAGAAAAATATAAATAACTATTGATCATTTTCCCTCACAGCATCATTAGGATATTAATAATACCTTGCTATTACGTAAAGCTTTTTGTCCATTGATCTGAAAGCACTTTAGATATATCATTCTTCTTGTTTTACAGAAGGGAAACTGAGACACAGAGAGGTGAGATGACCTCGCTTAACATTTGAGAGCAGCTCAGCAACAGAAGTGAGAACAGATCCTACATCTCTAGACTAGGCTGTCCAATACTTGACTTGCTTATTTCAAACTGGAAATTTGCATCATTTGCTGGCGTACCCCTAAATTGTTCACACAGCATGTGATTATTCATTTATTATTCATTATGCATTAATGGGCTAAAATTATCACAGGTATTTATTTATTATTAAAAAAAAAATCCTTATCCATTTTGTGCAATAATACAAATCCACTGCTATTCCCCGTTTCCATTAGAATTCCCTCCAGTTGAGGAAACTTCAGCATTTGAGCATAGCATGCATATTTTCATCTTCCAAATTACACATTTCATTGTTGATACTCTGTTTTAGGAGCTGAAATGAGTGGCTCAAGAGTTATTTATGGACAATGAAGCCTTTCACCTCCAAGGCATTGATTTTGATGTCTGAACCCTACATCCAGAGACAGAAATATATATTTAGGCTGTGCTGTGTGCATTACGTGAAATCATTTGGTAGTGTCAGCTCCAAGCAGACAAGCGCCCAGGTGAAAACCATGAAAAAAAACCCAAAATGATGATTTGGATGAGGAAGGTGAATGCATAGGAAAAATTCAGTAGCTGAGGAGATGACATGGTTGGGATATGGTCTGAAGAGGTGAGACCAGAGGACTCCACATATGTCAGGGAGGAAACCAGAGCATGTGTCACTCAGTGGAGCTGGAGGTGAAATGAAACAAGAAACCAAAGAAAAGTGATGCATGGTACAAACACAGCTTGCTTCTTCACCTTCCAGTTTCTCCTGAATGCAGAGGGGATTTTCTTCCTCTTCTTTGTAGAATGAAGTCGTCTGTTTATGTAGAGCAGAGCAGAGTGAAGTAATGAGCACTGTAGTTCTTTAATGATCCAAGTCATAAGGATTTATAACCCATTTTACAGCAATGTTGCCAACACCTTCCTAGCCACAAAAGCCTGCAAGGACTACTGATCAGGCTTTTGTATCATCTCTCTTCTCCTCAGAAGAGCCTTTTGAACCTTTTCAGTTTCACAGTCACAACTCTTGTCTATGTTTAGTGGTATCTTAGCATTCTCCATTGTTTTCAACATCCATGCAGGTCCACCGGCAGTAGCAAGGGTGCAATTTTTAATGACAGGTGGTCTGGATTGCTACAGCCACTTTACACTATTGCCCTCTAAATTTTCTAGGTATGATTATGTGAGTGAGAAAACATGGGTGTTTTTTTCACCCTAAAGCTCCTACAATTCCTAGGAGTAGTGGAGCTGCACTGATAGCACAGATGGCAGTTTTGCCTGAAAGCCGAAAACTGGACCATGGAACAGTGAGTCAGTTGCCCTGCATCATTCCCTTCTCCTAGAAGATAATATTCATTTATATCTATTATCACAGATCTGGAAGAGTTAGTACATAACCTTCAATATTGTTTTATATAATTTTTCCAATTTTTTCTTGTAAAAGCAGTCAAGACTGAAGTATATAGGAATATTTTCTTACATGTGTGAACACCAGGGAATCAGATCTGAACATCGTGTTTGAGGTTATACTACCTCTGAAACTGCAGGCCCTGGGGACTGGCTCGAGGCAGTCACACCATATTGACCAATCTATATTTATAGATAGCATCCTTATTTTTGCCAGTGTATCCACTGAAATTATAATAAAGACAAAGAAAGAAATTATAAAGAGACAAGAGAGCTGTATAATATACTCAATTAAAACTTAACTTTTGACTTAATATGAGACTTTATGCTTTTGTTCTAGTCTTAACAAAACTCTTTATCTTGCATATATAGAGTTTTTAGTCGTCCCTTTTGATTTTACCTACTTTTGTTGTTACATTACAAAATAATCACATTCTGTTTTGTTCCCTTAACTGCAGAAATAATGATTTTTTGTAGTCAATGGCCAAGAACTGGGGCCACTGGAAAATACCAGCTCGCAGATGCTCTAGGAGTGACCTAACATTGACATTAAATCACATTTTATTTCTAAAGAAATTGAGTTCTCCAGTTAGTAAAGGCAGAGAAAGAACAGAGCGATTATACCACAACCTCCATTGTTTTAAATACTTCATTGTTTCACTTCCTGGATTAGCAGTAGGTTAAATATTTATGCTTAAAATTACTGAAACTAGGAATATTTGAGATTTTTCTACATATATCTTCCCTATTTTCCCTCCACTTAAAAAATAATTTATACTAATAAAAATAGCTTCTTCCATCTAATCAAATTTCTGTTAATTGAATGTGGGAACTGAGCCACTGAGGATGTGATTCACCCAAGGTCAGCCTGGAAGCCTCTGGCAGAGGCTTATGAGAACTCAGGTATTCTGAGTTACAACGAACACCATAATTTTTGCCTAATTCCAGGATCCTCACAACAGTAACATGTATCAGCAGAGTAAACATTGACTTGGTAGCCTCCACAGGTGCCCTCCAGCCTGGCTAGTGTCCGTGAAGGTGCTCCTCACAAAGACAAACTGAATCATCTTTGTACACTTACTTACTTTCTCTCTAACATTTGATCATTATTTCTTTATTTGCATTTCAGTAATGTCTAAGGAGGTTCTGCATATTGTACAAATACACAACAATGACAAAAACAAAGGTTTGCAAGTCCAGAGCTTGAAACCTCAATCTCTTTTTTCATGTCTTCATTTTTCAGTATTTTTTCTTGGTATGTGGCAGCAAATGCTTTGAATTTCACAGAGTTTTCTACACTTCTTTTTTATATAATGTTGTGATCTGTGCCAATAAAACTCAATTTGCTACTATTACAACTATTACTTAAACTGTCCTAGCTGCTCCATACAGTGAAGTAGCACTGTTGGGTTCAGGCTTATGTCTTACAATTTTTGGAAGACTGAAATGTGTGGATGGAAAAAAACCAGCTCAATTTATTTTAGGCCTGATCCCTAATCCGCTGCTTGCTGAAATCCACGGAAAGGCTCTCGGGATCTTTCTGAGGAGAGGCAAACACAAATGTTCCCCATATGTGAAATACCTGTGAAGGGTCAGACAAATGGAAAAATTGGGTTGAGAGGCTGGAATAAGGCAGGTGATGGCAGATCCAGTCAGTTCCCAAAAAGAGATTTAATCGTCCTATGAGTCAGATGATACTTCTTCCCTAGAGCATCAGCTGGATCCTTAAGGAAAGGGTCAGAGAGGGATGAAAGGTGGCTGAACACTTTTTAATCTTCCTTCTTCACTGAATTTCAGAACACAGTATGGATTGTTTTTACCACACAAGTTAGAGCTGCCTCATGTTTACTTCATATCCCCAGGTCTGCATCAGAAGCGTTTCTGGGGAGCTGGGAACTAACCTTGACGATGCTTTACACCAGCAGGTCAATTTAAAGTAAGCATGAAGTGCTTTAAGCCCATGTCTGTGCTTAAATTTGATACCAGAGTTTTCAAGCTGAAGTACTGAATTAGCATCATCAAACTGGCTATGGAAAAGTTTACATTGAAATGTCATCTGGAATTGATATTCTACACTGGAAAAAATAGAAAACATGTGTTTCTTTGATGTAAACATTTTAGAAAGTCTAAACACAAAAGGCTGTGTCCAATTCCCTCATATTTTGGATAGAATCTAGCTAAGTGTTGCAGAAAAGAATCAAGTGGAGCTTCCAGCCTTTACTTAACAAAAGCACAATTTTCACATGATCTGTCAAACTGTATTTTAACTGGATAGAAAGTAGGAGACACAAACATGTAACAAAAGGTCATTGTGTCACTTAATCCGTATAGGAAGACACGAACATCCCAAGGTGGTGAGTACAATGTAAGAAGACCGAATTTTTATTAGGCTCTTCTATCTAAAATATGTAGCATAATCCCAATATTTTTTGATTAAGGTCCAGTTTAAAAACTTTTTAATTGAGAACATGGCTGGGAATCAGCAGTTCTGATGATCTTAGCATAGCATGGGAAATAATGTTGGATAACTAAGCCTTCATTTAAGGGGAAAAAAATCTTTGATCTTTTCCTGTATAGGCACAGATAGACTATCATTCAAATGCTGAAAGGCTTGAACTTTCCCAACCTAATGCATGCAAAGGGGATGTCAAACCTCTTAAGGCTCATGAAAAAGCTTGTCCCTTGGGGAAGCCAAGGAGAGCACTCGCAGGAACTCGGAGGGAGTTAAGTGAACTCTGAAAGCTTCTGGGGATCTCTCCTTTCTCTTCTACAGACCTGAAAGTCTAGGAGACAGAGAGAAAGCCTCAGGCTGAGTTCTCACATTATTCTCCCCAGCTCCCTGAAGACCTGCTGACAGCTCCCTGTTTACCAGGAAGTTTGCTGAGGAGGAAAAGGAAGGGGGGGGCCTAATACTTCCTTTCTGTTGTTTCTTCCTGCAGCCTTCAATTCCTTAATGTCCTATTCCTCACCCTCAGGGAATCAGAAGAAGGCTTCTAAGAAGCACAAATCATAGCGAAAGAACAGAGCTCCAGAAGGAAAAAGAAAGGGACAGAGAGCATGGAGGTTATGCCAACTTCAAGAGAGTCGTGAGGTCAGCTTCAGCGGTCGTGTGCAAATCTGGCAGTGATCTATTCTCTGCACACAGCACAGCCTCCAACAATGCAAAGCAAGACACAGAGCCCTCAGCAAATCACACCCACTAGCTTGCTATCAGACAACAGCCTGGGGGACCACAGCAACGAGGGGAAAGCTAATCCCCACTCTTCTGGCACTGGGATTGTTTCAGGACTGAAAAGCAGACAAACCACTCAGGTTGCAAAAGCTTTCTTGTCATGAGGAATCCTATGAGACTGCTGTGAAGAAAGCATGTATGGTGCTTTCTTGATCCAAAGTGGATGGAAAGGATCTGCAGCCTAAGAGTCTTATCCTGAATCCATTGGAGGCGTTTTGGATCAGGCCAGTGGGCTAACTGATTGTTCAGCAGCCAGGATCCATTGCTGAGAAGTTTCTAAAACCAAGCTGTGACAGCTATCAGTCTAACAGTTATATTTTTGGTACCAGCTCAGCGAGGTGGATTTGTTTTGAGATTTCAGGTGTATTTTCATTAATCTGTAGAGGCATCCTTAGGGCAGAGAAGTAATTAGCAAAACTTCCACCGGCTTCAGTGGGAGCAGAATCTCACCTTCCCCACCTCTCAAACTCCAGAAACATAATATCGTGTTTACTTCAGGGCCCTCAGGAAACCCTGCAATAACAGTGCTAATCCTGAACTGCAGAGCTTCTTCACCTCGACACTATTTCATGGAGGCTGACATCTCCTTCTGCCCCCACATTCTCAGAGGCTCTGAACAAGAAAAGTTTCCCTGGATTTGGAACTCATTCTTTGCCTCTTATTTTATTGCACAATTTTCAATTTTGTTTTCTTCTTTTTCTAAGCTAAGGAGGCATCAAAGCTGATTGTTAAAATCATGGGGTATGCTGTGGTTGTGGCTGGAATGGGTTTGTCCTCTCTGACACAAATTTCAGGTGAGAACTGTTTAATATGTCTTCTTTTTTTTCACCCACTGGTTGTAGCCAGGGATTATTTAGGCTGAATTAAAAATCTGCCACAGACATTCTTTTGTCATATGGATTGTTGTTCTTCTGCATTTAACTTACATAAATGGTGCGCACTTCACAAGAAACAGAAAAATTGGACACTCCTTTTAACACATTCTGTGTTATATAGCCACCTCGCTCTATGGAAATGCTTTTATTTCAAGTAGCTGGGAGAGAAAAACCTTCCTAACTTTGAAGTGGTCTTCATTGCATTAAAGAGAGAGAGAGACTGTCAAATCCCATTTCATTTTTAAAGTTAACTGTAAAGCTTTAATTAGGTCCCCTGAACAAGGATTCTGCGATGCTTTATGTTTAAGAGTTAGCAATAGCACATGATCTACCGACTTCCATCATTAAGTTCAGTTGACAAAGGCCAACACAACTCTTTTCTTTGTAACTTTGTAACCATTTATGTTTGAGGTGAAGATGTTAATATGGAAATTTTGTGAGCTGGGAACGACTACGAACTCTATCATTGTAATTTATGACCTTTCATCTAAGGCCAAATGTAAAGGCAATTGCAATTGTTCTATATCTCAAGGCCAGCACACAGCAGATGTATGAAATTTGGAGTGTTAGACATAAACTTTTATTACCAAATTATAAATAATTTCTACCACTTACAACGTTCACCTTTCAAGTTCATCTTGATTAAAACGCAAGGGCAGCATCTCGCTGATTTCAACGAGTTATACAGCTGAAAAAGCTCTGCCATAGTACCCTATGAAAGGATAAAGCATTGCAGTATTTAAAAGAATCTGCTGATAGCAAGGTATGCGATGTTTTATATCAAAATCCTTTTTCATCTAGATGACAAACAAACAAAAGAGAATCATCAGCCAATGACATCTTAATTTTATATTCACTCTTGAAGCTTTGAAATCTTTAAGGAGTCCACTGAATGTGGATTACTTAAATCCTTTGAAGACCACCTTCCTGAGGTCATTGGGGTTTTGTCACTCAGGAAATAACACACCCTTCAGGCTCCCTGATAACAGATGTGATGACATAATCTTCCTGAATGTTCAAGGTGGGAATTATCTTCCCAGGTGTGAATCACGCTACACCAAAGTGCTCAGCAACCTATGCCTTCCTGTGTGAAGGTTAATTTACCACTAGGAACAGTATGTGAGACTGCTTTGAGACCTATGGCAAACCAAGGAAAATGACCTAAGATTTGAGTTCCTGACTTGGGCTCCAGCCATGAAAGAGGGGTGCTCAGGATGCAAAACTTGCCAGTCTCAACGCCCGTGATTCAAAATAGATGTGTTTGTGAGGTTAATAGGATCGGAAGCAGGAAAGTAGAAGGATTTTGTTGACTGACATCAAACAGCTGAAGTATCCACACACATAGAAACTGTAACTAAGCATACGCCTAAGCTAGCTAGAAAGCAGCCTATTGAGCAGAAGGCAAAATAGCTCAGCAGGTTCTGATGGCTAGCAAAAAAAAAGAAATACAAGCTATAGAGACAAACTCATAAGAAATAAAACAAAGAGGAAGGCTCCCAAACCATAAAGTGTCCCTAGTTGGAGTTGCAAAATTGTCATGAAAATTTACCAGCGCAGGCATGAAAAATCTATTTGCCTAGTCTTTATCACAGAGATCGATAACAACAAAAACCAGAATACTCCCTTATCAAAATATTACGCACTGAAGCCAGGCAGCCAAATAAAACTTTGCAAGCCTGCTCCCCGGAGTAACTATTTTACGTCCCTTTTCTGCTTCAAGTACTAGATATAATCAAGCACAGTTGGATGCTCCTGATTAACATGACGGTTGCCTGGAAACACGGGCACAATGTGGCCCAACTTTCCTGGCCATGCCTGTGCTTGATGTTCGGGACAGTCAGGTGAACTAGGTCGGGTTTGCAGACCTCACCTCTCAAAGCTTTTTAGCCTAAGCTTTGGGGAAAAAAAATGTTACGGGATGCGCATTCAAAAAGGGAAGATAAACAACTCTGGGAGGAAGAGAGAATGCTAATCCATGTTCTGAAAAGCTATAGGATGTTTTCTTCATATGAGGAGAGTTAAGAGTTTCACCAAGATACTAAATCAATAATAGAAGAGTAAAAAAATCCAGTCCAGAAGCTTTCACAGCTGATTAACTCCTGTCATGGTACTAAGTGCCTTAAAAAAAAAAAAAAAAGTATTTTCCAGACATTAGGGTTTAGCTGGGGGAAAGGGGAAAAGATGGGTGAGAAGGTGGGGAGGAGTAGAAGACGAAAGTCCAGCTTCTCGTTGTGCCAGGTTCTTTCCAGGTGACATTTGAAAAAAATCTCTTAGCTTCTATGTCCACTAATTCATCTGTAAAACGAGCTGAGTGACACCTCCCTGTCGAGTCCTGGTAGGGACACCTACACCGGCAGCTGCGAGACGCTCACTCATTTCTCCAGTAAGGCCCGTGTAAGGCAAGATCATTTTGGGATTCATAGGATCTCGCTATAGTAGACTATAATTACATACTGCATCACGTAATTTTTCCCTAAGAAGTTGACGAGACATTATTTCGGGTGTAAGTGTCGGCAAGCCATAAAAACACGCATCTCCGTGCACTGAGCACGGAGCTGAGCCCACGCAGCGTCCGCGGGTCCCACGGGTGAGCCCCCGGCAGCACAGCCCGCGGGTTTTGGGGAGCCGCACGAGAAACCGCGGCGCTGCTGCGCCAGGCGGGGCTCGCGGCCCCCCACAGCCCCCGCGCCCCGCGCGGGGAGGAGCCCGCCCAAAACCACGGACCCGCGTGGGAGCTGCGGGGTCCCGCCCCGCGAGCTCGCACAGGCCGGCCTCAGGGTAGAGCCCCTACCCGCCGCCGCCGCCGCCGGAGGAGGAGGAGGAGGAGGAGGAGGAGGAGGTGGCGGCGGGGGAGCGGCACACCCACAGGCCCTGCCCCGCCCCGCGCGTTCTCGCGCCCGGCGCGGTTTGTCCCTGCCGCCGCGCCGTAGCGGGGCGGTGGCGATTGGGCGCGAGCGCGGCGGGCGGCGCGCGCCGGGAGGGGGCTCAGCAGGCGGCGGCGGCGGGTGGTGAGTGCGGGGCGGCCCCGGCCCCGGCCCCGGCCCCGGCCCCCAGCGGGGAGGGGACCGGACCGGACCGGACCGGGGGCAGGGAAGGGGTGGCGGGGGGCTCCTGTGTGGTGCGCGTGCCCCCCCGCCGCGCCCGGCAGGCGCGGGGGCGGCCGTTACCGGTGTCCGTTGCAGCCGTTGCTCTTCTGCTTCTTTCTGCTTTTTAAGCAGGCGGCGGAAAGGCTTCGCGTTGGGGCCGGGGTTTCCGTCAGGGACGTTTGTCAGAACGCATTTCGCGCTGTTTGGGCTGGTTTTGAACAGGCGGCTTTGGCGGCGGCCCCTGAAACCGGAGCGCGTTTCCCTGCGGGCGGGTGAGCTGCCCGGGGCGGTGGCGGGGCAGCACCTGCGCTTCAAAACCTGCTCGTGTTCCCGGAAAGCTCCGGCTGCGGAGTGCCACGCTGCCCAGCCCTGCGCCGCCAGCGTCGCGGGTGATGCACTGTGTGTCGGTAGGAAAACCAGTGACGGACCTTGCGCGGCTCCGATAGCATACTGCAGTTCGCCACAGAAAGCGAGCAACAAAGAGTTGGTGCTGTACCGGGTGTCTGCATTAGCACTGCTTTCTGCCATTGATTTAAAATGCAGAACAACTGTTGCTCAGACAAAGTGACATAAAAGTAGAAGTTAAGCAATGCTGACTAGAGGGAGTCTCATACCAGACTGGGCATGTGTGCCACGCCACAGATTTTTAAACCACAGCATCTTTTCAGGTCTCTGTACAATTTAATCACAAGTCTTAATTCTAAACTTAAGATGCCTTCAAATGAATCAGTTAAATTAGACTTTCAAATTTATTCTTTGCTTGTATTTGTGAGCTGAGATGAAAAGTCCTCCTGCTGTTCTAGCACGGACTTCTGTCTATAGAGCGTACACTGGCTTCTCCATGTACGCCCTAAAGATATGAACCACTTACTATGACTTAGCTCTCTAATTTTAGTAAAACCACTTTAGCAAAAGGTGTTACAGAGAAGATAAGGCCTTTGGCTCCGTTGGAAGTTTACAAGATGCACAGTGTGGCAAACAAGGATTCTTACTAATACTTTCAGAAGTTATAAAAATGCCAAAGGGAAAGTTTAATGCCATGGCTTTAGGAGCTCTGTCTCTCCGCCTCCATCCTTAAGGTTTTGCTTTTATCTCCTCTGATATTTTCTCCTACTGAAAGTATTAAGCATCAGGGGACTGCCTGTCTCTACTGAGTGTTTAAAGACCACATGTGAGCCTGTTGCTTATCCAAATGTTTTCTCTCCCTTCTCTCCCCAGCTTACCAGAGAAGATAAAGATGAGTCTGCGGAAGCAAACCCCTAGTGACTTTCTAAAACAAATAATTGGAAGGCCAGTTGTCGTAAAACTAAATTCTGGAGTTGATTATCGAGGTAAGTTCTCCATCTGTCTCTCACACGAAGTCATTGTTTGGGAAGGCTGGAACAGATGCATTGCTTTTGAAAAGCAAAGCAGTGTGATCCAGCATCTTGGAGTATGTGAATATAGATCTCAGAATAGTGACATTAAAAATAGAAAATCAACTCTGGAGAAACTGATGAAAAGGAGGTTAACGGTGGATTTAGAGATTGAAATTACTTATCTAAATCATTAGTGTCCTTAAGTCACAGATGGTTAGACTGGAGGCTCGGGATGATCCTGGGTTTCTAAACTGATATTTGTAAAGATTGGTTGGAATTACAATTCCTGAAATGGCCAGGCAGTCCCCTTTTCAGTGCTTTGATAGCAACCCTTGTTGGAACTACCCTTTTCTTTACCTTCCTGTTCTCCAGTTCCTAGTATAGACCTTGGTCCAGAAAAGCTTCAGACAGTAAACTGTGCCATCAGTCATAAGCCTACTCTTACATGGCGAATGAAAGAGTTGTTTGCTTTCTTGGTTAAACAACTGCCTAAACATGTGTTGGATCAAGACACATGGAGATACAGGAGAAAGCTTAGTGTGGCTTTTGCTGCTGTATGCCCAGTTCATTTTAATACAGTTTGGCAGTTTTATTCCAGAACTCTTCAGTCTATCTGTATACCTTCTTGCACTGTAGGTAGGATTGCAGGGGTTTTTTAACCAGTAAATTAAACTTCTCTGTATAGTGAAATGTCCTGGTCCTACTCCCATTAGGATTAGACTGTTGGCCAGTCCAGTTTTTTTAGTAGTATCCAAACGTAATTAAAACTGTCATGTGTCTCCTATTGTGCACAATTTAGATGTTTTATTCTGGAATGATTTAAATATTATGGTCCTGCTACAGATCACTGCTTCAGATAGGTTTAATTCAATTGGCTCGGCTTGGCACTTTTGAGAGGAGACTTGTTTGTGCTGTGACAAGGAATCTTTATATTATTACAGTTTTAAATTGTTATTGTTCACCTACAGAGCAAGGAGTGCCTTCTTATCCTTTCCTGTTCCTTTTTAGTGTGTCTCAGCTGACAAAATTTGCAATCTGTCATTTCTTTGAGAACCACATTATCTAAGCACTTCAGGTGGGGTTGATGGTTTAAAAACTTCACTGCTTCTCATCAGTCTTTGGCCTCTGTAAATTCTTTCTTGTGGGAGAATGTAGCAACAGCTCATTAAAGTCAATTAAAGCAAGTCATCATTTACCTAAAGGTACACACAAGGAAGGGCCAAACCAGATCTGGGTTTTGGATGCACTTTCTGTTTTCTTTGAGAACATTGGTACCTTCTGCTTGGTAAGATCCATTTGTAACTGCTGCAGATTAATTACTCAACTTTCCCCTCAACAAGGCTGTTTAACATGCCTACAATCAGACCTACCAGGAATTGAACCATAGTCCCATTGGACACCCTTATTTGTTACTGGATTTTTTCCCCCTCCCTTCCTTATTTCCCCTCTGCTCTCCTTCCTTCCCACTTGATGTGATCCTGCAGTTAAAAACCTGTATACTGTTCTCATTTGAAAAATATGCACTCAGTTTGTTTTATGCAGAAATTTGACCAACATTTGTAAAAGCCAAACATTAAAAAGCCTGGCATCTCAGGCTTTTGTTGCAGATCTGTATAGATTCTTCCTCTAGGCTGTGTTGCTAATTTTATGTCTGTACCTCCATGCTCCGAGCCACCATACACACAAGCGTGGCCTAATACAAATGTTGATGTGTAACCGTAAAATGTCTTGATTTGCTGCCAAGTGCTGTGCACACCTAAGGCAAGAAGCCCTGGGAAAGCAATTAGTGATAAATTAATACGTATGGTTTCTATGTGTAGAGATGGATACGTACATTAAAACATCTCTACATGTAGACAAAACAGATAAAGTACTAGCCAGGATGGGCAGTGACAGTATTTAATGACATTAGTGGCCTGAGAGTAAACAAAGAAAAGGAGGAAGAGAATGAAACAACCATGAATGCACTCTAGGAACAAGAAAGTTTGAAAATGCTGCATTTATGGCCTACTGAGTAGTGGCTTAAGAAAATCCACAGAGTCCAATTTTAATTTTGGACAAATATTTTTTTTGTTTTCTGTTTCGTGGAGTGTTTGGGATTACTGGAATGAAAAAGAGTTCTGACTTTGGTTTGGTTTGGGTTTTTTGGTGCATTCAGTAACACTTTGTGAGCCGTCAGTTTTTTCCAATTTGTGTGGAAACAGAGGAAAGAAAACCATAAAGGAAAGTAATAATCCTCAAACCATTACATGTTGGCAGGAGAACTTGAATTCCTAATTATTTTATGGGAGATATTACAGTAACACTTCTGAAAAATGAGAATGTGACCTAGAGGAGGATTCTCAGACTAGAGTCTTCTCCCCCTCCCTAAGTACAGCCAAAACACTGTATTTTGAGTTTTAATGCCAGGTAAACAAATTTAAGTGTTTTTCAAACAGAGGAAACAATTATTTTAGTAGTGTTGTCTGTGTGTGCAAGGATGAAGTCAGGAAAACACACGTGCAAGATGGAGATAATTAATACAGCTTTTTACAAGTTGTTTTATGTGCATGGTTAACAAAGATTGCATTCTCTGAGCAATTCTGTACATCTGTTAATCCCCACATTCAGTTCCTCACATGAATAGTCTGTTTGTTGATCAGGCAAGTTAAATTTGTAGACGGCCATGGTTCTGATCTTAAGGGTGGGTGTAAACGCCGAGGAGTGATTTTTGAATGAAGAAATGCCATCATGCTGCCAGCACATGGGAAGTACTGTGTGAACAAGGTACAGCCTTCAACAGGGGCTATGAGAAGTGAGAACATAAATACTTGTCTAAAATCAGTGCTACTCAAACGCATTTTTTTCCTGATCAAAAGAACATCTAATACTACAAATGGCAGAGATTTTTTTTTCTTGAGTTGCATTAATTAAACAGCATAATTTTATTTTTGTGGGAAGATTTCAGTGTCATCTGAAAACCTTTTGCTTGTTGAAAAGGATGTAGAATTTTGTTTATATCAAAACAGAGGCTTGCAGCCAATGTTCTTCTAGATCTGTGAGCCTGAAGATAAATATGAAAAAGTGAGTGTGGTGTCCTGTATTAAAAGGGTTGTTTTTCAGCTGTATCCTTCACAAGTTGTGGTGAAAACTTAATTTATGTAGCCTTGTCCTTAGGTTACCCAGTTACACTTAATGTCACAGGTTCTTTTCAGGTGTGCGGCTTAAAACACAAGTGAGAAAGGACAACTTAAACTTTAAAAGTGGAAATTGTCAATCTTTTGAAAGTCATGCCTTACTGACTTCTTTTTTCCCCCCACACTTAACATCAACTGATGAAGTTGTTACTAGAGTGCCTGGGGTTCCTCACTCCCAGCTTAATTCTTTGAAGAATACTCTGACGTATTGACCCATGTGGCCAAGCTTGGGCTTTTAGTGTGTTACGAAGGTACAGTTTTTTTCAGTACTATTCAAACACAATGCATTTTGTTTTACTTTAAAATAAGTTTAAGCTGATTCACTTTTAAACTGTTGCTGTCTTCAGGTGTCCTGGCTTGCCTGGATGGGTATATGAATATAGCTCTGGAACAGACTGAAGAATACGTAAATGGACAATTAAAGAACAAGTACGGGGACGCATTTATCCGAGGAAATAATGGTAACTCCTCCTCCTTATGTTATTGCTCATTAGAAGATGGTGTTTTGATACTTACTTCTGAATTTGAGGAGTGGCTGAGGTGTAAGCAAGCTGCCTGTAAGAATATTAGTTTTAGGCTTTCTTGGAAACCTTAACATATTTACTTTTTACAGTTTCACTTTTCAGTGTCTCTGCTTTTCTGCATTCCTGTGGCCCTTTTTGTCTCTGAACTTGAAGTTTATTTAGAAAGCGTGCTTTTTTCTAGCCTTCCCTAGAGCTTATTCCCTGTCATTTAACAGGTTTACTCTTTTGCACTTACTGCCTGCTTAGATGGCCTCTGCTCCGTAGAAGTCTCTGTGTTTTGCTAGGCAAACTACTGCATAAATTTATGATACAGTACAGATATTGATGACACTGTAATATTTTCTTGTAATGCAGTTGTCCAGACCTGAATGAATGCTGTTCATTAGTACTGGAGGCTTATTTTCATCTTTATGAGTGAAGATTGTACCACCAGTCAAGAAAATCACTTGTACTTTACTGTTGAGCCTTTGAATATCCCAGTGCAGTAGGTGGATTTTAGTGCACTTCAAGGACAATCCCAGGCTCCTGAAATGACTTTGTGGTATCAGTTAGGCTGTAACAGCAGGACATGCCAGGGAGAAGAATATCTAAAAATAGGAAAGGTTCACAAGTCAGATGTGAAGAGACTTGTAGAGAAGGTAAACGAAGCAGAGTTTGACCAAATTCCTTGAGAAGAAAATGGAGGACAGGAAGGGGGGAGGGAATAAAAAGAAACAAGAACTGAATCCCATGTTACAAAAAGAGACAAAGAGAATGTGGCACCAGTGTGAAAGAGTGTCTTGGGAGGAGAAATAATCCTTGAATGAGGCTGAATGCTTTTTGCAAGGAATTTGGATTATTGTGCTAAGGAGCGCGGTGACATTGCTGAGCAGACATCCCAGGTTTAGGAGCACGATGCAGTTCCATGCTGTGCGTGGATCTGTTCTGGGGATACCAGCAGCCAAGCAGGTGGAAGATGGCTGCTGCTTCATAGGTAATGATTAGCTTTGCCTTAAATGCTTGCCATTTCCAGCTTTTGTTGAAAGATCATAGCATTAGTGTCTGACACCTGTAATTCTGCTGCTTAGAAACTCTTATGCTCCCCTCAGTAATGCTGCAGGGTAGCTGGCTTTATTCTCCCTCTGTTCAGCCTGCATCTGCTGGAGTGTAGTTTGGCTATGAATATAATAAATACTGAACCGAAGTAATACGTAATGTGTACATCTGATAGCATTTCTTGAAACATGGACTTAAGTTTCCTGACTTTGTTCATGCTGAGCGGGATTCATTACACTGTTGCTTTACAAGCCATGGAAATAAGATGTTTTAAATAAAAAGGCTTCTGCACATTATTTACCAGGGCCCTCTTATGTGTGCCGCTTTCTCCTTTTCACAGTATTGTACATAAGCACACAGAAGAGGAGGATGTGAAGATGCCAGAAGGAGGCTGTTTTGTACTTGTGAACCTCTTCAAAGTGATGAGTCCTATTTGATTTGTAGTTAATAATCCACAGGTGAAATAGACAAGTGTTTAAATATTTTTTAAAATAAATGTAAACCAGTGTAAACTTCCTGAATGTTTTTGTTTCAAAGCATTGCTTTGTTCCACTGTACAGAAAAAAAATAAAAAGAGAAGCATGTAATAGTGCTGCAAAACTAATTCAAAGCAACAGCTCGTTTAATTATGCTAACAGTTACATAAATACTGATTGGAAGGTAAGCAGGCATGGAGTAATTGCAAATCGCAGCCTTGTAGTGATGGCAAAACAATAGTTTAACTGATGTTGGAAAGGGAAATGCTAATGTTTTGGTGACGATGATCTGTCCCTTTTGGAAAACACAGGGTCAGCTTTAAATGCCAATCTAGTCAGAGTCATCGGGTAAAAAGTTCAGCTGTCCAAAATATCTTGAATTGTGGATTGAATCGAGGGATGTAACGGTGACACTTCAACAGTTAGGGGTGGGGAGAGAATTGAATCAAATGGAAGAAAAGCCCTAAGGGTGAAAAGAAAGCTCTGTGCCAGCTGAGGAAGTCAGTCACAGGTGAAAAGCTCTCAGTTGGTATGCCAACACAGCTAGTAGTTGCTTCACCTCCTGCCTCTGTACCCCCACCCTACCTCAGCCTGCAGTTACCTTTTTTCCTGCATCTCTAGCAAACACAATGGACTTCTTCAGAAAACAAAACAATTTTAACTAATATCTAAAACTACTCCTGAAAACAGACTGGGAATCTAAAAGCCTTTGTTCATATGCATCCTCTTCAGACAGTTCACTGTTTTTTTCCCATCCACTTTCCCCCAACCTAGTACCATCTATATATTCTCTTTCTTTATATGCTAGCCAGAAATGAGAACAAATACATCGAGCTTGTAGCATGGGGTATGCATTAGGGAGGGGAAACCTCTGTGCAGGCAATGGGGTCAAAACTTGTTTGTTTATATTTTGCAACAATACTCCCAGTTAATCAAAGCCCAGTGAATAAATCCAGCTCAGTTTTACATGGATACTTATATCTATTTATAAAATATCTTTTCTCCTTTTACATGCAGTCAGCCAAGGAAAAAGCCTGAGCGTTCAGGTATTTTTTAGTCTGAGTGTTACTGCACTTAACATCCAGATACTCAGAGTCTTTTCTTATTCCTTGGGACAAAGTTTTAAGTTAGGCTAGTGTACCTCATGGTGAGGTTATTTAGCTAGTTTTTTAAAATTAGTTTTCTGAAGCCCTGCTTTATTCTGTGGGCAGTTTATAGTGCCCCCAGGAACAAAAATACTTTAGTTGGGGATGGATGAACAGAAAACAATTGTTTGAATGTAACATTGGCCCATTCTTTCCAAGTATCAGTAGCTCTAATGCAAGCAGGGAATAGTAGCATTTCAGTTATCCAAGGAGAGAATGTGGGTTGCAAATTTTAAATTTTTTTTTTTAAGATCAAGGAATAATTCTAAATTATTTTACAATCAGTAGTTAACTTTTGCACATTAAACACTTCAGAAGCCACTACAGAACACAGAAATAGAGATGCTACTTTATAATATGCTTCAATAACTTATCGTTTTCTGACAAGGGTTGAAAAGGGTCCAGGATGTAAGTACAAATCACCAACTTGTTCTTCTGTAAGTGACTTCTTTTAAAGAAAAGGAAGATGTATCTCCAAGTGGATTATACAGTTCCTCATTTGTTTCGTCATCTATATACAGCTGGCAGGTTACTGTGTGCTTTCATTCCTGGAGACTGTCTGGGGTTTTTTTGGTGTGTTTGGTTTTTTTTTTTTTTAAGTTTCATATGGGGCTAGGTTCCCCCCCCTTCCACTTTTCTCCCCTCCTCCACCTACCCATCTGTAGCAACAGATTTTGCAGACTTTGATATACTCTCAAGAGTTTGCATCGCTACCTTTTTAACTGCAGTTCTGTTTCTGCAAGTCTAGTTATAGAACACTTTTCAGTTGTGATCTGCTATTTCAGATGGTCTAATCACATACTAAACTCTTAGAAAATACTATGGAGTTTTGCATGCTGAGGGTATTCTAGATCACGAAGTCGCTATTTGCTGTGTGAGGTAGATAGGAAAATTTGCATTAAAGATGAGCTGTTGTAATTCATATTCAAATTTCAAAAGTAGCTAAAGAAATTAAACATTTAATTCCCACAATCACTGACCTTTATGCACATTTTACAAGATTTTCCCCCCTTAATTCAATTTTCAGCCCCTATGTTTAAATCAAGTGAACATTTATGCTTGACTTCAATTAGGCAGTCCAATGTTTGGATGTAGCCTGTTTTGCGTTGGATAAAACATTGATCTGTTTTACTTATCTTTTAGATTTTGTTTTGACTTGCTGTATTCTGTAGGACAACATGCCAGCTGCAAGTAAATGAGACACCGGCTGGACAACTTTCAGCATAGCACATGGAATGCTATCCAAAGTTTAAGTTTTGAGGTGAGGCATCCCATTATATACGTATGTAAACATCAAAGTAGAATGGTGTATTTCACAAACTCTTGATGCTTAAAAATGACTCACCCTGATTTATGAGATCTTTATCCCACTGGGAGATACAAATACACTCTTACAAATGCAATATATCTTCACACACACAAGACTGTATTAGATACTAATGCTTATGTCCTTGATGTTACCTCATTTACCATATCCTAATGTTCTCACCCCAGCACCTGTGTATAAAACAATTTTACTTGTGGATCAAGCTTATCTAGATCAGGTCTGACAACGAAATGTTCCTTAAGCAACTTAAAAGTGCTTGTCCGTCACTTGTCTTAGAAGAATGCACCCAAAACTAACAAACAAAAATTAATTGAATTTCAAAGACTAGAGCTGCATTCACCTACATAGTTAGTACTTTTATGCGCTGAGACCACTTCATGAAACCAAGGCCGTTCAACCACTACCCCACCCGCAGCCCCTTCCATGCGTTCAGATCACAGACAGACTCTAGGAAGAGCAGTAACTCTGGATTTGCCACATCCCCACATCCAGCGTGAGTTTCTTGCACTTGAAAAGCCAAACTAAGCCACATCTCCTTAAACAAAAGCCTGGCTGGGAGCAGTAGCACAGCATATCCTACGGAAACTAGAGTCAGCAGGTTTGGAAGGAGGAGGTAAGCACTCGCTGTGTGGTAGAGCAGCCAGGTTCCTACTGAAGCCTGTAGCATCCTGGAGTGCCCCCTATAAAGGGAGCAGAGCATGCTGGGAAAGTTTTGCTTTAAAGGTATACACTGATTACCACTCAATTTTACAATTCGTTGCCACCTGGTTCCTAGCTGAAAGGGAATCTAACGCAAACCACTCTGAACATTATTTACTTGAGTTCTTTCTATCTTTTTCATGATGTTACAATGACAAAAGAGCTACCCAGAGCCCTTCTGGGTACGACTTGCCCATCAAGTCCTAAGGCTCTTACCTGGCTCCAAAAACCAGCTGTGCCACACAGCTGCAGGTTTCGGCTGTGTTGTTCATGGTAGTCAAGAAAGCGTGAAAGTGCTTGCAAAGTGATGGCCTTCGAATGTTTGACTGATGGTACTAAAGCAATGCCTGATCTTTAATATGCCAACTCATGCCCGTGGCTAGCTCCAGCCCCGTGTCAGTTTTGAAAGCAGACAGACTGTGGAGCCAGGAGTTTCAAAGTCTCAGGTTCCTGTGCCAAGCTGTTCTCCAGGGCTGAGAAATCAGACGAGAGGAGGCTTTTTCTGAGGTGCTGTACTGATACTGACTGAGGGACCCTTGAACGTTTAGGAGTCAGTGACCCACGCAGCAGCTTCAGGCTGGGCTGGGCTGTGCACCCGGCGTGGCTTCCAGGTCTCTGTTGGGCTGCACGGACCCCTTGGCTGCAGGACACCTCTGCCAGCATATCGTAACGGCAGAGCTCGCGGGCAGCTCCCACTTGGTACAGCGATTGCACCACCTGCCTGGCCTTGCCTTTATCAAACAGAGCAGCAACAAATTCTTCTGAGAACATCCTTTAGAAAGAGGGTTGTTTTCTTGTAAGGAAATTATAAAATAGCTCAAGTGATGAAAAGGAAGAGCTGCTCTCCACAGATGGGGTTGCATCTGCTCTGTGCAGCACACTGTGGGAAAATCCACCTGGACTACCTGGTCCGATGCTACATGAATGTGGGGTGCCCAGCACCTGAAGGGATGTACAATTTACTTGCTGTCTGCATTCCTCGCCTTATTCTGTCTTATTAAAGCAGTCATTAAGCTATTCGCTGCTGGGCTTTTCTTATTGAGATCCAGAATGAGCCCTACACCATCTCGCTCTCTTTCTCTCCTCAACCCCCTCCTCTAGTGCAGAACAGCTGCCCAGGTTGCAGTAGTTACCAAATAAGATAAAGGGTTGCTTTGGGATTTTTTTAGGCTAAGTTTGTAAGGGAAAGAGGCTCACATTATATGTTGCGTGTGTGTCTATGTGTCAGTTCATTCCCAGCAGTCACATTTGAATCCACTGTCACACTTCAGTAAGTGTGATAGAGGAGTGGCAAGAATAGTCAACTGGATAGAAATGGAAGGACCTGCCAGTACTTCTGCCAACCTTCCGCCTAACTAGATGTCAGAGAAACATCCTCTTTTCCCTGGTCTCCCCAAACACAGAGCCACAGACATGCACCCGTCAACCCTGAGATACCAGTTTGTAGGCATTGGTCTCCATTCTCCCTGTGGGACTACCATGGGTTTTTACTGCCTTCCTACTGTGGGTTTTTAACTGCTCTTGCAGTTGGCCACAGCTCTTTGTTTTAAAGATGACCTGAAATATTCTTACATAAGATGGTGCTGCCATCTTTGTTGGTTTAATGATCAGTTCCTTGTGATCTGGACTCAACTAACTTGCCAACCTCAATCTCTCTACTTGATCAACCCATCCACTCTAACACCCCCCAAACTTTGTTTACAGGACTCAGGTGGCCGCTAGCTGACTGGGAAGGACTTCTAACTCGTTATAGCCCATATTATCTTGCAGTAGCAAAGCATTTCTCAACCTGTCAATGAAGCAACGAGCTTGCTCTTGAGTGTCAGCTCTGGGTTGCTTACATCCATGCCTGTATTACATACTGATCTCCACTGCACCTGCTTCACGTCTGCTGTCCCTGTTGTGCCCTGACGATGTGGAGATGTAGAAGCAATCTGCAAGGAGGAGAAAGTTTCTGCATCAAAGAGCCTGGGATGTTACTGGGTTTATAATCCTTCTGGGCACTTTGTCGATGAAATTTCAAGTTATACGGTATATAGTCTATCTTAATTATCGCTCTATTACAGAGCATGCACAGATTTCCCTAGTGCTATTTTAAAATCCCAACTGTGGGTTTCTTTTTATTTCTAGAAATCCACTACACAAACGCTGCTGAGAAAATAGGCAGGGTGTACGTTGTCTTATGTCCCCTTCTCCTTGCCAGCTTCCTACAAACAAAGAATTTTATGACAGGAAAAAGTCAAACCTCTCTCTAGTGACAGCAGTGCCACGTGGTAATCTCGTGTCCGTCTGGGTCCCATCGTCAGAGTGATACGCAGATCCTGGCTGAGCTCAAGTGACTCCAGCAGGTCAAAGCTCTGGCCAGAGAAGGCTGAGGCAATGCTGTCCTGGTGGGTGATGCAACCAGCGGCTGTGGAGAGGGCTGTATTTCTTCTTGGAAACATCTGCCTGTCACTTGGCATTCGAGGCTGCTGGTAAGTGCTTGTGTCATGGTAATGACTGTGACAGGCTTTTTGCATCTCTAAGGAGGAGATGGTTGTGACATTCGGTTTGAGTGCGGCTTTGAAGCCACTGAGTTCCTCTGCTTGAGAGCAGGCAACAAGGATGAACTCTGCATAAGGCTGTATTTCAGCTCAGCCCAGCAGTTAACGCTGTGTCCAGGCAGCGCCGTGCAGCTCTGCTGACTGGTGCTGCTAAACCTGCACACAGAAAACCCCCGGCAGCACGTCCTGCCCTGCTCAGAGACTGCTGCCTGCTTCCGGAGTGAGCAGAGCCAGTTCAACGCTGCAGTACATCCTGTGCTGTTACAGATGGGTTGGGTCTGGGTCTCATTTGTTTGAAGCTCTTCTCCCCATAGCTTTGCACAAACCTCCAGGGAGCACCCAACACCGCTGTTTCAGGGTCTTCACTCTGCTGCTTTTCCCCCTTTTTCAGGTGGAAGCCAGCGGAGAAACAGTCCTCACTGGAGCTGGCATAATGAAAACGTGTGCCCAATGCACGTCAGCAGCTGAAGAAGACCATGCAATGCTCTAACACCATGCTGTGATGCAAAGACCTACACTTACCTGGAATACTGTTTTCAGACCTGGCCACTGTGCCAGAATGGCTGCAAGACATTTGGCGTTTCCCCTGCAGATTGTCAGAGGTCTGGAGCTGCTGCTTTATTACGCTGGAATTATAAGCAAGGGATAGCTTAGCTTAGGAAAATAAGTTAGTAAGCAAAAGCCATGAGAGACCAACTGGTTTCAGGAAAGGATTAGTCATTGATATAGCATAAAGGTGCTCTCTTTTGTATATAAAGTATGGGAAATTACAAACTGGAACAGAAGCAATAATGTAAACTCTTCCTCCCTTCCCCTGAACTACTTCCGTCTGCTTCCACTGACAAAAGGAAAAAAAACTGTAAGACTTGCATTAGATCTGGAAATTCAGTGACTATAAGGCCTCTTTCAAATGCAGAGGAAAGCAGGCTGCTGAGAGCCCAGTACCACCAGTTCCCATACTTTCAAACTTGTTAAACAGATGAGAGCTGTCAGCAGCAGTACCTCAGTGCCAGCCCAGCACCTTGTTTCACTTCTGAAGGACAGGCTGTAGAGCAGGGCAGGCTGAAGGGAATGGCACTAATAAGCGGGGTGTCTGCAAGCCTGTCTCCAGTTTTTGGGGGGCGCCCCAGGCAGAGGTAACCACAGTGCCCACTCTGGACAGACTCTCACACTGGTCAGACCCCAAGCAAGATTAAATATAGGCACTGCTGGAGCTGCAGAAACAAAACACGGTGGTGTCATCTACATGTTGGTGTATGTCCTTTAGTGACGGGACAGGACAGAGCTTTGTGGTGTCCTGCAGGGAGAGGGGTCTAAGCACCAGCATGAACTCATTCAGCTGTCAGACACACATTTATCTGAGTGGGAGGAGGACTAAGGGGCACCAAGCACTCTTTTGCCCTTCCATCTTTAATAGCTTTCCTGCACCACAGAGTCAGCCCCACTCCCAGTGGCCCTGGGGCATGTGACGCTGCCTCTTAAGAGTCTGCTGGCTGAAGAAAAGCCAGCCAGCTGATGGGGTTGTTACTCTATTCCTCTAGCTCTGCTTGGGGCCACAAGCTGCCAGCAGTTTGTTCAGCATCTCCTGATGGCGGCTCTAATGATGACAAGAAATTGGACCCTAATTTCCATCCGTCGCAAGCAAGGAGCTGCTGGGAGGGAGCAGGGCGAGCCTGGTGACAGTGGCCAGGGTCAGCCAAGAGTCCTGATCACCAGAGCAGTCTGCAGTGACAAGGTGGATCCAAGGAAGAGCTGGGAAGCCCAGGGACAGGACAGGCACCGGCACGGCTGCAGCGTAGCTTGGGCAAGGAGCAGGGATGACAGCCTGGACTTAAACGCAGCTTGTGTGCCAGGGGACAGTCACACATATCGGATGTTTTAGTCCCCTGTGCTGGCTCTGGCTCCAGTGAGTTTGGGGGGTGTTGATGTCTCCTCCTGGCAGAGCTGGTCCGTGGGACGCACCTTCCCGGCCTTTCTAGCAAAATTCTGCTTTTACTGCCAAAATAACTCCCATATAAGTGTAAGAGACAGGGCAGACTGCTTGCGGGTCACAGACTAGAGGGAGCTAACGTGTCTTTGCTTTGTGAAGCTTCAGCATGGACACGGGGGGGAAGGGTGTCGGGAGGGTAACGGGGCAAGCAAGAGTCCGATCCTCCTGCACCTTTGCAAAGGAGTCCCAGGGTGTCCCACACAAACCCTATGGCTTGCTGCTGCCATCCCACCCCACCCCCCCTCACCCCCCGCCGCTAGCTGCCTTTGTTTTCGTTGCAGAAGCTTGGAGATTTAAAAAAAAAAGAAGGGGGTGGGATGTGAAGAGGAAAACTAATATGATTAAGGCAGGATTTGGGCACTGGCAGAGAGCTGCCGTAGGTGGTGGGTATTAGCAGTAACAGCTGCTGCGCTTCCCATTAGACGAGAAAGTGAAGAAGGTCCCTGAAAGGATGGGTCTTCAGCAGGCTGGGAGGGCAGCAGTGGCAGCGAGCCCGGCGGTGTACGTGTCCCGAGGTAAGCGATGGCGGCACCGGCAGCCCCAGCCCAGGCAGCCCTGGGGAGCGCAGCCCCGCTCCCCGGGCCGGAGCGGTGAGGGGTGCAGGCGGGCGGCCAGGGGAGGGGTGGGAAACGGCAGCACAGCCTGGGAAATGTCTGAGGGAAAGAGCTGCTGCTCAGGGGTACTTCCATGAGCTCCCATGAGAAATCATATCCAGCAAGGGAGTTTTAAGAGTGCCTAGAGGGGAGGCTGACTCCATGAGGAGAAGGCATCCCACTGCTGGTCCCGCAGGGGCTGGGATATTTAGCAAAGGCTCCTGTGACTCCCACAAGCTTCTTCTGGCGCGTAACTGGGTAGACTGGGACGATGCTCAACTGTGGAAAGTTAAACTGCATCCATCTGCTCCCTGCTTTGGGCTGGGCACGAACTGTTTCATGTGCAGTGGTGGTTGTTTAGAGTCAGCTGGCAAGTTTCAGGAGTGCTAGAGATGGAGGTGTAAAGTAGACCTCCTCAGCCTCTGGTTTCCTCTGGTTTATTTACGTCTACTTATTGATTAAGCATAATGAAATCTAAGTCAGGAAAAGCTGCATGTTGAAAAGAAGATGTTAGAAAGAGCTACATCAAAAGCAGGACTACCTGCATTATGATATCCATTACCCCTCACAATAAATACCACACGCTTGTCCCTCAGCTTTTCTTTCAAAAGCGCATTCTGAAAAATCAGAATAAAAAAATGCTCCAGGCTAATCTGGAAACGTGTTTTGTGCCAGCCACCAAAGCTGAGAGCTACTAAAGACACAGCATACCAAACACTAAACTTCTACTGTGTTGAGAAAAATACTCATTTGGATTAAAAATTGGAGAACAAGGAGAAATCTTGGCATTAGCCAAAATGGCTGCCTGTTTATCTCAGGCTTCCAACGCTGACTTCAAAGACAGCATTGCTGCCGTCTCGTCAGCAACAGCAAGCCCTGACCAAGAAGAACAAGCTGAAATGCTTCTGGGTGGCCAGGGATGGGTCCGGTGGTCGCAAGCAGCCCAACGCCTCCAAGCTGCGTTGCATGGGCTGCTAAAAGCTGTCTTGCGCTTCTGCAGGCCAGAGCAAGGGGCCATCCCTGCAGGGACACAGCTCTGCGCCGGCGGCCAGGGAGAGGCTCTTTGCTGGGCACCAGCCCCGTGAGGATTGGGGCCTGCAGCAGCTCTGCAGGTCTAAGGGTCAATGTTTCCCCCATTGATCAGGTTGTACATTTGGGCTGGGAATGGTACAGGGTGCTGAGCATGGTTGTACAGAGCTTTCTCCTCCTCCTAAATGCCACAAGACTTTTTAGAGTAAATGCTCCCCCACCGCTCCCTCCATGGGCGACTTCGCAAGAATAGCATCCTCTTGAAGGACCCTCCCAGCCTCAATAATTTACTTCAAAATGTGAAATGCTGTGGATTACTGAAGTGGCTCCATGCACCACAGAGATCATTTATTCTCCTTCGTTTAAAGGCTGCGGGAAGGGTGGCTCTGGAGACCAGCTAATTCAAAGGTGCCAGATGCGCTCACAGGCTGCTGAAGCCACTGCTTTGAAGTGAACCTGCCCATTGTTTTCTGCCGTAGGATGGAGGACGGCAGGAGAGCCCGCATCACCATTGTTGGCTGGGCATGCACAACCCTGTGCTTGGTCTCCCACGTGGCCGCCTTCTCTCATGGCGCGAGCCTTTCTGCCTGCACCGACATGATGCCCAGGCACCTGAGAGTGCAGCTGCACAGTCCCAGCAACAACTACATTACTGTCCACACCAACATGTCCTTCTACTTCCCAGGTGACAAGGTCCCAGGTAAGGGACAGCTTCTCATTCCTGAGTCCAAAAAATACGTGGTAACTAATCTCAAGTGATGACATTAATCTTTGTGAGGGCTGGGAAGAGGGATAACTGCTCCGAGTGAGCTGCACCACCTCTCTCATCATGAGGAAATGAACGTATTTACAGGGGGATTCTGTTTGCAGTGCTTGGCCTAAGGTTTCTCAGGTGATGGCTGACTCCAGGTTTTCACCATGTTGCAGACCAACTGTTTGCCAGTAGGTTTGGATGCTTTGGCTGGAATTCATTTATCTCAGCTGTGTCTCAATCATCATCACACGCAACAGCACGTGAGAGGCACCGCCAGAGGGTAAAGTCTTCCCTGCTCCTCTGCAGTGCACAAAGGGGTCTGGGTGACTCACCTGACTCTTAGGCACAGTTGGACAGCATGCCCCATGCCCAGCATCGCGGCTCCTGAGGCAGATGCAGACAGAGCTGAGAGGCACCGCTCCTCAGCCTGGCTGCTTGCCTGCTTATCCCCATGCAAAATAAAACCCCTCCGAGGGCGGCACACAAGCTTTTGCATACGTACAGGGTGGTACCCAAACCTCCTTCCTTAAAAATGGCTGCATGCTGCCTAATGCAATGTGGTTAGCAGCTTATAATCAAGGGTGGGAGGGAAGACTCATGCAAATTTTGTGTGCAATTACATACTGCAAAGTTAAAGGTAAGGTCTGGCCTCCTGCATCCAGCATGTCCAAGACAGACCATGAGGACAAAGACAGTAAGATGGTTTTTGGTGTTGCCCAGGGTTTTCTTTTGGTTTCAGTGCTACCACTGGAAACTCCATTGCAAACGACTCACCCCAAAACTATGAGACAAATCCTTTTGTGTCCCGTGTTTTGTCCTGCAGTGACAGTGAGGAGCACCCAGGATTTTATGGGCTTTTTGCTTCAAGCTCGCAAAGTATCTAACGATGAAATCACTGGCACATTCATCTTCATCCCTCCTGGTTCCAAACTGCTGACTTGTTTTGAAGATGGTGACACCGTCACCCACTCAGACAAGTCACTGAAGAGAAACCTGTCCTTCGTATGGAAAGCACCAGACCAACCCATTGGAGACATCAAGTTTTTGTAAGAACATGCTGGTTCCTAACTAGAATTTGTATCTTCTTAGTTAAAGGCTTGGCTTTATTTTTCCATCGTACTTGTCCAGCACAGTGTTTTATGTATCTTGAACCCCATGTAGCTAAATGCTTATTAAATGCTGCAACGGTATCCCAGCTGGTACATATATCACCATTTATATCTGCTGGGTAGTGCTGCTTTTTATTTACATGGTCATTATTTTCTCAGAATAAATACACTGGAAGATGACAGTCTAAGTACTTAGGAAATAGAAATATTAAGGCATAAAGAGATAACTGTGATTACATTGCCTGTCTTTCTAAATAACACAGCCCATAGGACTTCCCTGCCTACAGGATAATCTTGTATATCACTTGTTTAAAAAAAAAATAATTAAAAATTAGTGATTTTTTTAAAAAGTTAAATGTAAACAGAATTATTCACAGTGGGAAGAGAGAGTGATCACTGGGTCAAAGCTTGACATCTGTTTTGCACCAAAGTCCAAAACTGTCCAAGTATTTTTCTTCTGATTTGGAAAGAAATTAAACCTCTTCTAACTGGCTGTCTTAGAGGAAGCACAGCAACTTTTCATTTTGCAAGAGATTAAATTGTTATGTTTTGACTTTATAAAACCACTTAGAAGCTGCTTGGCCAGGTCCTTGGCTGCTCCCCAAAACATAAGCGTCCTGGTGAGTGCTGTGGCTTGTGCATCTCATCATGATTCAACACAAATTCATTGAAATAGAAATATTGCTGCTTGGCATTTCAAATTTTTACCTGTTGTTTTAGATCAGGAAATACTGTTAAAAACACAAGAAATTCAAGTAACCGAATAAACTCAACCTAAACCCAGTAACACCTATTCCTAGCCACCAGCTCTGATGCTTCCTTCACCCTCTGGCTTTTGACCCTCCAAGCTGATTTCTGGTAGCCTCTCCCTTTTCTCCCTGTCACAGTATCTGGAAAATCTCCTTGTTAGGCTTAAAAATGCCTCGTAAGAGTCATCTGGCACAGGAAACCCCGGGTTGGTTTCCCCTTAGCTAATTCTCAGAAGCAGCTGAGCAATCTGAGCTGAAATTCTCCAAAATCTCCAGCTTAAATAAGGCTCTCCGGGTGAACAGTTAAAGGTTGGCCAATGCAGTTTTGGCACCTGACAAAAAGCAGAGAGTTAGGCAGGCTCAAATATCAGAGGGCTGAGAAGAGAGACCTTTTTTTTTTCCCTACCTATTCTGCTGTTTGTACAAGTACATTGACGTGTTTTAATTAGTAAATACCACTGTTGTTTCCCTGCCTACAGAAGATTATAAGCAGAGCTAGTCCAAGTTTTCCAAATGTACTTCTGTCAACACAGCAAATATAATAGCTTTTTTTTTTTTATTTAAGTTCCCACACATTTTTTTTGGCTGATCTTAATTATGAGTGGTGATTCTTCACCCCATATCTTTCTTATGGGACCTGGTAACTTTTATTTGTAATATAAAACTTGTGACAGGCTAATCCTTTAAAATGCTTCCGCGTCGCTTCTGTCTTCGGATTAAAGCAGTCCTTGTGATTAGCTAAACAGTCGGATGTTTTATTAGTGCTGTAGAGCTAGTAAATTCTCGCCTAATTATGTTTTAACAGCATCTCCATAGTCCAGTCATACTTTGTTTACTGGGCAAAGATTGAATCTGCTATTGTGGCTCAGCGAGGGCAAAACAAAATGCTTGCTGGCAGCGTCAAGAAGCCTGACCTTGTAACCCCTGCACCCTCGCAGGGACTGGCTGACCCACACCCCACAGGTATGGTGAGCAAAGGTACGGGTTTCTTAACGACCACTTCCCACAGAGTAGTTTTACAGCTTATTCCGGGCAAGTGTTGAACACAAGTGACCCAAACAAGCTGGAGGGACCCATTTAACTCCTGGGGCCATCGGGGAGATCAGCGATGGCCGTGGTAAACTCCCTGAAGTAAGAGCATGGGTCAGCACTTGAGGTGATGGAGCCAGTCCTGAGGACAGTACCAGAAAGATAAACAGGGTTGCCAGATCTTATGATTTCAGTGCCGGCCCTAAAATACGACATGCTTTACCTAAAATCTCAGCTCCTGAAGACAAGCAAGTGTAATTAGCAATGCTGTCGAAAGGAATAAATTTGTCTCTAAACGTGACTATTGCCCTTCAGGTATGTATTTAGTTGTATTTATGCAGTAAATGGTCAGTAAAATGCTCCAAAAATTTACTTATACTAACATCAGATGTGTTTCTCAGCATTTTTGGCATAGCACCAAGACTGAGCTTTAATTACTTTACTTGACCGTAATTTAGGCAGCGGGCTTTGCTGCTTTGCTTTCCATCTGGGTTCCCACTTAAAATTAAGTGACATGAAAAAAAAAAAAAAAAAATCACTATTACGATCCTTCCTGGCAAATGTTAGCACCAAGTGGGATTTGAAATAAACAAACCGAAGACAGTAGACTTCTGCTCCTCTCTCCCTGCTTCTTGTTTTGTCTCCATGCTGGACAAGGTTCCACCTCTCCCGTGGCTGCCACCAGCTCCCCCCTGCGCACCCCTGCGCCGCCTGCCAGCCCCACCAGCATTGTGGCAACGCCAGCACTGGAGCCAGGTTTTGGTGTTGGGTCAGACACCCGTCCCATCACTGAGCCAGAGCAGCCAGCCCAACCTTCACAGGCTTCGTCCAGTAGGAGTGGCAGGTCCAGTGGCCAGGGGCTGGAGCCGTCCCTCCCCACCCGAGACCCTGGCACGGTGGACGCCTTACAAGGTTTCCTCTCCCAGGATGATGCCTCCAGCTACAGCACCTCCAACAGGTAAACTAGGCGGTGGGAAGAGCTATTTCTCCAGCCCTTCTGGGGAAGGAAAATAGTACCAGTTTCCCTGCAGATGAGCGAGGGTCTGTGTAGGAAGGTGTCTGTGTCTGGCGGGGGAGGCGAGAGGGTGTTTGCTTGCCAAAATTTTGAGAAATAATCCTTTGGAGATTGCACGTGACAGACAGTGACAGGTACAAAATCCAAAACTCTTAAAAACCTGATGCTGCACTGCTCAGCCCAATGGAAGACTGGCCAGGTGGCTGAAAAATGTGTTAAAAAACCCTATTGACTGCTACAACATTTTTCAAAAAGCACATGCAAATATTCAAAGAAACAGTGAACTCAGCAAAGCTATTTCTCCATCTGCAGGGAAAAGGGGGAAAATATTTAAAGCAATTATGACATTTGGGCTTGAGGATGTCGGCTCAGAAGTCTTAGAGGGTTTGGGCCACATGAGCTTTCATGCAATCTTTTACACTGTGGGTGGAAAAAATGGGGAGGAATAAATGAGCAGGTGTTATTAAAATACGACCCCATATCGTCTGCGTCCTGAGGCTGCTCTAGTGAGTGGCGTGGTTCTCTGGTGGTGCAGAGCCCAGGTATTCCCGCGTGAGCCACAGTGACAGGTCTCACTTACTAACCCTGCCTCTCCGCTGTCCGTACCTTTAGAGCAGGAAGCGTTGCCAGTGCTGCCACCCCACGCCTGTGTTTGATGTGTAAAGAAGATGGGCAGGTAAGCGGCGGGGACGGGGAGGATGTCTTCTCCAAAGACAGAAAGGTCTAAGAGAAGATGAGGATAAAACCTCTCTACTACATCACAGCACCAAGCAGCCCACGTAGGTCTCATAAGTGACTGAAACTACACGTTAAGAGTTTTAATTCTCTTAGTTTAACTGGGAATTGTTTTTTATATCTCTTTTTTGTTTTCCTTTTGAGCCCGCTGCCTGGGCTTTTAAGAGTCCTGCTGTAAAAACAACCTAAAATAACTTTTGCCTATGTACAAATGACTACAGGCTGCTGGATGTTACTGGGCTGGAAATGTGTGTTTTATTCCCATGGAAGGCTGAGATGTTCCTTTCCAGAGGTGCTGGATAGGTAGCACCCATGACATTCACCAGAGGTCAAAGACTTCATCTTTCCTGGGGCTGGCCAAGGAAGCCGTCTGCTTTCTGAGGGCAGGGTCAGCCTGGGAAGCTGGATGGACCAATAAGGCAGAGGTGGCAGTGGTGGTGATGGTGATGGTGGTGGGGTTAGCCACAGGTGCGGCGTGCACTCACCAGAGGCAGCTGGAAAAGCAGGAGCTGGCAGAAGGGATGAGCAGGTGGGAGCATCTTTCGGGAAGGGGTGTCCTCAGGAGAGGAAGCCCAGAAAGGTGTGAAAGAACTTCAGCCTTGGGGGAGCGGGATGGCTGTACGTACGGAAGGAGATGTGGGAGCTGGAAAGGGCATGCAAGGAATTAGGTAGAGAAAGAAAAGGTGAGCAAGAGGAGGGAGAGAAGCTGGAGAATACCAGGGCTGCAGAGGAGAGAGGAGGATGCTCAGACGGGAACTAGGGGAGAAGCTGCAAAGCAGGGATAGCTTAGAGACACAGGGTACAGAATTAGCAGGGGGAGTTCAATATGCAGGGGATGGAGAGAAGAAAAATACAAGGAAAATCAAGAACTAGATCTGGGTTGCAGGATGCCACAGGAGGAAGAGAAGTAATCTCACAGAAAATAAAAGACGAAGGGGTCATAGAGCAAAGAATGAGGCAGAAATATTTAGGAAGGAGCGGAGGATGGAGAACAAGGGAAGGAGAGATGTGTAACATGAGCATCTGGCAAAACCACAAAGAAAAGTGGGGAAATGACAGAAGATGGCAACCAAAGGAAAGGAAGAGTTATTGTGCAAGGCAAGACCAGAAGAGCATAACAGAATAAAAATATTCAGAAATTAGGCAAGAAAGGAGAGAAGTATGAAAAGAAAGAAGAAATGAAGTGAGAGGCAATTCAATTTTCTATTCCAAAGTCCCAAATCCTGCAGTATATCCCTACAGTATGGCGTTTGCATTTTGAGGGCAAGTGATCCATACACATGCAATCCTAACTTTGCCAGCCAGCTGCTTTACAGTTTGCAGTTGAGCCACTGAAAGTCTTTTATTTACTACTGTATTTTACTAGCACCTTCAGAAACTGTCCCTTCCACAAAGGATGCTCTGACCCTCCCCTACTTTGCTTCACAGCTTGCCAGGGCTCCTACCTCAGCTTTGTGCTCCTGTCACACTGTCTTGCAAGCAAGCTTTAGAAATCGCTAATGATGGTACAGGATAAGAGTTTCTCTGGTGTAATTAATGGATGTGTGAAAAAGCCTGCTGGGCTGGACAGGCTGGAGAGGTGCCAGCTACTGAGGGCCAGATCCAAATCTCAGTGGAGCCAAAGAAAAAACTCCAGTACATTTTGCAGGTTTTGGATGGGGGCTCAGGTGCGCAGTGGGAATGGAAAAATTCATTGGGGGCCTCCTAAATTGTATGATTGTTTCACAGTTAGTCTTGGATGATATCTGCAGCAAAGCCTGGGCTGCAGAACTGGCATGGAGTGGCTGTCATTTTGTGACGGATAAAATAAGGTGTGCAGCACCAGGCAGAGCCCCTCGGAACAGGAGCATGCAAGAACAGTCATTCCTAGTAAAATGGGTGGTTAAGCAACACTGAGAGGCAGCAGGTTTCAAACTGGCTGTGTAGACTGAGAAAGCAAGATGGGCTTTGGGGAGAATTCACAGGTTATATGTGACTGCCCCCAAACCACTGATGTCAAAGGCCATCCCAAGTCTCCTGGGTTCCTCGGCTCCACGGTTCGATCCACAGCCTCAGAAGGGTGATACTGATTCTCAGTGGGCCCGGTGTGACCCTAGACACAAAGCTTGGCTGGGAAGATCACACCTGTCCTTTCAGCATGACCGTGGCATCACTCAAGGTGGGAATTGTTTATTGTGATTTTTTTTTTTTTTTTTGTGATAACAATGCCTGTGAAAAATGCCACCACCATCACCACAATGGGAATCACAGACCTTTCCTTTGGCAAAGCAGTGACCTTCCTGTCCGCCTGCACCCTTCACCTCTGCCCCTTCAACCCGTTCTGCCTTGCCCCGCTGGGACCAACTCCCAGTGCCTTGTCCCTCCCATGGCGATTCTGATACGGATGGAGTGATGTTCAATCTGCCTCATTTTCTAAAAGCTACTGAGTAACTAGGGGATGGAGCAGGGTTATTCCAAGGCCAGGGGGACACTTGGGTGTCAGAAATACAGAGCTGTACTGTGACATAGGGAGTGAGAACCTAATCAGCCCCCTTTCTCTTCCCTCACCGCACATCTCATCGTGTTTTTGCTTTCAAAGGCCAGTACCGAGAGTGGGGCTGTCTTGAAAGCCTCCCTGCGTGCGACAGTGTCTCCTTCTGCCCCACACATACACACTCAAATGGGTGACGCTGCTGTGACAACAGCCTGGTTTGGTGATGCCGATGCTGCCAGCAATTTGTCATCGGCTTCAAGGCAAATGGCAGAAAGAAAGCCGGCATCGCAGCCAGAGGAGGCAGGCACCAGGGGCGAGGAGGAGGAGGAGGAGAAGGAGGTGGGTGGGAATACCCTGCCATGGGTGACCAGACCAGCTCCCAAATCTGCTGTTCCCGGAAAGGGGGAAGACCCTGGCAGAGGGACCCGACTCCTAGCAGCCCAACTCGGTGTCCTCCTGGTCTGCACCGCTGCCCTGGGCCTGGCACTGGCAGCTGCCATGCGCTGTGTCTGTGCCCAGCATTGCCACAAGCGGACAGAGGTCTCCTTCAGCGAGCCAGACCCTGATGTCATCGCTGTCAGAGAAAACGGGGAGGTGATGCACTTCCGAAAGATCCGGGAGAACAGCTTTGTGCTGGTGCAAGCCGAGTACAACTGGGTCAGCCCCTCAAGCAGCAGGAAGAAGACAATCATCTGAACATCTGCAATGCTGAAAGCAGCACTACAGTGGCTGGTATAGGTGAAAATAGCCCAGACTGCACAGCACAGGTTATAGGAAGTGGTGGGGTAGTTCCTCTATGTGCCACCATATAGGTAAACAAACTCGAAGCTGCCAGTTCAGACAGAGGTGTTAGTCAAAAGTACCTAAGCTACAGCTGCTAAGAAAATAGAAGTTGATAGATTGTTCAGTGTGTTACACTTACCGCAATTAATATTGTATATCTGCTCATTAGCTGTCACTGCAGCCATGACATACGCTTCCTCTGTTGCCTTAAGGCTGTAGCCAAAAATAGAAATTCTTCCTCTGCACTGTAGTATTGTCTCCTGTTTAATCTCAGCAAAAGTTTCTCATGTTATATTTCTTTCTAGGAACCCCTGATATAAAGCCAACCATTCGCATTTAGGAGCTTACAGGTTTAACTCTGTGTACTTAGTATCTCTCAAACGACAAAATATTTGCCAGTAGATTTTTGTGTTTCAATTTGAAACTAAAAAGCAAGAACTCATTAGTGGAGAACATTGATTCAAATAACACTGAATTGATCTATGGGAACGAAACACAGGGTGGCGGACACGAGCTTTTGGGGGAGAAACATGCCTCCTCATCAGGTGCAAATGGAAGAAAACCTTTTCTGTCCATTTGCACCTGATGAGGAAGCTTGTTGAAGCCTGACAGCCAGCATTTACTTAGTCTTTTACTTCGAGTCAGCTCAGTAACACTCTGTGCGGAAACACGCACTGAGAAATACCCTTCCCAGGTCACTTTGGAGATTCCCAGCAAAGGCTGCGTGGAAACTTAATACCATCCTTGTACTCTGAGTTTGTGCAAACTTCTCTCCAACCGTGTGGTTTTCTGCAGGAGGCCACTAAAACAGCCCTTGGAAAACATGAAGATCCTTGATGCCTTCTAAGAAGGAGAGGTGACAAGAGCAAGGATAAAGGTTTATTTTCCTACAGCTTTGGAAGACCCAGAAATAGTCCTGGTAACTTGAGATGTACATTTCAGAGCCTTTCAGAGAGCAGGAATCACCCCATCTGGTGTCCTTTTCTAGGGTGGAGAGGCTCAGATGGTCCCCAAGCTGTGTAATGGGGGACAGACTTACACTTTGGTGCTGCAGCTTATTTCGCAGCCCGCAGCAATCCCCCCTGAGCTAAGCAGATAACGATGGGACCCTGATGGCTCACACATCCTTCCTGGTGACAACTTCCCCCTCTGTCAGGAGGGCCCTGTGGCCATCTCCAACTAGCTGACCATCTTCGTACTTGACAGTCAAAGCTCTGCTCTCATGTCCTCTCTTATCTTGCCATTGAGTTCAGTGGAGACAGCTGGGACTTAGATGAGTTCTGCTGTTCAAACCTCTACAGCATGATGAACATAGTGCATCTTTTGCTAATAGTGCCTTCTCTTAGTGTTCAGAAAGAGCTGGTTTCTGACCATACTACTGTACTGTGATTAGTGACATGATGCTTTGCGCTACGCACATGGCCCAATTTCTGTCGAGTTAACTGCTACGCCTAGTGAGCCTTGGGCAAAATAAATGAGCAAGAAAAGAAGTGTACTCACAAATGCAGCTTGCAGAGATAAGCTTGATGGTCTTAACCATTGCACTTCGAAGAGAAGGGTGGCCGCACCATGGCCCTTCCACTGCAGAGTGACCAAGGATAGTGCTGTAATTGAAAGATGTTTGTTTTAGGACTCCAAAGGATGCTAGGTGAATGGTTTTATGTTCAGTAAGTTGAGCTTAAGCACTACCTACTAGGAAGTCTACGGGTTTTTAAGTACAAGTCTAGACACTTACAATGGCATTCCTCTCCTGTGTCATATGCCTTAGAAAGAAATCATGTTTCTGTAACCCAGTGTAGCTGAACTGTATAGCAACTAAAGCAGACTGCATTCAAGTAATTGTTAATGCAGCCAAAAAAGTCCTAATTAACTGAGAAAATAGGTCAACAAACTCTTAAATATTTAAAGAACTATCACATATTATTTTAAAAAGTTTCTTATGATGGCATAGCTGTTTATAAATAAATTACAAATACCTATGGCCTCTTCCACTATCTCTCTAGGTTTAATGTTACCAGACTGCTATAGCTATAAAACCATAACCTTCCTCTCCTCAGCTCTTTCCCCATGACCTAGCACCGCTTCTTGCCAGGCTGACCGGAGCAAGTGAAGGCCTCATAGAGATGCTCGGTTAGGGTAGCGGCACTTCACCACCACTCTACCTTCTGCCAAACTCTGCCTCCTGTTAAATTTATGCAGCTCCAGTATTATTAGTAGTAAAACCAGTAATGGTGAGCTCTGAGGGACACAGCTCCTTTAAATTAGTAATGAGTTTTGCTACTTTGCAGACTTGGCTGAGACCTAAAGTGCTTGTGGTTTTTTTTCTTGACTTCTGAATGATGTTTCGCTTATTGTAGTTGCCATGACAAGAGGGATGGAGGTTTTATCTCTTCTTAAGGCTGTTAAAAACACGAGCACTGATTAATTTATTAAAGGGCAAACCATTCAAACACCCCTATTTCTCAAGTGACTTGCCTTGTATGGAAATTCATCCGTGCTCAGGTTTGGAACAGTTTTAGGAGAAAAAAATGACAGAATTAGGGGAAAAAAAGGCACAAACCATTCTAATATTTACTGGAGGAACAAGGGAAAGACTTGCCTTGTTTCCCTCTCTAGGTGCACGACTGTGTTGGTCACAGACATTCTGCTGGAACCGGGGGATCTCAGCTCCTCCAGCGCAGGTCAGCCTGCAGCTGTCTGTGGCCCAACTTAGGTTGCCATCCCTCAGCAAAGTGACAGGGCTTTGGGTCACACTTACTGACCAAAGGTGTGGAAAGCAGCTCATTCAGCTCTAATGCACACCTATCCTGAATCTGTCTCCCTCTCAGCCAAACCACAGTTTTGGCAGTAAAAACTCCTATGGTTTAAATCCTCTGTTGCCATTACGACACTTGAGCTGTCCTAATTAAAAACAAACAAACAAACAAACAAAAAAAAAGATTTAGAAATAAGTAACTTACTTGCATACAGGCATGCCCGTTCATCACACCCTTACTTGCATACACATTTTTGCATCTCGTGTCACTGTGATTCCTGCTTTCTCTCTGCTCCACAAAAATATAATCCACTGCTCCTAAACCATCAGTCCTGCATGTTGAGCATATAACACCACTGTTTTTCCATGGTGTCTGAAATCAGTTTGGATTTGCCCATCATCAAGCCCTTCCGTAAATCGCTCCCCTCTCTGCTTCAGAGAAGATGTTGTCTCATGCAATGCTGCATCTGCGCCATTAAAGGTGCTGGCCCCAAGTGCAGTTAGCAGAGGATGGCAGCCCTCCAATACATTAGTGGCACTAAATGTAATGTAGAGAGGTTGCATTAAGCAACACAGCTGGCCCAAAACTTGGTTAAATCATCATGGACATTTCCTGCATTGGTTGAATTTTCATTAATAAGCAAAAAAGCCAAACATGCACCAATTTGGTCAGCTCCAAAATGGGTGGCAAGACTCACAGGAGAAGCCACAGGGGCCTGTGGGCCCAGTGTCACGGCCAGCAGGGATGTGCAAGCTCAGGCTCTCAGCAGAGGCAGCGCTCTCCCCCAGAGCAGTGCGGGATGAGGCCCCAGGCATTACAGAGATCCATCTGGGTGGCTTGGCCAGCCTCTTGGCACAGTTTCTGCAACTACTCAGGACCACACAAACCAAGGGAGGCAAAGCAGCAAGGTCATGAACCCGGAGACTAAAACATTCAGCACATCCCCCCAGCAAACTGAGCATGGGGAGATGACGCCTGGGCTGCCTTGCTGAGGGGTGAGGATTCGTCCTGTCCCTCACCTCTGAGGGTTTGCCCCTGCTTCAGCCAACTCCTTGGCAGAGCTGCAGATGCATGTGTAATTTATTCACTTAGATTTAAATAAGAATGAGAAATGCCTGTAAAAAAAAAAAAAAAAAAAAGTAATGAGATGCTCTAACGATTCCTGCAACACTCAGCTGCAAACAAAAAAAGACCCTTGCTTACCATCAAAAAAAAAACCAACGACAAAGTAGTGATCCAACCTGCCCAGCCGGTGAACAGCAGAACAGCCTGCTCACATCTTCTGGCAAGCCAGACCCCCCCTCCGCTGCCCCGTCACAGTCTCAAGGCTCAGTTTGGAAGTCATTGCGTCAGGACAGCTCTGCAGGGCTCCCTTCCTTTCCTTCCCCTCCCCTCTTTCCTGCCAGCTCCTCCGAGGCACCACATCACCTACGAGAGGGCAGAGGAGGACCTGGGGAGTCACAAATGCCCTCGGACCATGAGCTGCTCAGGGATCTCTCCTGGCTCCCCCCTGCCACTGAAGCATTTCCCCTTCGCAGGCCCCATCACAGCAGCCCTCTTTTCTCATTAGCTCGTGTGTGTGTGTGACTCTCTCAGCAAAGCATTTTGTTGTATGATGTATGAAGGATCATGTCTCACACCACATTTTACTGTATATTTAAGTGCATGTTTTGCTGATTTACTGCTGTTCTAGAGAACATCTCCCTTCCTGAGCAGGGCAGGCCCATAAAGGATATATCAGCTCTGACTAATGATTATTAGTACATCCCAAGGTTATGTACCACAATCAAATAACGTGTAGGAGGGAAGAGAGACTCCAGCTTACTTGGCTGAGGACAAAGATCACAGATAGTCTCTTTGAATCTTCAGATTGCAATATCCATTACAGATTGCCACCTTCTAATGTCAAAGTATAATTTGTTGTGGAGAAAAATGTGTCGCTATTTCAAAGGCGAGTCAAAGATCAGGCTCGCTGTAGATCAGCATATGGTGCTGTGCATTAGGAAGCGACGGCCAGGTATCGAGGGCCGGTGGTACAGAGGGAAAGGCAGGAGACGCGACTTGCTGATCCTTGTTATGCAAACACACGGCCCAAAGTGGAAAAAAATATTTAACCCAGTCAAGTAAAGTGTCGCCGGTAATTCCCAGCGCCTAACGTGGCCCAGACGCGACGTGAGTGACCCGCGGTGTGCGGGGAAGGGACAGCCGCCAGGCGGGGAGCTCCCGCAGCGGCCCCCCGTGCGGCGCTGGGCCGCGCCGCCTGCCTAATGCCAACGGAGAGGTAAAGCCCGGCGCGGAGCGGCGGCGCCCCCCCCGCCCCTCCCGCGGCCCGCCCGGCCCCGCGCCGCCGCCAGGGGGCAGCCTTGGCACGGCGATGGCGGCCGCGCCCGGCCCCGCCCAACCGCCGCCCACGGGACGGGACGGGCCGCGCCGCGCCGGCCTCGGGGCGGGCAGCGCCCGGCACCCCGCGCACCGGCTTCGGGCTGCTTCGGGGCCGGGCCGGGCCGCCCCGCGGCGGGGGCTGGGGGCGGCGGCTCGCGCGGGCGCCGCCATCTTCTCAGCGGGGAGGCGGCGGCGGGCGCGAAGCCGCCCGGGGCCCGGCGGGAGCCGCGGCGCTGAGGGAGCCGCTGGGTGCGGGACGGGCCCGGGGCGGGGACCCCAGTGACCCCAGTGACCCCGGTGACCCCAGTGACGCCGACCCGCACACGCGGTGGCGGCGCAGCGGACCTGCGGCAGCCCGGCCGCCACCGCGGGCGGGGAAATGGCCGAGGCGCCCACAAACCCACACCGGTTCCCGCCAGCCTCCGGCTGCGGTCGGGCTGCAAAATCCCCGCCAGAGCGAAGGGTGCAGGGGCAACAAAGCGACTGAAGGACCGAAACGGATTCCCAGGCGGGAAGAATCCGCGCTCACCAGCTCACTCGCGTTTTCCGAACTGCGGACGAAGAAGGCCCGAGAGAACCATCGGTCCAAATTCCTCAAGTCAAAGGACTGATTTCACTTTTGATTTTTAAAGGACAACTGCCGTGATTTTTAACCAGTAACATGCACAAGAGATGAACAGCACACTCGGGTGTTCTGCGTGATTTATTTGGCAAAGCCTAATAGTTCTTTCTGGAGCGAATTAATAATAATCCTCATCTGTTTGTCAGTGGGAATTTAATGTAGGCTAAGAAGTCACTGAGAGTTTTCTTCGGATGGAAGTCCGTTCGAAACAGAACAAAAAAGATGAATTTGAGAAAAAAGAGTCTTCTTTAAATGAAAACCACTCAAGGCTTGACTGTTAATCAAAAGAACATTACTTACCTTACTCAGCATCACTGAAACCAGAATCTGGCAGCAAGTTTTAAAAGGGAACCCTTTTCTCTTTCTTTACAGCCATAATTTATAACAGCCGAATTATTGGCTATAAATACTCTTTTCCTTCTGCTAATGTATAGTGCTTCTGGGATTGTTCAGAGCAAACATTTTGTTGCTAAGAAAATAAATCCCTAAATTGGGGCTCCTAAAAAAATTTACAAACACATTCCGAGCAGCAGCTATTCAAAGAATACCGCTATGCCATCTTAACAGAATAATTTTTATTTTCACTAGTATTGAAAAATATTGAAATTTCTCACTAAATTTATTTTTTAAACATAGAAAGCTGCTGCTTGCAATACACTGGAGTATATTTATGTATATACCAAAGCTAAAAATTCAAAAGGGATGAATTAGCAGAGAGAGCTGGCTGTTGAAAGTCAAGAGCTAGACAAGCAAAATACATTAATATATGTAAAATATGAAATTAAAGAAGATAATGGTTTAATATACATCCTGTTAGACATGGTGAGCAGTTTTTCTACCTGTAATATGCACCTTACTTTAAAAAAAAAAAAGCCTCCTAAAAATCTTCCAAAAACCTGGTACCAGCAATATTTGAGTTTTCTTGGGTTTTAAACAATGTCCCAATAAATACTTTAAATGAGATTATCTGGGAACATTGATATGCGATAGTATAGCTATATACAGCTCTTCATGCTCTTTGTAATCAGAGAGGTTACACGTTAGTGTTACGCATCACAAATACGTGTTACCTGATCAGAAACATGATAAAAGTCAGGCTCCACAGACTGCAGCGCTTTTATTCTGTTCCCCCGACTCACGCAAAATCTCATGTATCACAACTCAGCTATGTTTTTTACATTTGGAGGGGCCAGAAAGAGGGGGACTTGGTGACCACAGGGTGGCAAAAACCCCGGCGCTCTGGGGAAGTCCTGCTCCCACGCTGCTGCTCACGTGGCTCTGGGATTTGGCTCCAGCTTGGGGAGAGATCTGTGCGCCACCATCGCAGACAGCTGAGCTGAAAAGATACGGGCTGCCCACATTAGCGCTCCGTGAGCTGCATCAAATAAAGTTATCATATTAGCTAGCTGAAATTGTGTCATACTCTTATTTTTAGTATGCTATCATGCCTCTGGGATATATTTTATTTATCGTGGAATTGGACCTAAACAGATGTTGTAGCAGTTTTCTAAAAGGGGCTTTAGGCAACTCGCTGTGAGGTACCTGAAAGACTGCGTGTATGTTTTGGGGAAGGGGAGAGTGATTGTGTGAGCCAAATACTGTACATGCATCTTTTTTAGTCCTGAGCCACTGTTTGGAAATTACAGTTAATTTTTCAGACAGTGATCTAAAATACGTCACTGAAAAAAAATTTTTTGTCATTTTTGTAAAGAAAAATATTGAGGATCTCCCAAAATGTCTCTAATTTAAAGCAACATTATGAAACAGAAAAAGCGAGAATTTGCTGAAGAACTTGGCAAAACATACCACGCAGCAGTACGGGATTGCCCAAAGGACCAGCAGTGACTATAATGGATACAGCGGTGAGCTGCAGGCCTGCATGCATGTGGGTGTTTCCACCCAAGGGACCGGTGAGTCCTAATGAAGAACATGAGAACCGTAATTTGCATGGGTGAAGTTCTTCAGTGTCAGCACAAAAAGCTGACTTCTGCTTCCCCAGGCAGCCTCTTGGAAAGCTGCCCTGGTTTCTCAGTCACGGTTATCCTGTCATGCTGCTACAGGATGGGGTCTCTAAGAAGAGAGCATCTTAGAGATGCTCTCCAAGCAGATGAGAGCATCACCTTGGTGATGACACCAACAGGTTCAGTCAAGGACAGCTAGCTTGGGAGAAGTTAAAAAAAAAAAAAGGGGGGGTGGGAATTTAGGTTGAAGATAGGGAAAAAAGACATTTTATCACTTATTTCATCAAACACTGTTGACAAGAAGTGGCAAAACTACATGGGAAAATAGGAAGTAGGAATTTTGTAACATCTTGGGTACGGGCTGCGCAGCAGACAAAGGACGCTGATGGGGAAGGCCTGCATTCACAACGCAGCGATGCAGAAATGGAGGGAGCACAGAATTGCAAAAGCTTTTGTCAATAGAATTTCATACCCAATTATTGTCACGGGATTCTCAAATTTTATTTCCTGCAGTTCTTCTGGCAAAAGGCCAGTTCTCATATGACCTCCATAATTTTTTTAATCCTATCAATGAAATGGTCTTTCCTTTGAGGCAGCCCATTTTCTTCCCTTTTAAGAGAGCTGATTTTCCTTAGAATTTGGAACTGTTTAATAAGAAAACTGACCATAGATTTTAAGTATGCTCTTACAGAGATGAACTAACATCAGCATGGTAACATCTGCAAGCCTTTGATTTTGTTACAGTTGCGGAGCCCACCCACAGAGGATGCCATCCAAAGAGGCTTTTTTTCTTCTTCTTAACTGGGTGAAAAATGGTTGTGCCAGGTAGCAACTTTGAACACAGGTAAAGAGCAGACAATATGCACCAGCACAGGATCCTTATGAGATGCACGGCCTCTTCTGTGTGCTGTGGCTGCTGGGTATCGGCTGTCTCTCTGAGCAGGGATCACAACCAGCTTCTAATCTCACACCTGCTTCTGGTCTGGGCTAGCAACACAGAGTCAGAGTTGATGTGAACCTACCAGATAGCCTAAGAATTAACAGGTTATTTTATTACTTAACAAATCCAGGTGTTGGGATCAACTCACTGGGGCTCTTTTCTGCGCAACAGTGCCAAAGGCCTTCGATCTATCTGCCCTCCCTGCCCAGAACTGCAGTCAGTAGGGTAGGTGGCAGGGAGCAGAGCCAGATTCAACAGCAGCTATTGCTCATTTTCTTGTCACTCTATAGGTCACTGGCTGGCAGAAATCTCTGTGGAAATGCATCTAAAAATATTTTGAAAACTTGGCCTCTGCTGATGAGAAAATTAAATGGTGACTCATGCTTCCATCAGCTCCAGACTTGATTACTGCAATTTGATGGACTGAGAAGCTGATATTCCACCGAGACTGCAATTTGCTTAGGGGAGCAGCCGAGAGGCCTCGTTGGCACCAATTGCTTCCAACACATCTCTCTTGTCCTTTTAATCACTAACAAATTTAATTTCACTTCTGACTGAAGATCTCACTCTCCACCTTTCTGGCGAGAGAAGAATTCAGAGGCTGCTTTCATGACCTCTGCTACAGCTCTAGGTGCCAGCAGGAAGCAGATCTGCCTCTAGCAATGCCTCACACCTGCATTTCCTGGCATTGCTTTCTCTAGTCCTGCACATCTAAAGCCATTGGACAGTCCTTGTCCATGCTACTCCAGAAGATTACTTACCACCCTGCAGGGTGTTCTCTGTTGAATGAGAATTTTACAGGAACCGTACACATAAACATTCAAGAATTTAATTCAAAATGCCTCCTCAAAGAAGTCACAGTCTAATGATCACAAATGATAATGTGGTTTAACCAAGAAAACAGCAAAGAGGAGACAACCTCCCTCTTCTGACATTGTTCTGATACCATGCTGTAGTTTTGGTCTGGGAGATTGGGGCTACTCGTGGGAATAGGGACAAAAGAGATTCGGTTTGTTAAATGCTGGAAAGGGCAGGCCATCAAATCTAAAGTAAAATACTCTTAATTTACTCTCGTCATGTGCTACATTATTACCGAGCTTTGTTAGAACAATGGCAGGGCTTTTCAAACAGCTTCCCTAGGGAGACCGCTCTGCAGCTTAACAGCCCTTTCACTGGAGATGTGCAAGTGTAACCAAGGGCAGAATTTAGTCTCTTGTCTATTTAACGTGTTTGTGAGGGACTGTGTGTGTTTCTGGCACTTTATAATAATAGTAATATAAATGCATTTGGATTATAACAAAATGGAGAAACTATGATTTAGGCCTTTACTGTGTTGTAATTCCCAAATGCATCAACATCTATTTAAGTGCAAAATAGTCTACAGTTTACAAATACAATGCTGCAATTGTCTGCTGTAAAGGTTCTGTATGAGATTATGATTCAATACAAAACACAATTCAGTGTCTGAAATTTCATTTTTAATGTCAGAATAACATAAAAAAGTAGCTCTTTCTCCATATGCAGTCTTGCAAAAAAAAAAATGTATACCGGGGACTTGGTCCTTTCTAGTGATTTCTACATATAAAACGGCTCATCCCTTATGCACGTATGCACTTGCACATAAATAAATGTGCTTGCAGACAGACAATATTTCATCTTGCCTTCTAACCTCCTGCTGTCAAGATATTTCCACAGAAAACTGTACACAAATAAAACTAACAGCTCCTCTTTCCCTGAGTACCAGAATAACGTAGGGGACTACTTCTGTAAAACCAAGCTGCTGGATTACTCTCCCTTTGCTCTGTGAAGAAGCACAACTGTGCAGCTTCTGCTGAGATTGCCTTTTCTGTCATATAACCTGTTCGCACTAACCAAAGGATCTATGAGAAAGAAAAACCCAAAATTTTATTTTAACCACATAAAAAATGATTTATCTTGGACCTATTACTGGGGTCATCAAAAGCTTCTCAATTTAGCGCACAAAAAGGGAAATAAAATGTTTGAGTAACTCAACACAAAGTGCTGAGATTCCCTGTGACCTCTGAAGTGCTCTTTTATTGTTTGGGTGTTTTTTTCCTCTGCTATCATTAGATGGGATTATAGATATGCAGAAGATAAGAAGTGTTGATTGTCAAGAAAATCCTTATGTTTTACCATGGGCAAAGTTCTCATTTGCCATCAGTTTTGCCTGATTATATTCAATACCAGATATCTCTGAGTTCAATTTAAAGCCAGGAAGTTGAAAAGGTTCAGAACTGTTCTAACCCTCTACTGAAAAACTGGTGGGAGTTCAATGAATTAATTTTCTGTTGATGATAATTTGTAGTATTCTGAGGACTTTCTTTCCCCAAGTTTAGTTCATAAAATATTTCTGTACAGTTCATGGATTTTTTTTTTTTAAAGAACAAGCAAACAGTTTAAAAGCTTACTCACAAAACAACAAAACATAGGTAATGGGTAAAAAATTCACCTAGAGGATAAGTAATTTTATCTTGTTTTCATATTAACAAAATTAAATTCAAAACCATTCTGTTTATTAAAGACATATAGGCATAATAACAAGTCATAAGACAAACATCTTAACAGTCTTTAAACATAACAGAATTGATATGCATAACTAAGCTTCATTAAGTACGGATTTAACGTATGTATTTCAGTTTTGCTTTATATTCCCTTTAGACCAACACCTCCAACACTCATACACAATATTTCAGCTGCCCCAAGCAATCAACAAGGACTTTGTAAAGGCTCTAACAAAACTCCGTCTTAAAACAGTTTGAAATATTCTTAAATGTAGAGAAAATTTAACAAAGAAATAAGGATGTGTTCACTGGAACCTAAGCAAGTTGTTGGATGTACTGAAAGTCGGAGATTCAGTACGCAGAGGTAGCTCAGTAAGGGTACTTGCAGTGTTCTGACTATTTAGCGTTGACACAACCACAGTAAGTTACTGTATGCTTGGACTCTTCTTATATATTTAAAAAAAGTGAGCACTCTTTATGGGCCTGTTGCTTTGCCATTCAAAACCAACAGAAAGAGTCATTGATTTCAGTGGGATTGGGATTAAGTCCTTATATACTCTGGTAGTTCAGATTTATGGAAACAGAACAAAAAGAACCTGTCCTGAGTCTGAACTCTCTGCTGCAAGCTGGGTTTTAAAGCCCAGACAAAGGAATTTTTCCCCATGTGGAGCCAGTTACCGGTTAGCTTGCTTAAGGAAGGGGAATCTCAAATTTGGCCCAAGAACATGCATGCTATTCTCTCCAATAACCTTGCACGTTGGCCTGTTGGTGGATCTGACTATGCTATCTAGGGATGCACTGATCAAAACTGTGAGCTCACTGCCTGCTGCCCTTTGCATGACTGGCTGGTGAGAGGAGAGCACAGCCCTGGGGGACATGGGTGGAGGACAGTGTCCTTCAGCTCTCCTGCCTGCTCAGCGTGCAGAGCTTGATCCCCCTCCAGGGGATGAAAGAATTCAGCATGTTGCCACCTCACGTACCTTCATTACATGGTCGTTTTACTGGTGATGACAATTCTGAACAAGGTGATGTTGTCAGCTCCCAGTAGTTTCTCACACAGATGGCAACAGAGCAGTCTTGCACTGACTGACCATCAGGTAAAGCACCGGTGATTGGTACCAGGTTACTTTCCTGTTGTTCACAGGAATAATGGACTAGGAATAACAGACTAGGTAAACCAAACACAATTTTTTTCACTAACGCAAAAGGATATGAATTTCACATGCCTACTGTGATACAAAAGATCTTTAGCTTGTGTAAATGGCTATAGCCTTATCAGAGCTACGATAATTTACATCTGCTAAAGATCTGCTCCTAGGTGTTTGCACTCAGTTCCACCATTAACTGCAACATTAACCATGACACACATGAAACTTCTGCATTTATATTGATCCCAGTTTGACCTATTTCTTTCATTCCTTTTAATGTTCTAATGCACAATTGCCAGCACAGGTTTTGCAGATGGGTACACCTCAGAGTCTGGACTAGAGTACGCTTCTGAAATCTTAATCTCCCAGACAAGACGCAGTGCTGGCTGTGTGTTTAAATATATGTCTGTGTTCCTTTCTCTTCAACACTCCTCTTAGAAACAGTATTTTGTATTCTTTTTTTATATAAGTTTATTAAAAAGAGTAACATTTTATTTTTAAAAAAGTTGTGACTGATTGTCAAATTAGCTCAGTGTTTCTGTTACTATAAGGACCCTTTTAATTGGCAAAAAAAAAAATAATTGTCAACTTTCTTGTCCTCACAAGCTATTATTCATTACCAGTGCAGCAATATAGAAAACATAGCTTGGCTTACTATAGTAAAGGCTCTGTTTCAATATTAGCATCCTAAATTCTGTCACTGCAGATCTCCGTGCATTGCGCCAGGGAAAGGAAAAGAAAAAAGAAAAATAAAAATTTGTGTTCTTTAGGAGTAAATTATAAAAGATCTCCTAGCTGCAAACACAAATACTTCACTCATAACCCAAGCACCAGACCATTTCTTTGAAGAAGCTTATGAGGCATTTAAGATATACAATGGCACAATATCATACAATGGAATTGAAAGAATTTTCTTGAGAAACCATTAACTTTGAAGGAATGTCTAGACAACTGTGTCAACAAATGCAAATAATTCATGCTTCTCAGCTTCTATCCAATGGATGGCCCCATGCTGAGTATACACAAACTCAGAAGAAAAAGGCATGTCACAGTCATATGACTAAGGATTGTAACAGAGTCACACAGAAATTCAAGTCAATCTTGAAAAAAAACCTTCAGAAAGCTCTTCCCCAGGGTCAGCCAGCAGTGGGATAGGCTTCTGGTCATTTTGGCTAGTTTAAAACAGAGACTTACAGCTGGTTCACCCTGGCTTCAAAGCAGGGGCAATGGAAGAAACAGCTGTTAGCCATGACCATTCACTCAGTTAGAAAAATAAAAACTAAAGGACTCCAAAATACTGTACAACCTCTTGCAGTAACCAACAAAGTGGCTTCTGCAAACAATGCTTTTACCAAAAATGCATCTGTAAGGCACTTAACAGGTATCTTTTTTTATATATATATAAAAATAAAATATGCACTGAAGCAACATTCACAAATACCCAGTTGTCTCAATTGTCTGTGTGTACGGTATAGTACATATATACATTCACTGTGACATGGGCCATCTCCATAATTATACCTTCACGGGTGCTTTGGGCTGCCTGGTTAACTTCAGTGCCTGTGAACAGTAAACAAAACAGTCACTTTTTTATATTCTTAAAAGACGACCAACAGAACAGGTTTTATTGATAAGGGGCAACAAAATGCTGTGTGTACTTCTGGGAGGCTGACTGAGGAGTCAGCATGCAGCTGTCAGGCCGCTCTGGGTTCTGTGGCGATGTTTTTATCTCTGATAGCCCACCACAACCTCTCATATACAGATAGCCTTAACAGAAGAACCATGAGGAATGTGGTGCCAGTGAAGGAAGTGGAGGTGGGTGTTTTAGAAAGCAACTATTTGAACCCCACTCAAACCACTTGTGGCAGAGATACAAGAGCTTCTGACCCACTTAGGGAAAGACTGTGAAGAAAATTTCTGCCAACACCTTTGTGTTCCCTGGCCTCCTTCCATATGGCTTGAAGCCTGCTCAGAGTATAATCACTGCTGCAGTAGTGGATGTCATGCGCCTCAGACATTATACCTTCTTTTCTGAGAAAAAGGTAAGAATAAGCCAAAGCCCATCAGTCCAGAGGTGATCTTATGCCAGGGGACACCTGATGTCTTTGTAGCTCTGTTCCACTCTTACTGAGCAGGAGAGAAACCACATGCCTGCCTTTATTTGATGGCAGGGTCCAGCTCTGTGTTCCCCGCAGGGCTGGCCAACTATGGTAGCTGAACTATTTATTCAGCATGTGACAGAAATTCAACTCAAATGACAGGTGATCACGCTTCTAGTTTGGCAGGAAGCAGCCTCGCTAACTTAGGAGGCAAATGTGTCAGGCTTAAAATGTGTTAGGTTTTCGGCTGCTCCTGTATACTGATGTGGTCACTGTGAAGGAAGCCTGTTGCTCTGCAACAAAAAAGCTCAGTGCTTTCTTGTGCAGGACGAATCGGCCTGAGAGAGAGGGAAATTTGTGAAATTTGCAAATCCCTGAAATTTGGAACCTCTGTTTTCCTTAGCCTTTTGGGTGAAGTACCAACAGACTGGCATTTGTCTGTCGAGTGAGAGACTTATTTCCAGAGGGTTGGCTAAACAAGCAATTTTCAGTCTGAGAGATGTCTGATGGGTCTTCTTATTGTAGATATTAACCTTTAATATTGTACATTTAAAGCTTGTAAGCACTGCTTGAAAAACGCTCCAGCACAAATGTAAACCCTTAAAAAAATCCAAACATTTAAAAATAAATAGGCTATATTCCCCTCAGAAACACCAGCTTTCAGAAATGCCAGCATTTAACTATTGTTAAATCTAGCCATTTGAGATTAGTCTTTTGGATATTATTCAGCAAGGGACTTTAGAAAGAGACATCATTCCACATCTGGTTTGGGGAAACAATTTTTTAACTTTGTAGTTTGGCGGATTCTGCTGCCATATTTACAAACTAGAAATACCTTAGTGTAGATGAAGCTCTAAATATTTAAATTCAATTTCATACAACCAGATCACATGTACTATCATAATTAAGTAAGAATGTCACTGTAGTTGAGTACTGTGACTGGATAACCGTCTCCCCCTGCAAGAGAGATGCCAAAATGAAGCCAAGGTGTTTATAGAAAATAAACATCAAGGGTGATGATGACATGTTTACTTTCAAAGCGGGAGACCATTATCCAGTCACAACATTCACTTCTATTATACTTATTATAACTGTACCAGACCCAACCTCATTGATTTTTTTCAAAGAGTAATTAAAATAACATTTCTGAATAATACAGAAGACCAACTGAAAAAACTGATGCAACAGAACAACAATCCCCCAAAGTGGTTCTACTGTAGCATTACAGTCTGATTAGCACAGGAGGTTTATTTGATGCTTAATGAATAAGAAACTAGTGGCGGTGAACTGTAAATCTCTCCAGTGCTGGTTGACTTTTCTGATGCCCCGTTTAAAGGCTGTGTTAACTTGCAGCAACTGACAGCAGCCCCTAAAGGCCATTACCAGCCCTAAGGATCAGGGAGGTCTGGATGAGCTCCAGCCCCACTCCTGGTCTTGGCAGCAGGGAGGAGTTAGATGGTGAAGAGAAGCCAGCATTGCAGGGATCGATCTGTCACCAGTAGTGTCAACTTTAGGCTATCTTTCTACAGGAATAGCATGGAATTTTCTTTACACAACCTGTAATATCTCCTGATAATTTCTGATTAAAAAAAATCATGACTTTCAGACTGATGGAGAAATGACACATCATTCTCAAGTCCCCATTTTTGGATGTTAGATAAGTATATCTTAATAAGGTCTAATTTCTGGATTCAGTTCCTGAAAATTGAGAGTTTTCCTGCTTTTTACAATTCAGGTAACCAAAAGTGAAGCCACATAAAAAAAATCACTGATTTGGGAAATTTTAGCATTCAAGTTAGCAAGGTGACTTTAGTGGAGTGAAGCTAGTTAGGCAGTCTGTTAGGTTTTGCTGAAAATTGGATACATGGAAATTATCAAACAATTTCTCCACTGACGAGTAGAGAATGCAGGGTACTGGTGGTGCTGGGCTTCCCACAGTGGGTCTCAACCCTCACCTAAAATGGCTGACAAAGACTGCTTCAGTTGCCACAGCTTCTTGATCCTTAGTATCTCAGAATATTAAAGACAGCATTAAGATCAGTTGCACAGACTAGTTTTCTGTGAGGTGGTTACTGCTGTTCTGAGAACCTGACTAAAACCACTGCAATTGTTTCATATAGATCACAGAACAGCTGTCAGATGTCAATAGCTTCAATTTATACTGAAATAAGCACAATTTGAATCAGCGATGTTGATGCAAAAACCTCTAGGTTATAGTCTATAATCCTACAAGCTATCCCATGCCATAATTTTGGCCTGAAATGTGATGCACCAGACTCTTGTAGACTTCTAGCTATCATAAAGGGTGACCTAAAAAGTTTTCATCCTGCTTCAATTCAATTCAATTCAGAAAGTGCCCTCATTTTATCCGACTTCCCCAGCTCCCACACCAGTGGACAGATCTTTTTCAATTCTCCATAAGGGAGATCCAAAGCTGTGATTATTAGCTAAAGATGGAGCCATTCTTATTGGGCATAATCTGAATTCATAATTTGAACTAACCGTAGAGGTCTAACTTCAAGATCTGAACCTTTTCAGAGCCAAGGGGGATAAAGTTCAGCATTTTAAATTTTATACTACTGTGACTATCACTGTCCTAATGGAAGCAAAGAAACAGAAAAATTCGTACAGTGGGATCTCCAAGAAGGAACCTGAGGAGTTTAAGATGTGTTTAGGTATTTTTTTCCTCATAGCACACTTTCCATTATAAATCAAAACCAGCAATTCTTACCTTTTGCCTAGAAACCATCCAAGATTTTATTGTTGGTACCAACAGACTGCCAAGAAGAATCTGAGCAGGATGATAGATGAGTAAGGGGACGGAAATTAAGGACAGGTGCTCATAACCTGCAAATACTATCTTCAGCATGGGAATCCCTGCAGGCAGAAAAACAGGAGACAGACTCTCACCTCAGACTTTGAGCTCCAGATAAAAGCAAAGCATTTTATCTTGCATTGACATTTCACACACATAAAAAAAAAACCAACCAAAACAACAACCAAACAAACCCAAACCCCAAAAGCAACAAATTGAAGACTCACAAGTTTTATATAAAAAAACCCAATCCAAACAAACCAGCAAGAACATGAACAAAAAAAGATACACAGCAGAGAAAGTTCTGTGGCAGAAAGGAAGGAGTAGGGGAATGCCATAAAAGATCTTCCCTAATTTTGCTAGTAGCTGTCAAACTCCTGCTGAAGACTTGATATGAAATACATTCTGCTATAGCATGACTGTTCAGTTGCTGAGCCTAGTTCTGTACTGCTTATTTACTACTTCCTCTCACTGTGCTCTGTTTTGTGTTTTCATGATTGTCCTCCATCCAACCCGCCCAACTCCTGCCTGTAACCTTTCTTCAGTCCGTTCACCACTGGAGAAGGGTTGCGTTTTCCTGGCATACTCCCTGCCAGTCAGTGAGTGCCCAAGTGACATCCCTCCCTGCTTTGACTGATTCATGTAGTCAAGTGCTCTGCAGGTGAGTGCTCATGTGTTAGAGAACAAAACTCTGCTCTACCTCTATGTTTCAGAAGAGATACAGCATGAGGGAGAAAAGGCTAAGTGAACTGAGTGAGCAATATGAAGTGGTCATGCCTATGAACAGTTAGGGAGCAGCTGGAGTACAAAAGTTGCTAGATGCTGGAGGAAGTGAGTGTTAAGAGCTAGAGATGGACCATTTTTCCTGAGAGCTTGAATTTGCACTCAGCAGTGCTAGTTCTATTAGACATGTCCATGCATAATCTTCCCACTTGATGATGTGATATGTAAAATCAAATTTGATTTAGTTTTGCAGTAACGAAACCAATTATGCTTAGTTTGAACATGTTATTGTTCAAAATTATCTGTTTAAATCTTGGAACTTTGTTACCATGCTCCACGAAGCATAGGTGTGGGCAAAACTTGCAACCATCTCTGTCTTGCTTGACCAGACATTTGCATAGTTGCCAACAAGAGCAGCTGCGATTCCTCAGGAGACCCCTGAGAACTCATCAGGGTTTTCTCCCTCATCTTAAATGTCATTCTAGGAATCTTCCGCCAACATCAAACTTGCAGCGAAGCAGACTACACACAATTTTCACAGAGCTCATCTGTGTGTCTCCTTTCCTAGCAATGACAAAAAGCTGAGCTTTGTGCCACATGCCCTCCATTCCCCCATTAGCAGATGTTTCAGATCAGCCAAAGTTGCCGTGTTTACGTAAACTTTTACCTATGCCTTGGATAAATTCCCATTCTCAACATCCTTTCAGGTTTCCCTTAATAATCAAGTTGCCTCCTCCCTATGTGAGGAAACAGCTTATTTGAATATTTACCACTCCACCAGTGCCCCACTATTGCTGACATGTGTCCAGGCTTGCCGAAATCTTCATGATGTTTCCACAGCACCATTTCTTGTAATTATTTTGATTAGCTTCATCACATTACACCACTAACAATCTCATCCCCATACTAGTAGCCTTTACTTATGTGGATATTTCCAGGGAAAGATTAAATCAAATAAATAAAGTCTTGCATGCTTAATTTCAATACTCTAATTACTGTCAAAGCAACATCATGGATCTATCACACAATAGGGCTGCTTATTATTAACACTAATTCCTGCAGCTTGGGAATAGACAGTATTTTGATAGAAATTAAATGGGCATTTGTGTTATATTAAGGAGTGTATTTACTTCAAATGCCCATCATGCTGTTTTTGTAAACAGATGAAGGCTTTATTGCCTGTTTCCAAGTCTCCACTTAACCCTTGTGGGCCCTTTTCTGTTCTCTAACCACAGAAAAATAAACTAGAGTCCCAAGCTATGAACATACTATATTTATGTTCGCAAAACAGTACCTGGTGTTTTGGTAGTGCAATTTCACCCATAGATCCAAAAACACTTCAGTAAGCTGAACAGGACTCCTACAGAGAATCAGAGAGCACTAAAATGACTAGCCTAAGATCACACAGAAAACTAACGGCAGAGATGTGAACAGAAGGGATCCAAAGTGACTGAGACATGCTTTAAATTACTGTACATTTTCTGAACTGAAAGAAAAGATGAGAAATTCAAGCCTAAAAGGTAAATTCTCTAGAGGAAAGCTATTTCAGTAAACTAGGAAAAGAAAATTAAAGTTGTCAAATATAAATACAAAATACTATAATTAGTGTGACAATATAATTAGATTACTGGGTGGAAAGAGGTTCTTAATTCACAGCTTGTTTAAATACATGTCACAACAATAGGTTCCTGTAAGCCACTAATGTGCAATTAAAGTTCCTGTTATTTACCAGGAAAAACTAACTGTTGAAAAGAAGAAATATTAACAGTTTTTTTGCAGGTAAGCATTTGTTTAATGGAAAGAAAAACCCCTGTTGCCTTTTTATGCACTTTCTGATTATTGTAATTCCATCTTTGCCAGTATACAACTCTCTCAGAAAATATTTCATGCCAGAGATCCACAGACTACAGTCACAAATGCTTATGTCAGTAATATTACCACAAAGCTAAACAAAACAGCATGGGTTTTATTTAGTTTTAAAAATGTTGTCTAAACTTTTTTGTAGCAATACATAGTAACTGCAAGCATCAGTATGACTGCTAATGTTTTCCAAATACATAAAACTCATGCAAATTCCTAATTAGGAAAACCATATTGTAATAGTTACTTTTCCCTGAATTAAAAAAAAAACCACACCCATATTTTTTTAATACATATATAACACACTTGGGGAAAAAAAAAAAAAACAAACCCAAACAAAACGAAAACCAAATCCCAGCCAAAGGAAGATAAGTGACAGTATAATGCCTGGGCTGATACTGTATGCTGTATCTTAGCCCGTAATGCATTTTCAAGATAAGATTATGAACTAGCACTAAGGGAAGCTGTAACAGAAACACTGACTGAAACAGTAGTGACATGAACAGGTGCTGCTATAACAAAACTAATAAAGTAAGTGAGATGAGTTTAAATCTCTCAGATAGATAACAAGGAACGAAGGTGCTAAGCAAAATGCATATGGTTATCTTTGGCTGTCCACTCCTCTTTTCCTCATCTTTTACAGCATATTACTTCCAATGCTAATGGAGTATGATAGCTACACTAAGTCTAAGATAAATAAAATTTTGCAGAGAATCAAATCACACATATTAAAGCCCAGACTACTACCTTAGCCTTAAGTTTCCTCAAAGTACACAGCAGCTCCTCCCTCCCCTCACCCCCCCCAATATTACTAGGGTATTTATTTGCCATCTGGAGCATTAAGGCTGCATTCACACATATAAAGGATAATGCCTGTAAGGATTTTTTTGTTTGTTTTCACAGAGCCATTAAGCATGCTTATCTGCATTTCAGGGTAATTGGACTGATTTCTCTGGGTCTTCCTCCTGATTGACACTGGAGGGAAAAAACACTGGCATTATCAGTTTATATACAATCTTTTCATTAAGTTTTAAGACTGCTGTCATGGTCTGAAGGCTCATGCCACAAACACCCATTCACGTTGCTGTGGTTTATGACGTTACAGGCTGCCAGCAGCTTGGTTCAACTCCTCTGCCAAAGACCCTCGCTCACTACATACCACGAGAACTGAATGACAAAGTGTTCCTCTGTGGTTTGGTGCCAACTTGGGCAGCTTTACTCCAAGTAGGGGTGTAAAAAGCTGCTGAGTTGCCAAAACCTTTTAAACAGCCCTACTGCATGAATGCGTGTCCAACTCCTGGATCAGAGCTGACCAAACACCATGACAGCTGCAAGTCAGGGTTGTATCCCATCCTCCTCCAAAGAAAGAGGAAATGTGGTACCCAGCTGGGTGAGAGAACAGCACATCACCTGACCAGGACTGCAGAGAGCTGTAGCAGAAGGGAGGAAGAACTGAGATCATACCACAGATATCCATTACAAACAAAATCATTGATATTCCCACCTTTTTGCCCTGAATTTCCCTCCTCTCCATTGTTTGGCTATGTTTCTCCTACCAGTGCTCCCTTGTGTTCCCATCTTTGTCCTTGCTCTTTGGCTTCAGTATTCAGAGGGTCTTTTTCTTTTTCTGTTTGTATTTTCTCCCATCCTTCTTTTTCCTCCTCTTCTTCACTCTCATGCTTCTAGCCTGCTTGGTTTTGCTTCCCAAGACCTTTGATTCTGCTCACTTGCAGCAGTGTAAATTTTGGGTACTTCCACTAAAATCACTAAGCTCCACTAAGTGCAGCGGGCACTAAAATCACAGTCCCACTGCAACTGAGAGAAGTGAGTTAGGCCTGTGATACGGAGCACGTTTCATTTTTCTCCCTGTTTGTGTCCTCACTGTGCCCATTTCACATAAGAACTTTGCAAACCTGAGGAAGAGCTAGCAAGAGAAAAGCTGTTTATCCGTGACCTTCAACAACAGCAAGGAGGAGTGAGAGGACTGCTCATACAGCCTGGTATAGGAAAGCCCTGTTTGCTGTCCTTTGCTGCAGGGTATTCGAGTTTGGCTCCAAGGCTGTGGTTTATCAGCCCTGATCAAAGGCCACTGTTTTTCTAGTAGCCTGCACAACTGAAAGCTATTTATCCTTCCTCCAGCTCTGCACCCAGTATAACCTCCCCTTTCCCCTTTGCTACTTTCACATTTTGTAGTCACCTTCTTAAAAGGCCCATGAAAATATTATGCTGCACTTCACTATACTTAGTTAACTGTAATATAATAATAATAAAAAATCCTAAAAGATTTGAAGGTATTTTTTAAGATAATTTAAATATAGGACACTCTTTTCATCTAGCTATCACTGCAGTAATATAAATGAAGCAAATTAATTTTAATGCTCCAAGGTACTGATTCTGTGTCACTGTCACTGACAGGATCCAACTAGACTTTAAGAGATAGCATTTGACTTTATGGAAGTGAGCACTATGCACGCATTTACAATTTTACAGGGACTTTAAGCTGTCATGCTGAAAAATGTTTATAAAACATTAATCAAAAAATGCCTCTTTAATACAATGCATTGTCTGAAAGATGTTAGAAGGCACATATTGTAAATGGATTCTTTTTCTGACTAAAGTAATTTCTACCAAAAGCCTTTCCCCACTGCTATACAAGTACACAGTGTGGAGAGATAAAGAGCACTTTCTCAGCACGTTACTACCTGATCCAAACACTTGGGAAATCACTAATGTACAGCATGCCATATTTCCATGTCACACATGACACATTTGTCTAAAGTTACCCAACAGAGTTTGACATTGCAGCATATTCCATAGCAGAGCTTTCAACTGACATCTGCCAAGTAAGAACTTCAAGTAGGAGCTTTCTTCTTGTAACAAGCAAGTAAGAGTTTTCTTTTATCCTATACCCATGATGGAAGTGACAAAACAATAAGTACTGGAAATCAGGGTTTTTTTCTATTTTAATATGTTTATTTTATGCTTGCTGAATGTGTAAGCTCCCCTCAAAGCACTGTTTCATCATTTGCTGTTTTCTATCACATTGCAATGGGTTCAGAGAACTTAATAGAACATTTTTATTACCACTGAAACATAGGCCATTATCTCTCACACCCAAAGCAGAATTATTGCTAGATGCTCTACTTACATACTTTACTGTATAGGTTTTTCCCTTTCAATGTCTTCATAACAAACAATATATCCTAAAACTTTATTGCTTACATTACTGAAGCACATTCCAAATCACAAAACGCTGCAGCATTTCTTCTTAGGAAAAGAGGTTTGGTGCAAAACAAAGAGGCCATCGCTAGGACTATGGAACCACAAGGCATTCAGGAATCAGAACAACCCTTACAAAGAAGCAGTGGAAGTACTCTGAAGAAAAGCCTTAGTCTGTGGATTTTCAGTTCTCCCTTCTACTCATCTATACATTTCAGAACTCTCAATTGCCATAATCTTCAAGTGCAATATACAAAATGAATCAAGTGTATGATGGTAGCTTCTCTGACATTCCATGCTACTCTCTTTCTGAAGGATCCTCTCAGGGGTTGGATGTGAAGGGAACATTAGTAGGCCAAATAGCTATTTCTTTTTTTCAACTGAGAAAAGGCCTGTAAAGAGGAGCATATATTGCATTAAACTCCTCCTGAGCTGCCAGAGCAGGGGGTTTCTGAGCTTATCTCTGCAAAGACAGTGCCAAATGAGCACCTGAAATTTTACTGCCAAGTTTCAGAATAGTATTGCATGTGGCCCAGTGACTGCATGGTGGGGAAGGGTGGTGAGATCTGGGCAAAATCCAGTTTAGATGATTAGAAAAAGGCTGTTCATGCAGATAGCTACCAGAATGGCAAGATACTGCTAATCTCATTTGAAAACTTTCTTAAGGGTTTCCCTGTTTCTTCCCAGGCAAATCACATTGCTATGGTTAGTTTTGAGGAGACAGAAGTTTATATACTCTGCCTATCCTCAGTGAAGGTTAGCCACGGATAGCAGATACTTTTTGCCCTTGTTCAGACTCTGTTGTGACACACTGGGATCAAGATAGGAGAAGATGCTTTGGACAAATTAACTGGTTAAGGATTCTTTTTCCTATATCCATGCCCTCTCCAGGATATATATTGAACTCAAGTTAAATGCTCTTCCCTCAGGACCAGTTTCTTTCAGGTATGGGAATAGCTGAATGATATCTGACAACCCATAACAATACGAATATTCCCTTGCTACTGAGTATTCCCATTTCAGCTGAAGGAAGCATCTTCCAATGTAATATGAAATCACATTACATTGGAGGGACAACAGATTACTCGAAGCTGAGCCTAAACAGGCAGCCAAGCTCTGTCTCCAGGTGAAAAATTCCTCAGAGGAAAATTTGGTAGTCCTTTTCCAGCCCCACTCCAGCTGTAACTCTGACCTTAGCCCTAACCAAGAGATCCTAGACCTTACAGTCATTTTGTACTCTGCAAAGGAATCAAGGCTGAGAGAATTAATAGACAACATTTGCTACTCTCTTGTCCAGAAGGAAATAACAGTGTCAAGGTAAGATTCCATCCACAGTGGCTAGACAATAGTTTACAATGGTACAATGGTTTGTGGCACTTCTGGTTCAATCCCACCGTGGTGACAAAGCCTGGTGTTACCATGGGAATCTGAATTTTGCCAGTAGGTATAAAGATATCATCCATCAGCGCAACCACAACTGCTTCCAGGTGATATGACACTCAGTCTCTGATTGGGAAGGATCTGCAACGTTTGTAGCAGTTGAGACTACATTCCTCTTGCCTTTTTGCCCACACACATGCTGTTTGAAAACTTGTGCTTAAAATATTTTCAGGGAAAAAAGCCAATTTTTTCACTCTGTTTTCATATTTCACGTCAGTGATAAGTGTAATTGAAAGCAAAACACAGGCTCACAAAGTGGTAAAAACAAACATCTGAGGAGGAGGTTTTACAAGGGACTGGTGAGATGTTAAGGGAGTCTGGAAGAGCTGCAGGGGAAAACTGCAAAATGGAGGGCTATCCTAGTTCAGTTTGGAGGTCTGCGTGGACCCTAATCTTCAAAAACATTTTCACCTTCATCCCTCTCCTTGAGAAAGAACAATTATTTACCAGAATATTCAACAAGCCCTCGCATTACATTAAATAACTTACTTCTTTTGGAGGATTAGAATTATTGGGAAGGCTCTGTACTTAATCAGAGAGAGACCCACACTATGTTGTAAGAGACTGGACTGGTCTAATATTTAAGTAAAGAAGGAGAAGGAGAAATGAATGAGAAAGAAGATATTTCTTTTGCCATAACTAACAAGAATAAAAAAAAGAAGAAAATCTAATATGCTTCAAATGCTTTTACTAATTCTTGCTCTTCAGGTAACTGGCTCACTATACTCATCACAAAAATCAGTAATTTAAGTAATTTAAATTAAGTATTTTAAGTTACTAGGAAACAGCACATCTTGATACTATCAAAGTTTTAAGTAAATAAAAATGTGAAAGCTGGAAGGAAGAGAAAGAAAGTACAGTTTATCTATATCTGGGTTTTCAATGGGTGCATTCAGATTGGAAGTGATGTTTAATAAACAACATAGGCAATCTTACCAGCTGCTAACAGTGAAACATTTAACACCAACAACTGAAAACTAGTGCCTTAGACTCCAAAACACCTCTACCTGTCTGACAATATGGTAGTAGTAATTAGTTAACACGGGATTCAAGAATGAATTGAGCCACTGTAAGTCATATCTTAAATGTGACTTATCCTTATTTTGGCACCACAACGCAGGCATAGCAATGTTGTAAGCTGATCCTTGCACTTCAGTGCTTTTTTATTGCTTGGATATCAGTTCACTCTTCATACACATAATATACTCAAGGCACAGGGTAAATTCTTCCTTGCAATTCCCTAGCAATATCTAAGCTATGAAGTTTAAATGAATGGAATTTAAACACTTCCTTCCCTTCTCTATAATTCTTGTAGCCAACACTTTTGAAGGTTTAATAGGTTAGACCTACTAATGAAAGGAATTCTGGACAAAGAAATTGACAAATGTCCTAAAAACACGAAGCTGAAATTTGATTAATTTAATTATTTCCTTGAACATTACTGCCCTTTCCACACATGGCTGAAGCTAAGATTTCTCAGCATTAAAGTTTTGATTATGTGGATTTTATTTACACATATTATTAAAAAAGCCATTATAAGCATATTTTGTAGTTGTTCTTATCATATTTGTAAACACAAGCAGGAAAGGATTATGCTCCAACCTGTTCCATACTCTCTTTTAATTAGAATTTTTTAAAGCTTTTTTCCTCCGGAAACCTTGATGCAAAGGAAAACATGATACACAAATTCATTATAAATGGTAAATCAAGAAAATACTTACTTCTTTTCATAAAGAAAAAAATATTTTTAGGAATACTAGCAAAATTTTTCCTTTAATTCTCTCTTCATCTGATTTCTGTGGCCAAAAAAGAAGATATGAGGCCAGAAAAGCTTTAATGCTCCAGTCATTCGGGAAGGCATTTTGAGAAAACATCTCACTACCTAGAAATACTGAGGGATACTATTTCCTGTTCTAAAACTGTATGGACTAGCGTTATGTGCTTGCAATCATCATGGCAGCTTTTAGAGGAGGATCCCTCTTCCAGATTCTGAAGACTATCCTGTAATAGGAGATTTCTAAGTTTTGCTGCTGCCGTTGATTTTTCACATCTTTGCACCCACTGTTTCAGAAGCATCTAGAGTCAGCAGCTCAGACTGGCTGCCAGAAGATGCACCGAGAGCAGCAAATGTAGATGCAGCTCTCTCAGGGAGACTCAACATCATCTTCAATACTCACCAGCTTTAGTATGGGTGACACTTGTAGCCTCTGCCAGCTTGAGGTAAAAAAAAAAAATAATCTTGAGTCATGTCCAAACATGGCTCTTCCCAAGGGTAACCTGTCAGCTGTCTGCTGAATATAATGTAGTTTCTTAAAGTAGATAAATTAACTTTAACTGTTTTTGGTGGGGAGGGAGGGCTCTTGCGTCATTATCATTTTACAGATGGATACGTGTGTTTATTTTTTTTTTATTATAAAGAGGTATGAGCTTGCTGTCATTAAAAACCTGCAATCCAGTTTTTAGTGTCTGATCCAATTATGTGTACATCTGGGAAGACGCACAACCAAATAAATAATTGGAGAGGTGCAACTCTGAAATGACAATTGTTATTCATCGATCTCTTTCTGCAAGTCGATATTGAGAGATGTAAACTTCAAGCGAATGAGATCTCCTGGGTGAGATTCTTCAGTTCAAACACAGTAAACAACTGTTGTCCTCTGATGCACATTTTAGTACTGCTGGAGGCAAACTTTCTAAATATTAATAAAAAACCTACTACTGGCGGAGTATAAAGATGAAAAGGAAGCCCTGGGAGCTGGTACAGAATTTCTTGCAACATTCAAAGTCTAATCAAAGGAACATACATTTCAGGTCAGAAAGAAAAGGAGATTCCCTAATTTACTCTAGTATTTCCCCTTCTGGAATCACAGAGAGGTCAAAATTGAGTAAACTGCAATAGATTAGACATGCTATATTGTGAATCTTGTTATTAAAAAACCAAGGGAGAATCAGGTACTCTGTGTCCAAAAGCCACTATAACTCACCAGACTATGCCATTTCCTACTTTCAGATTGGCCTGCCAGTACATTTCCTTCCTGAAAGTATAGCCCCTAGGGATGCTCTGGTCTGAAGGAGTCAAACATTGGGTGCTTGCCCAGACACGTATGAGAGTAGCAAGGGAAAATAAAAGAGATGTTCTGGCACAGACTATCCCAGCAACCACAGCCTACTCAAAACTGTCAGTTTGACTTCTTGTGGAGATAGCCCCTTCAAGTGAGTGGTGGCCTTAGTATTATAGAAATGCTGACACATGCAAAATGGCATCTCACCTTGGGTGGATTTGTCTGTGCAAGCAGGAAACATTCATACTATTCCTAATTAGAGAAATCTTCAGTCTATATTTGGTTTTGCTAATATTCTGATATGGCAGCTCTACTGGAAATGGCAGCATTTCCCAGGCATTCTTTGGGGTCTTCTGAGAAAGAAGACATGCCAATTACATGGTAATAACCTGGCTGATAATATTGTTTGGCAAGAACCAAACATTGGTTCTAGAAGACTGATGAGCTAGGAAAGGCGATCCACCTGCCCTCAAGTTGGGCTACAAAAAAGATGCTAATATGAGAGAAGTGCATCCAGGTCCAGATGCTTTTTCTCTCCCTGCTATCATCTCATGTAACACGAATTCCTCAGTTCTTATTTTCCAGAAACAGAGAGAGGACAAGGAGGAGAGGAATCACAGAGCAGAGGAAAAAGCCCAGCCAACCACTTGCTGCTCTTTCCAAGCGAATGATGGGTGAAGACTGAAGAGATGAGAAAAACTTCTCATTTTGGCCCAGAGAATCACAGTACCAAAACTCATTAAAGGTTCTAGCAGCCACTAAGCCCCCTGGGATCTCAGAATCAGGAATGGGAGAGAGATTCTAACTCTCCTGCAGTAGTGAGTGATACATATTGGCCCAGACACGGCCTCCACAAGACACTCATTCTTTCAAGCATATATCTCCCATCAGCTTCCCTTCCACCCCAATGGTCAGCACCCACCAATTCTAGGCAGAGGAGTAGCCAGATCATTTTCACTTACATCGCTCTATCAGACACCTGGGGAAGAACTGAGGCTAAAAGTCTGTAACAGGTAAGAAAACATGCAAATTCAAGCACTAATAACATCAAGTAGTATGACATGATGCCAGCAGTAATGTCTCCTGTTCAACATTCACAGGAAAATTGTCAAAGTAAGAGACAGTATCAAAAGTCTTACTCTTGAAAACTTTCAGAGGGCAATGGATTATTTTCTAGATCTTTATGTAAAAGTCAGAGGAATTATTCACACCTTTATAGCTAATCACAGTTAGTACCTTGATGAATAATCGCCCTAGAGGACAATTCTCTCCCAGGAGCAGAGAAAAACCACCCCATTTAAAAAATACCAGAGAGTATAGCCTGAATACTCACTTAGGACAACGCACCCGATTTTACCATCTGACTTTCTATTCTAGAATTACTAAGAGATGCCTCATTTCTAAAATCCAAATTATTTACCTTTTATCTTAACACAAGTTAGAACATTTTGGCATTTTTCTATCAAAAGGGGAAAGGTGATTATCACCACACAATAAGAAGAGTCTGCTCTTGATTAGTACAGCATTTCACAGAATTTGGGTATAGGAAAAACAGATGAAGCAAAAACCCAGCTAATATTAAACAGCAGTGTTTTAGGCTGTGCAAATATCTTATTTATCTCTGAAAAATCTTGTAAAGAGATATCTGTAGAAAACATGAGCAAACTATAGATAGCTGTGAGCAGATTGGAGCTATGTGTGAGCACAATGTACTCTGTCACATTCGGCATCTGGAGAACTCGGGGGAAGGCATGGGCCGATTAATCCATAGCCTAGATGATCCACTCACAGACAACTGACTTGTCTGTGAATCTACTTGTGCACTACAGCAGGCTTTTAAGAATTCTTCAAGTATAGACTATCAGTTCTATACTCGTGCAGTAAGAAGCTGAGTATTTAAAAAATAGATTTGAATGAAATTAAAACAATACAAAAGGAAGTTAGTGCTTTGGCTTTTATTTGCAAAACCAACTCAATTTCCTGAAAGTATTTTGTAGCCTAGAAACTTTGATTGCATTACTTTAAGAATTCCATGGTGAAAGAACTGCTACACTGATAAATCCAAATGAGGAAAAAGGCACTCTGCATCACAAACAATACCCTGATTTTATTCTAAAGTGGGGTTATTTTTGTTGTTTTGGTTTGGTTTTTTACCAATCTGCTATTCATCATACCTACAGTACTAACATTTGCACTTATGGCAGCCCAAATAGGTAGCAGTACTCCATTTTTTGCTGATAAAATAATTTTACATACTAAATACAAAGAATTAAAGTGAAAATATTTTTTGACAATTCTGCATTTTACTTTTGGAGTTTTAACTTCTAGCTAGCAATTCACTCTCTGCAAAAAATAAAATAATGTTCTGTACTTGGCTGCAACTTTTGTGTAAGTGCAAGCAGCAACTGCAGTATTTTTTTAGATGAGCCACAGTGATAGCTTTGCACTTCCTTGAGGCCTCTTCTCTTCTCACTGAATGAACTCCAGGGAATGGCATCATGTCGGGCTTTCCAGATGGATTATGTGAAGCCATAGCTCACTGTCATTTTCAATAGCAAGGCTCATAATTAAAGGTCAAATAGTCACTTCATCTGCAATCAATCAATAGACGAAGTACTAATACTAAGTACTAATCAATCAATGGCAAATGCACTAATAAAAGCCATGCATCAAATGTCCGCATATGTGTGTGCTCACATGTACTGTGCATATATGTGAGTAGGGAGGAGAGAAAGAGAACAAAGTGTGGGTGAATATGCCAGAGGGCATTGGGAATACTATATTTACCTTTGCTCCTTCTAAGTTTATATCCAGTTTCATTCATTAAGTGAAATACAAATAAACATTAGTTTTTCTGCATATGTGATGCACTTTATTCAAAAAACTGCCAAAGCACCCACCTCTATGCAGAAATATCGGCTTGTGTTCCTAACTAAGAAACACAAAGGCACCTACACTGTGTAATTTGTCCTTACACAAACATGCCCTGCACTCTGATCTTTGAGACAAAAAGTGTGTCAACTGTTCTGTCTACAAAATAAAACCCAGCATATGGGAACAGCACTCATCTCCGTGCAGAGCAGGCGCTTATTCATGGGGATTCAACACTGGAAGTGGCAGTTGGCCTCATGAGCACGCACTGCATGGGAATTAGATGGTTTCATAATATGGTGTGGGAGAAAGTGACTTATAAAAGTCTTCTCATGCCTCTCCTATTACCACTTCTAAAGCTTTAAAGCTGTCAGCTCTTCTCCCACTTTAGTCGGTGCCATTCTAAGCTCCCCAGGGAATAGGCCAGACGTACCTATTTGGAGTTTCACCTGCCAAGCTGAGAGAAATCAGTTTCAAAGTGAAAGAACAAGTGTTGGGGGGTCATTTATACACTACCACTGGAATCTTGAAGACAAACAAACCAGAGCTCCACAACGGATGTGAAACCAGACCCTGAGCTGTGTTTGTGCTTTCAGGCATTGTAATGACAGAGGGAGAGGGAAAAACTCTCTCTGCTACAGGAGAACAGAAGGTTTCTCATTGCATGGTTTATATTAAACACCTCTAGACAAGTAGAAATGTGACAGAACAACAAAAGAGTAAGGGCCAACATGCCTATGTCTGTTGTTCTTTCTGCTAAGATCAGGGTGGACAAGACTGTGCTGTGGATAGATTTAACTGTCATTCAGAAATGGCTGATCCTTAAAAACAAATTAGATCTTCTCTGCTTCTACATTCAGTGAAGAAATAAATGCTAGCTGCTCTGGTTAACATTCCTGTTTGCATCATCAGCTCAGGGGCATGCCTCATCTCACTACAGCTCTATAAAACCCGAACCTCCCTGTTTACATAGAAATGTGTTTATGCAGCTCTATCTTATCTGGACCTGGTACTAATACCAAATAGAGTAAAATACCAGTGGTCTCAAAACTAGCCAGCTTGAAACTGATATACAGCAGGCCCACCTACGTAGTGCACACACTGTGTAGGGGTGCACACAAGAGTGGTAAGGCCCTCAGGCTTACTAAAGATGGGCTTCCAGGGACTGCCAAAAAGAGCATTTCCCTGTCAGGGTGGTGCTCGATTCAGGACACGCTGCTGCTGACCCCACGCAAGACAAGCCTCAAAGAAACCTTGACAAAGCTGAGCCCCAGAGATGGAATACAGCAAGGACAGCACAGGTCCCAACCACCTAGCGATCTCAATGCAGGCCTTGAGCTGTAAGGAAAGGTAGTGCAAAAGTGCAAAGCCTAAGAACAAATTACATCTTGCGACTAGCCTCCCAGGAGGCAACCTTGCCATGAGACACCAGCTCAAGGATGAAGGTAAAGCAGCCTGTCCTGAAGCTGACAAATGGAACAGTCTGTAGATGAGAAATGGTCCTGCAATACTGCATTCCACCATCTACCTGTTTCATTTCAACTTGCACACCTATCCACGAGACATCTGTATTAGCAGGGTAAAAGTATGTATGGCTGGGGAGAAGCTGTAGGAGTGTTTGAAGTCAAGGTGGCCAAAGTATTTTTGTTGGTGTGCTTTGGCAAAGAAAGCTGCGAAATACAAAGCCTGACTCATCAGGCTGTGCTAATGAAGGCAGTAACTTGGAATTGGGAAAAATGTGAGCCAAAATGTCAAGCAAGGTAGGAACCTCAAACTAGGTTCTTCTGAAGGAGAAAATAAAATATAATAAGAGTGTACTAGCAGAAGAAAAGTGAACTGACTCAGCTGTGTGCATAGGGTGCAGGTCAAGACAGGCTGTATAAGAATGCTTGGTAAAGTGAGTAAAAGAAATGAAGAGTCCTCATTTTTTTCTGGGTGATGGCAAGCCCCTCTAGGACTTAAATATTAAAAAAAGGCTTTGTGCTTATTTTCTTAGTGTCATTGCAAGCTGCAGAAGTATTCAACAGAATTTATATAAAACTATTTTCACTGGGGAGGGGAAACTTCATATTTGTGCTGTTAAATACAACCAGCTTCTCTTCTGTAGTATCAACAGCTGTGTCCTAAGTTTATTTGCACCTCTACCAAGTATGGTAGTGTGTTATGACTTACGTGTGGAGTTGCTTTCTATAAATACAAGCGTGACTGTCCTCCTGAATACAAGCTCATTTATTAGTTGAAGCTTCAGTTTCTTAGAACATTTTGCTGAAAAATACCTAATGTCATTTAATCTATGTTCTGCTCCAAGGCAGGATCAACTCTAGCTATCCAATTCCTGTCTGAGGCTTGTCTACAATGATAGGAGATTCAAGACATCAACAGGCAACATACTATTCCAAAGCTAAACTGTTTTACATTAGACAGGTTTCCCTGATTGTTGGCTTAAATCATCATCATTGTAACAAAGTCCTTCCCTTTTCAAAGTCCACTGTGAAAGAGTTACTTTTCTCCTTCTCTGCATTAACCTTTTATGCATTTAAGATCACTACTATATTTCAGCTGTCTTCTCTCAACAATCCCAATTGTTTCAACCTTACTCTGGGGTCACGTTTTTGAGATCTGTTATCATTCATGGCACTCTCCTGTGATCTCTTTCCAGCTGGTCCACATAATTTTTGAATTGTGGAGCCCAAAACATCATGCAAATGTCAAAAGCTGTAACACTCTCAAGCCATACAACTTTTGCTACTTCTCTGCAACCCACAGGACCTTGTGTGAAAGGAAATTAGGTTAGTTTGGTACGATATGCATTTGACAAATCTACGGGGCTGTTACTCATTTCCTTGTTTCTTCCTATATTATTAAAATAATTTATTTAATTGTTTCAGTAGTTTTCTACAAAATGAAGTTAAACTCACTGATCTATAATTCCTCGTCCCCTCCTCGTTTCCATTGTGAAAAAGAGGCATTATGTTTGCCTTTTTCTTGTCTTCCAGGAACTCCTTCACTTCCCACAGACTTTCAAGGGCACTTGCTAACAGTTGTGCAGCACAGGCCTGGCTGAAGCAAAGAACCCTGAGATGAGTTTCACTATATCAAACTGACTTGGAAAACATCTCACCTAAGTCCCAACTTGTTCTTCCCCTGTTTCAGGCTGAGTTATTACCTTTGTTATTGACACCAGCTGTGTTTCTCTTTGACAGATACAGTCTTGAAAAGGCATATATATTCAGTCACACATGCCTTATCAAACCCATGTTTTCATATTTTGAAAAACAGTGAGAAAATATTCAAGTACTAGTCGTTTCACTGACTGACCATAATGAATGAAGCAGTAGCAAGTGGCTGTAAGCATAACTGATTCAGCAGTATTTTGTGAATTTCCATCAGAACATCTTATTATCACTAAGGGGTCATAAGTGACAAATATCTCAATGGTATTTTGATAAATGAATTCTAATAAATAAAACTATCCAAAATATCTGCAGACTCAAAATAAACACATACATTTTGCTCATGTTAAGCAAAAGACAGTATTGTCTATTTGTGATTTCTGAATACACTACCTGCTTTGATTTTTACTTGTACAGCCCAGCTTTTAGGTGCAAGATTCTACTGTGAGACTAGGCAGATATACCTTACAATGTTTTCAGTAACAAACCTGAAATTCTATCAATATTGGATTAGGCAACAGAATAGAATAAGAACAGAAAGAAGAATCCAGCTTCCCATAAATAAGGTGGTCTTACTGTATAACCGCTAAAATGTCAGCTGAGAACACTATGTTGTCTGCCCTGTAATAAGCGTTTACTTTACTTGTACAAGAATATTATCCTACTATTAATATCATACTGGTAGCATTACTTGTCACGCTAAAACCAAAACCATTTAAGCAGAAAAGCCAGCAACCAATGTTTTTTTTTCTCAACACAGCAAGGTATGAATGTTACTGTTGTTCTGCTCAAAAGCTTATCTCCCGACTTACCCAGGGTGAGGGATTTGTGTGTGGAACAGAAAATGATAGCCACTGTGTCTGCTGGTGTAAAACTAGAGTTATTCCTAGAAAAGAAAGAGTTTTAATAACCTCCGATAGCAAAAACCTTCTTAAAACATCATCGATCAAATACATTACTTTGAGAATCCATATGCACATTCACATCACTTTGATCAGGTCTAGTGACAGAAATAATTCTACCCACAAATGAACAGTAGTGTTTGATTTTTTTTTTTTTTTTTAAAATGCAGAATTGTTTCTCAGTTGTGGCAAATTCTCTAATGAATATGCTTCCACGTGAAGCAGAAGAATTCTGAACACACAGTATGTAGGACACAACTTTTTTCCAGCCAAGGTTATTTTTGCAAACATGCTGTATGACAGCAGTGGCCAGCTTGCCTCTGTAAAAAAAAAAAAAGAATGACCTACGATTTCTTTTCCTAATATGCAATGGTAACAAAATGCTCCATTTAGATAGTATATTGAGTCTACACTACAAGCACTGCATAGAATATATAGTTACCTTTCACTTCAGAGAAAAACTGCATCTAAGGGTTTACACACTGGGGGTAAGGCCAGGAAGGGTGGAGAAATGACATACAGAGAGAGGTATATATCTGCCCAATGGATCACCCTTTCGTCCAAATTTGGAATCTTTTAATGAGATTCTAAATATTTACTATACTGTCTGAGTTGGTTACCACTTAAGGCATTTTAGATTTTACAGTTGGGACATATCTTCCCCCAGGTTAGGTCTAGTGTTCAAAAGTTATTTAAAAATGCCTTCTAAGGTCAGGGTATGATACTGTCACAGAGAAATTTTCTTGTGGCACTAAAAAAGCATAAGTAGCTCTAAAACATTGCACCCTTCTTTGTAATTCTCCCTTATGGATATTGTATACTTTATATAAAGCATACGTCTGGACTCTGCTGTATTGTGGCACTTGCCATGCAGCAGAGTGCTGCTAAGAAAAACACTCCAGTAAGCCTAAGTGAGAGGACAATGGTGGATACTCTGACCAGCTCAAGTGATACACTAAGCCATCGGCCAACACCATTCTCATGGTACTATTTTTCAAGAAGTGAATGTACAACTGTTCTTCATGGTTGATATTTTGAAAGAAAAAAAATAGCTCAACCAAACATTAGTTCAGGACAACTTTCTTTTAAGAATCACCATATAAACGTAACACATTTGACATATACAGAGAAGAGCAAATTGCCAGCCCATCTTGAGATGTAAAAAGTCAAACTGAGTTCTCTCTCTCATATGTCATCAGCATGTCTGCAGGGCAAATTATACCTTCAGTGACATCTGTGCAAATCCATTTTTTTCAGTGGATGAGGTATAGCAGTGATTGATTGAGATTTAACAACTCTGTAATTAACACATAAGAAAGGACAGAATTCAGGTCCTGCTCTCTTAGCCTATGAAACTCTAACAGAAAAAATGCAGTAAGGACAATATGAAATACCAAAATGAGGTCACCCCTGTTCAGAAACCTGTCTTTAACACATTTGCATAAACAGTATCATCCAAATCAAAGACATCACACAAAACAAATATTCAAAGGTTCTGATTCAGCACATGCAATTACCTTGTAGAGAAGAGGAAAGTCAAAAACATGAAGCTCATCTGAACAGAAAATACTGAAAGAGAAACAAGTTCAAATTAGACTTAGATCACAGAAGTAAGGATCACTTAAATCTCTGCAATTGCTGTGTACATGCCTTTTGCCCACAGACAGCTAGGCTGGACCAAGACTGTCCAGAGAAATCCAATGACAGATGACCTTTAAAGACTGTCTGGAAGAACAATATGTATCATTACCTCCAAGAAAGCTAGAGCTAATATAATGGCCACACAAGTTCTTCCTGAGGTAACTCTTCTGAATCACGTATTTCTTGACACGATGAATGGCAGGAAAGTTCAGTACTGCATGCTGCACATCTGTTTGCACTTGTTTTGCTTATTGGATTGACAACATAAAATCTCTCAGACATGCTCTGGTTGTCAAGTATTTAAATTTTGCCTCTTTCTTTTTAACAGGAGAAAGCACAATGTGTAAGCATGATCACAATAAATATTCTCACACACTGGGTATATTATTCTCCCGATGAATGATCACTATTAAGAGAAGATCATCATAGACGTTTTAATTCCCTCTGAGACAAAGGCTAATTCCTGAACTGGGCAGCGTACATCAGACAAGGCAGCTTTCGTTCAAGCTCAGTCAGCTTTGTAAGTGCAGATGGTTTTTGAGCATCCTGAGGGGAGCTCTCCTCTCTGCCAGCTCTCCTGACACCTGCAGGGGTCGTGGGATGCACGGAGCCCACCCTTGGTCTGCAGCTTCCCCATCCTGCTGTGAGTAGCTGCTGGGACTGCAGAGACCAAGCATTGTGCTGGAGCGCAGGAACTCCCCACAGAGCTGGAGGAGAAACCCTGTGACCTGCACAGCCTTTTTCGGGGTGATTGTGGGTTATGGGGGGAAGGGCTTTTACTTGCAGCAGAATCTGGGGTGGGTCCTCTCCCTTTTCCTCGCAAAACTTGTGAATGCAGTAAGGCTAATGTCTTGGCTTGCACTACCCTACGGGACACAATACCTTTGATTTTGACCCCAGTTTACAACTGGGCAACATGGCAGGGATATTAGCTATTACCAGTGACATTTTCCATTCTCTTACGTACATCTCCTAGGATGTATAAATGTCACCTCAGCATGCACTTAATTCTTCCTTCATGAACTAAGGAAGCAATCCATTGTTCCTGAATTACATTTTTTCTGCAACTGAGTACATTAATTTAATATGCACAGAAAAAAAAAAAATCCCTTAATACAACTAATTCTGTAAAGTAATAAGCATGTGTTGCTACTAATTATCCTTTGTGCATATTTTGCTGTGGCTAGAATATTAACATAAAAATTACATAAACCCATTAATCAGCAGAATAATAAATGCAGTTTCATCTCAAATTCCTCATGCTAATTTCACGTCCTGGTATAACACAACACGCACATCCAGCCAACACATCCAATGGCGGTACAGAAACTTTTTCTAGAATACAATGTGCATATGCACCTCCACAACTTCCTTGGGTTTTGGTTTTATAAATATTTTGGAAAAAAACAAATGTCTAATATGTTCCAAGTAGTTTCAATGCTCATGTTAATATTCTTACTAAGAAACTCCAGTTATGCACACTGGCAATGAAAATGTATATATAACAATTTTCAGTGTATTGCACTGCAAGTGGTACATATAATCACATGGCACAAATGCAGAGTTGTCTTGTACGGAAATAAAAGAAAGGATAAGAAAGGCAATGGAAGCAAGCATTCTACACCAACTGTTCAAGGAAGAACATGCCTTTTTAACTAAAAAAGAACTTTTTTTCAAAGTAGCAGTCAGCACAGTAACATAAAATTACTTCATTCTGAGTTTCTCTGCATGTTAAGTCAGAGCTGAAAATTTCCATATACCTCGTTTTTGCTGACAACTCTGCACTGATTTAAGTGCATCTGGGATGTGGTCCTTCTCAGGTGCCTATGCAAACAATTATTTCCTCCATTTTGAAAAAATGCTCCTTAGCATGGCTTCCTTCTTCTTTGCTTTCAGAATAAAGTATTTATACAGTACCATTTATAATTCCATGTAGTATTTTACACACGTATAGTGTTTCATAATCCAAAAAAACTGCCACAATTAGGATAGGATAAGAACTGACCCAGAAAGGGCAGGGGCAAATTTCCTACTGACTTTATTGGAGGTTGGATTTATAGAAGATACGTTATTTTTATTAGACAGAAACATGTGTACGTACACACACTTCAAGGCAGGTGATGCATTGATTTCTTGAAATCTAACAGTTTTAGAGTGTATGAGATGTGATTTATACTGTAGTATACTGCAGTTACCTCTCCCCCAAGCAAATTGGAACTCCTGTCTCTGGCAAGTCTGAAGCAAGACAGGAATTCCCTACTGGGAGAGGAGACAGTGCCTTTATACCGCTGCCCTTCCCTGGGAGGTAGTGATCTGCAAGTGTGTTTTTAACTGATGGCAAGGATACCAGCAGTCTATTCTCATGTGTATGTTATTTAAGGCTGAACGACTAGAGTGCTTCTAAAACAAACTCTGCAAGAAATGTGTCCATCCACAGAAATGTATCAACACATTCAAACTCCAAACCAGTTTCTAGCTTTATAATATGGTAAGGAAGAACTCTTTAGAAGTATAACAGTGCTTTTGAGTAACAGCTCAAACCCAAATCTTTCCTTTCTGTTTGGAATGCAACATCTGTGCATTTATGGTGGTTTAATAACAAAGAAGCCAAACCAGAATGGTTGTAAACACTTGGAAAGTAATATCATGCTCCTTTAGAAAGGGAGGACTGCTAAGCAAAATCTCAGGCACACCTAAATAGCAGGGTTCATCCCTCTCTAAATGCTCTTACTCAATCCCCTAAGAGCATCCAGCCCCTAAGAAGTCTGGTAATCTGGTTTACTAGATGCATTAAAAGTACAAGCTCTAGCCCCGTGCCAGCATCCCTGCAGCCCCACCCTTTCCAGTACATAGAGCTCATTACACACCTGAAACACAGACAAAATAGATGCTTTAAGGCTGAACTTACTTATGAACACTATTATAATCAAGCTAAATTTATCAAGGTCAATATTTGGATTGGCAAAAGTATCACAGAATGTTGTGTAGATGATCATCAGGAGCACACAGCTGCTGATAGCGCCAAATGGAGGCTTCTTCCTTTCAAGCCAGTCCTTGATGTATCTTCGGACAATCTGAAACACAGAAACCAACAGGTTGCCTCTTTTCAAAGATGCAGGGAGCCAAGTTGGGCATCACAAAATGAATCTGACAGCGGAAAGACACAAAGAGAAGAGAGTAATTTGGATGACGGCCACAGTGGATTTCAAAGCTTCCCTGCCACACAACTCTTCTTCTGGGGAATTTAACATTTGTAGTGCAACTTCCACTGGGCGTCCATAATGAGAGTATATTTTCAAGTACATTCAAATCCATCCTTAATCATGCCAAATGTTCTTTGCTAGCTGTCACTGAGACATGCCCATTAAGCCTCCCCAAAGTTTATCTCCTCTGCTGATACTAATGGATGTATGTAATTATCACAGTCCCCTTTGCATCAACAGACAATTCCAAGTGCAACTTTGGGAATCTTAAAAATCTGACATCTTCAGGAATTTCATGACGGTAGATAATCGAAAGTGATCCATGGAACATTTTAATATTTAAATAGCTAGCGATGCACCAGAAGTTTTTAATTAAATTATAACTCAAGCTTGAAAAGCAAAAGTGCATGTGTTGTGGGAGTTTAAATAATTCAAACTCTGAATATCTAGAGTTTTTGTAAATCCGAAGACAAATGCCATTTGCACACTTTTAGAATACCAGAATTAACACAGGAAAACAAGGAAACCTACTGTATTTAGCGGAACTTTTGCACTTTCAGGAAGCAGAATCTGAAGTTGTTTTTCAAGAATTTTTTAGAAAAAACTATGAATTTTAAAGTAACTTCAACTTTCAAATTATGACAAGTACTACAGGAGTAAGCCTCAGCAGATACAGTGCATCTATTTCAGCCCTGCCTGGGGAGTCGCTTTTGGTTTCTCTCTTTACTTTATATGGTTTGAAAAAACTTTTTAAAGCTTTTATCATACAGCTGCAACTTGTGTTAATTTTTCAGCAATCACATTACCTTGCCTAATTTCTCCCGAGACCTCCCGATGTTCTCTGTTACCATGCTCTTTCAGAAATAATAGCACAAGATCCTGAAACACTTCTACCAGAGCGCTCTAAAGGTGTCTCGTTACCTTCCCATAGCGATACCATTAATAAACACCACCGCTATTGGTTTAGTAATACAGAACATTTTAGAGTCATTCAAGAACAATGTCAAAGTATCATCACCAGTGCTACCACAGGACCTTTTCACACACTAACTGCCAAAGCTGAGCGACTGACCTCACAGCTGACCAGTTTTCCTCGCTGCCTTCCCAGCTTGTTTGCATGCCTCCCAATAGGAAAGTCCTGGAAGCAGCTATCCCAGTGACCACAGCAAATAGACTTCATCAACCGCGTGGCAGGGCACATACTAAAAATTTGGCACGTGGGATTCACGCACAGCTAAGCAGGCTGAAGGCCAGCACTTACCTCCCAGTGCTTCTATGCTTCCCGCTGATGAAAAATAACAGATTTACAAGAAACCATGTAAGGGAATGCTCAACACCCCAATGAAAACACTCAACTTTAAAATTTCACACTTGCCAGATGTTAAAGAAAGAACACAACTCAGAATATATGGCCAAACTCCTGAAAGGGCATTCAATGGAGCTCCTTCAGCCACCTCCTTGTATGCCACTGGGTAGGAATAAACCATTCCATTGATGAAACAGAGGCAAGAAAGCTGAGTGAAGACATTTAGTGCACAGTGTGAAAGACATCAAATGGGAAGACCAGATTAGTCTAATCCGAGCAGATTTGGGACTCTCTAATTATCAGAAGCAAAAAGCAAAGTTTTGCACCTCTGAAGTGAGTGTTTTCTAAGGAAGTTCAAAAAAAATCCTGTTATCCCATAAATTAAGGTCACATTGGGGGAAAAGAAAAGCTACTTAAGACCACCTATTTATTTATGGTCCTTCCAGAAGAATTATGATGAAAGTAACAAGATGTTGAAAAAGAAAAGTGATGGTTAATCATGCCACAGTACAACTTATACTGGAGGCACTTATTATGAAAACTATAACCTTGTGTCTCTACAAGGTATAATTATAACATGTGTGACAATAATAACTCTATACACATTTAACATGAACTGACATATGACAGAAAGAAAAAACATTTTAAAAGTGAAACTGCAAGCCATATTTCCTCAAAATTTTCAATCAGCTGATATCTTCTTTAAATATGCACCTCTGTATACTCTGGAATAATTGTGACTCAACAACCATAAATACCAGTATGGCTTCTTATTACACATTGTGTTTTTAAAAAAATGACATAGTCAGACACTAGAGGAACTAAATTGTGGCTTCAGGAAATCATCTAATCAAGCCAGTGTCATGCTAAATCTATACTGTAAAAACACAGACAAAATACATCCTCTCTAACACAGAATCCCATATATTTTGACCTTCTCACAAGGCTCAAGAAGATCTGTAATTTCAGAGGTCGATTCAGCCTATGGTCACTGATTCAAGGTGATCTAAATTCTTGTATAACTTAAGAGGGGAGAAATGTAACCCTACAGGTATCTCTAAAAACTCAACTAGATTTTTCACAGGAAAGCTCATGTCAGCTGATTCATTTTGACTGAAAAACAATCCACTTTTTACTTATTCATGCCCTGCAGAGTTGTTTCAGGACAAGGATGCTTTGGAAGTCTTTTAATTCTTAACCCAATTCTATAACTTTTCAGGGTTAACACAGAACTTAAAACAACTGTGAAGATTTGTAGTGAAATAACAATAAATCCCACAAATACAATAAAGACAACACACAATAAACTACAGAGCCAGCCAGCCAGTGAGCCCTGTTGTTCTGTGGTGCCGGCACTCTCTGACAGGAAGTCTAATAGAGGTTGAAAAGCCATGAGCAATGCAGATTGAAATGATTAAATAAAGAATCTCGCAGGTAATTCGGAGCCTGGACAGAGCTATTAAGCTTCATTTGTCTGCAAACACAGCAAAAGCTAAACACAACCATTTTTGCATGTTATGGCCTGTACGAAGGATGCCAGACTCAGGCACCATACCGGTGTGCCACCTCTCAGTTGAAATGACAAAGTCCAGTATTTTGAAGTACATACTAGTACAACGGGGAACAAGGGAGGGACAAGCACCGGAGAAACAAGCAATTGAGAAAACATCTGAGCTGATACTCCTGTGAAAATATGAACTTACAGCCTGAGAAATGTGAATGACCGACATCCAAAACAGATGCATCAGACTGGCACACTGATGGAAAAGAGCAAAAAGGGGAGTACTGTTCAGATGCAATAATTCCACAGTTCCTAGTGAAAGGGAATTCCTCACATAAAAAAATGCAATTAAAAACAACATCTTGGGGGGAGGAAGAGGCAGAGATGTTGGAAGAATAATCATTATGTGAAACATAAAAGCACTTAAACCATACTGTACGGGGGAAACGCTGCAGGACGCTCCCATGTTGCAGAGAATGCACGCACAATATTTAAGGTACAAATCTCAAGGTCCAGAGGCCTTGCAACCCATATCCCTGCTGAAACTCCTGCAGAATTACTTCTGCAAGGAGGCCTTTGGGGCCTCTGGGTCCTATAGTAGTGCACACATGAAGCATGATGAACTGCAAAGGTTTTTGTGCAGGTTTAAATGCAAGCCTGAAAGAACAGGGAATTCCTGATGGCTGACCCAGAGGTTACACATGAAAGAACAGTGCATGGTGAATCCTTCCTTCAAATTGTGGTTTAGTGGAGAGAAGAGAGGAGAAGCAAAACTTTGTAGTAGGTGATATTTTATAAATAACCTGCATGATGAAAAGTGCTGATAAACTCACAGAAAAGTTAAGACAATAAAAGAACATAAACCTGTCCATCAGGTAACTACCTCACGATGACTACATCCTGGCAATCTTCAAAGGTTTTTGGAAAGGCATCAACTCAAATTTGCTTCAAAATAGTTTCAGGCTCAAACTTTCCTCTTGCCCAGGATTTAATTTTTAACAACAAAGGAATGTAATTACACATGAATTAACAGTAGCGTCCCCATTTCAATTCAATTCTTCAGGCAGAATGGTTACATCCACAGTATTTTTCCTCCAGACTGCTCCGTATCCTGCCATAACCTCCGTGTCTCACCACCAGCCTCCCTAAGCAAATGGGCTAACTGCTCATGTACTTAATTCACTTAACATCCCCTGTACAAAGAAACACAATCTGCTATTCCAGGAAAGCAGGTAAATAATGCTCATCTCTTATAAGATCATACATGAAAATAGCAGAAGACATGTTATAGAGAAACAATTCACTTATCTAATTGTACCTTCATAACAGTCACACTGTATACCCAGAAAAATTTGTCAGTAAAATACAGCTAGACTGTTTCCACCTGCCTGTTCAAGTGCTGGACATACAAGATAAAAAATGCAATAAACAATGTAATTCATTAATGTGCATTATTGTTGTGGTTTAACCCCAGTCACCAAATAAATACCACACAGCTACTCGCTCACCCTCCCCACCTCCCTGGTGGGATGTGGGACAGAATCAGAAAAAAAAAGTAAAACCCATGGGTTGAGATAAAGACAGTTTAATAGGATAGCAAGGGGCGGGGGGGGGTGGGATATACCAAACAAGCAATGCACAATGCAATTGCTCACCACCTACTGACCAAAGCCCAGCCAGTCCCCAAGCAGCGATCACTGCCCCCAGGCCAACTCTTGCAAGTTCATATACTGAGAATGATGTCATATGTCATGGAATATCCCTTTGGCCAGTTGGGGTCAGCTGTCCCAGCCATGTCCCCTCCCAGCTTCTTGTGCACCCGGCAGAGCATGGGAAGCTGAAAAGTCCTTGACTTAGAGTAAGCACTACTTAGCAACAACTAAAACATCAGTGTGTTATCAACATTATTCTCATACTAAATCCAAAACACAGCACTATACCAGCTACTAGGAAGAAAATTAATTCTATCCCAGCCCAAATCAGGATAGTATCCTTATTCTACACCATCTATGTCATGCCCAGGTCCTACCCTTTCCAATACATTCAAATTAATCACCACCACTTTTTTTATCTTTTGATATATGCACACAGGTATCATTCCCTTAGTCTATGGGCCATCCCTCTAAAATGTCTGTTGAGTTCATGTAGTCCGTGACCTTGGGCTCCATCTGTCATAACAGTCTTTCACGGCAGGAAAGATAGTGTGTGGTGTTGGATTGTTGCGTGACAAAGCCAGTTCTGGTTCCATCACGGCTGCACTTTGCTTGGTTTCATCAAAGTTCATTCTTCATTAATCTGGGTGATTCTTACTGTTATACCATTGATATGGCAGATAGCAACCATAAAAGTGATGACATACAGTTTTATATAGCAATTAGCATCATACAATTCAAATCATTGGCTTTCCTCACCCAAAATCAAATCCCCTTGAGGTACACATCAGACTTCCCCATCCTTCTGCATTACCCACCAAGTGCACCCAGGTCCTCGAGCAAAAGCAATCCCATGGATGGGTTTGCCTTTCCCGAGGCAGGCATAACCCAGACTGTCTTCCCCAGCATACTTTTTATGAGCACTACAGAGACTTTATCCCCTTTCTCAGCACGTAAAAGTTTTTACTGGGCAGGGCCAGCTTGATTGGCATATCCCCTAGTGTTGACTAACTAGGTTGATTTTGCTAAATGTGTATCCCAATGTTTGAATGTCCCAGCACCCTTTGCTCTCAGTGTAGTCTTTAACACTCCATTGTATCGTTTGATTTTCCCAAAGGCTGGTACATGACATACCCCCTCAATGCCGTGCTCTTTGACCCAGGTGTCTATGAGGTTGTTTTGGAAATGTGCCCCATTGTCTGACTCAATTCTTTCTGGGGTGCCATGTCACCATAAGACTTGCTTTTCAAGGCCTAGAATAGTGTTCTGGATGGTGGCATGGGGCACGGGATATGTTTCCAGCCATCCGGTGGTTGCTTCCACCATTGTAAGCACATGGCGCTTGCCTTGGTGGGTTTGTGGGAGTGTGATACAATCAACCTGCAAGCTCACCCCCGTATTTATATTTCAGCCACTATCCTCCATATCAGAGAGGCTTTAACCACTTAGCTTGCTTGATTGCAGCGCATGTTTCACATTCATGGATAACCTGTGCAATAGTGTCCATGGCCAAGTCCACCCCTCGATCATGAGCCTGTCTATATGCTGCATTTCTTCCTTGATGGCCTGAGGTGTCATGGGCCCACCGAGCTACAAATAATTCACCCTTATGTTGCCAGTCCAGATCCACCTGAGCCACTTCAATCTTAGCAGCCTGATCCACCTGCTGGTTGTTTTGATGTTCTTCAGTGGCCCGACTCTTGGGTACGTGAGCATCCACATGATGTACCTTCACAACCAGGTTCTCTACCCGGGCAGCAATATCTTGCCACAATGCGGCAGCCCAGATGGGTTTGCCTCTGTGCTGCCAGTTGCTCTGCTTCCATTGCTGCAACCACCTCCACAGGGCATTTGCCACCATCGATGAGCCAGTACAGAGATAAAGTACTGGCCATTTTTCTTGTTCAGCAATATCTAAAGCCAGCTGGATGGCTTTCACCTCTGCAAACTGACTCGATTCACCTTCTCCTTCAGTAGTTTCCGCAACTTGTCATACAGGACTCCATACAGCAGCCTTCCACTTCTGATGCTTTCCCACAAGATGAGAGGACCTATCAGTGAACAGGGCATATTACTTCTCATTTTCTGGCAGTTTATTTTACAGTGGGGCCTCTTCAGCACGTGTCACCTCCTCCTCTGGCAATATTCCAAAATCTTTGCCTTCTGGCCAGTCCAAGACCACTTCCAAGATTCCTGGGCGACTGGGGCTTCCTATTCAAGCCGTTGGGTGATCAGTGTGACCCATTTACTCCATGTAGCATCAGTTCCATGATGGGTAGAGGGGACCCTCCCTTTGAACATCCAGCCCAGCACTGGCAGTTGGGGTGCCAGGAAGAGCTGTGCTTCAGTATCAACCACTTCTGAAGCAGCTCGAACCCCTTCCTATGCTGCCAATGTCTCTTTTTCAGTTGGATTATAGCAGGCCTCAGATCCTCTGCATCCCTGACTCCAAAACCCAGGGGTCGGCCTCGGGTCTCCCCTGGTGCTTTCTGTCAGAGGCTCCAGGTAGGGCCATTCTCCCCAGCTGCGGTGCAGATGCATTTTTTACATCTTGTCCTGCCCAGGCTGGTCCAAGGGCTACTGCACGAACTATCTCCTGTTTAGTCTGTTCAAAGGCTTGTGGTTGCTGAGGGCCCCACTGGAAATCGTTCTTCTTCCAGGTCACTTAATAGAGAGGGCTTATGATCAGGCTGTAATTTGGAATATGCATTCTTGAAAAACCTACACTGCCTAAAAAAGCTTATGTTTTCTTTTTGCTAGTTGGTGGTGACATAGCTGTTATTTTGCTGGTCACCTCCATTGGGATCTGACAACATCAATCTTACCATTTTACTCCTAAAATCTGGATCTCCTGTGTGGGTCCCTTCACCTTATTTTGTTTCATGGCAAAACCAGCCTTCAGCAGGATTTGGACTATTTTATTCCCTTTCTCAAAAACTTCTTCTGCTGTGTTGCCCCATATGACGATGTCATTGATGTACTGCAGGTGTTCCGGAGCTCCACCCTGTTCCAGTGCAGTATGGATCAGTCCATGGCAAATGGTAGGGCTGTGTTTCCACCCCTGGGTCAGTCGATGCCAGGTGTACTGGACACCCCTCCAAGTGAAAGCAAACTGTGGCCTGCACTCTGCTGCCAAAAGGATTGAGAAAAATGCATTAGCAATATCAGTTGTGATATATCACTTGGCTGCCTTTGACTCCAGATCGTATTGAAGTTCTAGAATGTCCAGCACAGCAGCACTCAGCGGTGGCGTGACCTCATTCAGGCCACGACAGTCTAGGACTAGGGGGGAATTCTTCCTCTTCCTCCTCCGGTTCTCATGACGGCCCTGCTTTAAAGTAGTCTGCCTCCTTGCTGGCAGGGCAGCATGCTTCTTCCTCCTACTCCCTCTAAGACATACCTTCATCCCTTACTAAACGAGCTGACTTTCGCTTCCAAGATTTCTTTTTGTGTATGGAGGTAACAGATACCGGCACAGGTTGGTTCTCTGGTTCAGCAGCAGTGCCTGTCACTGGGGTTGGAGTAGATGCAGTATTCTTATGTAGTTGTTTAACCCTAAAGCAAGACCTGACACACATTCAGGAGACATAGCAATAGAAATAAGCTGGTCTGAACATCCCAAGGATATTTAAAATTCTCAAGAGCTACTGTAATTAGCCTGGGGGAGAAGGGGAAGATGGAGGAAGGTGTGTCCCCCATAGGTTGGCTCTCTGAGGAGAAAACGTAAAAAGTGTGATTATTAATAATTTCTGATAGATGGCTCCCATAGTACAGAGGTGATGGCAATGCTGAGTAGAAATACCAGACTGATCTCACGGCCAAGAATTTCATCATACCATAAGCCAGTGTTACACAGTGTACACAAAGTACAGCAAAGCAATAACCTTAATCCACCTCCCAGAGGTGATAGACAGCACATAAATACTAATAAACAGTATATACGGCAAGTAAGGTATTACATAACACAACTCTGAGAACAAATACAACAACTCTGAGAGCAAATAAATCAACATCGTGACCAGTGTCTAGTAAACTAATATAATGAATGCTTATAACAAATTTGTTTTAACACGCTCTGGTCAGATCTGTCATTAATTCAACTCTTTGTGCCCCACGTCAGGCGCCAAAAAGAAGTGTTGTGGTTTAACCCCAGACAGCAACTGAGTACCGCACACCTGCTCGCTCACCTTCCGCCCCCCGCTCCTGGTGGGGAGTACTATACCAGGGGAGTACTATACCAACACACAGCACTATAGCAGCTACTAGGAGGAAAATTAACTCTATCCCAGCCAAAGCCAGGACAATTATTAATTGAACTAAATAGGGTAAGGACCTCCCCCCCCATGTATAAGGAATGGAATAATTTCTGACATTTGTAATACAGTACACCTTTTAAAAATTATCTAGATCTTCAATATAATTTTTTTAAACCCATGAAATGAAAAAAAACAGGGCAAGTGGTTATGAAGTCACTTTTTCTGTTTCCATTATACACACAAGAGTATCTCTTGGTATTTACATCATTATGGAAAGTAGATTTTTCCTTATTCTATCAACTCTTTTGGACTGATTTCGTCTTTAACAGAAATTACAATGTTTCTACTGCACTTCTGCTGCTCTTGTTTATTATTTATTGGTATGTACTTCTAAATACCTGGGAAAAACACCTGGGGCGTTACCATTTCAATAAAGAAACACAAGTCACTTTTTCCTTGTGTTGAAACGCACAAGGAAACAAGCTGAAATTATGCTGGATTATCACTATACCTAAATGCAGCAGTTACCTTATTTACTTTGTCTTTTAAGGAAAGATTCCCAACTCATTCTTAACTAATATTATTACTACTTATAGCAACAGATCTTTGCAATGAACTCTGCAATGCAAAATTTTCTTTTGAAAAGCTTTGAGTCAGGCTGGATATTTGAAACAGTTCAGTTACTTCTCAACATCTCTTCTTATATAGTGATGGCAAACCAAGAAAGAGGACTGCATGGAATATTGGGAACCACTTCAGTGAAGCTTGGAAGACATGAAAAGGGGAAAAATTGGGAAAAAAGTGAACTAAGATGACAGTGACTATGGAAACCAGTAAAAAGAATCAGATACTGGAATGGGAGAGAGATTATGCAGGTTGTAGAAATGATGTAAATAAGATGGAACATTCTTCACAGATTTCTGTAGCATAGCTACCCTCCATATACCCAAGGTCTGCATCACAGTTCAAATTCACAGACCCTTTTCCAAAGCAGAGTTCATATCACTTCAGCCAGACCCTGTCCTGGTAATTTTATAAGGACCGTATCTGTGTGAAGGCACGCATTCTCACCTGTTCCTATATACTGCTATGAAGTCCCACACTTTGTACCAGTTCACTCACCTTTCAATACCTCCTAGGACATCAACAAATGTCAAATATATCCTTATTTTACAGAGCGTGCAATCTAATATTTCTTTTCTGAAGATGGGATGGAAAAAAAAAATATCTTTTTTACAAGCATCTTGTTTTCTTTCCTCAGCTTACCGAAGTCCCCTAAAAGCTATCTTACTCCATTATGTCAGTCAGTTCACTCCCAAGAGATAGCTCCTGACACATATATGCCTTCAAAGCAAGTTTTAAAAAACCCACATGAGGCCATTCTCAAAATTAACTTTCACATTTTGGGGTAATTTACAACTGTTGCTTTAAAACCTTACAAACAGGTGCAACATGGCAAAAATGTAAAGGGAGCCTGTAGCAGTGGTACATGTTTTCTTCGTATTTTGTATTTCTGTGGAGACTAGGTTCTGTTCCCTCTTTGAGTCAAGCATCAGAAGGGAGCAAACTGTGGTCTGAAGGCTGTTTATCTGCCATCTCAGTTTTCTGCAACAAGCTTCCAGAACCACTCATCTCACAGAGTACCACTCCTCCTCCCTGCAGCTCTCCTGGACTTTAAAGTGAAAGCAGGGCTACTTCCATGTGGATTTAAGTTACAAGAATGAAAGGATTTGACACTGTTTCCTTTTTGTAACAGCTTCTTTAACTATTGTTTCCTCCACCCATCCACTATAAACAAACACTAGGCTTAAGTGAAGAGTACCTTCTACTCCCTAGCAACTGCCACCTACCTTTCCCTTTCAATTTCTTCTTCTTTACAAATAAATACATTGCTAAGCTTTTTAGTTTCAATTTCACTGACAACTTGTATTGCAACATAGCACCCTTTTAGAACTGTGTTTATAAGCACACTTCCCAGATGCTCATAGGGTTCCTCTGGAACATTTTGGGCAACGATGCAGAAGGCGCTTAAAATCCTTTACTTGTAGGACAATGTTTTTTTGTGTGACTAGATTCAGTGAGAACTTCTGTACAACTGGCTTCATTTTATAGATTTGGGAAGAAGAAATACTTAGAATCATAACATTAATCTTAGCTTTGGTTAAGGTCTCTTTAATGTGAAGTGCCCACTTTACGCTGGCAGACAAATTACCAAAGGGGCAACTAGAGAATGCATGAATGATAATGTACAGACAAGCTTTTTATTATTTATTCATAGAAAACAGCGGGTTTTGGTGTGCTGCTTTGAAAAATGTTCAAACTAGTAGAATATAATGAAAGCACAGTGAAAATTCTATTTCATTAACATTTAATCATAAATCGCTCTTTAATATAAAACATAAAATAAAAGTCTGTCATAAGCACTTCGGTGTAGAGAATGGAGAAAGTCTGCAAAAAGGGGAAAGGAAATATTGCAGTGGTTTTCACTGTTCCTGTTATCTGTCACTTCAGAAGGAAAAAATAAGCAAAGAAACAACAATCTTCAGCCAAATCTCACAACTGGTCATGAAGAAACTGCTTAGACATTTCTCGAAACCTTACATTTTGCTGGTTAAAAGTATTACCAACATCTATAGACAAGGAAACAATTATTTTAGCAAAATCACAAGAGCTCAGGAGCAGCAATCTTCATCAGAACTCTGCTACCCAGGAAAAAATAATCAGAATCAAGCTGCCAGAGCAAATTCAAAAATCTTTTCCATGAAATATCTATTATGATGTTTATCATATAACAAGTATTCTCAAATTCCCCTTAGAGGTATACAAGAGTGGTGCACAAATAACAAGCTCTTACACACTACATATCTTCAAGGCTTCAAGGATCTCTATAAAATACTATAGATTATGTCTCTTTTCAAGACCTCTTGTCAGAGAGGTTATTCGTTACTCTATAAATACAAATGCAATATTATTCTATCAATACTGATTTGAGTAAATCATACTGTCAATTAGCAGAACATCAGTAAACACAGAGGATGCAGGCCACGTTTTTTAAGTTTAGACAACCTGCACATCTCTGACAAAGAACAGAGCGATTCTCCTTATTGAAGACCACCTATCAGTAACTGCTATCTGTAAGAATCAGTGCCTTTATGATAACATAAAATCCTCCTCCTTTAACAGTTCTTTCTTTACCTAACAAATGGCAGCCACCACCTGAGCAGAGCCTGTACCTGCAGCCCCTTACACATTTCATTGTCAGCAGCTAGCAAAGCATGTTGTTTGACTCCTGTCAACAGCAGTCTCGCCCCACTGAAAAATTGCTCGAGAAACAGTAGAAAATAAGCATCAATTACACTATTGTGACTTCTTTCTCCCAACCATCATTAAAAATTCTGACAAGTCAGCCAAGCAACCAAAACTCTTGATACATTTTGCCATAAAGCAAACAAAACCCCCCAAACAAAACAAATCTAAAAGCACCTTCTCATCTGCTTTGCTTATATCCCAGGGGCTGCTCAAACAGCAAGCTCTGCAGCCTGCCCAGGAAATGAGCATTTAGGCAACACAGGTTTTCCCAGAGGCAAGATTTTTTTAAAGGAAAATAAAGTCCGTGGAGAATGCTTCCTTTAAGCAGCCTTCTCTGTTTTACAGTGATGGGGATCAAGTGTAAAGCCTCTGTTGATCACAGCTGAGTTAGGAAGGCTGAAGAGAAGCAATCCTCCAAGCAGGCAGGTTCCAAGCTCATTTTTTAATCCAATCAAGCTCTTTGCTACCAGGTAACCTTACCAAGCATTCTTCCACTGACTCTTCTGCTGAAGAGTATGACTGTGCATGGTAAAAAATTGACACTGTGGGCATGAAACGATAAATTAGAAGTAATTGCTGAAACTGTCATTCATGAATTGTGGGCCATTACCTCTTAATGGATCTGGAATCCCAGAGTGAGCAACTTGTGATTCACAAAGCAGTATTACGTTGCTGTGCTGCATGTTGTGCAACAGCTCAGTAATGAGTGAGTAGTGGTCTATGAACAAAATGCAAAACTTCCCATTTAGTTGGGAGCAGTTCCATGCCACCTCTGAATGAAGGGCAAGCAGACCTATCACTGTATCTCTTGGCGTCAGTCCTTTTCTTGCTTATTGTTTTTCCCTGATTACTGCACATTATTTCTGGATATCCACCTTCAAAAACAGCTTCTATTCCTATCTGGGCAGGTTGGTTTACCTTTGTACGGTTCTACCTAACCAACACTATCAATGTAAACTACCCTTGGCATTTTTGATCTGTAGCTATCCTTGCGTTTCCTCTCTTCCATATCCTCTGAACAGATATAATCAAGTGCAATAACTTTAGAAACAAAGTCTTTATGCTTAGAGGAATGTGAGCTATTTCTGTTGATCATTCATTTCTAGAAACTGCTTCAAAAACTTTTAAAGGAGAATAATCCTATTTCTTGTTGAAGTGTATAAAAACCAAACTCTTAAATAAATTTGTGGTTGAGTTACACAAGCTTTAAGATTCTCTATTTTTTTTCTTTCAGTCTTTATCAGAACTCCAAAATCACATCTGTTCTCAGTTAAGTCTCATCACAATTCTGATTTTGAACTTCTGATCATTCACTTATTTAATACACTTACTGCTCAGTTCATGTTACTTAGCCTTACTATTTGGTGCAGCAAAAAAAGCCCCCCAACTCCACCAGTTAACTCACGGAGCAATTTCTTGTAACATCTTTCCAAAGTAACACCCCATCATACATATAGATGAAAGTTGTCATGAAATTTTGCAATCACTTTGTCTAGCAATCTACCATCATCTTCAGACTTGTTACATTGCAGTACAGACTGCCGATACTCCATCACTATAGGTTATTTTATTGCTAGGTCTGGTGCCATGCTGTTTCCTAGAAATTCCCAACTAAGGCTTCCAACTAATAGCTTCAAGTTTTTGGACCTTTCAGGATCAGAGGATTCAAGTACTTTTGCTTGTCCACTTTTGGTGGAGACTTAATTTATTTATGACAAGATAAGAACGTGACACACAGGTAGGATCATCAGCAACCCTTTGTGGTCCTAAATAATAAGGAGTTTCTTAGGCATTTAACTCAAAGCATGCGAGCAATTCAATAGGCTTCAGGGACACAGAGGTTATGTCCATTTTCCACATGGTACAGTTATATCCAGGTTATGCAGGTACTGATGCTGGTGGCTACTGTCATGCTTATCATGCTTATCATCTTATTAGACTTTAGTAAGTCTAGTCAAAAAAGACTAGAGAAGAAACAAACTTCACTAGGACTTTGGTAAGTTACAGTACATGCCAATTTTGAAATGTGCAATTATAGTTTGATACAAGATTGATTGACTGTTCTACATAGCACAGGCAATGACAGATATTCTTAACCTTGTCCAGGGTGCTCCTTTATAGACTCCACTTCCATTTGCCTACATTTTAACCACCTTTCCATTTCAAAGTCTGCTTTAGGCTGACAAAATTCAGAAAGTTCCAGCCGAACCCAGAGTTAAACTGGCTGCTAGAAGCAGCAACCATACCCCTCAGGATTGAACTGCAAATCCCATTGATATTCCCTTCATGCAGTCTGAATGCCTGAGAACAACGAATACTTAAAAGTATGTAAGAATTAGGTTTCAGTTTTGGTGTCCAAGAATAGTGGACGCTTCTGACAACTTTTGGTCTTAATACAGCAACTTCCCACCATGATGTGGGAGAAAAAAATAATTAATATTTGTGGAAAAACTAGATACTACAGGGACAAGTGTCACAGAAAATCTTATATTGCAATTATCATCTTTAAACTCAGTGAAATATTTCAATCACATGCCATAAAATATGGCCTTGTGTTTCAATATGAACAATGAGTATAAAGTGAAATATTGAACAGCTGCTTATTCCGTGAATACCCTCCACCCAGTGTAACAAATGATAAAGGAGTCACGCAGAAAGAATAGTTTGCAATTGTGCAATTAAAACCCTTATTGTCAAGCATACGCAAAATGGCTCCAGCAGCCTTAATTTTGTTATTTCTTAACTTCTGAATGCTTAGCCCTTATATATTTTTTAAGTGTAGAGATTTTTTTATTCCTGTAATTATTAGTAGATACTACACAGGGAGAACTTCCTTCATCATCCAGGCAAAGGGCATGTGACAAAAGGACTATATAGTATTCTCAAAGCTCATTTGTATGGGGCTAGAATTTCTCACAGTCTGGGCTGCCATTTTTCCCACTTTATGTTCACAAACTCCCTTCTCGATATGCAGTAGCGTATGTTTGTGGTAGTGAGGGACAGATGCTCAATCTCAACAAAGATCAATGTGGCTCCAGGGAGCACTATAGCATCTTTCTCTGATATTAGACTTCACTATCCTGAGGCTGTTCCTATGTGGCAGCTTACCAGGTTGCCAGTCTGTCTTTAAGATAGCTCTCTTTATCTTATTTTTTAAATAAGAATGTATTTAAAAGACATACCTGTCCAATAATAAGGGGGACTACAACAGTCATAAACAGCTGCGAGAATATAGATGTAAAAGGCACAGAGGAGGAAGATCCAAGCTACAAAATAAAAATATACCATTAATACTGCACTTTTTCTTAGTATCTGCAACTTTCATACATAGATATCACACATTAATATACATTTTATTTTACACATAAAAACTTGAAAGTATGTGCACACATGTTTAATTGTTAAGCCACAATAAAGCATTTGGTATTAAACAATAACAAAACTAAAACAATCTCTAGTTGATTATTTTATAACCTAAGGTAACAGTTCCACCAAAATTCATTTAATTGAAACCCTGCTACACATATATGCAAAGTAAATCATACAAGCATTTGTAGGATGATCATCTAAAAAGACAGGGAGTGAATCTTCCTAACTAAGCAGTTACCTCAACTAATCTTACCATTTATATAAATGCAACAAAAACTATTCTTTCATTAAGACAACTAGACAGTGACAGGCTTAGTCTTCATGTAGGTGATCTCTTAATTAAAATTGTAAATGCTAAAAGTATTTTTTTTAAAGATGCAGGTAGAAAAGGTGAACCAAACAGAGTCAGTGGGATTTTTGCAACCTACTCCAGAACACTTAGGAAAATAGTCACTATTTTTTACATTCTGATTGGACTTGTTTTATGCTAGGTCATTGAAAAGTTCCATTTAACATAATTTAACATCTCTTTAACAGCAACAGAATATGCTTTGAGAAATACATAGTAAGAAGACTTAAATAGTATTATCAGAGCTTCCACAGACAACCGTTTGCTCCATGATGAGGGTAAATGACATAATGCTGAGGATTTCACAGATCCACGTTATTTTATATTTTGCACTTCACTTTAAAGATCCTCAAAACGATGACAGAATTCAGAATCTTTTCAGCTCCATCTAAACGATGCTGATTTCCTAAAACATTCTCACATTTGTCATACTCATAAATTAGGCTCAGACTGAATTATACTTTTGACACTTATCTTCCTTTCAAAGCCACCTGCAGGCATGATAGACGAGGTGATCATACAATCTAGTCCCTTCCTATAACTCTGCCTAGAAAAATCAACATACAGCCATAAAAGTGGGTTTGGCATAAAACCAGATTCTTCAGAAATTCAAAGAACAGAAAAATCAGAAATTTCACATACTGAAGTATTTTACTTTATTCAGAAATGTATAACTGCAACCTTTACCTACAGAAAATAATCTAATGAGAAAACACCAATTATACCTCTTTTGCAGTGGTTTATGTGTATATGCACCTCTTTTTGTAAATGACATTTATATGCACTGCTTGGGAAAACAGTGTACACACCAGCAGGGCTATCTATACACAAGCTGAGCTTTTGGTGCATGCAGATGGCATCAGAACTGGAAACAGCATGAAATGGAATTAACCTCTGACACTAGGAAATCATGGGACTTTTGAGTGTTGCTTGGCCAGCTTAGAATTTAAGAGAGTGAGACCAGACCAAATCTACTTTTTTTTTTTAAACATATTCCACCACTTGCCTTCTTATGTCACTTTCTGAATACACTCTAGGTAGAGCGCCTTGGGCAGAACATATGGGACACGGCCGTTTCCCATGCATTACCTTAACTGGCGACATCAGGTAAGACTCATTTTGGCCATTTGATAAATTACAGGATCTCATCCCCATCACCTCCAATTTTAACAATGTAGGCACAAAAGACGGTTGGAGGGGACCTGAAGATGATGCCATCACTAAGACTTTTGGTCTGCAAGTAGGGTACAAGTGACAGCACCAAGGTTAAGGAGCCTATATTTCCCATGGAGGCAAGAGGGAGAAGTAAGGGCTTGCAGGGGAAGATTCAGATCACCCACATGAGTACCTGAGGTCAGGCAGTGCAGCTACTCCATTTCCAAGGGACACAGGGTGCCCTGCATGACTCCTTGCAGAAAGTGGAGCAGAAAACTCCATCATACCACTCATGATCTCCTTGTTGTTTTAATTCTTGTAAGGAGCTTCTGAAATTTTTAAAAGGTTCATAGTTTTTCAAACTCTATTTGGACTTACTTTTTGCTATGTGTTGAGGAGCTAAAAGCATTACTTACTGGGTATTCAAGGAAGCTTTTTCAAGTGAAAGTGAAGATTTTTAAACTTTAAAAATCTGCCTGGGTCACAGAGGAGTGAATCTAACCAAGCAGTCTGCATGCCAGGACCCTCTGCACAGCTCCACAAAACTATGACACTTTAGCAGTGGCTCTTGTGCATTTTTATAAAACCATTGATTGGACTTCTCTCACGACTTTGAAGTTTTATGCTCAGTGGATGCATAATCAGTTTCTAAGTCAGGAATGAAAAACTGTTCAACACTATAACATACTGCCAAAAAAGGCAGCCATTCAGAGAGTGATAGTCTTACCAACTTTTTAAAATATTACTTCAAATGTAGTGCCTTCAAGCTGTTGTGGATTCTTAAGCACTTGGTATATATAAGGATAAGTTTTTGTTTTGGGTGTGGGGTTTTGGTTGGTTGGTTGGTTTGGGATTTTTACATGATTAGAAGTTGAATTACAGGTACTGTATTGGGTTGCTAAATCAATTTACCTAGGAAAAGTAAAATTATTTTATTCAAAGAAACAATCTTTTATCTTCGGATATCAGAGTATGGTTCTTCACCTTGTCAACTTCACCCCACCCATTCAGGCTCATCTCACTGTCATCTGGACCACCAAATGGCAGCCATTTCAGGTAACTATCTCACCCTCACTACATTTTCAATGAAACAGAAATCCACATAACAATCCAAAATGTCAAAATGAATAAATAAATGATTCATTAACATTCCTTTTGCCCAGAGGAAGTGAGTTCCTCAACTACATCTGGTTTGTAGGGAAAAAACCATTTCCTCCTAGTAGAAAAAGTCAAGTTTTTCTGCTTCTAATATGACTCCTCTCCTCCATGATTCTGTGATCACGCTATTTTTGATCCTTTTCCGTTGCATAGTTGAGAATCATATTCTTTTGCCAGTCTCCAGCATCTTCATTACTTTCCACAGAATAGCATGGAGCCAGTTTTTTTCTTGGGTCCTTAAGAGGTCCTAACACTCTGCTACACCACACCTAGGCACAGAGGTTCTGAGCAGTGTGTTTGCTAGGCTCTGCCCCCCCTTTCATGAACTGCTATGGTATTAGACTTCCCTGTTCTGCCTACGGTACTGACATTACTTCTTCAAACAGACTACTGGACTTTGTTTCCCTTCTGTATATTATGACAATAACTTCAGTGGACTGTTTTTTATTAGAATCTATCTGTTAGACAACATCTATTAACTCTTAAGTATCATCTTAATCTTAAATCTCTTCCCAGAGAAAGACATAGAAGATAAGATAAAAGTGGAAGAAAAGAGAGGCAGGAACTTCTCAATCACGCAGAAGAAAGACTTTTTAACACAGGCTTGGACATACAGTGGCTAACCATGAGGAATCAGAAATGCTAAAGGACCCACAGCTAACGGATGCATAATTTGACCAGGACTGCCTCAACATCTGTAGTATACAAACTCATCAGGCCCACAGAGATAAGTGTCCCATGGACCCTCAGACATTGCCCGGGTTCCAAACTTCCTCTGAACTTGGATATGTTCATCATATCCATTTTGAGAAAGAGAAGCGAGAACTGAGGAACAGAGGAAACAAAAAGCTTGATACAATGTTAATCAAACCTTCCTACACATTTACAAATGCAAATATTCTGTCTGAATGAATAATATGATTTTGCTCAGGTTTTAGTTGGGTCAAGCTAAGTTCTGTGCTCCATTGGCTGTCATGAAGTAAAATTTTTTAAAAAACAACCTAGATGGTCTGCATTGCAACAAAATTAGTATTATGCTAAAGTGTCTGATTATATTTGGCTGTCCTCCTTGTTATAATAATCTCCATGCCTAAAAATGAACCTTTCTTCACAGGTAAACAAACAGAAGGACAACTGTAAGAACTGGTGTGAAAACATCACAGAATCAAACTGCTGATTTACAGCTGTAAAAAATAAGCTGACTGGAATCTCTTATGGAAGATAAAGATGTACCATTTAATGAAAAAGCTATCACAAATTTTCATGCCACCTTATTGTCTATGCTTATTTTAGAACATTTTTTAAATGGAAGTTTGATATTGTAAAGTGATCGTTATGTGCTATTCTGGATAGCAGCATGTCAGTTAAAGGTTTAGTAATAAGCCAGCCCTGCTTGCTCACTATTCAGAAAAAGACCCTGGAAATACTTTCTTATGGAAAGGCACTTCTCACTTAAATAATCTGAGTGATTTCAGAAGGATAGCTCAGATGAGCAGGAACTTGCACCTTCTGCAACTGTTTGCTGGATATGGCTGTAATGAAAAAGAATTCCAGGCAACTCTTTCCAAACAATTCTGTCACCATGCAGTACTTCAAATCTGACCTGCAGCATTCTTGCTAATTTAGTCCTAGACCTTTCTTCTCAAGAGACTGCCTGTTTTTAAAAACTCCTGACAAATTATTTAGTGGGTTTCTTTATGAGTTTGTGGTAGAAACATTGGCTTATCCTTAATTGATAGGCTATATTTAACTGGCTGTGTTAAAAACAAAAAGCAAAACCCAACTAAACAAAAGAAACCTTCCTTGAATAAAAAAAAAGAGTTCTACTTCGCAGCCTAGACTGCCTCCACAAGCTAGATGCTCCATTCTTATCTTTCTGGCCTACCAGGCAGGTATCACTGCAGATCTTCCCACATCTACAACTGCCACTGACTCAGAAGAAACACACCTCCTACCAGTCACACCAAATTATAATCCAGTGCCACATGTGCTGCACATATTGAGTTCACTTTGGAGGCAGCTGTCCTTTGGGGCCTTACTCTTCCAGTGTTCTCCTGCAATTAACATGTTTCCTCAGGTTGTGTCTTTGTGCTCTTCATACACCGTCAGCCAGCTTCAGCCTCGCCATTTGTTGAGCACAGACGAGGAAGCGAGGCAGGGGTGAAAACAGGGCAGAACTGAGGGGGAGGGTCACTGGCTTCTCTCTCATGTGAGATGTTTAATTTAAGCTTTTCTTTTCCACCTTCACGTCAGGCTATTCTGATAACTGTCTTTTTAAATTTTGTGTTCAGTGCTATATTGTCACTGCTTCTGGTTACTCTCATCCAGTCCAGATTCAGCTGCCTTAGGGGCCTGTCTGGACCACCCCATATGCTAATCCCTTTATGTCGGGTTGTGGATGACAGCCCTGTTACAGAAAGGTGACGCACTTTTGGAAAAGATGTGGATGGGATCCAGTTCAGTAACGAAGGACAATGAACAAGAGTGACCACCTGAACTCAGCCCTCCCTTGCTTTGGACTCTTTCCAGAACCCTTATCCTGACCCAATCATTGCAGTATGCTATGTTACATCAGAAAAGTATGCACATCACCCTCAGTAACCCAGGTACTTGGCAAATGGAAATGCTTTGCAGTGAATACACTGCAATGGGCAGTAACTGTAATGATGCTGAGGCTCTGGGAAGTAGGAAGCATCCATGCTACTCCACAGGAATGGTGCTGATGGGCTCCTATGAGTTCCATGGTGCCCAGCTCTAGATTACAGGTAGGAGGTCGAAAGAGATGAAATGGTCATTCCTACATAACATTTCACAGCACTCTGAACAGAGCGGGCAGGTCACTGGGATGTTCTTCCTACTCCACTGCTTTAAAGGCATTCACATGCAGAGCATTTAGATATCTTGGCAAGGCAGAAAATCTGTGCAAAGATGCCAGCACCCACCAACTTGACCAAGAGTCATCAGTACTGAAAGTGTCCACCTCTAATGGGTGCTACCAGCAGAAGGGGGAAGGGGAGGCATATCACTGAGAACAGAGCTTCTATAGAATGTATTTAAATTTTAAAATAAAGCTTTTAATTCTGCCTGTCAAAAACTGCAAGTGGTCTCTTGCCTCAGAGAAAGGAGCTAAAGGTACAACAGAGATCACATTCAATTGTTTGGCAGTCATGTATTTTAACAAATAGATCTTTCATTGTTATTTTTAAAAATTAAAGGCAGACATAAGTCTCTAGTTTTGCTAAAGAAAAGATGTTCTGGTCTTATGGTATATTTTGCAAATTCTTGCATACTCTATATGCTTCTGTGGCCATGGGAATTGATTTGGCACAAACATAAAAAAATCTAGCTGTCTACGTATAGCCTCAAGTTTTGTTTAAAAAAAATTAAAAAAAAAATCAAAGTTTCATAATCAGAAGTGTGGAGAAAGAAAAGCTAACAATCTGTCGACTTTATTTTTTTTTTTTCTGGCTTGGTCAAGGAGGCTGTATATTTTGGGGTTCCCTTGTTAAAGTGATCACAGATGCCTAATCCCATTCTGGGTTTCCCTACGACACATTAAATACCAAGCCAATCCAAACATACCTGTCGATTTCAAAGACTTTTATAGAGCTGTAAAAATAACCATAGGTATTCTCAATCTGAAATATATCAGAGCTACTCTTCCACTTTACCATGATACAATGATCTTAAGGACTAATGTAAAGAAAAGAGATCAAGCATACAACCCCAAGGCACCTAAATGGGAGTTAGATGATTAATACCCTTGGAGAGCTGAGACTTAAGGCCTATATCCAAAAATTCTGCTGCAAACAAGGGGATGACTAACTGGAAAGAAATAGACTAGTAAATACAGGATAATTAAGAACCATGAATGTTATGTATCCATGAAAAAGGCAGCTGTGACATACCAGAAGACATAAAATCAATCAGTGTAGGGGATACCTATGACATTGCACAAGGCCTGGATAAGACCTCGTGAAGAACGCTGCTCAACTGTGCACGATTCTTATTACCTGGGCTGAAGAAGCAATTACAATTGGAACAGATGCACAAAACACTTCAGAATAAGGGATTTTTTAATTTTTTTTGTACTTATGTTTTAAAGATTAGAAATGCATGGCTTGTTTAGCCTAGCTGACTGAAGACTAGGAAAGAGGATAGAGTTGTACACTATGTCTGAGCCAGGGTGATAAATTTTAGAAGTGCTATCCAGGTTTACGATAACATTGGCAACAAAGACAAATGGGTAAAACACCTGTCACAAACACTTACTGGGAATTAGGTTTCTGCTCATCAGAGACACAAGTTTCTAGTATTGCAAGGGTGGAGGGAGAGCAAAAATCCTTACTTTTAAGTCGGATCATGTTCAGTTTTGAGGTGAATTGCGCAGCATGGAAAAGAGATGGACTGGGTGAGTCAGGGTGGGATCCTCCTGGTATCCTGGTTCTATGATCCTATTAAGATGCGTGGTTAGTTTCTGCTGTGTAGAAGCAGGATGTATACTTAAAAGGCTTCCCTAGCACTGTATAGATGAAAATTTCAAGAGCAAAACCAAGTAGAAAAGAAAGTCCTCCACAGAAATGTTACATATTTTAGAGTCTTCTACCCAGACAAATTTACAATATCTTGTGTGTGTGTGTGTCAGGAAGAGGGAGGGCCCCTGTTATTCTCTGACTGTTATTTGCATGCAATTTATATAACAAAGCCATAAAAGGTGAATTTGAAAAAGGAATAAAATGATTACACAAATATTTCACGGCAGTCATTAAGAAGTTCTGGTTAATTGTAAAGAGCTTGGATCAGATCAGAGAATTTTGTCTTCCCAGTGGTTAAACAGAAGGTGAACATTGAGGTAAATAACCATCTTCTACATGAAGGAGTTGATCTGTTAACAGCTAATGCACTATGCTGCTTCCTCTCCTTCCCACTCCCCCCTCCACTGTAATCAGCCTTTTGTCACATACTAGTGAAATCCATTAGCTGTAACTTCCTTATCAACTTCCAAGGCTCTTCAGCTACTAAAATATTTGCATATTTAACGATTCATTTGACTGGTATCAACTCATTTACCAAGAGCTTGAGAGGAAAAACAAGGCATAGTGTGTAGAAATCCTGTTTAAAAGAAATATGTAATGACAGCTCCTTTTAATAAAAACATTTATCTGAAATACATGGGATTGGAGAAGACTTGGCAAAAATTTGAGAAGTATCAACAACTTTTAAAACAATGTTTTAAGGGTTGTGAATATAGGGGAAACCTTTTACCTTCAGAATTTCAATCAGCTTCTAGTGTCATTCATGTCCTTTTTACGAGTCATTTTGTTTCAGCTTTCTCTGCGATACTTGTACAGAATTTCCTTCACTTGTCTACTCCTGAATTCCGTCAGCAGTGCTTTTTTCTAGCACTTACAGCATCACCACTACAATACCACCATAAAAATATCTACTATAAAATTCAGAAAATTGAGAGGGTACCAGAAAATAAAACATCACTGAATAAATCAAGAAAAGAAGCACGCTGATAAAGCCTTGGGAAGATTCCATTTTGACACAAATGTCATGGTAATCTTCTCTGGTAAAACAGCAAACATGGGAGCAATGCATGACAGTTACATGGAGATTTTTGCCAAGTGTGTTTTTAGAAATACACATGAATTTTGCATTGGCTCTTTAACATTCCACGTTAACTGGTTTGTAGGCATGCTTCTGAAGAATGTAAAGTACATAAAAATGTAAACTACTTACTTATAGCTAACATTTTCTTTGATGACTTTCATAAAAATACACAGATTCACACACCTTGACTTTTGTTACTTTGATAGCTAACTGGCTGTGCTTCCAACAACTGAAAAGACCACATTCATCAGGCATTGGAGTCTCAGCGGTAAGGCCAATATCAAGAAGGTGGCAGAGCTGGGATACTGTGCCATAAAAACCACAGTATCACATTTGACTCTGCAGCATCACAGATGACTGACTTCTTGTATTTTGATACTAAATACAATCAATAAAATCATAAGCTTGTATGGCTTGGTAAAATTGCCATTCCATGTGCTCAATTGACATTAAGGACAGAGAGGGCAACTCCATCCCAATGTGGCTGGAAAGGAACAGAGCTACGTTCACATGAGAAAGCTCACTCTGCATCATCCTCTTACATGGTAGTACAAAATCTATGCTCACCCTACTTTCAGGGCAAATTCAAGAGATGTGACCTTGCTGAGGCATCAGGCTGGCCTCCATCCTGTGCAATACAAAGGCATGTGAAATCCCTCAATGAAAATAAACCTGCATTCATACATAGTCCTGTTTTTCATGACTAAAGTTACAACCAAAGGACATACAAGTGAGATGATACAACCACAACTGTTGCAGAATGCAGTGCTCCTGAAGTTCCGCCTTTCAAATGAGACATCATAAAAAGGTGCTGACATCTCAAGGTTATTAAAGAGATCACAGCACTAATATCTTCACTGTATGATGACACCTTTCGTTTAACTGTCTTTTAGTAATGTAAATGTGCCGAAATGCAGCATACTTAAGAATTCAAATTATAAACTGTTATTAGAAATAAAAAAATATTATTACAATTACTAAAGGAAATAACTAAACAGAACATAGAGAACAAGTCATCTGATAAGTAAAGATGGACAGTCATACCCAAGTGACTAGCTTCCTCAGGCATTACTTAACCTGTTCGTAGTCATTATTTATTGATGGCAATACAGTTATTTCCAAAAGCAAAATTTAGTCTAAACTTCAATTTCTAGTTGGTGGTTGTTTTTTTTTTTCCCCAAATGCCTCTGCGAAAACAGAACTTATTTCTCCACTTCAAAAAATTTCATGATCAGTCTGTTACCTCTGGCTTCAGCTAAGTATATAACCTGACAAGAGGAAGACAGACAGCATCCTTCTTTGAATGCTTTGGTACACAGCCTCCTAATCATCATTAATGAAACACTGCAGAATGTTGCAAAGAAATGTCAACAGCATAACCCCCTGTTAACTTGAAACAGATGTATCTTAACAGCACTTGATTTCAACACTCCTGCTCACCACATATATGAACTCTAATCAATTATATATAGTTTATGGGACATTGACCATTTATAACATCTTTGCTGGGAATATAACATATTAACTGTTAATAATAAGGGTTAACATGAGGATGAAGATGTTGCAGATTAATGCATCTGCAAGCCAGATCCAATAGCTTCTTATTAGCTAAAATGTTAATCAGAGGTATCTGTGGTGAAGGCAGCTATTCTTTAAAACCTAGCTAGGCATCCTCACAAGGAGAGTCCGGTAATTATGTGCACAGTATTTAAGGTTTCATTAAATCAATGAAACCTCTTAAAACACTTTTTTTGAGTAAGCTTTACACCAAAAGTTTCATAGTAGAAACACACTTTTCAGAAATGTAACCGACAATCTCATGTTCAACACCATTCATTTAAGATGACAAATTATTTGCATTAAATGCATAATTTATTATAAGCCTCAACATGTCTTTATCAATGTTGTTTAGACAATTTATATTTACATAACTAGGCAGTTATGAACAGAAAAGGCAGTTCAGAACATTATATTCTCTGGTGCACATAGGGCAAAATTTAAACCATAACCGCTATTGCAGGTTAATCTATATAACAAAAACAAGCTAATGGACAACAATGTATTTTATTTCTGGCAGCACTAAGTGTATTTTATGCGCCATATACAAGGAGACTAACAAATAGGGTCACTAATACAATACAGCATTCAGACTACTGTGGTATGACTCTCTGGAAGAGTTAATGGTCATGAGTACCAAATTCAGGAATTGGAATTCACTGAAGACATTGACTTCAAAGGTCCCTGAATGATATTCAGAAGCCCAGCTCAGCTACTCTTGAGGTAAATGAGAATTTTATCTTGAAACTTGAAAATTCCGCCCTTTGTTAACTAAGCACTAAGGCTAAGTTGCATGACTAAACTAATGAAAGGTCCAGAAAAAAGATAACCAGGAAATTACTAGTCACTGTTTTTCACTCCACAGTAACTACGCAGTATCACATGAAATGATCAAGCAGCAGGTTGTAAAAAAGTGAACAGAAGCATGTGAACTGTGTCCTTGAATCCACTACATGTTGAGCAGGCCAGATGTATCAAGGAAACTCAAAGGAAAATTAGAGAGGTTCAAAGGAAAAAAAAGTTTCAGCAGTCCAAACCACAGACTGCCAGGGTACAGGAACAGTGCATCAAGGCGTGCACATTTAGTTCGTTATCCTAAATACCTGCCACTGGATAAACTGAACCTTCAGAGAAGGTGGACCTCAAGTTGGCAAGATGTGCTGCTGGGCTGACCAGAATGGCTGTTTTTCATGTGTCAAGTCCTCAGCAAAGATCTCAAGGAGTTTTAAGTATTTATATACCTCAAGAGAAGTCCTCAAGTTTTGGGCTTTGTGACAAAAAATGCCGGGTTTGTAACTCCCCCCATCCCCAGACTAGTTTGTTTATCACTCTGATGAAAAAATAACTCACATGTGTATTTTCCTCAAGAACAGCTCTGAGTCGTGTTACAAACTGCAGAACAATTAATGTGCATTTTATACACTTCTCATACAAGTGTCTCCAGGACTGGTAGGAAGAACAGAGGCATATGCTTTGCCTTCCTGTTCTTGCACGTACAAAGTTTTACCACCTCTTTTGAGAGGTAACAGTGAAAACTGCAATTTATTGGACAGAATCTTATTATCTGTCCATAAAGTCACCAAAGGAAAGATCTTTATCTTGTTTGAGAAGGTATGTAGATCATTCCTTAACATTTCAATTTCTACAGAAAATAGCCCTTTTGGCTACGTAGAGCACCAAAACTCAGTGAGGTATAGCAGGGTAAAAGTTGCCAGTGAGCAAAAATAAAAGGAGATGAAGTTTCAGTCACTTAGAAACAAAAGATACAGGTCTCTGGATGAATGCCTGTGGAAGAAACATGTTCCATACAGGAGGGAAGATGACAGGAAAACAGTGAGGCAGACCATCTGGAATAAATGTATTCAGTGCAAGAATAACAGAACACCCGTTTTTTCTTAGAACAGTTCTCTTTTTCAACCTACGGTAAGTCTATGGTGCCAGGTATATCAAGAAAGCTCTGCGTGTGTGTATTGATATATATATGATATGGTCAAAGCAGTTCTTGTGTAAGCATAGCTATATCAGGTGAATTGCAATTTGTTATAGTAAAATAAAAATACAGTAAGATAAAAATCTTCCCACACAGCTTTACTGAAGTAGTAGTTGATAACGTTATAGTTACTCTCACAGTACTATTTATCCCATTTAGTATATGCTGCTATATTTGTATAAAGTACATATGCTGCTTAAGCATCCCTACTATAAACAGCATGGCACTTGCATGCGACTTACAAATCATTTCAGACTAACTTCACACTTACCCCCCTTTCCAGGGTGCTCGCTTGCATACAATGCAGTTAGTAATATAAACATAAAAGACAACGTATACCTCTCCTGAAATCCTTGAAGTGCTTCAGCCTATTTCCCTGCTTTTCACAAAGCCACATTCCTTAGTAACTTGTACCATACCATACGTGCCAGCAAATCCTCCACAAGCATGAAGACTTCCTAACCAACAAGTGACTTACTACAGCAGCATTACCCATCTGTTAAAGTCTCTTCATTGTACTCTAATAGCCATACCTTTATAAAATATGAAAATAAAACTTGGTCTTCTCCCTTTTCTTCTACCATGAACTGTAAGGAACCAAGGCCCTGACTGAAGACTAACAATTGAAAATGAAATCTTGAACTAACAAGAATGAAGCAGCATCACATTTAGTGGTACACAGGGGCTCCAGTAATTTGTCTTGCTGCTGCTGCTATCTCACTAACCTCTACCACAAAAACACCCATGGGCTTAGATGCCTAGGAGTGAGGCTCTGTTTATCTGAGCAGCGCTTTCCCAACTGGCCTGTCATCCATTTTGGATCATTACAATCTTGTCCAGCTCCTGCATGTGAAAGCTCTCCAAGAGATCTCTTGAGCGATCAATCTTACTTGGCAAGTATTTGTATTTTACCCAGCCTGACTAATAGCATATGGTTTTGTAATTCTGCAAGGACAACAGGTTTTGGCCCTCTTAGAATGAAGTGAGGTAGTGTTTGCATTCATTGCGACACACTTTGATGGCCTTTCTGGGAGGCAGCTTATTTCAAATCCTGACCAGAAAAATCTTCCTTGTTATTTAAGTGTTGTTAAATCACCCAAATTTACGTCTTAAATACACTGTCTAATAGATGCAAGATTACCTTGTAAAAAGACATCTTAAGATCAAGATACTTACAAAAAGCAGAAGCAGAAGTGGAGTTATAACAATGCCCTGGAAGAAATAAAAAAAGTCTGTTAGTCAGGGAAGCAGAATACTTTTTACTTCCTTGTACTTTAGTGCATGGAAATAAACAAACATCATTCAACATCACAGAAATTAAATGACAAAAAGTTCAACTTTGCTCTTCAGTATGTACGTTCTTTAACATCTGTACATTGATCATTTTATAAACTATACTCAGTACAAAGAATCTTTTTTTACCTCTAGCTTTCCCCATTTTGCACCTAAGCCCCTCTGTTCCAAAAGATCTGATATACAGAAGAGATGAATTATTTCAAAAAACATATTAAAGCTCTCCCCTCACTGGGCTGTATCTTAACTCCACTAAGCTGCTCTTCCTTAGGGGAGAGACTTGTGATCAAGTCCCATGCTATCCAGTTCCAGGTCCTCTTCTGCGCAAAAGCCGCATCAACCGTGATGAATTAGGTGTCGTGACTGTGTAATGTAAACTGATATTCCCCAAGGAAATGGGCTGAGATCTCAAAACTCATTTCACTTGATTAGACTTCACGTCTCACTGGTAGAAGGCAAGTCTTTCATCTAATTTAATCACACAGGACCACCTCAGCTTTCCACATCCCCTAGGAAGACACAAGCAAAAAGATTTGTTTTCTTCACTGACAAGGAACAGGTTTAAAGCTGATGATTGGACAAAATGGAGGATTTTTTTAAGTTTCACGAGAGCAAATCTTAAAATGAGTTGTTTGGGTTGGGAGTTAACATGACATGCATCAGTTTCATAGCTGCAAATAGCAATTCCCCATCATCCTTCCATCTGACTTCAATATTTTATTATTGCTCAATAAAATGATTCTATCATTTAATGCATGTTAATTCACAAAGCTTGCTCAAAACTTCTCTAAGCCAAAACTATTCTTCATCCAGATACGTCTCAATAATAACTAGTCTTTCAGCTATTCACAAACTTTATTGTTTAAAGGACAAAAGTCTAAAACTTGCTCACATCCATCTAAAAGGATGCTTATTTTCTGTTTGTTTTTAGCTCCAAGTGAAAAACAATCAAACAAAAAAGCAGCTGTCCCTGCTTTTCATTTAACCTTGAGTAACACAGCTTTATATTAGCTTCTAAAAGATTGAAGTAAAGAAAAATCTTATACGACTAGTTTTGTATTTGATTTCTGGGTCCACAAAAAGTCTCCGATCCAGACAGCCCATTAGGCAGAGAGCTCTTATTCTGCTCTTAAAACAAAATGCAACAAGTAATGCTGCAAATAACAAACAAGAAGGATCAAGGAGGCAACAGTTAAGCTGTGCAACTTGAAGGCTCTGCAGAATTTAAAAACATATTTTAAAATAAATAATATATGCCATATCTGACTGCCCCACAGCCTAGCTATCCATAATCATTTATCTTTTTGCAAATGTCACAGCTGAGATAGATCATAAAAGACTAGAAAGAGAAGAAGTAGAAGCAATAAGAATCGCTTCAGGGAGTCACTCACTGTTTACAGGGAGGCCTAGATGAAAAATGCAGATAACAGTTATGAAGAAATATAGGTGTTCAAGTATATCAGCTGTAGAGGAAGAAACAAAAGTTGAGGAAGGGAGGAGGCACTAAGAGCTGAACTGACACTTGCGTACAGTAGCATCTATGATGCTTAGAACAGAGAACTGACAGTAAGATCTGTATAATGTAGATAAAACACAGTCACTTCATCAGAATGACCGAACTCCAGCTTTTATGAACTACTACTACTACTAAGAACACGTGGAGCCAGACTTTTCCCTTCTTCCCCTTTCCCCACTGACAACTACACTGCACAGCTCAAATATTGCCAAGTGCCTGAGTATTCCCTAAGCATCCTGTAATTTCAGGGTGGCAGAACACCACTGCAACAGGGTTCCACCTTCAGACCTTCGCATGAGCCAAGAGGAGCATGGTTGGAGCGGGAGGTGATACACCAAAAACATCCTGTACTCCAAATGGGCACTAAGTGTAGGGAGAAGAGAGCAAGCACACTGTCAGCTGCTGAGTACAGCCAGCTCTCCTCTAAATCTGAAGGAACTCATTGATTCAACACCATTAGCCATTTCTTATGTGCTTCATGCCTCAGTACGTTTCATAGTGCTTTCATATGTTACAGAAAAATGCAAAGGTAAAAAAACCAAACCAAAACAACCTTCCCCTCTATCCTGTTGAGAAATAAATATGGTGTCCTTCCTCTTCAGGATGGGACCTGTGACTTGGTATATTTGCTTTAGAAGCTTGGTGATATTAACACAACGGGCAACAGCCACTGCTAATTCAAAGCATATGTCACAAAAGGAAATGTTACCTCTGTGACAGTAACACTTCTTCATAATTCTGTAAGTGGAGAGGAAGAGAATCCTGGTATACATCATAAATAGATTCCTGACTGAGCTTGTTGAATATCTAGCATTCAAAAGGTCAATTCTAGCAATTCTTTACAAAATTTTGCTGTTAAACCTGGTGATCTTAATAATCAGAAGCAAGTTTCCTGTTGCCTCACCGCAGAAAGGCTTCACAAGGTTGAATTTTCCGATTTGCAACACATACGCAATTCCCTGGGAAGCTAAATAATTACCTGACAGACCAGACAAGTTCATATTAAAAAACAGATGCTGTTGCTGAATCAGAGTAATTTGATGTTAATGTTTTATTTTGATACGGAGCACTGGTTTGAAAAACCACAGGGATTACATTAAAACCAAGGGGGTTTTTTTAGTCAGTAGTGCTGTGTGACTGTGATAGTTTATGGGTGCAAGCCAGGCAAGATTTGTTAGGGGAGTGAACCTATGTGACCAGACCAACCGATGGAGTTGGTAAAGAAACTTTGGGCACGTAAAGCCCATTTACATGTTACCTGAAAACACTGATGTGCTTTTATGTGCAAAAGCCCTTCTCTTCAGGTTTCTGTCCCAGATTTGAAGATTTACATGACTAAAGTATATCCGTCTAACAAAAGGTATTACCTTTCCCTGCACACACTGCCTCGCTTCAACACATTACCTCTTCGTTAGAAACGTGCTCCTAATATACTCACAAGCATTATGTGATGCATCTCTGTTCATACCCACTAAAGAATAATAGATAGAGCACATTGAGTCTAAAGCCTACTGATAGAAAATACAGACAATGATTTAGGTTTTGAAGGTAAAACCAAAATCTGATTCACTCCGAATAAAGAAAAGGTGGAATAAAACAGTTACTCTACATGGTCCAGCTCACGCGCTAGCAGAGGCTTCACAAAGATGAGCATATTCTGACACTGGTAGTGGGCTGCTTTCTAAGACTATGACAGGCTGAAAAGCACAAAGGAAGCTAAAAATTAAAATAAAGACTATCATTTCTAAGTCTGTTAGACACTAATACTATCAGAGAGGAAAAAATAACTAAATGTGACTACGCTTTTCCCTACCTTGCTTTCCAGGCAAGTGCTATCAAATACATAGTGTATGGAGATAAGCAGATTGTAGATTAGCACTTCCAGCAGAAGCTGAGCATCTGCCCTTGAGAATGCAAGGTCATTACACAGTTTTAGCATCTTCAAAGTTCAGGTGGAGTGTTAAGCTTTCCAACTGATGCCCACAATGGAGTCAAATTTGTAAAGCGACTGCCGTTTGCTATCAGCAGAAAAACTTTCAAGAAATCCATTTACACCTCTGATGTGAAAGACTAACTGAATATATTTCAATGATTTTAGTGGAAAGGGAAGAAAAATCTCAGCCTGTCCTGAGACACTGATACAGCATAGGAGTCATCTGAACAGTCAGATACCTGTAAACACATTTCTTTTTACAATAAAGATCATGAAACATGTATTTAAGCTCTCTTAATTAAGACAAGTTTGTGTGTGCAAGCATGTGCATAAACATACACTTTAACAGCAAGGACATACTTGGAGACCCATTTAATTGTTATTTGCCTTGTGTAGATAAAGATGTTAAGAGGTTTTCTATAGGTTTCATCCAGTACAATATTGCTGTAGAGCAGATATTAAAAGGTTTTGTTCTCCAAAAGAATATGTAGAATCAATACATGTAATTGGCTGCCAAACTGGACAGCAAAAGGAAGTAACATAATGGATTTGAAACTATGATGGCAAATCATTAAGAAAGAAATTATGCAAATAGTAGGAGGAAGGTGGGCACAGATCCAGAGGGACACATGGTAGAATACAAGTAAGGATTATTGTAATGAGGCATGAAATACATGTGAACTTTCCTTCGTTTTCTTTACCCACAAATTTCCCATGCAATTTTTCTTCATTCTTACAGGTCATCAGTATGACATGCATGTGGCAATTACTGGTGAAAAAAACAAACAAACAAACAAAAAAAAAAAAAACACACAAAACAAAACCAAAAAAACCCCTTAACCAGTCACGTCCGATTTGTCACAAGAAGTAGGGCTAGAAAGAAAAAAAAGATTTTTATAATCAACGTTGTGAACAAATGTGTATTTTCTGAAATCAATTATCTACTTGTGCTTAAAGCTACAGATGTTCTTGAATGCTTCATCAGAGCAGGACACAAAAGGAGCAGAAGTATAAGCAGCATTATGTTATAAACTGAATAAAGGTTAGTAAAAAGTTAACTGGGCAGCATTTCCATTACTACTGATAGGGTAAGGTGAGAGAAGAATGGCTATGAACTCTGGATAATTTCATCAGAAGACAAGCATGAATGAGAACTGAAATTCAATCTTCATCTGTGTACAGCAGTATTTCTCACATGGTTTTATTTCAAGAGTCACTGGCACTTTTTTGAAAAGAGCAACCAAAAAAAAACGCAGCCAGTGTTCCCCCCAAAAAATCTGTGCAGTTTTTCTGATTACAACATGAGAGATAGACTACCTTCAAACATTTATTGTTTATATTTCTTTTTATGTCTTTTGTTTCCTTGTTTTTGTGCTTGGAAGTGTGTTTTTGAAAAATTTGCAGAAAACCTCATAATGTTTTATATTTTAAAAAGACAACCCTGCCTCTAGAAAAGTACTTCTAGGTCTGAATTAGGTATGCTTGTGAGCAATAGACAGCTAGTACCAAAGTTCTGACAGATTACAGATAAACAGATGTTCTCAAAAATTCTGGTACCATCACAAAGGAAAAAAAAGTGGGCTCTCCTAAAGGTCAAAAACATTGTTGTTCAGTGTTTTCAAGAACATGATAGAGATTGTAAATACCATGACAGCTCTCAAAGCCAACTCTCAGTCCATTCAAATGAAGGAGTACAAGACTTCTCCCTACCCTCACCCCTCAGACTGGTCAAGCTCCACAATTCCACATTGTGACATGACATCTGTGTAAAAAGTTGCTTATCAGCTGTGATACCACATTATGTATCCTCCTGAATAAACTGATTTAAAGTACAGTCCCATGCCGAACTGCTTTGCAGTAATGTTAATTTCAGACGTCACATAAAGAATGACTCCTACTGCTGAAACAGGGCTTTCACACACCTCGATAACCAGCCAAAATCCTCAGAAATTAGTTGCCTTCTCCCTTCTTCCACCTGCCCCCACTGATCTTCTTTGGAACTCTGCAGAACCTCTTCACAGACACCACAGAACAAGATAAAAACCCCTACGCAAAATACACTTACTTGCTTCCAAACCAGAAGAGCAAAAAACACTAGAAGTCAGGTAGGGACTAGGCAAGTTCTTGTGAAACTGTCAGTATGCGCTCAATGAAGAGGGGTCATAACAGAAAAGTGCCTGATAACAGGGTTGCATAGGCAACTGTGAATTTTGCGTTATCTTGATTTTCAGGTACTAAACCATTTTAACATGATGATTACAAGTCTGTAACTGAAATTATTTGGAAAACATTTCAGTGCGTTAATAGTTGAATCAAGTGGCTGCAGGAGCCTATTTGAGACAACCTTTTTCTGGGTTCTTTAAACAGTGTTCAATACTTGTGTAAGCACGGCTATACAAACTATGGTCTTCCTTTGTTCCTACTTAAAGACGACACTGGAGATGACAAAATTTTGTTGAATGAGATGTGGAAATCTAGTTTAACAATAAAACATACATTTTTTTCCCCCTTTCAAACTTCATGTCCATGTAAATGACATAAATGTTTTATCTCTTGCAGTCTCAAAGAATAAGTTAGAACTGCACTTTCTGGTGTGCTTGTAATTTCAGTCATTGCCCCATGATGCTACTTCAATGTCCCTGTGTTGTTCCCCAGCGGACATCACAGAAGCTCCTGATGCCAAATAATCACTTGCCTTTTGTTTTCCAATTTAATTATTTTCAAAATCATTTCAGGTGCAAAACACAGGCCTTTAAAACTCTCCTACCATACATCCCTTTTCTGTCAGCTACGTCAATGACATTGCTGGTTCTGAGAAGGCTTATACAACTGTGAGACTTCAAAATAAAATATGTAATTTAGCTATTTGCTGTCCTGTTTTAAATCACATGACTGATCTGAATGCTGGAAAGAACAAAGGCAAAGAATTGATGCTTTTTAGGATGCTAAATACACTCATCCTCCCCATAATAAATAACAGGAAAATCTGAAAAGCTATTGAAAAGAGCATGAAGTTAAATTCACACATTTTTGTTAAATTTATAAACACTGTACAACACCAAGGCAATGAACTACAATACAGAATTGCAAATGCAATTCTACGTAACCCTAGTTCAACTATAATTAGAAATAAGTACCACAACAATAGCTGCAACTTATCCAATTAGGCCAATATTGGATTTTAATAACAAAACTGTAAAATTAGAAGCGCTATGTCAAAATGGCTTTTGCTTTATCAGAGGGGACAAAATAAACCAGATTTCATATCAACTATGAGATGCATAGTACTTCATGAATTGTTCCAGACCTTGTACCACCTTTGTTCTACTGTGTCAACCTAGTGGCTTCTACTCTAGGAAAGGAAATTTAAAAAAAAAAAAAAAAGGTGGTGGGGGGGAGGAGGATAATTTTAATAAGTATACTGTCATCAGATAATAGTAGAAATCAAAAACATTTCCACTATTTATTGCTAATTACTAATTGCAGATGTTCCCCTCACACACATTTTAGGCGAGTATGAAATCAAAGTGGAATCAAAGGGAATGCAAACAGCTAGAATTTGGTTCTTCCAACACAACAGAAACTAGAAACTAAGAAATAAAGTGATCTAAACTACTGGCAGTAACACCACTACACTTGTCAGAGATTGAGTGTAAAGAATAAAACCAAAAGGAGACAGCATTTTTTTCAGTAAGGTTGAGGGGTGAGGTTCCAGTATTAGATTGAGAGTTAAGCCAAGAGCATTGAAAAGAGTATTTCAGAAAGGTAAAACTCCATGTAAGCCTAGTTTGCCTGGCTTCCCAGCAGAGGGCATCTTCAGCACATTAGAAATTTTCTTCTTGCAGAGCAACAGAATAGTTCAGAACACAGCAGTAAGGACCCTGAAGTTTTAAAGCAACTATAAAAACTTCTTGGGGCTTTGCAGGTAATACTGGAATAGTATCTGGAATGATGCACAAAATACAACAGAAGTCTGAATCAGAGCTGGAAATGAGTGCTTCCATCAAACATCCTGAAACCTCAGAATGTATATTTGCAATATTTTAAGAATAACGAAATGAAATTAAGTTAGATGGGAGCTGTCTGGCAGAGTGTGGAATAGCTCCTACAATAGGTGGCGGGGTGCTGCTGGGGAAACCGCTTCTGGCCATACCTCCCAAGCGCAGCAACCTCCTGCTACTGCACCAGCTCCACAGCGCTGTGCATGACCGAAAGAGATTTTGGTGGGCCTTTGCTCACATATCTGGAACAGGATCAAGCCATATTCCCCACTCAAACTTGTAACACCTTCCTGCAACTTTTTGTTGTCTCTCTCTTGTGCAACACATTCAAGTCAGCTGTCTTGTTAACATCTTCAGTGCATTCAATGATCCTGCTGAGCCTGTAGCTCCAACTGTTTCTTATTTCCTCTTCAGTTGCTTTTGCTGACCATCATTCCTGGCGTCAAGACTTTCTTCCTCTTCTTTATCTCCCACCTCAATGAAAATCTTTTAAAACTTCTTCATATGCACAATAGTTTTCCTAATTCTAGCTCATTAAACTATTGTCTGTTCCTATTCAAATTTATTTCTCATGCGGTGTCAGCAAAGAACAAGATCACTATAATTCTGTATGTCAGCATAGGAACTGAATTTATATACACTGGCATTAGGTGGGCCTTCCCCAGAGGAGGCGTAAAAGGGAGAAAGGACTTCTCAATCATCCACACCCATGCATTTTTCAGAGCAATCCCCTTGTCTTTGCAAAAATCACTTTGACACAATCCCGTAACTTCTAGAATGCAGGCAGGTTCCCACACCATGTAGCACGACCTCAGTGGGACTGAGGAGGAAAGGTGCACAGCTTGTAGGATTAGTGTGTCTGTAGGTGTAAGCATGGCCCTTTCTCAATAAAGAGTTTATTGTATGATAAGGATAAAAGAAAACTTACAGTTACATGCTTTGGGGTGTATGTTAAGTGCAAGGTATTTTAGCGCAGTGTTATGGATGCACCACAATTTCTCCTTTGTTTGTACATAGAAAACAGAAATGCAGTAACATATACACTTTAGAAGAAAAGTTATTTTTCCACCTAATTTTTAAGTCTATTTTCTTGCAGAAGAAAATTACAAAGGATCTAAATTTCTCCTGTGTTCACTTCTATGTCAAGTAACCAGCAAATCCTAATTTTAATTACTAAGAAGACATTACTAGCAAAACGTGCCAGCCTCAGCACCTCTGCTGTCACAAAACCATTTGGCAATATGAAAGGATGGCACACTAGATGGTGCTGTGGGACCTTCCAGGGAGAAGAATCTCCTAAACCAGAAGTTGTACTGTTAAATTAGCCATATAGTTGATGCCGTATTTTGAAACATATTAAAGGGTACTGAATCACAAAAAGAGAAACCAGAACCACAGAAATGGAAGGAATACACTAAGCAAACATTCTGCTTTGACTGACACTGCTTTTTGGAATAGCTAAGTACCCCTCAACCACTGCAATGGGTCCTCATCTCTCCTTTCAAAACCAAAAGAAAGCAGTTTTTATGCCCTACACCAGTCTTTCTTTAAAGGGTTCTACATGTAAAACAGAATTGAAACAGTGATGTCCAAAGTCAGAGATCCGACAGAACAAGGTCCCTACAAACGTTTTCTGTCCTTCCTTGTGAGCTGGACCTAATCATGCTCTAGCACTCAGTATTTTATTCCATTGAATGTTTAAAAAATATTTTAACACAATAAGCTTTGAATTAACTAAATGTAAATTAACTCCTCCTGCCATGATAATCAGTTGCATGAAAGAAAACAGAAACGTAAGGGAAAAATTACAGAAACCTGAGAGGAAAATTATGACAGGTGCTCGAGAAATGAGCAGTTATAAGCAGTTATCGAAATTGATCCTACTTACTTCTTTCTATAGCTTTCCTTGCTATAAAGGAAACTTTCCTTGCTAACTGAAAACTATTTAAGTAGAACAGTTTCTGTATAAACACACCATCAATATATGAACTAAAGCACATTTCATTTTGCTAACATAAACACTATGTCTAAACAAATTCCTATCTCCCTCATTTTTCTTCAGCCAAGAACCTCAAACAGTGCAAGTATAAAAGTGTACAACCCCTCTTTGACATATGGAGGAAAATAAAAAGTTTATACAATGGGCAGGAGTGCTGTGCCAATAAAAATCTATAAGGATTAATTATGAATCAGTAGTAGTAAAACACTTTCTTAGCATTGCAAAGGTCTCTTGGTGACCTGCTATTCAGAAATACCACTTAAAACATATCACTAAAGTGCTGGCATAATTCTCACACTCACCCAAACTGTGGGTTTGGTCTGTGGTATCCATGAAATGAGACACCACCCTCCCCAAATCAAACCAACAGCATAGTTCATCTATACTTATTGTTATAAATAAATTAGCTTACATTGGTTTTGTCAGGAAAATGTCTCAACAGCCAAGGTGCTAACTACACTGTAAGGTAAGAAATGCCCTCCAAAACCCCAGGGGTAAATGATGCTCAGGAGCTTTCAAGGATCGTTTCCAAGTCCGCTGGAAAGTTAAGCTATTAATAATTAGTTTGAGAACGAGCTCACTCATACATTCTTTTTTCCTTTACTCTAAGTGTCCTGAATTGTTTTACTAACATGTATCACAAAGCTCATTCAATCCGTTTCCAGTAACATTCCCAGATATGATTTCCTCTCAGAATTGAGGATTTCAAAGGCCAAACCTAACCAAAATGCACACACATGTGTGCGCATGCGTATACACAACCCCCCCAAAACCCAGCCCCCAATATGGTAATCTATATTGCTTGTGTTCTGTGCTGCCTGCCTGGCCCCAAGTCATCAATAATGAATAGAAATGTACAGCTACAGCAGTAGCCTGTGTCATGGGCTTGTCAGGGATTTTTGAAAAGGAACAAAAACACAGGTTTGCCATTTGATTGTGTCTTCTTTTGCAAACACAGGACAGAAAAAACAAAGGGGTATTTTAAAAGGGGTAACATGATTAACCCTTTTCGTACTAATTGACAGTTTCTTCCACCATACAGAATGGAAAATTATTTGCTTGTTATGCAACCAGTATTCTCTTAGGTCTGGGAATTCAACAATAATGTTGATTCTCAGCACAGGGAGGGGAGGTTTTTTCTATTTTAAGATAATGAATACATACTCAAGAAGAGTCAAATACCATGGTTTAAATAGAGGGAAGAAAAAAATGGTTTTGTTTTCCTAGGAATCCAGCAAGTTCAGTCTCAGATAAAATTGTTCTTGAAGATGAAACTTAATGCAGGCAAATACATATACACACTTTCAATGAAAGTGACAGCATTATTAAAAATTATGCAGATCCTAATAAATGAGTTAGACAATGTTTAAAAACAGAAGTGGTTCATGTATCTATTCTTTCTTCTCAGCGTTCCCAAATACATTTCTACATACATTAGGATTGCAGTCTTACAGCAGTGATTATCTCACATCTTACAAACAGAACACACCAGCTGGTATACTACCAATCTACCCCCTGGGGAGGGTGGGTGGCAGACTACAAAATGTCTACAGGACACGCACAAACTAAACTGATGGAAAACCCAGTTGTAAACCCAAGTCTTTCTTGCTTTCTACATCTACATAAATTCCAGAATAAGTACTGAATTAATAAAACTAATTAATAAAAACATTAACTTCCACAGTAACTTCTCTACCAGATAAGTAAATATTCTCCACTTTGGAAGATGTAACTGAAGATGCAGCCTTGTCTTCAAAAAGCCTGGAACTAGATAATTCGTATAAAAAATGAAACTATATTAAGCAACTGGGCATCAAAAGCAAGACATCTCAATTCAGATTATGTTGCCAGACCATCTTTTCTACAAGGCAGTAGCAAATAAAAGCACATGGTTTAAACACAACTGAGGAAAATCTTCACAAAGCAGCAATCAATAATACCATTTAAACAGCCTACCCTGTGTTCTGACCTAATGTTATCTTGTGATAACTGTTTTTAATGGTTAGAATGGGAAATTATAGTATTCAGCTGAACTGAACTGTGCATAAATCGCTGAACGTTCGCAGGTTGAATATGTTATTAATGACTGTGATAAGGAAAAAAGACCATAAACCACCTTTCTGTGGCAGATAATAACTGCCTCAAAAATTACAAGTACACACTATAGCACACTAAGGTTAAAAAAACCCAAACCACAGAAATGTGATTCTGTTTAAATTAACTGATTAAATTAAGCTTAATCATTTACTTACAAAAGAAACTTTATTCTGTTTACAGAGTTACCAAATTATTTTATAGCAGAAAAGTTGTTTCTCAATTCAAACTCCAAATATATTTCAGCATGGTTAGACTGATTATTATTCATTTCACCAATTCTATAAAAATCAGTAAAGACTGCTTCTTTCCTCCTGCTGACATATTTTTGTCATTTTACAAGTGCTCAGCCACCCCTCTTCTAGCCTACTGTCCAAACACAGGGTTGAAAGCATGAAACTTCTGAGTTGTTTTGGATACCCCCGTGGAGTAGACAATGGGCTTAATACACATTTTAATGTGCTCAATATGCATATCTGCAACAAGAAAACACAAGGGTTTTTTCATATGTAGTAGAATAGGCCAAAACCCCTGATATTGTTATCAATGCCATATGAGTCTCGGAATATCTTGTAATTTTTTTTTAAACCATCTGCTTCAAAGATGTTCATTTTTTATACATTATTCACTAGATACCGATGCAGATCTCACATTCAAGACAAAAGAATGGTGCATTTGTTCAATTGCGTGCTATTGCTCAAGTCATAGATGACCTACTGGGCCAAGGTATTGCTTATAGCAGCCTGTCCCTCAGCACAGCATCTTAAATTGCTCACTCCACCTGCCGAAGAAACTGACAACCGCTTTGAAGCATGCAGGAAACTGGTTGAGTCTACAGTGCTGTCACATCAAAAGAGCTCTGTCTACACTGATTTTGAGCTGGCAGGTCCGAGGAAAATTCACCTCCCTGAAACTCACTTCCACAAGTCCATACTGCCTGGCTCACATCTACCATCTGCCCTTGGAAGGAGACAGGAGTGCCGCCTAGGACGGCTATCAGGCTGTCCAGCGTTGCCCACATCACCTGAGCAGAGCGAGAGGCAGGGTACTAGTGTGAGGTTGAGCACGGCAACAAGCAACGAAGCCCACATCCACTGCAGTGAGTGTTTTGTGGAGCGTCCTCTGCCAAAGATGGCATGTCACGGTTTACCTGGGAACAGTAATGTCAGCGCACTCTGGCTGTACCAGAGCTGGTAAGTTGTAGAAAGGTAAAAACCCAGGCAGAGGCAACCTAAAGAACTGTTTAAAAAAAAAAAAGGGAGGGGGGGGGGGGAGAAAAGGAGGGGGGAGCAAACAAAACTTGGCTTTCTACTTCAATTTACTGTACAGGTTACACTGCTCAAACTTGCCATCAGAAGGAGTCTGCTTTTCCCCTGTCTGATATGAATACTGGTTTTGCATTTAAATCATCTGCCCTGAAATGTGGATCTTTGATTCAGTAACATAACAGAATATTTCCAGAGGGGGAAAATTGTTTCTGAAAACAAAAACAGTCCTAGTCTAGCAGAGACTGCCTAAGCAGGGAAGGGAGCTGGCACATGAGAATGGAACCAAATGAAAATATTTCCCTCACAGCCCCTACAAGAAAGGCTTTTTTTTATTTGAGCCCCCAAGAGCTCAAATGACAAGACAGCATTAACTTGGAAGGTGTTTCTTACTTAACAGGAGGTAAAACAAGGGAACAGCTAAAAGATGTTATCCAAGATTTCTACCTTCCCCTTTTCAGGGCAAGGGCGTTCAGTCTACTCTGTCCTCAGGGACATCCCAGCTCCCCAGGTAGCTCCTTTCTGACTCCTCCTCAGGCTTTAGACCAGCTCCTTCCAAAGAACCACTGAAAGTCTGGAAAGTCACAGTACAGGATTAGGCCATTTGTGTACTTATGTTTCCAAAGGGCCCAGTCCTCTCTATCCAGAATAATTCTCATTCTACAAGTAGAATACATTCCTTTTAAAAGTGAAATCCCTTGTAATTACTCAGTTAAATGACATGCCACACATTCACAGAACCTCATTAGCTGAAGGGACAATACATATCCCTAAGGCCCTTAATTTTTACTGAGGATTTCTAGGATTTTCTAACCAACAGGAGATTTGCTTGTGTCTATTTTGTGTACCTAACACTTTTCATAAACTGTTTCACATGGTGGGCGGCAGACAGGACTTCTCCACAGAACCTGTAGAATAAGTAAATCACCCCCTATCTCTGAAGATGTGAATTGCTGAGAGAACAGCAAGATTTAATCCATACCAAGATTAACAACCGAATCCATACCAAAATTAACAACTGAACTGATTTTCAAAGTAGTTCTCAGGTGCACTGTTTGCCTCATTGATCTAACAGAAATCAAGATACGCAACCTAAAATTAGTGTCACACATCATTGTGATCTACCAGCTGTAACCATTTCGAAAATTGCAAAAAACAACCCATCACCCTACACAGTATTAGCTGTTAATAACTAACAGGTACCCATTACACGGCAGGAGGGGTTAAGTAGCCTCATCTTGGTCTTAAATACAGATTCTGCTCACATTCTGCAGACTATACCTTACAAATGAGAAATACAACAGCTCCTGGTTGCCTAGGCATGAAAAGTATGTTTCATCAGAGGGAGGATCCTGACTTACCAGTTTACTCACTACCAGTTTATTATCAGCCCTTTTTGTTCTAAGTGTAATTTCTGTGTGAAGACCACTGCATTTCCTTTTTTTTTCTTCCCCCCTCCCTGAAGTTTTGCTGCATACTCTCACACAGGCAACAGAGAAAAAAAAAACCACACAAAACAAAAACAAAACTGTTTTGGTTATTTACAGTCACACAACTGTTCTTTTATCTGTAAGGCAATTACAGGCAACGCAAACGCACATAATGCAGGTTGGCATAACACTGCAGTGGGCAAATCAAGGCCCTATTATTAAAAGGCAACAATGCCATCCCCCCTCTCATTTCTGGATCAGAAACAAAGGACATCAGCCTAGCTCATACACAGAGCAGAAATAACCATCCTGTAGGCTAAAAGTAACAATAACTTGGGATGATCGTTCCCAGTATTGGTGCTGTAAATGAGCTGCAAGCTATCTGAAGGCTTAAAAAAAAAAAAAAACAAAAAACACCCAAACCTTTTAAACCACACTGTTTTACCGAGAGGTACATGAACTTTTCAGGTTCCAGGATCAGTTTGCCAGATGCCTACTAGAGCTTTCCATTAAAAAAAAAAAAAAAAAGAAAAAAAAAAAAAGAAAACCACCACACCAAAAAGAGATATAAAACTGCTCGGTTATTTTTTATCTATCTTATGTATGAGTTCTTTAAATGTAAATATTATATTTAAATTAGCATTTCTGGTTTGCCTGCAATCAAAAGCCTCTAACATCACAAATGATGGCAACAAGGTGGCCTAGCAACCTAGACAGACAGACACAGAAAGTTCAGTCAGTCAGTAATAAAAAGCTTTGGCTGTCTGGCTTCAGGGAGAAGAAAATTGCTTGGAAGATCACTTCAGTACTGTACTAGGTGATACACTATTTTATTCTTTCTGATAGCTGCAGTTTAAAAGAACTCAAAACAGGAAAATGTACATGTAAAGGCTGAGCAAAGATGTGGACTGAAGCTTTATTTTGTTTGGTTTCAGATTCACACTTTTGATAGAGCCTAGGGAGCCAGAGAGAGAAGAAAGGAAACTGTCCCCAAGCGCCTGACAGTATCAAAAGTGGAAACAGCTGCTTAAGTTGCAAGCTTAAGTGGAGTCTAGGAGCAAGGGGTTCTGCAGGCGGGGGGGACACAGCCTTTGCAACGTTAGCAGGTATCACTGCAGTGTATTTGCCAGCAAAACGAAACGTATTTATCAAGTCATGATCACAATTAAATTTTTTGTGTGATTCACCACGATACAAGGAAATGCACTGTCATTCTACTCACCAGCAATTTTGTGGTAAATTTGCCTTGCTGCTCATTATAGACCTAATCCTGAAGGTGCTGAGCATTTACAGCTCCTCCCAGAAAATGAAGGCATTCTGCACTTTGCAGAAAGGTTTGTATTAAAAAAGAGATGGTGTCAGAGCTGAAGATTCTTTCTCCATCCTTCTTCACTCTAATTATATCTAGGCAGTTACAGTGCTAAACTTTATGCTATTGAGAAGCTTTAAATTCTTCTGTCAAAATGATTGGCTTTTCTGTTCCCCAGTCTTCTTGAAAACTCTTTCCTTTCTGTTCCTCTTTTCTTTCTCCCCCCCCTCCCCCTCCCCAAAATCGTTTCCAAAAAGTTTAAAAGCATAATCCTCCAAAGAGCTGACTTCCAAGTGTACCTAACATTTAAGTCTACACCCAGCAGAACACTGAGGCTCTCTGCAATTTTTTGTGATAGATATCGTTTTTGAAGAACTCTTAATGATGAGACCAAGAAACACCTTCTAACTTCACTACTAGTATCAACATCAAGAAAACTCCAAACATTAGCTTGTCTTCAGTCCCTCACAACTACCAACTACTTGCTCAGACCCTGAGCTGCAATGACAATTGGCAAATAAATCTGATTTGGTCATTCATCCAGCAAGCACAGAGCATCAAGATGAACATTTCCAGATTTGACAAGTAATTGCTGTATTAAATACCGTACATGTACATTTCTCAGAAGTTGATGGCCCATCCGTAGAATATTTACTACTAACAGCAATAACCATTCTGGATAAGTGAATATTCGCTTCCAAGGGTAATAGCATCTGCTTACATAAAGGGATATTTTTGGCACATTCTCAAGGTCTCCTTTCTTCTGCCCTGCTGTCAGAACTCTAATCAGGTATGCACTGCACCTACGGCACTCCTGCAGACTCCAGGTAATTAGCCTTTCCACTAATCAGAGAGCATCTCTCATCGCTGCAAACGTACAGTACGCTGCTTGTTCCTTAACCCTCGGGTTTCCTTTGCGCATTTCTTAAAGAATTGACCGAACACTGGTTACCTTTCAATGCGCACCATTTAGAGCTTTCCAAATAAAATCATTTCTGAGCATTTTGCTAGGAGCTGAATTTAAAGACATGAATTATTGATGTTTCAGCTAAAATGTATCCCTGATCTTTCCCTTTTCTTCTAATAGTTAAGAAAATAAAAGCTCACAATGTGTTTCCTCGTGACCATCTTCACATGCCTCTCTGCTTGAAAAATTGATCACCTTAGATAAAAACTAATTTACGTCTGTGATTTATTAAGACAAGAAACTCGTGTTTAAAGGGAAAAAGGCTGTAGTAAGTGTCTATGCTCTGACAAATGGCAAAAAATACAGCTGATTTAACAAATGACTGCTCAATCAATGATGCACTGAGGCACATGACAAAGGGAAGTCAAAATCCATTACATTCAAGAACCTCCTTTAAATTCCACTTCAGTGCACTGACCCTGTTGCTCAATGCTAAAGACTTTACAAGGTTTTCGGAAACATTTAGAAGAGCTTTTGTTTTGGCATTCACTCAGCTGCGCCTCACAATTAACACTGCCAGACTCCTTTCTAATCAATTATTCATTAAGATTACTAGCATATCTTTTGAGCGCCTTAACTTCACATCAGAAGTGTGCGAGGGATGACACATGCATGTGTACTTTACAGAATAAAAGGCAGAGTCTAAGCAGGTTTTAACACTAAATGAGAACAAGGCTAAAAGAAGCGAAATCAACACTTTTAGTCAAAGTTGAGCTTCAGGCGAGCTGCAGGCAGTGCACAGCATGAGAGAATTTGGCTCCAGAAAGTGCCCATGTGTTGACAGCAGAATAAGAGTTTGAAGGCTTAATGGTAAGAAATGTTCCGTCAGTGATAATGTTACACATTACTTACTCAGTTAACTACTCATCTTCTGCAGCCCTGACAGCTAATGATGTGAACCCCGTTCGACAGAAGTTTTACCATTCGCTATACAAACATGTTTACTGCAGTTACCATGGCTAATATCTTGTCCAGTCCAATAAAAAGAGGGAAATAATTTTCAGGAAATAACTATGAAACACAACTGTGCTGAGAAATTAAGAATGCAGATAAATCTGAAAAGCTCCTCAAACTATACAAAAATACAAATACAAATTAATTTGAGCCTATTTCTACAAATCTAACAATATAAGTGCAAGATAAATTATTTTCAATTTTTATATGGCAGAACCTGCTCAATTAAACACAGTGTGCTGGCAGGGAAGGATATTTGACCCCTTAACATTAAGGCATATAACTTAAACATATAGGTTAGGAGGGCTTTGTATTTAAACTCCATCAGAAATCTAACTTGGGCACTGAAGTTAGATGGTGTAAATGCTTCTCCGCACAGTATACAGAAGACCCCTATTATCATAGAATCATTTAGGTTGGAAAAGAGCTTTAAGACCTTTAAGATCATTGAGTCCAACCGTAAAGCTGAAGTTATGAAGTTTTCAGTGCTAGCTTGTATCCACCTGTTTTACCTGCCTCAGAATGAACAGCCAACTAGGATACTAGGCAAGATAAGCCTAGCTAGCGTAACACACTCCAGGCATGCAGAAGCACTGATTCTGCAAGACCTACGTACAGAGTTGACTAGGGAGTTTTGTGTTGAGCTGCATCCCAGGTAGCATTATGCAATGTACGTGCATGCACAGATCTTCAGACAAATATGGCTTAATTGCCTAGCATTTGTGTGTTTTCTAAATATCACAGCATGAGCGAAGTCTAAAGAAAAAAATAAAAGAAGAGAAAGAATAAAATTACCAAAGACTATCAAAGGGGAGAGCCATAACTGTTCAAGTGCCTAGAGTGCTACCAAAGTAGAATTGAGTTTCCTGAGTCTGAAGTTGTATTCGATAAAATCTCATAATCTCTCTAAGTGTGAGCAAGCTGGTAGCTGCCAAATAACACGTCAGTAAAATGACAGAGATATCTAATATTCCTCTATTCTGCATGGCCACAGCTGCTGCCATCTTGACTGAGAAAAGCACCTCTGTGTTTACTTTCCAGACACAGTGATGAGCACTTGCCTCATCAGGTCATTTACCAAAGGATGGATATTGTGTTCTGGTATCTGTTTTTACATTACAGAACCAGTAAGAAAAATTCATCAGCACTTGGAAGCAAGGACCAGGGAATGCCTTTGAACACCTGCCACAGATCCAAGCACTTGAAAATGAAGTGAAGTGACGTTCATTGTGACCACACCTAGCTCCTTAGATTATCAAGGATCAAGTGGCTTAGATGCATAACTCCCACTGACTGAATTTTTTGAAGCTATTTAGTTCACTAAGGACCAACAGAGGTGCCTAGAAGCATTAAAAAAAAAAAAAAAAAAGAGAATAAGGGGCTTAGGAGCGAAATTCCCACTGAAATCAAATTAGAGGCTTTGAAAAGTTTTACCTACCGTGACTTTGCAGAGCATACAGAAAGCTACCAATGCATACTTAAAATGACAACTGTATTCCTGAACTAAAATTCATTATCTCACATGCTGTAAATATCTGCAAAAAGTCTCAGTGTATCAAGAAGTATGCTTGAAACCTTGCCAGCAAAAGAACTCACTGTTATCAGACCAGCATTACTGTCCCCAAGCCAACAACAGAGAGATTTAAAATTGTCCTTGGAAGAACCAACACTTTATAGAATTCTGTAACTGTTCAGTTCATTTTGAATGTACTTCAGAAACAGAGGTAAACAATTAAAAGACAAATCCAGCCCTGGAGTTACTATTCAGACCTCTCACTGGAGTCAGCAGGCACCATTCATATATAGCTATGGGCAAATAAATGAAAATGTACACCACTGTAAATACACCAATTCCAATGGATTTAGACTATGATTGAATTTGAATCATGGAGTACCGAAGTTAGCCCTGTCACCAACTGTACCAGTCTACCAAAAGTTATGAATTCACCATGGTTCCCATGATTAGGGCTGTACACAATTCAATACACAGTTTTTAAGATGTCTCTTGTTCCTGGTAAACTCCCTGTGCTTTCATAGGATTTGGCTACTCAGAAATAACTGTTTCAAGCAGAAATAAAACATTATGGTATCTCCCAGCAAACAGACTGGTATTCCAACTGAAGTACAGTCTAAATCCTGAGAGGATTTCCTTTACTATTCCTGATTTCTTCAAATCATTCAGAGGTGGCACTTAACAGTAGTATTACACTTGCACAAGTTATCTCTGCTTTTCAAAGAGAAAATAATCATTTAGATTTATATGTAAATTCCATGTTCCTTCATGAATCTTCACAGCAATACATGACAGACAGTATGGTATTATGATCGAATATATAGTATCTTAAAAAAAAAAAAAAAAGAACAAGACAGGAAAAAACCTTCTCCCAAAAGCACTATCAATATTCTGTTTAGCATCAGAGGCCTGAACACAAACTACAGCTCTGCAACGTAAAGCAACCAGCCAACAGCCCTTTTGGACTGTTGTGTGCCATTTATTTCTGCTGTAACACAGAGGTCTATTTCAATGATCAGTTTTACAAATGTTCATTGTTGAGCTCACCATCATCTCTAAAACAGATCAAATGGTACCACTCAACAGCCCCTCACTCTGTTTATAACTGTGTACGTAACCCTGTCCTCAGGGTGTATACGAACAATGTTTAAAAGAAAGCAATATGCACAGCTGATCAGACCAGCAGCTGATCAGTATTTAATCATCAAATCCAATAAGGAAACATATGAGGCAGAGCACAGGGTGGAAAACAAAGGTAGGTGGAAAATGTTAAACGAGCCACCAATTTATGGAAGATAAAAACCACTCTCGGAAACAATTTACAAAACAATTTTCTTTTTACACATTTAATAAACATTCTGTCAGAGTAAACGAAATCTCAGAAGCTGGAAGTTTTAAAAAAATCAATTAAAATGAAGTCACAGGGAATGGTGGGGAATTGTTCCTGGCAGTTATTTGATATAGTATGGTTAATATTTCTAGTCAGGCAAATTAACAGTTTTGCTGCTGTAGACGTGCACTTGCACAATGCATAACCTCTGAGGGTTTGTTCTAAAAGTTACAGAAATATATGCATCTTTTTATATAGCTACATTTTAGATGTACAGTAACAGTCATTTACTCTACAAACTTTTATATGGAGGAATTCTACACTGCTAAAACCAGCTGAAAAGAATGTCTGCATCTAAAAAAGTAACAAAATACACAATTCATTCCATGGGGTCCCATTTCACTCGTAAAGAATTCTTGGAAAGCTCTTAGATAAAAATCTGTTTCTCTAGCCATCTGTATGAATAGATAAGCTTTTCTTTAACAGTATTCTACTGTATAATTTGTATTGTGCCACACTCCTATTGACTGAAGAAAATTCAAGTGAGGCAGTGTCAGTTTCTGTTTCTACAAGGAAACCACTGAGCTGAGCAGTGAGGCACATAAGGTCAAATCAGGATTCAACTTGCTGTGTTGCTACCTTAAAATTTTACAGCGCTAAGGAAAAAAACAATGCTAGGCTTTGCAGACACAGTATAAACACCAGTAATTAAACTTTTTCTTTTCGTTATCCTATTAATGTATCCTGAATAACAATATAAATTACGGTTTTTACGTTCCATACCCTTTCACATGGTAAGTCATTTAAAGTTGCAAGCAGAAGCTGTATTTTCTTCATATGCTTCAAGCCAAACTTTGCTTTCTCTTCTGTGCTGTCAAGTGTGGCCACAGAAAGAAGTTCAGGTTTATTTAGTTTACCAATTTCTCCTGACATTCTGCTTAGCAGAAGCTGCTATTCCTCAGTGGACGTTTGCATTAGAGATCTACCCACCTGGACTTCAGGTGCAGGAAGGAAGAGAGAAAGCAGCTTATCTTTATCACCGTGCGCGTTGCAAACACATTCCATTTCACACGGACGGTGAAAGTATGGATAGGCAAATTGATACAACCTTGCCTTGTTCAGAGGAATGGGAAGGGAAAGAAACACAAGTGTTTCACATGCGGAGTTCACTTTCATTTATGTTTGACCTGTACAAGCTGCACAACTCATTCTGGGCTGTCATGGGCCCCTGCCTGCAGATACCAGAAAGTGAAATACAGAGTACCTCTAGCCTATGTGTTCGGACACCCGAGCATGTCAGCAAGAAATAGGAATTTTAGTCCTGCACAGTCTTCAGAAAATAAGACTCCTCCTATGCTGAACCTTGGGCCCTTGAAGCCACAGTTCTGCTGTGATGCTTGGGCATCCCTTCATCCCAGTTCTTAACCCGACTGCATACATGCTAGTTGCCTACTCTTCTCAATCAAAACGCTCTGCTAATATCATACTATGGGGTTTGCCCATATTTCCTGAGCCTGGCACTGCCTATCAGCAACACTCTTCCCTTAACCTGCAAATATCTCAGAATTACATACAAGTACTCAGAGCCAACCAACACCAGCAAACAACTGAAAAGCTTCCTTCCTCAGTGTAGTATTGTACCATACTGTATCATATGTTTGCTTACACACATTCAAGCTCTAATGTAATGTTTTGAAAATTAAGCTGACAATGCAATGATACAAGGGAAATATATCAATAAAAAGAGTTGTATTTGAACTGAAAAATGTGCAGACTAGAAGAAACCTTATGGTGGCATGAGGTTATTTCATATAAGTCATCCTCTTTTTCCCCTCTGCAGATCACACAAGATATTTATGCAAGTCCTGTTAGCGCACGCATGCTCAAAAGAGTGAGCATACACCAAGAGGATCAGCAATGGATTTTAATAAGCACTGTGCTTAATGATTTCCTTTTTTTTAGTGACTGCTAGATTAAAAAACAAAAACATGACCCCAAACAAAACCAAAACTATTATGTCAGCTTGCTTATAGTGCCCCAGAAAGACTACATAAGCATGACACTGAAAGGCATCTCCTATCCCAACAACAGTAAAAAGACTGTCAGAAGTAATGCAATTAAAAGAGGATCCACCTATTGAAATAAAACCATCTCTGAACTAGTTAACTTTGATTTAAAAGAACAAAATAATTTAGTAGGGAACAATGCACACTTGCTAACCTTTCATACCATGTTAACAGGTGGCAGTGCATTTTTCTTTGATGTTTGTTGTGAAGTGAGATTCAAAGAACCTGTTTAGTTATTCTTTGTTACATTTGTATTTCTCTCTTATATCAATAGATACATTAAAAACCAAAAGAAATCCCCCACATATTTTTAACCTTATGAGATAAACCTGTCAAACAGTGCACACAGGCATTTCTGTAGGCGTACACGGGCATCTTGTGACTTTTATTTTGTTGACAGTATAATTGGAGTTACATGCTTTTGACTACTGAAAGATACTGTTTTGCACAGAAGTTTTGTTTGCAGAATCAAGGTATACAGCTGAAATTATCAGAAAGGATATATTCAAAGCAACAAAGGGAAAAAGCAGACGAAGGACAGGTTCCATATGTAAGCCTTTGCCCAAACAGTTCCAGTCTGTTGCTTATCCCAAAAGCAAAACTTTGGACCAGGCTGCTGAAGAGAATAATCTCCTCAGTGAATGACAGTCCTAACGAAGCAGCAAACAAATGCAAGTTTTTCTGATGCCCATCTCAAACCAGGTACTGAAGCTGTGCCTTGTTCCTGTAGGTAATTTTTTTTTATTTTTGAAGACTTGCATTCCAAGAGCTATCTGTTTTCCATTTGGTGTGTGAGCCACTGAGATACCAATGCCCCACTATTTCAATAAAATACCCAAAGTAGTAGCTAGTAAGTGCAGTCAACATATGGAGAAATGGCAGAACCTTCTGGTTAAACCTAACAGAACACTCATCCCAGACATTTTTTTCCTTAAAACCATTTATCTTTTACAACCAGATGCATGTATGTGGATTGAAGAGAAAATACGACAAGTTCACAGAAGATAAACCTGCTGGAATTTATTACATACACAGAAATTACAACTAGCTCAGGAAATACAGAGCTGGAGAGCGAGAGAACTTTCCTTTAAAGTGTCATATATGAATTCCCTGAACTTTAAATATAGTGTTCCTTAAATATATGCTCTTGGCCACTGATAAAGGAAGAATATTCGGTCAGTCTCAGTACGGCAGATTTTATGTTTGCTGCAATAAAGTCTCAGCCACCCATATACAAACTTATTTTCATCAAAAGAATATATTCTTTGTTTCCACCCAGATAACTGAGCAGCCACAGAATCTCTCTGTTGCTTTATTACCTATGTGCTAGGAGAATTTTAGAAATTAAGAAGACAGATTAATTATACCATACAATTTAATTAAGTCTTTGAAGAATAATGGATCCAACAGAAAGCTCCCTAATAATCTGCAGATAGAGCTATGAAAGAACAGTCAGTTCAAAAAACAGGCTAAAAAGCCAAAGTGGCACAAAACCTCCCTTTCCACTGAAGTTATCTTCTGAGTAACTCAGGCACAGCATCTAGAAGTAAATACCTCCACAGTACAAGCCTCAGTGAACGTATCTGCAGCTACAACCTCCAAGATTGCTCGGTCAGTCTGAATATTATCTGAGATGTGTCACCTCTGCTAGCAATTAGATGCTTTCTGCAATGCGCTGCCTTGGCACAGAGCATCAGCTTCTTACACAGGCAGCGAAGACACCATAACGGACACTGCTCTCTTTCTGACTGAACATTTCCAGGCTACAGAGAAAACAAAGCCTACCCATTCACTGTTTTCTAATGAATCAAGATGTACCGCTGGTGGCTGAGGGATGTAAAATGTCCAACAGCTAGGAGAATAGCCCCAAGCTCTTGCCAAATTATGCACTTCAGTATTACAGATCTGCTAGCAAAGTGTATCAGATTTTCCTCCAACATGATATTTATTCTTTTGGACAAAGAGGACAGATAAAAATAAATTGTTGAACAAAATCTGATACCCAATGGAATAACACGGTGTTCAGCAGGGAAAGGTTTTCAGGCACAGCAAAATATTACAGAATCTCAGATGACCAGGACACACACACAGTAAATGCAAATGCATTCACTGACATAAAGAAGTGTGGAAAACTTACAAAAATAAAATTCATTAATATAAAATCTTCTTCCATTGCTGAATCCACCTGAAAACTTAACTATTCAGTTAATGGGTACATACAAAGCAAAACCACAAACCACCATAATTTTCAAAAATGGCATTGTGAATAAGACATGATAAAAAGTGCATTACTTTATTGAAAGTGTATGACCTTTCATGGTCAACAAGATACAGAGAACACAGCCATCTGTATATTTTATTTGTTTATCCCCATCTTGCAACATGCTTGGTCTCAAAATTAAGGACACTAATAACTTGTTTTTTTAAAAACAAATAAATAAATAAAAAAACCCCAAAAAATCCAAACAACAAAAAACCCTAGTACATGAATTACAGTAGCAATTAGTTCTATGTTAGTGCATCTGGATTAGGGGAAATTCTGCAGATGGATGTATGTGCATTTGTCTTACTGACATCAACGCAATCCCATCCGAAAACAGGATTTCACTTATCATATACTTGCAATCATTTGAAGGGAAAACCTGCAAAGAGTTCTCTAGTAGCCATCTGTCCTTCTTATGCCAAAACAGTGTAGACAATTATAGCAGTTTTCCTTTCAACCTCTTGAACAAAGTACATTAAAAAGGCTTGATCAAATCCTTTTTATGCAATATATGTCACATTCAGTGAATACAAATTGATGACCTTGCCCTTTGCCCTGGCAAACTCTCTTTGTCTTTCCTATATGAAATGGCATATTTGAACACATTTCTTAAATGTTGCCTCGATTGCATTTAGAGAGAACACAGGCAGCTAAATGTTAATTAAAGGAACAAATGTGGTTTCTTAAATGCTCTTCTTGTACACAATTTTAACACACTCTCTCTCACATCAAATATTATCTGTATAATGAAATGCCAGAAAGGAATATTATCCAAGTAGGTTAAAAAGAAATGGCACAACCTCAAATAATTCAATGGTACAGTGAAAACATAAATCCTCCTTTTTGTACCAAAGCACCAACAGATTGCCTCTAAAGGGAATACGATAAACTCTTTAAAAAAACTCAAGCACAAATTATGTTTAATAACTTACATAGCCATGGACAATTCATTAGGCTGCTGTGACTGAAACAGACTAAAGAGCACCTCTCCTTTTTGTTCAGTTTAGTATGCAAATGGTTGTCAAACAGCCAGAGTAGCTGGTTTCACTGATTTTTCTACACTGCCAGTTAATCAGTCTCCTATTTCATCAGTATGCAACCTTCATACACACTTACAGGAGAAACAAAAGCATAAAAAGGAAGATATAAGTGCTTACCTACAAATTAACAGGGGACTCTCAGCACTAGAACACAGTTATTTGCATTATTTGTTTTACAGTAGCGCTAAATGGTTAGACAACTCAATGTGCAGCGAACTGTATGTATTTATCAGGCAGTGTCTTCCTCCAAAAGTCTATAACCTGGCTTATGAGACATACATTAAAAAAATCCCAGAGGACAGAAAAGAAAGCCAAGAGACAGATAGATATATGAGGGGGTCTGTCTGGTTCTGTTGCCCTTTTTTTTTTTAAAAACTGGATTTTTAACAGAAATCCCTAAAGAGTCACAGAAGTTAAGAGTAATGTCATGAAGTGAGCAAGCAAACAAGCGCACCTATCTGTTCACATGCTCTGGAATAGAATGGATTCAGCAGATATTTATATAGTTCAAGTACAAGGTATTGAGATCTAGCACAATATGAGACATTGCAAAGTACACACCCAGATCATTCAAAGCACTTAACATAAAATTGCATGTAACAGGCTGGCAAAGAAGATGGATTACGAGGAAGAGTCAAATATGTGTTATTTTTGTGCTGACTGCCATTGCTTGACCACTAGGAAGGTAAGAACAGGCATTTGATAGGGGGCTGGTTACTAGAAGGAGAAACAAAGAACACTGTGTCACATGCATGTCACAGTCCATATTAACAATGAATAAAACAGAAAAGGCTGTTTCTTTATTCACCTTTTGGTGGATAAGATGACCTGTCCATGAATAAATGAGGACTGAAGATCCCCCCACTTTGCTTCATCCAGCAGCAGATAAGACAGGTAAGAGGTCCCTTCTCTAGCAGTGTAGCCCACGCTCCACTGATCAACCACTGGTGCTCACAAAGGGCATTTCTCCTCTGATTTCTTGCACAAAAGCCAGAAGAGTTCAGGCTCCATCTGATTTGAGTACTCTGGCAGGCTTTTTCTGGACCCTTTCCTGTAATATCCATGCCCCTCAGAAGCACTACCAAGTCTTAACTTCGCTATCAAACTGTGTTATATATCTCTCAGGTGTTCAAAAATACAACTGGAAGATCTTAAATAACTTAAAAAAAAGGCAGTGTTGACTATATATTTACAGTGCTACTTATATACCCATTTGGTACTATTTTGTGTCTCAACTCTTAAGTTTAGCATTTGAAAATTAAGTGATTTCATGTAACCTTATCTTAAAAATATTTGCAGATGTTCAACTCAAGCAAAAGGGGTTTGAAAGCAGTAACATTTCTCCAGCTGGGAAGACATTCATCCTAGTTATCCAAAGAAAGAATATTATGTAGATGACTTGTCATGTGGTCCAAGGAGGGAATCCAGTACAGCCATGAGAAGAACACTATCAGAAAGACTGTATAAGAGTAACAAGTATATGAGCTTACAGCATTTCCATTTTTCTAATCACACTCAGATCTCAAGACTGGAATGAAATATCATAGAATCATTTAGGTTGAAAAAGATCTTTAAAGATAATCGAGTTCAACAGTAAACCTAACATTGCCAAGTCCACCAGTAAACCATGTCCCTAAGCTCCATATCCAAACATCTTTTAAATACCCTCCAGGGATGGTGACTCAACCACTTCCCTGGGCAGCCCGTTCCAACACTTGACAACCCTTTCAGTGAAGAAATTTTTTCCTAATATCCAATCTAAACCTTCCCTGGTGCAACTTAAGGCCATTTCTGCTTGTCCTATCACTTGTTACTTGGGAGAAGAGACCAACACCCACCTCACTACAACCTCCTTTCAGGTAGTTGTAAGAGAGCTATAAGGTTAATATAAGGTCGATAAGAGAGCAATATGAAGCATGCTTGGTTGTTTTTTCCTGGCTATAGCTTGGAGCACTTCAATATTTGACATAATAAACTTCAAAATACACTACCAAAAAAAAAAAAAAAAAAAAAACAAACAAAAAAAACCCCCACCCACCAAACCCCACAAACCAAACTCCATAAAAGCAACTGCTCCTTCTAACCCTTCTGTTTTGCAGCAAAACATTAATTAAAGAAACCTTGCACTTTGGCACCAGAACAGCCTTTTCCATTGACTTTCATCAGGACAGAATTCTACCTTTTAAGTCTACACAAGACACAGCTTCACTTCAGTCTCTTCTAGCAAAGCTGACTAATAAATTGTTACCCTTAGCCTCCTCTCCTTTGGCCACAGTTAACCATCTCCTCTTCTTCAGGCATACACATGAGATCATTTCTAAAATGGATCACAAACATGATCCAAGTGGGGGAAATAAAATGCAGGTTTCTGGTTTTAAACTCAGCTTATTTCACTGTACTGGTCTAAAACATGGCCCAAGAAACAAGCATGTTGGCACCTTTTTTTGCAGCATGAGAGGAGCTGAAAGCAGGGTTGTCACCTCTTAAACTGGCTTTGTCACCAGAGAAGTCAGTGAGGAATTGCACCTCAGATTAAAAAAAAAAAAAAAAAAAAAGGCAAAAGAAAAAAAAAAATATCCCATTTTGCTTGATCACACTTCCCTTTTTGGAAGTGCTGTTTAAAAAAAAAAAAGCATATGTAAAAAAACCCTGACAGTTGCTGGACGGGAATATTTGTTATTCTGAGTACTCTGCCTCTACCTACCAAAAGAACCCTCAAGAGACAGGGTAGCTTGAAGTGAATAAGTAAGGGATAGTTTTTCCTAAATGCGCTTATTTGAAGCTTGTAGTATAATCCCACACGAACGCAGCATTTGAAGCACATTGCTTGCTTTATCAAAGCACCAGAGCAGGCAAAGCAAGAAGTTTAGTGTTCTTCAATGTCGCCAGGCATCAGCAACCAACTGTGAACAGCTGAGACGTCATCACTGAAACATACAAAACTGCCTAATGCCCATTTTGAGCCACTTTGGAACCCATCTTCCTGCCCCCATTTTTTTCCAAACAAGATTAACTCCCAAATCATAACATTTCTTTTAGAAGGCCAAGTTCATTTTTTGACCCATTCAATGTTTTTTCACTTTTTTAGTTCCATTCACCTAAACAACCTGTTGAAATCAATGCATTTCTAATGATCCCAGATTCATGGTAAAGTGACTCTGGTTTGACTTACTACAGAAACTCTATGAAAGCATCCCGCAAAACACCCCTCTCCCAGCCATTTCATCATTGTTCAGGGCTGTACAAAATAAAACTTGCACTACTGAAGTCTCCTGCAGGACCCCACGGAAAGACGTTACTGTGGCAGGTACCATAAAAACTAACAGTCTCTGACCTAACAGCCTACAGTTATATTGACATGCCTGAGCAAAGGATATAACCTCAAACCTGCTCACCAGCTTGTTTCCTGAAAAGACTACCATGTCCTTGTTAGACAGAAACAACTTTTAATCACTCAGTAGTTACAGTGAAAGGCCTGACAGCTCCCTAGAGAAGACATGAGACATCCAAGATGTCATTTCTAGCAGGTGAGTTTACTAACTCCACTTGTGACTTATCTGGAAGTGTTTCTCTCTGGTCACATAGTAAAACCCTGCATGCTTTTCACACACAGATTTACCCTTTCAGACATATTTTCAGTACTCCTTAAGAGGAAAAACTTCTGTTAACCAAGAAAAAAAAATAATTCAAGCATATAAGCTTCAAAAATAAATTTTCTTCCTAAATGTTATAATATACTATAACTGTCCGAGTGGTTCTGTAATCCTTGTGATACACTTTTTTTGCCTGTGCATTAGGGATGATCATGAAGAGAGCTTCAAGTCACGATCCACAGTGCTACCACCGTTACACTGACCACCACTGCCTTCTGCCAACACAACCAGAAACCACCCTGTGCTACAGAGGCCTGACACCAAGTGGATGGTGTGGCCACAGAGCAAACAGGACACACCAGTGCAGAAGGACTCCTCTCCTGTACAACAGCATATTTACCACTAATTCTGGCATGGACTTTGAATTACACAGAGGAAAAAGGCTTGGGAAGAGGACACTGGAAATGAAGACATGGGCTGGGAGCTGAAAGCAGCACCCAATTTGCAGGACACAGAGAGACTTGGGAACCAGCCAGTTTTGAAAGGGTTGGTTCTATTGCTGGTAAGCCACAGAAGTCAAACAATGCCAAAAAATATGCCCACTGAGCCAAGGCAGCAGGAAAACCTGCTTGGCACAAATGCAAGACTCCCAGAAGCAGTGACAGAAGAACAAGGGAACCGGAGCCCGTGGTTTTGCAGGGGTAACTCTTGTTGCATGAGACTTGTGAATAAGAAATTCATTTTCTGAAGTCCATGATTCTTTGCTTTCCTGACAAGTGGTTCCTGCTACGGGTAATTAGGAAACTAAATGCTCAACTCATCACTAGATAAGGGGAAGGTGTGTGTGAGATAGACTAAAAATAATCAGCATAGAGAACAGGCTGGTTAAGCCTGCGCCAAAATCCTTGTAAGGATGTTCTCTCAGGCTGCATTTCACTTTTGAAATCAGAGGCTAAGCCTGCTCACAGAGATGCAAGTCAATTCAGAAACTCAGCAGCCCAGATCTGCTCCTTTTCAAGAGCAAGATGCTGATAATCCTATTTTTGTGTGAAGTTCTTGGAATTTCTACTAATTGCAAGTTAGTAGAAACTAACTGGGAAAACAAACTGGGAAACAGAAAATGGGAGCTGTCACTTTTCACAGACAGCCCTTAAGATGCCTCCCAGCACTCGACCTTGTACGTGCCACTCGCTTTCTTCTTTAGCACCCGTGTTGTGTATTGTTGATCTCTGAACTAAGATCCTGGTTCCATGGCCTAGGGGCCAGTTTTTTTTCTGGTCAAGGAGGAGATCAAGCATAACCTGACATGTAACTGAGAGCTCCTTTGCTAGGAAGCAAAACTAATCACAGTCTACACCCAGAGGTATGCAACCCTGTGGGATTCAGAGACTGGATTCAACCATGGCAGGCTGGTGGCTACCTGTGGTGACTGCAACCCAGACCTGTTGCATTTTAATCACAGGCACAGGTCAACCAGCCTATACAGCACAACACAACATGCTGTGCGCCAGTCACACAAGTATTTATGAACCAATGCCAGAACACGGGGAAGTAGGATTCTTGCTTTCTATTACTGGTCCTAGGAAACGATTGTTGTTTTATGTTGAACCAGGGCTCTTTGTATCATCTATTACCTGTACACTTTTGGTTGTCCAAGTAGATCCAAAGGTATGAACTCAAATAACAGACATCAGCCTCTGCAATGCTTCAGTCATAAAGCATCTGCATACACAATATTTTGAGAAGGCAATGACAAAACGTGCTAACAGAGTGACAAATTAAGCCTCTAATTTCACAAACTCATTCTGAAAACTGTGCCAAACAGTAGAAGAGTTGGCTGCTTCTACTGGAGACCTGAACTGACTTCAGGGAAGCCTTTCGTTACCACATTAGTAGAATTAGCAAATAAATGTGAAGAACACATAAATATTGTTAGTAAAATACTGAGATCAGACTTAAGGTCTCAGGGTTTGTAGACCACAGAAATAAAGTTGTATACAGACAATCTTTCTTATGGTCTGATTACCTAAGTATTGTCTTCAGCTATAAAATAGTTCCAGAAGCTGCCATTCTCTTTTCTCTTCCATCCAACCTTTTACTTCTGTTCCCACATGCTGGAATATCATCTTCTCACTTAAGACAGCTGTACGATAAACCAGACTACTGCCATGGTCAGGATTTAAAACACAAAGCCCAGGGAAGCCACAACAAACACAGAAAGGGTTATTTTAATACTCAGACCAGGTCTGTCTTCCAGCCCAGTCCCATCGCTAGTTGTGTTAGGACAATGGAAGACACGGCAACCTGCAGGGGATATGTGGGAATGAACAGCCGTAAGTGCTGCTAAGGAGAACAGGCAATTCTCCTGTTCTCTTCTTTTGCTTCCCTGGAGTTACAAGAAGGTTTCAGCAGCAGGAACCAAAGCAAAACAAGATACCCCTAAACCCCCCAGTAAATGAAAAGGGTGGGGGGAATCTTTTAAACTGTCTCTTCCTCACAAGTGTTAAACTGATCTTTCAATTATTGATAGCTCACTTTCTCAAGTGCCCACTGAACTGGAAGCTGCCTAAATCTGTATATTTCAAGACAACAGTCAATGAGAAGTACACCCAGTCTTACTAAAAAAAGCAAGCAAGCCCTATGTAAAGCAACTCTGCAATCTGGGACTGTGAGTGGACTCGCTGTTTGCCACTATAATTAATCTAACTGAAAACTGGAACAAAGATTAAACCTACTCCTATTTAAAATCGACAGCTTCATATTAAAATGTCATTTATACCAGTACATTAAGAGAAAAATGAAGCTTTTGTAAATGTTTTTGCTTAACATGGCAGTGACATATTCAGTGTGAAGTAGAGTTTTATCTCGTTATATAAAACAAATGCAACTTGTATAACATCACTCCAAATACTAAATTGCTATGAAAAAGAACATGTGAAAGTGCAGATTTGAATTCAGAAATAAAAAAACAGTGAAAAATTATATCTCCTGAAGTTACATTAACTGCACAATAACTGTCTGTGGCTACGCTTTAGCAGCTTCACCAGTCAACCTATCAGTTGTGAAGGCTGGGGGGGAGGAGGAAGAGATATTGCATAAAGTGAAAATAAAAGTCTTCTCTTGTAGAAGTCAATACATCATCTTAAGCTACAAAAAAATGGTCCCTAAACATCCGTAACTACAATCAGTAATTGTCATTAAAAGCTCTCATTATATAGAGTAAGTGTAATTAGAGCATCTTGCCCGCACAGGGTGCAGCACACAGAGAATGTTAGCAGGATTCATAAATTAGTGCCAAATCAGTCTCATTCCCATCTACCACACAATCTGCTGTAAAAGAGAAAAATTTTATTTACACACATTAAGGCAAAGCCCGCTGGCCTCTACAAAATTAGCCTAAACACAAAATGCAGGTATTTGAGGGACCCCTTATTTCATTATGTGTCTTAGGAATAAAGGGATAAAGTTTGCCATCAATAACGCTGAACATATCTGCTGAACCCCGCAGATTCCAGGGCATTAATAATTTAAACTCTTATGGGAATTTTGTCATGGTGGAGATAGGACTTGTCTGCAAACGGAGCTCAGGGGATGTTCAATATGATCTATTCTAGTATACACACACAATTGCTACATTTATCATGATGCAGAGGAAAAGAATGGTTCTTTCTTAAGGACTTCAGGAATGTTTCTTCTGTAATTTACACAATAAAACCTCTTAGTATTTCTAACAAAAAAAAAAACCAGGTTCTAAAAAGATACTCATAAGAATTATACTGAAAAGGCTTCTTCTCTCCCCATGTCTATTACTCCTGCATGTACAGTGGTGTTCAACACATAAAATGGGATGGGAAGTCAGCAATCCAGCTCCTGACAGTAGTGTTGTCTACGCAAGATAGACACAGATACTGTATGAGATTATGGCCCAAGCAGATAAAGCTGTGTGCTTGACTCTGATATTTATACTTTTAAGTGCAAATCTAATAGCTATGTATGTAAAAAAGTCAGTTATGTGCACAACTACTAGATCTCAGTGCAAAAAACCCCTTTTGTACACGTCAATGGTAAGCACAGAAAGAACACATCCTTCTGAGACGCTGCGGTATTTGTGTAAAACAGACTAAATTCAGGCATTTATGCAACAGCTAATCTAAGGTAACTCTAGGTATGAATACATTTACGCTGTAACAAGTGTATTTGTGTTCTGATTTAGCATAATGATTTTCCACATTTTTGTTCTATAATGGAAGTAAGCTCAAAAGGAGTTCAAAACAATTAGGCAGAAAACCCTTCCTTTCATAACCAAGCCCTAATTCTTAGAATATAATTTTCAGAAAAAACTTCAAAACCATTTCTCTCCACATGCTTTTCATGTACACAAATTGCACTTTCACTATGCCAGGCACACACAACTCAATGTGCACCACAGTTCTCAAGTGGCAGAAGGACCGATGCTCCATCACAAAGCTCAGGCGCTAGAGAAGATAAAACAGTATTTACAAACCCAGGAAAGTACCTCAAAGTATTTCTTTAATTTTCTAAATCTCCACTGAAATAATATTTCAGTCAATGAATTTACAGGTGATCAGAAAGAGAATCCTTTAAGATATTCCCTGCAAAACCTGGAGGATAGTGTCCAAAGGCTGTACAAGATTACTGCCTGATTATCCATGAAAACTGAACTCCCTATGAGTTCAATTCAAGAACTTTATCCTATAATGTTATAAAACAATTATTTTTCTATTGGGATATTTGTAACAGAATCAGTCTGGAAAATCTAATTCAAAAGTTTATCACTAAAGCCGCTTTTACTTGATGTCAACACCCTGAAGAGCTATGTTCCCATCTCAGCTTAAACACATTATGTTAGTGTTGGCTCTCAAATGATTACGGGGATGAGGCATCCTGTATTTCTGATGACAAGAAGAAATCATGGGAGTGAGAACAACACACAGGCAGAGGATGTGTGGCAATCACGCAGAGGGAATGTGCAGGATAGTTGTGGTCTGTGCATCCTTGTCCTGAAACAGGAGCTCCCAGGTAGGGGCCGTAGGGTAACCCCAGTCCAGCCTGACCCAGAACTTGCTGTTCTTCCTTCTGCACCAAAGCCAGCACAATCCAAGCCCTCCCCAGAGATCTGCTAATCCTCTCTTGCTTATGCTTCTCCAATATATCATCTTAATTTAGACCTCCCAATCTCTAAGGCTGTCCTGTCCCAAAACCCGTCTCCATCACAAACCTCTTTTTAATGTGCTTGGACATGTCAGTGCTCAACTGAACTCTGATGACTGCTGGATTTCCCTCTCGCTAGTTCTCCAAAGAGGAAGAAACTCCTCCTTACTCTGACAGAGCTTTAAGAAATCCATGCACCAAGGATATAACCAAAAATTTATCCAGACAGCCTAGAGACAGTGACTACCACTGCAGCAGACATGCGCCTATAAGTCTTAATCTATATCACACTTATCTAGGGTGCTTGACCTGCTTTATGAAACAGATAGAAAAAACACTACGACCTTATCAATCAGTGATGGCCTTTTCTGCCCTAAAAGAAGCACAATAATTTTCTGGAAGAGGGTATATAGAGGGTTTTTAATAGCTTTTAAAATAATTCCAACAGCAAATAAAACAAATTATACCTCCTCCCACATACAGACGATATAATTTCCTGTATATTATTCCATAACATGGGCTTGAGATGTTCTCAATACAAGTTCCGCTGGCACTGGACTGTGCTGTTGTCTGAATTAGCATGACAATTAGAATCCCAAGAGTCACAAGAAATCATACTAAAAAAATAAAAAAGGAGCCAGCATAATGCCACAGTTTGATGTAGTAGGACTCTCATAATACATGTTTCCAAATATCTTTGGAGTGACGTATCCCATTTTGACAGATCTTTATGAATGAGGGGAAGATCAGCCCCCCACTAATGCTGCTTCAGGGTAAGCAAACTGAGATAGTAGTGATGAAATTCTATTTTCATTCTCTGACTTGAATACGTATACATGTTGATCGGATTTGGAACTGGAAGACAAAATGGCAGACGGGCCAGCTTTGCTGGGAAGCCCACACTGTAATTAGGAGGGGACAAAAAAAAAAAAAAGAACAGCAAAACCATACTTGTACTTTTATTAACTGCGTGACTAAACTAAGCGATAAGGCAGTACTCTATAAATATTAGACTTCATCTAGATTTTATTATTTTGCAAGCTGTTTGTGTTACAGTGATGCTCTTAGCTTGTATTTTAACTACCTACTAAAAATATGGAAATCATTAGTAATAAATACATTTTACACATGAATTCATGTAACAGTTCTTTGTTGGGGATGCTACACAGTCTATAAAATGAACTATGTATTAGTCTTTTGCTCTGCTTTAATTGGCCTGGAAAACAAGAAAGATGCATAGAAGCTGTTCTCAAAGTCAATAACTAGAAAAATCTTACTGAAATGTTGTAGACGAGTTAAGGCTAGAGTAAAATTTACATTGTTATTTTGCGAACTACTTCATTAGAGTCCATTATCTGTATTACAAATGCACCACGTGGGCTTTCTGGGGACTTTATATGACTTCATATGATTTTTGCACCCGCTGTAGGGAACTCAGTTCTGTAGCACAGGAAAAGATACAATGACTGTCACTGAAGGAACAAAAATGCGTGTCTCAGCACCAGTTATCAGAAATTAGAGAGAAACAGAGCTAAGTATAGGTGCCTATGGGTAGAGGTGCATGGAAAAAACAGTAAAACATGTGGGTTTTATTTGTTCTTCTTATGGAAAAAATAAAGTAGATAGACATAAAATACAACTATTTATAGCCTTTTCCAATTTCAAATGACTGGTTTGCCAGCTGCATGCTGTCTATCTCCCAGGAAGAATTGGACAGACACTTGAATATCTGTGTCACTCATTACAACCAAGCTTTCTCAACCATATACAGAATATTTACAGACTATGGACTAGCTCCTCCAGTCAGAGCAGAACTGCTGCCAACGCAAATACCACACCCCATCAGGTGATGGGCAAAACAATATTATCTATTTAGGAAAAAAAAAAAAAAAAAAAAGCACTTCTCTCATGACAACATACTTTTAGAACTAGCAGATCCAGGGACTACTTACTAAGAAAAAATCCTGCAAAAGCTGTCCTTTTCTTGCAGCCATTCTAGGTGATGGAGGACAGCACCATGTCCCCGTTATTGTCTCCCTTGCTAGCCAGATGTTATGCTATTGCAGGGATCCTACCACCCTCTTCTCACAACAGTCCAGAGTGAGAAGAAATTGACTGTCCCTTGTGCTGAGCAGGGGCCTCAGTACTGCTCCTCACTTCAAGAGATTCTATCTCCCAATCCACTTTCAATTCTAATTTATCCGAGAATTAGACCTCCTACAGATTGATTACTAGCTCCAGGCACCTGATAAGTCATGACAAAATTAAATTCACAGGCTAGTACAGTTTATTAGCGGGTTACTGAGTTGCTGGAAGAAAAGAAAACACCCTCACCCCTCTCCCAATGCCCTCCTACCAAAACCCTAAACAAGCTTCACACGACCCACGTAAGACACCTGTAAATCATGAAGCATAATGTCCACACAAATCCTATGAAGTCCAGAAAAGAATGACCTGTAAATTAACACCTTATACCACTTTGACAGGAGTGTGCTGAAGGACCAGCCACAAATTTCCCAGTGTCTGAGGATTTGTACAGCAACACTACTAACACTCAGTCTCCCTCATTTATGGGAATTGTATTTATCTGCAATTGCATGTTTGCACTGCATGTTCCTGTAAAACACCTAACTGGCAAATAAACTTACACTATGGATATATCTAGCTGCATTATGCACTCTCTTTCCACAGCAAAAAACTTAAACAATGAAGCAAATTCTGTTAGCTGCTCATCACGTACCGTTAAAAAGATCACATGGGAAAAAAAAAAAACCAAAAACATCATAAATGCAGAAGGACCTTCTCCCTAACTGCTGCACTATCTCACACAATAAAATTAATAATTTAACTATCTGAAACTTCACATGTGCAGGGCACTGCAAGTAGACCACTGGCATTTTCACTTCAAATTTATATAGTCTTTAGTCAGTATACTTAATCTGCATTTCTAACACCTGCTTCAGTTGGCTGTGAAGTGCAATGTTATCTATAAAATTCTTTCATCTTTGTACTGTCCATCTAACAAAAAATATGATGGTGGATAATTATTTGACTTTAAAAAGGATACGAAACTTTTCACATGTTTTTTGATCATTTCTTGAAAGACATGCTCATATATTTGACATTCCATTTTATTAAAAGGTTTGAGTTTTTTTTAAAACCTGACTTTCACATTATTCATGTTATCTAATCCTATGTAATATACTTCTTCAAATAGTTAACATTCACTTTCCATACAGTAGTAAAAACGTGGGAAACAAACTAGACCACAATTAAGCAATGAGGCATGACAAGATGTGCATTTTCAGGCCATTAGTACCTGCCTCAAATGCACGAGGAAGAAGCTAGAATGACTTTTTCACTCAGGTGGGCATCAACACTAGCAGCTGTATCATACCACACTATAAAGTGATATATAAAGAGTATGCAGAGGGGGTGAAACTGCATACAGCTATCATCCAGTGGGTTTATGTCAGGCAAAAAAGCTGTTCCCAGTCATGCACTGTCTCAGTCAAGTTAAACACTAGAGGAATAAAGGTATCCCATGAAAGTGTCCAATGTTGAGCTTTCAAGACATTGGTTGAAAACCAGCAGACAATATGAAGCATGGTTTATAAATGTAGAAACAACATCCCATCTTCATATATTAATGTACAAAATTTTCTATTTGACATGGTGTGGTCACCCCATTTTTATACAAGTAAAAAGAATTGTTTTTACTTGGATGTAAAAAATAGCAAATTTTCAAATGCTTCATCCTGTCAGAGCTCACATACAGTCTTTTCAGGGTGTGACTCCACTTTGTACAACATATTGAGTTTTTCACAGATAAAGTCAGATGATCATCTAGTCTGACCTTCCACCAACTAAACAGGGAAAGGACATCACTTAACCATTCTTGCAACAAGCCCTTACACTGGAGTTGACCAAGAAATTACCTTCAGAAAATATTTTAGAAAAGGAATTTTGTGATACAATCATCTTTAAAAAGTAGAAGCAACAAATAAACAATTTACTTATCATTACTGGAATGAAGGAGAAGGAAAGAAGATCCCGGGAGGTGAATTTGCTCACATCATGCCGGAAAGGTGATAAACTGTATAAGCAAGCCTGAGTCTCAAGGCAAGTGAAGGAATTATCTCCAAGATGGTTTGGGTTTTCTTGGGGTGGGTTGTTTTGGTTTTGGTTTTTTTTTTTTTTTTTTTTTTTTTATTTTTTATTTTATTTGGTTGGTTGGTTTTTTTTGTTTCGTTGGGGTTTTTTTTTGGGGTGGGGTGGGGGAGAAGGGTTGGTTTTTACATAAAGTCAAAATGAAAAATCTATTCCAATGATGGAACAGTGTTAAAAGAAGTCAGATAATGACAGACCGTTAATGAAAATATTTCTCTCCCTCCTTCACAATAACCGTTATTTCAAAACATGTGCCATTAAGGATTAAAGCTGTAGGTTGTTTTGATACTTTGAAAGAAGCTAAGGAAAAAAAACAAAGCGAAGGGAGCCCTCTCAGCAACAAAGCAAGTACAGCCATTCAAAAAAGTTCATAAACTACTTCTGTCTCATACTGAAGGGTCATGCTGGTTTCCCAAAACTGCCTTTTAAAAGGCCAACAAAATAAAAAACAAACACAAACTTCCAAAGGAAGTTCCAGTTTTATGATAACCATGCCTTCCTTGCTAGTTGAGTTAAAAGACTTTGCGAAAGCTTTTGACCTAACCTCTGGCACTTCCATTAAGACAGTATTTGTCACCCTGACAGCAAGGGGAATGGTTTCCAGCCACTCAGCTTATAGTAATAATGACGTCCCTCTTGTTTTTACCCCAAGAGACTGAGGGCTGCCAGTTCATGGACTGCTGAGTTTTGAACAGGCACTGCTAGGTCAGATAGAGAAGAACCACAGAAAAAACCCATCCAAATCCAGACAGAGCTTTAACCTCTTCTGGGCCAAAAATCAAGAAGCTTAATAAATTAATGTGTTTGGGTTATTTTTCCTCCCCCAAAGAGTCAACTTAAGGTAAAAGAAGGTTTGCATAGAACAATTCAGCACTGGTATTGCTGTTTGTAAGGGGATGTCATAAAACATACATACTGCTTTCTAGAATTCAACTCTTGCTAGCTGCTGAATCCACATTTGGTGGACAAAAGGAGAAAGAGTTCCATGTGTCATTATGGATTACTGCATCCATGTAGGTGACTCCTCAGCATACCAGACTGTATTTTATAACAAATACAGATGCCAAGTGAAACGACTCCTCCTTGCAGCAGCACTAGTTCAAAGTGCTAACAAAGCAGCAGAAAGACAGAGGTTTAAATACCCCTGTTCCAAACACAGGAGTGATTTCTCTCCATTCCCCCTTGCCCCAGCACACACTTTTCTCTTGCAGGTGACTAAAAGCTGCAGGACAGAAGAAAGATCATTGCTCCATTTCAAACAGAAGCTAAAAGTTCGGGGGAGAACATAAACAGTAGATTCTAAAAACATTTTCATTTCCTTTTGATTAATTTTTTAAAAGGGAGGGAGAAAATTATATATTTTGTGCCTTTCCAAATCTTTCTGCAGGGAACATTTGCCCTTAAATCAGGCCAAATGACTACATGTTTGTATACAGCCACAGCCCTAGAGGAATGCAGTTTTGCTTCTTCTAGTATTAAAAGATACTACAGAGAGGGCAAAATAAAAACCAAATTGTCTTTCATACTCCTTCCCTTCTCAGTTTCTCCTTCATGCACCAACCTACCTAACATAAAGAACCAATAAATTAAACATTTGGTTCCCACAGACACAACTAATTATTTGCAAGAACTTTAAATATCGTTTTACAAATAAATTGTTCAAAGTTTTATAGTGTAAACTTACACCTTTTTAAACAAAGTAAGCAAATATTTCTCCAAGCATTTGTCAGAAAACAAATAGAGCAGCTTTTCAATGCAACCATTTTTTAAAACTGATTTCAAATAAGTGATATGACATCCCACGATACAAACTTCAGTGACTTATCTAGAAGTCAGACATCTTGATCTTACTTTCTAACAGAACTAGTGATATCTCTCCCTATTAATTTTACTTTCTTTGTCTTGGAGTAAAAAGACAGGAAACCATTGCAAAACAGAAGACTAGGAAACACCATGAACTAGTACCAGAACCTTTTCAATACTATGATCTGCATACAAGTTCTGCCCTAGTGCAATTGTTTTTTTTCAAGCCCTGACCACTAACAAAAAGTAAGAATCAGAAAAAATAGCCCAAAACAAGTATATTCTTTTGACAAAGAACTTGACAAAGAACGCTATATTTTCACAGTAAAGAGGGCAATGATGAATTTTACAAATTATGACAAAAGTAATCTTAGACAACAAACTGATTTTATACTGAAACTGTGTATCAGCACAGATGCTATTTACATACTAATCCAACAAATTGCCTGATTATATAATATTAAACACATACATTTCCTCCTCTATATGTTCTCCAAATGATAGTTACTAAAGATACATACTCTTCTGACTCTGTTATTCATTAGCATTCATTTAAAATGGCATCAAGCTTTTTCTAAATTTCTCGTACTCAATGTTCATTAACAAGAGAGATGACTGTACAATAGCCAGTCTGAAGGCACTTTCATTTCCAGTTTCCCCACACACACTATGTGATCAGAAGAAATATGCCAGATCATAAAATTTAAGGTACTCTGAATGCCCAGTTTTAGCTCCTGAAACTTCATTCCTTTCTACTTTGCAATTTGTAAATGACAACTGGACTGGAAGAATAAAGCTGCTCAAACTCTCATGCTATCTTTCCAATTTGCAATAAACACCCTGAATTCTTCCTCTGAATTTTCTCCAGCAACTTCCACTTTTGCTGCTTGTTTCACTAACTCAGGAAATGCTACTGCACATATATCCTCAGCTATTTCTTTCCCTGAGAGCCTGTTAATCCATAAAAACAGTAATGATGGGGGGGGGGGGATTCAATGTATTGTCTCAAAAGCAGTGATCAAGTACCACGCCAAGCAAGAGCACTAGATGGGGTTGCTGACCAAAAAAAGTAGGTGCAAGAAAAAAATCCTACCTACTGTTAACTGTCATATAAGGAAGTGGAAAAAGCAGAATACCCAAATATATTTAAGAAGATAGTAGTTAATTATTTTGGGGCTGCAAAGACAATACAAAGAGACACATTTAATGGCCTACTTATTGCTACCTTTAAATAAACTTTTTTTGGAAGAACTGACTGCTTGAGTCCCATAAGACCAAGGGAGATTAATTAAATGCTCAGTAGCAAAAGCTAATGGGAAAACTAAGAAAGTACTGAGACTAGCTACAGCCCACATAATTTATAAACATTTGACAGCTAATAGTTTCATTTTTTGTTATTATGTAGATTTCAATGCATTTTCCTCTTAGCTGTTGCAAAAAAAAATACAGGGACTAATCATTGGCGTTCTAGAGGATACTCTTTTCTCAGAACGAAATACATTTTCTTTCCTCTAGGTTACTGTTACCTCCTCTCCTTCTCCCTAACATTTCAAAGATAACCAAGAGCAGGGCTGTTATTTGTTAACTGGTTCTCAGACAGTCTGCACTGGCTGCCCGTGTAAATCCCTATTGACTTCACTGGTCTTTTCAAAATGACTGTGTCATCAGACAGACCCCACATAATTCAGGTGTTGTAATACTCAGATTTCCAGTTATCCCCCTATCTGATTTCTCTCAGTCCCTTGGCAGCAAGATCTCATCTACTTCTTTTTAACTTTCTGACGACTTTACCTTTATACTTCTTTTTTATTTTAAAGGAGTTCAGCATTATTCATAGAAAAGCAGACTTTTTTTTTTTATTTTGTAAAAAATTCTGCATCTGTTTAACTGACACCCACTCTGTCAGTTTGGCTTTGTGGCGGGGGGAGAGAGAGTGTGTGTGTACTGGGATGGGTGCACATGCCTAACCATCCCTCAGAATAATCATCTGTATCAAGGGCTCTTTCCTTAAGCCCACACTAACAGGTCTCTCTCACAGTGAGCTTTGTTACTCCGCCTTGCTTGTACCAAAATAGTATAAGCTAACTCAAACTTAGGTATTAAACTGAGCACGCTATACACTGGAAGAACAAATACGCAATAAGAGTGAAGGCCTACACATCTTAAAATGTTACTTGGCAGATCTGGAAACAGCTGATGATGCCCAAACTTACACTGATATTTCAGATCAAGCTAGCAAAAATCAAAATGAGGATGTTAAATAACAACAAGAGAACCGAGCACCAGCCACAAAGTAAGAGAAAGTTACAGTAAGGCAACATAAGTGGCTCCCAAGATTATTTAAATTCCACGGAATCCAAACTCTTCCTGCCAGGTACACAATACCTGGTCCAAAGACTCGCTGCTGCTGAGATCTGCCATTCCCTTCCACTCATGCAAAAACCCATCCTTCAAGGCTGAGGTGGCTTCCCAAGTGGCTGATTAACAGGGAGAACTTGCTCAGGATTTTGAGAACTACCTGAATCAAATTCGGAGCACAGACCAGCAGCACCACCGTACTGCTTCACAGAGGAAGAGGAGACCACTTCTAAGAGTGCAGTGGCACACCATAAAGCAGGTCCGCTCTGAAATTAAACAAGACTGAATCTAGAATTCAGCACCTGTTGTGAACAGACTTCCTGGCAAGATTTTCTTCTAAACAGCTAGCACAGTAAGAAGGGAATCCCAGATGACTGTTCTGCCCCTTTTCATACTGCGAAGACACAATTAAGAGGGAACAAAGTGGTATACAAACATTTGCCTGATTTTAGAAAAATATTTACAATGTTTGTGCTAGAGATAATTAAGCCAGATAAGGATATTTATCCTAGAAATAACTAAGATTAAAAAGTGATAATAAAAAACCCAAAATAAACCTAAACCATTCAACATCCATTAAGGTAAAATAAAGTAAATAAATTCAGCCAATTGGTTATTTCCACATGGGTTGATTTCTTTAAATAGTAATGAAATCATTGCTAAAAAATCCATTGTTATTAAAATAAAAAAGTTGGCTCAGCCTACCAAAATTAGATTTGTAAGTTGCTGGTCATTCCCATAATTAAATCTGTGTCACAAATTTGCAAGAAAAATGGACACTATGACTAATGCATTTACTTGCTGCACTAGTGCTGTCAGGCTGTGTAAATCATTATGCCTGCTAAAGCAGAGTAGATAAGAACTCCATACATTTTCATTAACCAGCTAGGCTTTGTGTATATGTGAGAAGCTAACCCTCACATTCCCCGCTAGCTTTAGCTTTCATTTGGAAGACAACGTAAATAAAACACTAGCCTTGATTTGATTAGCCAAGTGGTTGCTCCAAAAATTATTTGAGTTTTTGAACAATATGAACCAGCTCTGTCCCCTTAGATAAAACAACAAAACCATACATACTTATTTTGGACATAGGAGATTAATGAAATGATGGGCACCTGGAATAGGTTCCTTCCTTCAGACTGACTTACGTGGCCTGGACACATGCCTTATTTCATCCCATTGGTTTCAATAGAGGAAGCGAAGCTAATCCAAGACAGCATCATAAGAAGTCTCAACCAACACTTTCATTTTTGGCTGCCCTTTGCTCTGTTTTCCAGGAGTGCAATGGTGACCAGAGCAGAGTCCTCTGAATCCTCTCTTTTCCTCTTGATTTCCTGTCACCACAGACCTTCAGATTTTGGTTACAGTTCTTTGTTTAAGGTGAAGCTGATGGCTGTTTCTTTCATATTTAATGTTCAGAAGCTCAAGGCACCAAAGAACTGGACATCACAAGCTAGATATTCTCATGAGTTTCCAAGCCCACTGTCTCAAGTGCAAAGGAGATTAATGAGAGGTAGAAGAAAGAGATTAGACAAGGCTGTTTCTAGTCTAGCAGTGTAACATTTTGTGAGGACATCCTCTTCTAGACTTTAGGCCCTCTCCTCCCTTCCATGCACGTAGCATTTTATTGTCACTGCAAATTGAGTTTAGCTCTCAACTGAGCATGTGTCTCCACTTCCGTGCAAGAACAGCCTCAATGACAGGCTATGCCTTGGTGAACTTAAAGCCAAAGAGCTGAGCCACCCAGGCAAACACCACAGAACAATCACCAGCACAGCATGTTTTGCAGTATCCTGCCTGCTGCTCTGCGCTTTGGATATTAACAAGCATTATTCTTCTGTTGCAGCACAACATTTAGAAGCAGAATAGAAATGCTCAGGAAGCATGGTAATGCATACAATGTTAAGAATCTCAGCAGAGTCATACTTAACATCCCAGACAATTTCTTTAGCCTTTAGGTGCAAAAGTATCCTCTACCCTACAAGCGGAAGAAGCTACCTCAGTGCTTTCTATCTCAGCAGATCTTAGCATGCATTTGCATGCTTTACAGTAGCAACCTTGCTGATAAGCAACCAGCCAGTATTAGTAAAACGCTATCAGATTTTATTAAAACCCCATTAAGAGGAAAAACTGAAATCACTTATTATGTTCCACAATTATTGTAAACCAAACTGTTTAAATGAGGGGAGGAGATAATGATATTAACTACCCAACTCAAAGCAATCCTCTGTGGTATGATTCTAAATATTCTCTTGGCTGAAATTTATGTAAATTGAATTCCTCTATCATTAGTTATTACTAATCTAGCTACATAAAAACACTTTTCTGTAACAATTAGTTCTTTAAAACACTGTGTTTTAATTAGACCTGGGACATATTAAACTAAGTGTAAATATGTACACTATCATTCCATGCATTGTTTTGCCTGCATATTTATAGGAATACGGGCTGTGGTAGAGTTTGAAAGGAATTACTTTGCAGTTAGTCAGTAGTTTCTGTAAATCTCCTTACCAGTGAAAACACCTCCAAATACTTAATCTAAGTCTATTTCTGCTCTTCAAGACATATTTGGCATTTCTACATTTTGCGTATCACAATGTGTTCCTTTTCATCTGAATAAGCCTATTTCAGTATCATTCTAATATTATGCTGAGTCTTTTCCTGCAGACATTTTGTTCCACAGTTTATTTTAATGTAAATTCTCAAGGACCATTTCCTAGTCAAAAAAAAAGAAAAAAGAAAAAAAAAAGAAGAAAAAAGGAAAAAAAGAAAAAAGGAAAAAAAAGAAAAAAGAAAAAAAAAGAAAAAAGAAAAAAAGAAAGGAGTTAAAAGCATAGCACATCTTTCAGCCCTTTTAAATCAGCTTACCTCACACTATCATACACAGGCACTGGCCCACAGGGCATAGTCTGAGAACAGACAACATACTGTCCTCCTGGCTTTGTCAGGTCTACACCAAGTGCAGCAATCTGCCCATATGCTACACATTCTAACACAAGGAACCTAACAAAAACTGCAGCCTTGCCAATGGTCAGATCCTTCCATATTTTCCCCAGGACATATATATGGTTATGGTCACAAAGGTATATAACTAACATCTAAGCCTATCCACAGACAGTAGATCATCAGATGCTAATAAGAAAAATGCAAATGTGATTTAGATTCATCATGAATTAAAGATATAGGAAATGGAATCTCCACCTATAGCCAAGCCTATAAGTTAGACACCAATATAAACTGATGGATTTCCAAAAACACCACCAGGACCTTCCATTATCTTCTCAGAAACAGGCCAACTATTTTCCTATTTTATGGAGCAGTTTTGACTTCAAACAAGTGTGTGTGTACGTCTATGTATATACATGTATATATATATTTAATGCTTCACCAGTTGTTCACAGAAACCTTACAAAGTGACCGACCACATGCTAGTGACATTCAGGAGCCACGCAATTAAAGGCCGCATAGACCTACAGTACTGTGAAACTGGTAAACAACTCTGGCTACTTAGTACAGTCCCTGGCCTACTATCACCCCATTGCATTTTCAGTCATAAGGTTCATCCTATCAACTGCATAACTGGAAAAGTTTGTAAGAGCAAAGCTTTCAGTAAACATACTTGTGATTTATTTTCTGTCATACATACATATTCCCTACATAATCATGATTTCAAACTAGGATACCACAATAAGTGTCTAAGTGTTTGTATATATTTGTGACTTAATAGTGGCCACTTTATAATCTTATTTTAAAAAATCAGCTGGTATTGTGGTTTGATTCTAGCTGATTCTTAATATTTTTGAAAAGTCTTTCCTGGGAGTTTTTTTAACAAAGAATGTTTACTGCAATGCTGCTCCAAGATTTTAAAAAAAAAAAAAAAAAAAAAAAAAAAAAAAAAAAAAAAAAAAGAAGTGAAATGAGGTGATTATATGTAAACGGAACTTTCCAATGATCAGTTCACAGAACTAAGATTAAAACCAAAATCAGGAGTATTACATGAACACACAAACTAGCTCAGCTTCTTTAACTGAGATTTCTTCAAAGAGCTACAAATGGGTTCTATAAATTAAAATATGTTGCTTTACTAGGAGCCAGCATTGTAGTCAGATGCTCTGGGGCCTAAATTCTTATTTGAAGTCAAAAGACATTCTCCTAATGACAGCTGAACTGAGGCCTTTGGGTATTCAAGGAAACCTCCTGAACTGAAAGCTAGGGACAGCAGAGAAACTGGAGCTCGTGCCAAGCAACAAGAGAAAATGCCACGCACATACATAGACTTAAAAGTTGCTCTAACACTGGGATTCCATAGTTTGAGGCAGAAAGTACCTTCTTCCCATTGGAGGAGAACATGATAGGTGACAAAAAGGAACAAGTATTTGGGAATTGATATTTTAAAAATGTGAATGGTCATCTATACCCACAAAACTTACATCCACCCTCCTAACTTTAACCTGGTCCCTCAAAAAAAGCAGCAGCACAATGTGTAACTTCAAAATGCCATGCAGCTTTCTCTTGGTGGTACAGCTTTACATAAACTCCCAAACTCCAGGTTTTCATAAAACAAATAGGCATAAAGTGAGTTATTTTGTACTTGCAGTTTTGATTTTAATTTCCTAATTTGAATTCTTTTGTCATTCATTCATTTTATATATCATAGTTCTCTTTATGGGGACACAAGATTGGAATCGCAAACGCACACTTCTAAACATGCACAAATTTTAGTAAAGAAAAACAAATTCAATTATTAGCTGCCTAAATAAATAAAAAAATCAGTTACAGCAGCTTGCTTATATATAAAAGTAATTTGTATTTAATATTCATTAATGTGTCTCTAAACAACATATCAATAAAAGAAATCTGTTCTTCCTTTCTTCATAAATATATGTGCTTAGTGTTCTTTACAGTGTTCTTTCTGAATCTTTGTAGACCACCAGGCCCACAAATACTGTTTTAGCTTTTTGCAGAAATGGTTACATCTCCAGCTGGATTGATTACTTTCCCTTATCTAGCTATTTTAGTGTGTTCCTCAGAGACCCTGAGTGGCTTCACTGACAGTGAAATATGCTAAACAAATGACATGTCACTGAGTAAATTAGCATCTACTCTCTGATCAGCTGGGTCATGTTTTCTTTTCAAAATCCATGGCCTCTTGATAGAAAATAATGAGTATTTGATGGGCCTTATTAGAAAAATCAATATATTGATGCCCATGTCTGAAACATCTGCATAATAATAGATTCTGTTAACCCATTAAGGAGAAAATTAAGATGTGTTTACACATTATTAATTTACCGTGAGCAGAGACAATTTATTCACTACTTTTTCTCAAGAGTTTAGCAGAAAGAAAAGAAATTGTAATATCTGTATTTAATGGTATGGTGACATAAATTGAAAGATGATTCAGGTTTTTGCCAGCTAAATGGCACAATTCCACGAACACTAATGTGAAAAATACAAACACACCAATGATACTGTTAAAAATAAGACTATTAAAGCATTTGCTATAAATACTGCATTACTTACCAAAAAACTTCCAAAAGCAGAATTAAATATAGCAGCTGCCTGAAGAGAGAAAAAGATAAATATCACCAATGGTAAAATAGCTACAGTGCAAGAACAAAATGTTATTCCCCCGCCCAACAAGCTATTAGATCCTCCAAATACACACATACACAGAGACCATTAGGCAGTTAGCCACTGCTTAAAAAATTGCCGGTGGCCTGTAACTTATGAAGACTGATAGGTTCTAGCTTATGCATTCATAAATAATGTGCTGAAACAGACAAAAGCAGGAGGAGAAGAAAATCCTTGCTGGTAGACTTAAGAGGAATATCCACAAGAAGTAGGAATATTACACAGAAGCTTGATCTCAGTGCTTTTGCTCTAATTTGCCAGAGACGTTTTTACGTATTGACCTATTACTTAAAATAAATATAATCTGGTTTAACTAAAACACTACATTTTCACAGATTTTTAACAATTTTTAATGGAATATTGATCAGGCAAGCAAACTAATTTAGTTGTTTATCATAATATAGTATTGACAAATTCAGAAATTTGTGTAGTTTGACCAACAAATTTTAAATAGGAACAACAAAAAAACCCACAACAACCCCACACTTCTGAGGCCAAAATGTCTAATCATTACTTTTTACTCCATAGTCTTTTAAAATAAGGAAACAAACAATTTTAATAATGACTTTAGAAGTGTTTGTGCTTACCTAAATATCCAGGAAATATAACGTAGCAGTATTATTTCTTAACATTAACTCATTAAATTCCAGGAAGTTAAAACTTGAGTCTTGAATAGCTTTCCCCAATTACCAAGAATGAACAGAAACTCTTGTATGGCAGCCAGTCTGATGATGAAAAGCCACACAGCAAAGGTAAGAGGAAAGGGAGGAGGGAAATCTACCATTTACACGAAGATTTAGAGCAGGGCCAAATTAATCACCCTGGACACTTCCAGCCACAGATTAATAATAAGTGGATGCTAGCGAGTTTAGCAAGTTTGAATAGAGTCCAAAATCAGGGTAGGAGCTGTAGCTGAACCTGCCTTCTGCTCCATAAGAGGATGCAATGAAAATGAATGGGTAATGAGATCCTTGGCTCTAGAGAGCTTAGCTTTCTTATTCAAGTTCATAATTAATTCAAAGCTTTGATAATTTCATTAGATTCCTCCTCTGCTGGCCCTATCAATAAAAGATGGCACTGGACCACAGCTCCTCAGCGGCCCAAATACAAAAACAAATGCAGACTAGGAAACCTTTGCTGACTTGCTTACTAACAGGGACAATGGCATATGGCACTCCATGTTGCGGAGGGAGCATCTGAATAGATACAGCTAAATTAAACATTATAGTTGACAGTTGTAAACTACAGTAACATATTTTAACACCTCTTCCTCATCAGCATTCCTTTTTTGAACATAAAAAAGAGGCACAAGTCCAAACAGTGCCTCTTGCCAGACATCACAGCTGAAAGCAAGAGTGAGTACCACTTAAAACAATTCTTCAACAAGTGTGAATTAAATCAGGATTTTCTACTTGTATTTGAACCTGTGCAGCTGATACTTTCATGTGGCAAGAGAAAGACATATTACACCCATACACACAAACCTACTGCAAGGGATTAGTTTCAATACAGGAGATGTCCTTGCACATATCTCTTGTTAATATATCCCTCTTAAGGTTCCTATTATCATTATATTAAAAAACCCATCAGGTTTATCAAGTCTCTTTGGTATTTGTCGGAGATGTGCCATTCTTTTACACAGACTAATTGTATTTGACCACTTCAATCTGATAAAGATGCAGAAAGGTCCCTTTCATTACATCCTGCCTCTGAATCCACAAAGGAGGATCTAGACTTCCATTTCTAAGCACTTAAAGATCTCTTCCTTGCAAAACAGTCTTCACTATATAGAACAGCGTAAATCAACTGTTAAGATCTGAAAGACAGAAGCATCTGGGCTGCACTTCTGCACCAGAAGTGCTGGGAGGAAACTTAATGGTCCCCTCCTCCCCATGCAGATTTTGTGTGCAGAGCGAAGCTACATTTCTGCCTGCTAGAAAGAACCGTACCACTCACCCTCTTCATGAAAGCTGGCAAAGTCCACATAAAATGGATAGAGAAGATAAAAAGTAGCCCTTCCCTCCCTAACATGCTAAACTTACCCCCGCGTCCCAAAAATATCTGGTCCTACCAGAAGTTCCGTTCAGGCCAGGCTCTGCTGACAGTGCAGGTGAGCCTGCCAGACCACATTTAGTGATGCAAGAGAAATAACTTCAGTGCTAGATGGCTCTCAACCATTTTCCTGATCATTTCAACAATGCACAAAGAACAAAGCAGTAGCTGGCAAGAACCAATACACTTAGAAGGACACTGTGCATCTAGTTTCAGCCACATCAGCAGCTACCAATCCTGATTTGAGGATCATCTAGAGACATTAAATTTCTTTTACTTCAAATATGCTGCAATTCCAGGAGAAATTCTGTACCTGGAAGGGTGGTAAGGAGAGATACTAGATGGTTCTGGTGGCATATATTTTGGCCATCAAAAAACTTCTTTTCTTCCTTCCTTCCTGACCCACTAGGAAGATTTCTGTTTTTTTGGGTTTTTTTTTTTAATATTCTCAAGCATATAATAGGTACCAAGACAACAATCTTAGACAAATTTTACGCTTCAGGTATTCAGCCAGTCATGTGCAAAAGTCATAATTCACAACTGGTCCAGGGGTACACTAGTTTGCAATTTTTAATTCCCTTACTCCAAAGTGTCAGAAATCATCTATGGCAGATGATTAAACACTCATTACAGGCAAAAGAAGAAAAAAAAAAAGTCAGGAAGACCACAAATTAAGCTATAATGATTCAGATTATTTGCCTCAGTGAGGGAGAACTTGCACATGTTGATTACTCTATTTGCAGTCTGCTTTATAAACATTTCTCCTGCAAAATGAACTCAGAAGAAAATTTTTCTCATACCCACAAACCTGGGGCTTATATTTGTGATTCTCGTTCAGCTTAAACAAACTGGGAGTAAACTGACTCAACTGCTCCAATTTGTAATTAAACGTACCTAGTAGCATGACCCTGTAGAATTTAAACACTTTGTGCTTCCAACTCCCTTCTATCAAGAGGGATAATATTGCCTACATACCTCACAGGGCATTGTCAAAATTAATTCATTGCTTAAAAAGCACTCTGAGATCCTTAGAGGGATGATACAAATAAACATTAGTGCTGACACATGATACAGCTAGGCTCTTCATTTTCTATTTGAAACATTTATTAGTCACTATTATTGTATAACTTTTTTTAGCGTTTGCTCCTTTTGTGCTTCAACAGATATCAGACTATCTGCAGTCAGCTTAAATGAAACAATAAAACGTGAAAACATTTAGATGTCCTTATAATACTCCAAGTTCAGATTTGCATGTGTTTGCAAACCATTCATTGCTCTTACCATTAATAGGAGGGGAGAGTTCTCTATAAAATCAATGGTAAGATCCTTTCAAAAGCTAAATGCATAGCCACGTATTGGAATGTAAGATCAGACCACATTCAAAAGCAGCAATAATAACAACCAGACCAATTATTCAAGTTTACATCAAACTCAGAGACAACAAAGACTGAAAGTCACTGCCGGTACTCTGAACAGGGATAGTACAGAAGAGCATGTAGATCTCCAGTTTAAAATAGTACACACTTGCTCCACTAAACAACAAATTTACTTAATATTAAGCAGGTACAACTTCAGTCAACTCAGTACAGCACTGGGATTGAGGGATCTCTCTTTCGCTGGTCTACATTTCCAGGGAAGATTGGCTGGCCTGGAAACTTTTGAGTGAGAAGTAGCCAGCCCACCTCTGAAGGAAACCTATCTGGCAGTACTTGGCAGAAACCTTCCTCTTCCCATACATAAGCCTAGCACAAAGCTTCAGCCTTTCATCTCCCACCTTATCCTGGAGTATATGTACGGAAAACACTGCTAAAATTTGTAGCAGTGACAGCAACAAGATCCAAGACAGACCTCATAGCAACAAAGGCTAGCAAAAGACAGAGAAAAAGGCAAAGCCACAACCAAGGGGCTGAGCATTTCCCCACGGGTGGGTACCCAAATGCAGCACTAAGTACACGTGACTGGGCAGCAAATCAAACAAGCATGTTAAGGTTTTGATAGCATTAAATAATATAGAATGCATTCTGAACTCTGTTCCATTTCCTTTTATTTTGATATCAAACTAAACTATCTTGGAATTTATTAGACTAGATACCTTTTGATGATAATGTAGCAGGACTACATTAAAGAAAAGATACACTGGCAACATTTGGAACACCTGGGCCAAACCCCAACATTTTATCATTATTGGCAGGATTTGAATGAAATTGTTATGCACAACTGAACTGGAACCACAATCTACTGCAGAGTCACAGGGAAACAACAGTGCCTCGTAGCTTTATATATGGACCATATAAAAAGTAAAAGGCTTTTTTGCCAATACATATATATTTTTTAACACTAAAACATTTGATTCTTGCGTGTCATTTGGCAGCCTTTAGGGAGATAACCTTCCTAACTGTACTTAACCCTATGCTTACACAGGACCCGCCTCCCCCAGGCACCCCACAGCTGAGAGAGCACATGCCATGCACACTAGGACCTGTCTGGCCCTGACTTGTCCCCACTCTCTGAAAAGGGCATTCCAGGGCCAAGATCACAGATGCAGAGTAACAAAACTAAACAGCCTCAAACCGTCTCAGAAGGAAGCAGTCTGGGCATTGTACAAAGCTGCTCTGTGTGTGCCTGCAATTACCTGTGGTTAAAACCTTGTCATTTTCAGACATGCACTAGTGGGATATACAGCTCAAGTACCACGCATAAGACTAAATATCCTATTCAACACACATGGCACAATGAAGAAGAGAGAAAAATCCAGAAGAGTAGAAAAGATCTGGAGAAAGACAAGGACTCTAGTAGTACTACTGCAGGATTATGCAGTAGAGGGCAGAGGTCACAATGTGGTAGTATAACATTTTACAGTGTCCATGTTATTAATGCAAAATGTAATAGATCCACATCTCCTATTTGACTAGGAGAAGGAAAAAAAAATAGCGGAAAAAAAAAAGACTGAAGAAAGTGATGGAAATGGTTTGACCAAACAGGACAGAAAAGGAAATTTTATCTACCCAAAGAGATCTGTGTAGTTCGAGAAGGTGGAGGAAGAAGGCAGGACATCAGAAGTAGCTTGAATGAGTCGGCAGAGTCCCTTTAAACAACTCCTTCAATCTCCTATTTAAAAATAAAATCTCATGTGAGTGTTACCGCAGCTCATGTCTTAACTGCTGTTTCCATTAATAAGATGTTACAGCTCTGTAGAAAGCTATTTGCCACAGCACTGTTACTGCAAACAGAATATAAATATACCTAATAAGGTTTAATCTGTGTTGCTGTTCATAACTATTCATCTGAGTTCAGACAGGAAAAAATATATATATTCAAGTTCCTGGTTTTGAGCACCAAATTGAATCAGGTGTCCTCTTCTCTTAAGAAAATTAAGTTGCTTTTGTGCAAGAGTGTTTTAATGAGAACAGAGCCTGCCGACATTGATAAATGGGAATGACACCAGAGAGAGCATGTAAGCAGGACAATATGTGCATGTTACAGTCTTACAGGCTATTTTTCACTGACTATCCTGAATGACTTCGCTGTTTCTTAAGGGGCCTATTAATCTCAAATTTAGTTATTACACAACGTTTATTTGAACATATATTCTGTGGATGATGACAGTTAATAAAGGAAATCTTTTACAAGCTGTATTTTTACATATTGTTCCAACTGCAGCTCCCAGTCATTCTACTGTATTGATGGAATAACCTAGTTATGATGCAGCTTTAAAAAAGGCACATATATTCAGATTCTTTTCTAAGCATATGGGGACTCTTAAATAACTGTTAAAATGCATATAAAAATCCTGCTACAGCATGACAAAAATAAAAGAGGTAGTGTTAACTGCTCAACAAAATCTCTGGCTGCACAGTTGCCCCCTCAAAGGCAAAGCACATGCCTTTTTAACTCTCCAGCATCATCTCTGAGAAACAAACAGGGCCTAGATTTGACCCCTGGAGATGTATATACACTCCATATTGAATTCTACAGAAGTTGTCCCCAAAACCCCACCAAAAAAACAACAAAAACAAAACAGTACAAAACCAACCAAAAGCCAGACTTTGATAACTAAATTTTGAGTCCAAAGAAACCTTAAAAAAATGTGAACTGATGCTTGAAAAGTCTCTTAAAAAAATACTGAATTAGTCTTTTTTATTGGAGTGAAACTGTACACATAACCTTACCTCCTAAAAAAAAAAAAACCACCACACAACACCACCCCCACCCCCAAAAAAAACCCCAAACAAACCTACACCCAAAGAAACCCCAGAACACCAACAGAAAAAAACACACCAAGATATGGAGCAGATGTTTTTATCCACTGCCATGTTCCTTGTGACCCAACACAATTTGTTGACAATGAAAAAGATATCACCTAATCCCCAACCTGCCCCTAGAGCTATGCTGACAGTATAAAAACATTTCCTTATTTCAACAATGTTCAATAAATATCAGTTTTATGGAAATGATGCTGAAAAGGCACCAGAAAATGAAAACAAAATAACCAATATGCTCTTTGTTTGCATTTCAGCGGGGGAACGTCATCCAGAGAATGATGTCCTCTAAAACACCTCGTTGAGCCGTGGATTTGAAGCTGCCCACACTACAGATTTGTTCCAGGCTGGCTGAGGTTGCCACCACCTGAGTACAAGTTTGTGCTGCTTCAGCCAGGCTCAGCATTCTGCCACAAGCAGTGCATGGAAACAAGCTGGGGGCTCTGCCGGCAGAGAGTTATTGCCTCCTACCAGCCAAGTTCTTTCTGTTGAAAATCAGTCTTTCACTCCCCCATTTTTGTAGTTCCTCATAACCATCACTAGCTGTTGGTAATAATATTTACAAATACAAAACCATCCATCAAAATAATGTCAAAAGGCAGGCTTTTTAGACACACTTATTTAGCGTATATGGTGCTCTCCATTGAAGGATTTCTCTCTTTCACCAATAGTTTCAGCAATACTGAGACAGAGAAAGAAAACTATCCTGCTTTCTTTCCTTTCATCAGAAATGCTAACTTCTCTCTACTGTGAGCAACTGGCACGACTCAAGGGAGTTCTGGAGGGGCAGCATGGTATTTCTTGTTAAGAGGCAGTAGGAGATGAAGACTAAAAACCAGGAGAGTATATACATAAAAAGGTTTTTTCCAGAGAGTAAAACCAGAATGTAAACATTTGTTAACAATTCAAATGGCAAAACATTAAGTATTCAGATCTCAGGAACATTTATGTGTCAGTCTGCAAATTTCCACCAATATTAATATATAGATTAGTAACAGGAAATTCGTGTTGAGCAAAGGTTGGAAAGCAACACTGTCCTGTATGGCTGGATCATTTTACTTCAGATTACTTGTATAACCGAGCAGAAAGAAAACAAAAGTCGTCGTCATCAATATCAGAAAGACCACATGAAGGAAGCCAGGAGGGAAGAACCTCTGTCATGAGTTGGAATGTCCATCTCCACACTGAAAGAACCAAGACTTGGTCTCCTCAGGTACAGAAGCGATGGGGCGCTTCATGAGACATAGTGCACAGTGCCTGACTAGCCCAGGCTATCAGCTGTACAACGCTGAGTTGCTTTGTCCATAGTTTCTTTGCTTTATCCTAAATGCCACAGGTCCACCCACATCAGATGCTTACCATCATACAAAACTGGTGCGATGCTCACAAGGCTTACCAGGGGAAAAGGCCAATATAGGCCCTATCCAGAAACACAAATGTAGGCAACACACACCTTTTACAACCTCATGTCTATCCCAAGGTGAAGGGAGATTTCCTCCTTTTAACGACCATGGTCCGTTCCCTTTCGACAATGAAAAGGGCTGTCAGCAGAGACAGCCACCAATACTCTCATCTTATCCTTGTGTGAGACAGTCCTTGACCAGCCATACCCCAAGCCCAGCGGTACCCTGGAGCTGTAGCTTAACCTTCCTGTCCTCCCATCAGCTGCAGTACAACACAAAATCACACTTGTAAGACACAGTGCCTTCCAGTGTTGGCTCCTACATCAGGTACCCCAACAGAGCAGTAACCTGAACATCTACAGTGGAATTTTGAATACCAACATGAATAAACAGAGGCAGTTTCTCTTTTTCTCTCCTCTACTTAAAATTGTAAATGCAAATATTAAGATTACTGCCCAGAGCCAGTGTAAACATTCAAGCAAGCAGTGATTTAAAGCTGACAGACTCGTAACAGCACATGCTTTCTCATACCGAGTACATATGTGCACAACTATCCGCAAATTCCATGCTCTAGCATCTGACCTACTCCTCCACAAACTTCATACAGCTCTGCCATACCAGAAAGCTCTGGGTTCCCAGGAAGGCATATAGCCAAACTTTTTGTATGTAATTTCCCCCAAATGAAAAGCCCATTTCCATAATTTTCCTCGACATTGGGAAACAGAAGGTAACTTCCCCCTTCTACCTATGTACTGTAAAGTATAAGCCTCAGCAGCAATGTATTTGACCCGTGAAACAGACCATGCTACAGAATTAGAGGGCAAAAGGAAAAAATCTACTGACACTCTGCTATGAAAACTACCCATAAACCTTATGCACATCATGTATTTGTCAGTGGCTCAAGGCTTATTACCTTAGCAGCGAAGACACTAGCTCTTGCACCAGAACAAATGGACTGCTGAACAATGATTTAATAAAGGAGGCTCAGCTGAACAGTGGTATACAAGTAACTCTGCCAACTTGATCTCTTATGGTCAAACACTTCATAACTGTGAGTTTCTCTCTTAAAAAAAAAAAATTACTGTAGAAGGTATCCTCAAAAGGATACAGAGCAATAACAACCTCCCAAACATACTTTTATTTAAGTTCACATTTTCTGAGATCTTAAGCTGTGATAAAAACACTTAAAGGTCTTGTCCCCTGATTCTCCTGGAGACACATCATCCATAACATGATTAGAGGTCTAGTTAAACAATGCATCCCACAACTCCAAAGAGTATTACTTCCCTGCTGAAGTGAAATGGAAGCACAAGGCCACTTTTTAAAAGGTGCCCTTTGCATTAACTGTAAGGCTGTACCTGCATCAGTATTTTTCTATAAATATCCCACTATCATATTCCTTTCTGGGCAGTTAGTAGTAGAACCAGACATTTTAACTGCTGTGCCATTCAAACCAGCCCAGAATGGCATTGTTATTAAAGTCCCTGTCAATACTACCACTGGGAACAGCTTCATTATTAGTAGTGCAGTGCCAGGAGATGGGAAATAACACACTAGTGTGAGGAAGGCCACAGCATGGGGAGGCTGGCTGAAGTACCAGCTTTGTAAAATAAGAAGTGGTCCACTGCACAGATCCATGAACTCCAATCTCTGAAGCTCATGTCAGAACATGTCACAGGTCACAGTTAAAAGATACGGAGATTTTTATCTCATCGACAAATGCCTGCCCATATCTCAAAAAAGTAGAGTTACTTTTTTTTTTATTTTTTAAAATCTAGCCCAAAGGTTAGGCTTTACTGTAAGCCAGTATTGTATGGTACTGGAAATTCCCTTTTTATGAGCCCAGCCAAAACTCTGCACGCTGCAGAGGTAGAAAGAGAAGGGAAAGAAAAGTAGCACACTATAAAGAAGAGACCAGCACTATAGCCACTGCCTAAAGGTAAAAAAGGAACAATCCTGACACATGCAACTGCATTCTTTTAAATGTTGCTCAGATACTTCTGTCATCTAAATTAACAATTCATATAACTAGAAGTTACACATTCTCACTCTGTGTATGTGTTTAAGGACATAAATGTGCATATTTACATATTACATATCCCCAAAATTTGCCCAAGGAGTTCAGCAATGGATCAGTAACCACTGAAGCTCCAAGCTTTTTTTTTTTTTTTTTCTGAAAACAAATTAACTACAACATTGGTATTTACCACCACCCTTCCTTTGAAGCATGCCCAAAACACCTTTAAATTCTAATCAGTTAGTTGCCCCCATTTTCCAGGAGGAATGCTATACCCTCTAATCCAAAGGGGGTCTGGGAGGGGGGCTAGTCTTCATTAAAGTACAAGGATTAATACTCAAATGCCAACCAAGTCTAGCTCAGGGACTTGATTTCACAACTATTTGGCCAGCAGTAGGAGAACATCATGAACTACAAAAATGCTGAAATTCTTCTTTGGCATTTTCATTCATACATATATATATATTTATTGCATAAACATATATATAAAATACATAGTGTCTCAACTAAATTAGATATTTTTATTACTTCCTTGAAGTAATTTACTTCATTCTCTAATGCAATAGAATACTATATAACCACTGCTTCTCTGAAGCAAAGGTGGAGAGAAAACATTAAAACCTACAGGTTTCACATACAGAATTCTACTCACGTTCTGTGGAGAGCAGAGGCTCACCAAGAGCTGTGCTGGATGCAAGCCTAAGAAACACACAAGCTTGTTTTACTGCAAAAGGTCACAAACTTGCTGTCTGCGTTGAACATGCTCTTTGTGGCAGCATTCGACAGTTTCCATTTACATGCAGGGTTGGCTGAAAACTGGAATACCCAGCATTAGGGATATTCCAATATTTAAACATTTGCTTTAAGCCTAAGTTCTCTCCCTCTGGAATCAACACATTTCATGCAACAATTGAAATTTTCTTTCTCAACCATTTCATTTTGGTATTTTGCTGCTTCCAGCTGAATTGCTCTGGTGTCTAGTGGAAGATGGCCTCTGTCTTTGTTTGTCTCTGCACAAAGCTTTTCAGCTGGTCCACAGTGCAACACTGTTATTAAATTCTCATGATGCACTGAGAAGGTACAGCCAGGGAGATCAGTTTATCAAGAGAAATGAAAGTATGAAGCACCTAAGTTACACTGAAAAATGTGGACTACATCAAAATTATTTGTTTGCAAAACTGTCCCAAGTTAACCTGACCTGAAACAAAATATTTACATACAGATTTCCCTGAAAGAAAGTGAAACATTTCTACAAAGTCTAAATTGCATACACAGGGGGAAGAAAAAAAAAAAGAATAGAAAAGTTCCCAGCTCAACATGGTTTGTAGCCCAACTTCCATATTTCTAAAGCAGTGACTAAAGAACTAGGTGCATATGCAATATGAAAGAAAAATAAAAATGCAATTATTGGAAAAATACTCCTTCAACTGGAAAACACTTCTTTTAAAACATCTATTTTCCAGCATTTTGTGGTTAAAACTATCTTCTCACCTTACTGATAAACTGTAGAGACAAGGCCAACGCATTCTGATTTGCCCACAAAGAACTCCAAGGAGAACTTGATAAAGAAATTAATAATTTTGTGTTAAGTACAAAGGCTCCAGCAGAACACAGATACTGATACTATCTATTCCATGACAGTTATTCATCATGGGCACCCAATGAGGCAAGGGGTGTGGGAAGCAAAATTGCACTCTGTCATGCCGTTTAAGCCCAGAACATCCTGTATCTACACAGTCAGACCAAACTAAGTTTGCAGAAAAAAATCTGGATCCAGAATTCTTTTCCACCTTAAAGTACTTCAGTAACATAAGACACCCTATGATACAGAAGTGGACAAGACTGCTTAAGACGTACATTCACGACTGCCAGGTCAAAAGTGCAAGGGCTGCCAACAGCAGGAGGTCCTGATGCCAAGACAGACGTGCCTTCTTAATAGCAATGCAGAGTAGCAATACATGTGAACACAAAACTAAGAAACAGAATTGGGATATGCAAACAAACGTGTGAGGAGTAGAAAAAGTCACCTTATACACTAGAAGTGATCAGAAATCACATCTTACACAAACACCAAGTACCAGTTAAATGTACAAGAAAAACACCTCAGCTTTTGAACAACTTTCTATCTGACACACTAGCTGCATTTCATAAAAACAGCTCTTACTTTAGAAAGTTTAATTTAGGTTAACAGCTATTTCTTTGAGTAGTCTGTGATCAGCCCTTTGGAGGCAAAATAGACAAATAAGGATGTTAGAAATCATGACTGGCTGGTATTTCAAGTCAAGTTTTGCCACTGATGGAAGCTTGATAAAAGGTAGAGAAAGACTCTGTATACCAGGCCGTATCATTATCATCGGCGGGAGGGGGAAATCTGTTTACGGAACAGATTTTCATCTCTCCCATACATTCATTCTAAAACTGAGCCACTGTTTAGTCAATTCTGTTGCAGAAAAGACCTCAGAAGAATATCACAACACAGTCACCACCTCATCGAATCAAAGTTTGATTTGCTCTAACACCTTAACAAATACATTTCTGTAATGTTTATCTATCTCCTGCTCTTGTACAGTATCAACAAAATTCAGGGTGATACACTTACCAACAATATATAAAGGAATCATATCACTGCTATAAGCTGTAGTGTAGCAATATAGTGGCAGAGCATGAAACAGTAATCAAAGTCCTGAAAAATACACCATTGTCAGCATTGTACACTGGTACCAGTGTATTATAGCACCTTGGTTTAAAATAAATCAACCTAAGTGCCTGCTTTGGTAAGCACTTCGAATTCACTGTACATCAGCATTATGGGGGGTAATGCACAAAGAAACAAATCAGGAAATGGGACTTGTAAACAACAATTCAATTAGCAGATTTATATTACTCATTTCCTAATAAACTTTCTATCCGCACCTACGCACAAACCCTCCTACAGCCTTCCCCCCTTCATTTACATATCTGTGCAGGCCTGCTCTTTTTTCTTGTGAGCCCCTTTGCCCTTTCAATCATGAAGTATATTACTCCACTGTCAGAGCAAAGCAGTTCCTAACAACAGGGAGCCCAGCTGGGATAGGAAGAGGGCAGCAGGCTCAGGCATTAACATAATAATCCAACCGCGTTCCCCCAGGCCCTCAGGGCAGACAGCATATTAGGTAGGCCTCCTGCGCCGCCCGGGTGGAAGCCAACGGATCACCTGCCCATCAACCTGTGGCAGTCGCCCCCGCCACGGCCGCACCAGCGCCTGCCAAGCCCCCCTGCCCAATTACCTTCCCGGCAAAAGACACGCATCCATTTTTCCACCTCTGCTTAACGTGCCTGCTCCTTACTTATGATTTGAATGTACCTTGCTGCGTCATTTCCAGCGGACTCGCTCCTTGCCTTTTAACTTCTGGAAAGTCTAGGGTTTTTAACAGGACCTACTGCCAGCAGGAACCAGACCTTGAAACAAAATTTCAAATACAAAGCACTGTTCTCCAGATGCAACTTTCAGCCCTACCTATCCTCTGGATTTTTCCCTGAAAGAACAAGCCAGAAAAACCAAAAAGGTAGACGAACGCCTTTGCTATTTCTGTGCCGTGCCATCCAAGGAAACCAGCTCAGGGTTGGCTTGCTTATCCTTTCTGGGGTTTGCAATGCTGGAGGATTTTGGGCAGCAAAGCTATCTTACAGTCTTTGATACGAGGCCTGCCACCACGCAGGACATGGCTACTGATTAAGGAATAGAGCCCGTGACAAGGTTTCAGCTGCATAAACACGTATCTAAGAAGTTTCTAAGAATCACCGTGTAATGCTGATTTCAGATGCAAGACCCATGAAACCATCGATTTAAGGGTGGCTAATAATTGTACTACTCTTCCCAACTAACGTTTCTTAATATCTAAGAAATAGTCCCACATTTCAAATGTTTTGGGTAGCAAACTATAACTTGGAATACTAATTTGCATGTTCCCTCTATTGAGCCCTTTAAATAAAGAAAATGTTTACATTTATTATGCAGTGTATTTCAATGCAGTTCTCTTACAACCTTCCCCCCACCCTTTTTTTTTTTTTTTACAGTATATATGCTGCTTGCACAGAATACAAGCTCAGGTACTTAACAAGAAAGAAGAATAATAAACACACTTGCCAGTAAAAGATACTATTTTCTTCATATTATACAAGACAATCTCAAAGACTACTAGGAAAAAAGCCTTTGTTTCTAATATAACTTTTAATTTCATTAAAAAATACATATTCTCCAATTCCCCTTAACAATGGAAGGCACAACTGAAATGTAATACAGTCTTATTAAAATCATGTTTTGCAGACTGTGCAAAGCCAGATTTACTTGATCACTTGTGAAGCAAAACCTCCCTAACCTCATTAATTTTCATTTCTCTAGCCCTCTCAAAAGAAGGAAATATTCAGAAGCAATTTCATATTTTATTTTAAATGCTTGGTTGTTATATTATCAGTATAAAGAAGTGTAATGCATAGTAATCCATGTCACAATAGTCTGTCAGAGAAAGACCATATAAAATAATGCCAGCTATATAATTTAAATATTTTAGAAAGCAACCATTACGGAAGTTCTGCCTATCACCATTCCTTGACTACATAATGGTAACAAAAACTACACATTATGAAGATCGTGACACATTTTTAAAAAATTGCTTACAAGCAATTAATTTTCACAACGTAGACATTCTCTTCTGCCACCACAGTCATAACTTGTTAGCAGCACACCCCTCCGAAGTGGGAAGGGGAGCACAGTTAAAAATAGCCCTTTGTGTTGAATTTATTCTAGGTCACAAGGGTCACCAATAAAACACTAGGATAACCTAGGGGTTTGCAAAATATTTTAATATAGTCAAGAGTCTTCTGATACAGCCACAAGCTCATCTATCTACTATGACTTGACTTAGGCTTTTAGGACCTGCAATTCAGAGCAGAAGAGCTTTGTCAACTATCTCGTTATCCTTCCAACCATCTCCTTTGCCCCACAAACCAATTACCATCACATTGGTGACATAAAATTGAATAGCACTTGGAACATTAGCTACAGCTTTTCTCCTTCAACACCTTTAAATATAAATTACTTTGGTTATCCATAAACCACGAAAAGGAGCTGACATTTTTAATTACAAGAGATTAGAAGAAAAATCCCTTGAACACTCATAGTCTTCTAGAGGTTTCTTCTAATTAATTTCCTTCCTTTTCCAAATTATAGGTCAAAAACTCCACAAACTAAAATAACGGCAAGCTGTACCAGACATGCTGGAAAACTAGAAATTCAACAGCAAGAATTCTCTACCAGGGATTTGAGTATAATCAAGTCATCAAATAGCTTTTGCTGTCGGTGGTGAATGCTTTGTGCTTACAGACGTGTTGCCAGCGGATAACACAAAGCTGCAATGTTAGTTACCTTTATCATTTTTTTTCTTAATTCAAATGTTGTGAATGGAACACGTGAACGGAAATCAACTTGTGAATGGCAATACAGATTTTTCTATCTATTTTTTTAATGGCACAATCTTTCTATCAGATCCATGTCTCAAGTCAACAGGAGATATTTTTAATTTGGTTTTCCACAGCCCAAGGTCAGAACATTGCTATGGCTCAGGTAAGTAACAGGAAAGCTGTAGCTTACACTGCTGATACAGGATGTGCTCAGGTTGTGATGGGCTGTTTAAAATAGTGAACACTCCTGAAATTACTAGATATCTAAGTTGCAGCATGGAGGAAAAAATATATACATGTTGTTTAAAATATATTTCATAGGCCAACATCCCTATTAAAAAAGTGACAAACTATGAGGTCCATCCTGATGATGTATTTTAATTTCCTTCACAATTTATCTTTCAATTAAACCACAATTTTCTTTTCTTTTGCAAGACTCACTCTTCCTGACCACTTGTACAGCCCTTGCTCCTTGATAGCACAATTCCTATGGTTTTATCCTTAAATACGAGAGGGGAGTACATTAGTGAAACAGAAAACTGTTTTCTTGCATACATAACTGTGCCAGCAGAACAAATATGACCCTGTAACCCCTAGATACCCACCAGCCCCAACTAGAGAACACTACTCCTACAGATTTGTAGGGGGCAGTCTCTTTGGTTCATATGTTTTTTCCTTTACAAAAGTTATTTCAAATTCATAAGGACTCTCTTGTAATGGAAGTACCCAGAATGAAGCAGTATTCATTAATATGCAATATAACACCTTAATATACTCAAATTTATTCAGCTTGTATAACGTATTTACACATATTTCTGATTCTACTCAAGCACCTAAATTGCTCTAAAGCCTGCTTTTCCCCAAGTCCAAATAAAGAATTGTTTTATAGGTCCCTAAGACATTTTGTGGTACAGAAAAGAAACATGCTACATGCACAAGAAACTGGGGGACAATCTAATTGCAGAAGATACCAATAATTTCACCAGTTCCAAACTCCAATTACTGGTTTAATAACCACTACCATCTCATGACCTCATTCCTCAACATAAAAAGTAGCTGGCATCTGCCAGGGAGAAGTAGTTCTGCAGTGCTTTTCTCTGTTCCTGTACTACATTTGAATCTCCCGCATCACATCAGATCCAGTCACTTTTTCACTTGAACTGGAGAGGTGGTACCAGTGATCAAAAATTTATATAGGAGTTTTACCAGCCTGAAAACAAGCAGGGAGATGGTAGTGCTTCTACTTCTATACGCTAATCTAGTATTTGCTGACTATGTCACGTTCTCACTTGTCGGCAGTAGCTGTGGCATGCTTTCTAGGAACTCTAGGCAGATAACAAGAGAATGAAGCAAAAGGCATTTCTGTCTCAGGTATGTTGCAAATCCATCCAGTAGTGCTTGCCCAAAATGTCAGTTACAGATTCAACACCTTCATGGGAAGCACCTCACTGCCTGCGTGAGGTAGCTTGAAAGAAGGTCATAGTGGCCTCTGCAGATACAGCTTCATGGACACTTGGATTTTACCTATTCCAGTTCTGACTGTGACCTTCAACAGAGCAGTGCAGACAATGAAAACTGCTGCAACACCTCCCAAAGGAGCAACTAAGAAGGAACATTAAGAAAAAAAACCAACCCACAAGGGTTGCGCAAAACAGAATCCAAATGTTATGAAGAGCTGGTTTCTTTATGTTAGGATAGCCAGCCAGAACCTTCTGAGCAGCATGTGGCTCCCAAGCAGTCACAGTGAGGCCCCTGTGCCTGGATTATGGCACATGAATAGCAACAAATAATCCAAAAATCCAGAGTGCCAATGTCCATATGGAAACAGCTATTTCCTGCCTGTGAACCACTCCTACACAGCTCCTCCTTCCCTTGTGTCTCTGAGAAGCACAGTACCTGTCTCTATCCTATGAAAATTTTAACGAGGTTCATAATATTATTAAGATGATCAGTTACATCTGCTGACAGCCATAGGGCCTGAAAGGTTAAATAACCCCGCATCACCAGAAAACTTTGCCTCACATTTCTTTAGATGCTGATTTTTTTTAAACACCCCTTTGGGTGTAGAGCAAGACTGATGAGGTATGCGACTGAACAGGAGTGGGGACAATAGAGCAGTGTCATGGCCATGCTGGAAGATGCAGGCAGCAGGCATACCTGCGTCAAAAATGAAAATGTAAAAAAAACAGAACACTTTCAGGCAGGTCAGCTTTTGGGGTTTCTTGCTCGAATAACATGTTTTGAAGAGAGGCTGTCAAGACTGAAACAGATAAGTCAATTCAGTCCTTTAAATCACTCCAGGGGTGTTTTCCTCACTCACTACTCACTCAAAAATGTCTCTTAGAATTGTTAAACACATGTAATACAGGCAATAAACTACAAAGATTTTCAGTGCGACCAGAAACTCACACCCTCCCACTCAAACATACACCTGCAGTATTTACCACACATTAATGTTACATCATATTAAAGAAAGCGAAATTGTAGCAGTCATAGCAAACAACAGGTATCTCTGACAACTACAGTTTATTATTCAAAAGCTAAGAAAAAAATTGTTCCAAGTCTTCAATTCTACAGTGGCAGACAATGCTATCGTTTAGCAAAAAAGACATTCCACTCACACCCTTGATATTTTCATCTGGAGGATAAGGAGAAAAAAAAAAAACAAAACACAGAAGGCTACAATCAGGTTTCTCTCTCTCTCCAGGAGCCACTCATTCTAAAAGCACTACAAGAATTCGGAGACAGCACTTACAATCTTAGTTTGTTATTTCAGAGTATATAATACAAACAAGTGTTGATCACTAAAAATATTAATTAGCATGTCATTAAAATATCAATATGGGAAAAAGCAGTGATGTGCAGACATCCTGCCTCTGGGATTAGATTCTAATTCATTTTAGATTAGGAAGCAATGAACTAAGACCACTGCCCTGACAAGTTAACTATTCTCATTGACGCAGTTCTGGATAGGAATAACACCGGCCCTAAGGATGGCACAGTAAACAGAAAGAAATCATGTTAATTTCTGACAAATGACCATGATAAAAAGGATCTGGATAGGTTACGTAAATTTGCTACTGTGAGGGTATTGCCTTTTTTTTTTTTTTTAAACTAACATGTACTTATGTAACAGTACCAGAAAGAACAAATAGTTATTACAGACAAGGCTGTACTGGCAAGAAAATTTAACCAACAAAAGGGTTAATTAGGGATACAAATTTTCTCAGACTGTTAATAATAGGAATAACACATAGTATGTGCCCATAAGTAATTCTCAGGTATCTTTGATCTTCAGCCCCAAGCGATTACTGTTGCCTACCATACCCTGGCCTTTGGGACTTTCTCAGAACCAGACATCTGGCTACTTTGTTGTTTTAGACTAATCTCATCCCAGGAGAGCTCAAGAAATGACACCAGGCGAGGAGGGTCCTGGCAAGGGAAAAAACATTACAGTATCAGCAGATTTTTGAGTGGACTAGAGTATCAAAATTGTCTTGAAATTTCTATAGGGATCCTGTGGCTTCTCTGCTCTCCGGCTCTGCTTTCACGCAGAACACCAGAATGCACATGATCCTGTTTTAAGGAACTGTTAATCTCTTTGGAGAAGCTCATGAATGATAATCCAGGAAAGAACGTGTGACAAAGGCAAATAGAAGTAAAAAAAAAAATGCAAGGAAAGGGTGGATTTAATGAAGATTTCATTGAAAGGTCAGCACACTGCATGATCAAACAATGTTTTTAAAAGCCTACAAAAAAAAAAATTACTGCACCATCCAAATACTTTATTTTTGACTAATTCATAGGTTTTAGCTGCCAGCAGTGTTACCCCTGAAGCACGACCCTCTGACAATTGCAACAGATTCAGCCGAGTGCCGAAGCGGCTGCTCCGGGCTTAGAAACAGGGCAGCTCACAATACGCTGAGCTCACAGGGTTAAGATGGGCTGCACACACAGAGAAAGGAAGGTTTAATTCTATGGCTCTCCTACCATCAGAGGCTACCTGGGTTTTGCCACAAACTCTGGTCCGTCAGATTCCCATCCTCCCCAAACCACTACAGGTTACATCCGATGTGACGCTGGCAGCTGGCCAAGAACAGTTGCAGGCAGCCCTGCAGGAGAAGGCCCTTTTCCTATACCGATGCTCCTATGTCCTTCCTACAGCAGTGCTCCTACATCCTAGGTGTTCCCAGTGCATGCTTACTGCCTGCACCCAGCAACAGAAAGAACCAGGACACTTAGACCTGGAAGAAATAAAAATCTTACATGTATTTTTCTGAGGGCAGTAAGCACATCCATACTGTGAACATTATCCCAGCCATGTACATCCAAGCAGCACTGTTTTTAAAACATAAATAACAATTTATTGTTATTGGCACATAACAATAGCAATAAGGAAGAGATCACTTCTGTGTGGGTGTCCTTTTTGTCTCATATCAACCTTTTCTTCCCTTCCATTGGCAAGAGCAAGTTAAAAAGAATGGACACTAAATAAATTCAGATTCTAATCCTCTTTTAAGGACAGGCCCATATGATTTACCTTTGCCTTATTTCAGGATATTTTCAAAGTGTTCAGAACAGAGCTTCAGAGAAATCTCTGAATAATCTGCCATATCACACCAGCTCCTAAAGAAAACAAATCCCTGCCAAAACCTTTAAAAAGTGCTACAGACAGAAGCAGTTTGAAAATTGTGTGCTAAACTTCACTAGGGATCATGCTGTTACAGAGCATCCTACTTTCTTTTTCTTCATATTTCTCACACCACAGCTAGCCTGCTTTCTTCCAGCCACAACATTCCCCTCTCAGTGGGAGAAATGATACTAAAAAGTTAGCCCAATGTATTTTAGCAGTTTCCCAATGCACTGTAACAGTTGGATAAAGAAAACAACCTGTGCTTCACTAGCTTTAATTACATCATATCAACAGTAAAAACACTCCTGAACAATCCAGCATACTTCCGAGATATTCAGAAAGATGCTATGCAATTTTTTTCTGAATCTGAGTCAAGCAAATTCTCCTTTGCTTCCTCATCAAGCAGGCACGTTGTTGGAGGGAATGTGGATTAATCCAAACAATTACATTTTAAAATACCGGCAGCACCAGGAGAGCATAAACTGTTTTCTATGCTCTCTAGATATAATACGTGCTCAACAGATGTTTCTCTTAAAAGCTTTGCTATGATATCAGCCTCTTACAGTTTAATTGATGACTTCTGTGACTGCTGCAGCTTGCAAGCAGCTTTACACAACAGAAACAAGGAAGAAAAAGTCATAAAACATTCCATACCACCACACTAAAAACTTGTATTGTATTTATTAATACATTGTCTACTGCAGAACAATCCAGACTGCAGCTTAATAAGAAAAGCATCGTAGAACAGGTCAAACTAACGTGTTTAAAAAATAGCACATGATTGTATCAGTGGAGATGGCATGAATATCAGCAACACAAAAAAATGAAATTAAGACTAGGCGGAATTTTAATTTTGGTATTTTAAGCACTGTAGATGCTTAATTATACATCCTCTGTCTTCACCTGCCACAGAATTTGAACAGTGCATCCCACACACTTATCTTTCCCCTCCTCCTTTTAAATCAACAACAACCAATACTCTACATGTGAACATAAGATTTACTTCAGAAAACACGCAGGAAATAGTTAATAAAGCAAACAAACCCCATGCTAATTCTACATATTAAATATAGAAAAATACAGAGGATATAGATATAGGTTCTAACAAATGTTCCTCAGTGTCTAAAAAGCACATTTTTATAGGATTGTCTTACATACTACAGTTACAGCTTGAACATACATATTACAGACTTATTTTCAAAGCCATAGCCATCACCAGGACTCCAACAGCAAATAAGCAAATGCTTCAGAACATAAATACTCCTCTGTTTACTCTAAGTATTGATTTATGTTCTATGGGTATCCAAGCATTGGTACCTAATGCTGCCTTGCACTATCTATTACAAAGTTACAGCTATTCAGTGAGGTTTTCTAACAGTAAATAAAACTCCCCACAGCCATTCTCCAAAAACTCAACAGCTGGAAGAAGCGAGCACTGTAGCATGACAGGAATGCCAATATACCCATACAAAGGCAAATCAAATGTGAAAACAAACTCCAGAGGAAAAAGGTCTTCAAACAAAATCCATGTTAACACTTCTCCCAATTTGGAAATGGAATGGAGTAGCTCCCATGTATCTGTCATTACAGTGGAACAAGGAGAGGAAAAGCCATTTCGGACATTAGTAACACCACCTTGAACTCCTCCAAGAATCTAGTCAGTCTATACCAAAAGGAGTTAATGAACAATATTTTAAATGACATATAGTTCAAACAATGATCTCACTGCAGAACCATCAATCCTGCCCAAGTACTAAATTCTAACTAGGACTCCTGATTTCAACATATATATGAAAGGCTGTATATACAACTATTACATCTTCTTTCTTCTTTCCTAATCTAGGATGTTTAGCAGTATAGCTCTATAGTTCACTGCTGACTATATGTGTAATATGCAGTTCTTCATAATTTAGGTATTTTATTTCTATATGTATGAATAAGCCTAGGAGAAAACATCCATAAACTACTTCGGTGAAATTCTCCTGGGTTTTGGAGGCTGCCTTTACCTCCAGGGAAGGCTGGAAGAAATGGGCTTCTGAATGCAGATGGAAGAACTCCACATTTCCTCCACTGAGCAAAGCTCTGTTTCTTATCTTGTAATTAAACAGCTTGTCAGCTAATAAAATGACTTTATATTCCTGTAATATCTGCATAAGGAGTTAGAGGGAGAGCTTAGTCATGTTTCCTGATGAACACACTTCCTGAAGATAGATAAGTACAATTACTCTAATTTTAAGATAATGACATACACTTAACCCACAAATAAAGCTCTGTCTTTAGAAGCATTTACAGCACGTACAATGCTAATACTTGCCTTCACTTTTCTATTTTAAATTTACAGGCACAGTTTCATTTATTTGAAACAAAGACCATATTTTCAAAAAGACAGTAATTAACATATGAGAACAGTGGACAAAAATGCAGTACTGTACTTATTCATGCATCTACTTTAGCATTTTATGTCAACTGCACACTTTTGCGTAAGGAGACCAGCTGCTCCTGGAATCCACCTAATACAAAACATATAGACCCAATTTTCATTTGTGACTTTTACCTACACTTACTCAGTCCACTGCTTTGATTTCAACAGAAGAGTATCTAATTTACAGTAGGATAAAAGAGAAGAACCATGCCCAAGTTTCCAGGTACCCTCACTAGCAGCACAGGTGGTTCTTTTGCTGATAGCAGCTGGCATGTGCTAATTAGCAGGAAAACCAAATTCAACTATTTCTAGTTTTGTAAAAACATCTAAGAGAGATGGCTCAGAATAAAGTCTCAGCATTTTACAATATGCTCTACAGGAGGAAATAACCTGACAAAATGAAATTTTCCATTGCCTTGCATCACACAATTTAGAAGGACCTTGAAGCCAGAAAAACAAGAAATCTCCTTAAAATCTGCTTTTAAGGCAGATCTGCATTAGGTTGCAAAAAATTATTAGAGAGTATGAAAAGACACTCTTGCCTCCCACCACTCACAAAGCAAAACTAAAAAGCCTGCAAGAGCTAATAAAGAAACCATGAACATAGCCTGCTGGAGGTGTTGCTAAATGAGCCATCTACCTCACAAGATACTGTATGAATTTAGCATAACAAGTGATTTGCCTGAGTGAAATAATCTCTCGAAAGTCAGAAGCACCGACTGCTACTAAGGCCAAGCAGTCTGGCAAACAGAAGACTACAGCAGATTTCAGTGTGGTTTTGTATTAGTAAGGAAGATGACAAATAACATGCTGGAACTGGCTGGTGATTTGAAAGAGGAGGGAAATTAAAATTACTGTGATCACTTAGAGAGATGACAGGATACTTACACAATGGGCACAGCGACTTATATAATGCAAAAATACCAGAGAGGGGAAGAATTGGGAGGGTGGTAAACACAACTATACTGCTAAGGGAATGAGAAAGAAATTTTACACACTCTAAAGACAAAAATGCGCATCTGAATCTGAATGCACAACTCGGAGAGAGCTCAGCTGTCAGACCTATGAAATACCTGGGTTATAAAGTGTCATTACATTCTGGGATTTCATATTTACATAAAACAAAGTAGATCAGAACTAGTGCAGAGACTACTTTTTTGAATTTATATAAATCTAAAAAGAGATAAAATTGTTACCTATAAAACTGAACTAATTTCAATGCAATGCTCTAAATTTAAAGAAAATTGAAAAAGAAAATGCTAAGGAATCAACTAAAATAAAGAAATCAAGGTTACAATGTAGGTATTTTGTTATTTGCAGAAGATGACTACTCTGAGTTTTATATGCTGGGAGTATCACGGAGGTTCAAAAAACTAAACGTAGCAACACAGGCATTTGTTACTCAAGGGGTCATGACAGCAGATCCCTTATGAAGCAGAGATGCCTCGGAGTGACTCACTTTCAGACGGGATTTGAGGACTGCACTTTAGAATACTGTGTACTTTTCTGGTTATTCCATACTTACAAATAGCATCTATTCTTCTGAGTTTCTCAGATCATAAATTGCAGAGAATCAAGCCATGCAGAAGTCATCGACATGGGTGCTACAAATAGCAAAAATGTCCTAGTATCAATAGGTCACAGACATTTGTGACTATGCTTGGAAATGGAAATGCCTCACAACTGTACAAAAGAGGGTGTGCTGCCAATTGAAGACAAAACGTGTAAGAGAGGCCATTGACTAAATTATTAAAATATAAACCTTAGAGAACATAACCTATATAAAAAGTCTCACTCAATACAGATATTCTGGACCATTTTGGATAATGAAAGTACAGCAAGTATTTTTGAGATAACACATATGACATTAACATTACGAAATAAAGTTATAGGATGTATTTTCTAAATAGCATGATCACATGCCATTTTAAAACAGAAGCATAAAACACATCCATGGATCAGAACTATTCAGAACTTTTATGTCCAACTTTAAAGTTGTCATTTTTTGAATTACAGGTAACCTATCAATCTAGCTTATGCTTCCTCCTCTCATAGAACTTTTAAGAAATCACATATGTTGAATATATGAAAAGTTTCCTTAAAAAAACATTCATTTTGAAACAAAGTACTTAAGTAGAATAAAACCTGATAGCCACTCTTAGAGCTGACTTTCATTCCAGTTATAAATCTTCTTACTGTAGAATTAGTTTATATTTTTTATATTTTCAACAAAATTAAAATATCACTTGCCAAAAATATATATATACTTGTTATTTGTAGTTCTAACTCGGGAAACAAATGCACTTTTTAACAAATACCTCTTCTTAAAGTAGCTGGAAGGATTTAAGAAAACAAAACACCAAAACCCTAAATTTTATCTACTAGTGAAATGGCATGAAAACAGGACTAAACAGACTCTTCCGAATAAAATCACAAGAGCAAAAATTTTCCTCTAAATATAATAACCTTCATGACAGTGAAAGCACAAATATGAAGGGATTCATTTTTGCCAATGGTTGTTTAATACTCTATTTTTAAACGCAGCACATAACTGGCAAATTTCAACACCTCTACAAGCAAACAGATCAAGCACCGTAAACTCTGTGAACAAGTGAGTGCTGTTATTGGCAGGGCTATTTGCAAAACCATTCCCAAGATGCAGGCACAGAGTTCAGACTCTCTGCTATTGAGCAGATTTCTATTGCTCATTGGTACCACTGAAATGCATGCATGCACACATGCAAATCCTAGCAAAATGTAAAAGTCTGTTGAATAAACAGACAAATGTATATCCATTTCCACTGACAGGATAATAGTCTGGGCCACTAGAAACCTTAGTTCTACTTATGCTTTTCTGCCCTGTTTCCCTTCAACATTTGTTCTTTCTGGTTTACGTGAACTATCAACAAATAAAGACAGAGACACCGTATCACTGCATGCACATGTGCTTTGATTATTTCATTAGGGACTGAAGATTGTTCAGGTTTACTAAATTATATTTCTATGGAAGAATTATTGTTATTAACTAAGGAAGGCATTGCCTGTATGCTATGACAGAGACTGACGCAGTTGAAAAGCTAGGAAGTTTTTCTACAAGTCTTTACAATATTACGAAAAAGAGGGGGGTTTTTTCATCTAAAAAGGTTGAAATAAAGCCACAATAGATAGCAATAATTACAATGATTCTGATCTTCAGTATCCGGATTAGAGGCTGTAAACTCCCCATCGATAATGTGAAAGCCTCAGTGAATGTTTCATGCCCTAGTATTATGTCTCAGAAATAACTTTTCAGACTCCATTATGTCCGCCATGAACTTGATCTTTCACCTCTAGTGAAAATCCTCTTATAACTATAATTCTAAAGTTAATGATGAGAGATTTCATTTGCTTTCCAAGCACAGATAAAACCTTTTTGAAATACATTCTCACTGCCATGACCTTGGTCTATGACTTAAGAGTTCACCACATGTAATAATTTACTTTGCCCCATGGGGCTCATTGAGATTTCCTTTTAAAAGGTTTTGGATATGCAGTTGGAGCTGAAACACTCACACAGTACGTATCAAAGTATACATCCCCGTATACATTACAGACATTTTGCAACAATATCAAACAAACAAAATAATTTAGATCATTACAAAATATAACAACAAAAAGGCCTAGCTAAGCAAAGTCATCCACACACTAGAAATTCAACATTTTGGGAATCTTGCTGCAATAATCCACAATACCTGCTAGAGCAGGGAGTTTCAAAATTTCGTGGAGGAAGTGATATATGTAAACTGGCAAACCAATTCAGGAAATACACTGTTGCTCTTGACTTACCAGCTCAAACAATTCAGTTCAGGCACACCAATATTCTCTTTAGCTTATGTGCCACATAATTACCAGAATTGCTGCATTAGACTACCTAGTTAGTCTACAGCTGCTGACTTCTTTGCTGATAAGCAGCACACTAGCTTCTTTGTTTGCTCATGTATTTCTTACTAAACATCCCTGTATTATTAAAAATAAATAGATGAAGTCAGAACTACTGTATTCACCTCAACATAAGGCAAATTTTTTGTTCCCCTGAATCTTGGGGAAAATTCCTTCAAAAGTGTTATTTACCTTAAATTCAAGCACTGGCTTGCAGCCCTAGTCAAAACATACATAGCTACTGCCTCACAGAGTAAGTGCACATCAGTGAGTGATAACATACCGCCAAGCATGGCCGTGGCTCCTGCCAGTTCCCACCTCGCCTCTGCCTCGCACTGTCTCACAGAGTGGCCAGGCAGTTGGTGCTAATGCCCTGCGGACGCGTACGAGGGTCTGAGGCTGAGCAGGATTCGGAGGCAGACAGCGCAGACCTTGAGAGGTCACGCTGAGGGTGGCGAGGGGACCTGAAATGCCAGAGAAGGAAACAGGCTGGAAATGTGGCTTGTGGTGGGGATATATATGATGAGATACTGAATGGGTTGACAAAGATTATATTTAATGGTAAAACTTCTTCTCCCCCACCACGCAGATGAATAATCAGGGGCTGTTGTGCTTTCAGGGCACCTACAGTAGAGTGAACACACTAATGCTCCTTTGCCAGTCTCCTGCCCCTCAAAACTTCCTAAACGCTACCTCCTTCTCATAGGGGCTTCCCATGTGAATACGAGAGTTTAAGCCTCTGCTACAGCTACTCTGAGTGGCGTTGTTTTCCCTCCATCCTTGTTAATTTAGAAGTGGCAAGCGAAGTAGTGAATTTCAGACAGAAAAGGCCACATGCACAAGGGAACACCTGCAAAAATCATAGCTAAGCAAGGAAAGCACCTGGCTGTGGGGACTGCATGTTTGAAGAAGGGTACCCAGGAGGCATGTGGCTTTTCTTCAACATGTCCAGAAGCAGTTTACCAGCAGCTTGCTGTTTTCAGACTTCATAATAGGGCCAATATTTTCCAGAAACTGGAACCTAAATAATGCTTTGAAATCAGAGAAAATTTGCTGCTCTACTGATCTCTGCATTTTTTGCCAAATGCTCTAATTAACAGATGAACAAAAAGTCAGTTTTAACAGGAAAATGCAAACTGGAAACACTTCCAAAATATCCTGTCTTCTCATAAGAGTTCTATAAACACATTTTAAATAAATTTGGCCTTGTTTATTTCTATATAAATAAAAGGAATCTAGAAATTTGCCCTCTTTCTTCACACAGATGAGGTTTTCCTCACAGAATGTAAGATACTTATTCTTAAAATGTATTGAATATAATCATTTGACAATTTAGAATACAAAAAACTTCACGATGTTCTTTCATAATCATGATGAAAAAAGGATAATAAAATCAATTTAATTTCCTTGAAAAAGAATGAAATTTAAAGATAATAGTAATTCTAACTGAAAATCCTGCTTCATGTTTTATAGCTGTGACTTCCACAAATCAGAACTTAATATTGCACACCCAGATAGAGAGCTAAAGAAAACAAATTATAGAAATATTGAATTTGCAAGCCTAATTACTTTCTTTCCTATATATTACTATTAGCCACTAAGCAAATACATTCATACCAGGTAGAAATGTGCTTGGATAGAAACAAAAACTTTCTCCAAGTGAAATATTCTGAATCTTTGATTTTAACATACAAAGGACAAATTTAAGAAAGGAGAAACAATGTAACATTATCTCCCTACAAGCCAGCGTTCAGAACTTGCACATTGCAAGAATAGTAATGCTATCCTTGACTAAATCCACTAAAGATATTCCTACAGGGCGTTTGGTCTTCTCAATTGACATGTTTAATTTTGATTTATTTGCACTGAGCTGCAAACAGTCATATGTAAAAGGTATTTTTCAGATTTCAAGATGTTAGCAATGCTTTACACGTTATCACTCCAAATGTTCTTTTTAGAAAGAAATACTGAATTAATCCCATTTTTGACAATCAATACTGTTACATATTAGCTTTTGTTACTTTTATAAATACATGTTTTCATTCCCAGTCACAACACTGCGGCCACCAACAGCCATGCTAAACCATTTGCAGTAGTATTCCTTCGTGTAAGAGGGTCCAAGTCCACAGAGACAGGTGAACACATGAACAGATGTCAAAGGAACCATCTTTATTGTTCAAGGTAGAAAATAAAACACCTACAAGCAACAGACAAAGCTGAATAGCTTCTCTTCTGCAGTATCAATGATTTAACACCAATCCTGACATATGCAATGATTAAACACTTCACTTACTATTAAAATTAATATTAAATTAGCATTTGCTTTGTAAGCCAACAGGTGAGGGACAGCAGAACCAGAAGCATGTCACTGGATTTCAGTGCCAGCAAACAACTGCACTGCTCTGCCAAAAGAAAGTCATTAGACAATGACCCTGACACAGTGAATGCCGGCATCATGCAGGCATTTAATGAAATTAAGATTGCAGAAAAAACTCCACTGCAAACAAACCACTTCTAAGTTTTTGACGCTGTCACCTTCAGAAGAATATTTCCAGTCTTCACTGCTTTCCAAAAGACAGCCTTTCCTTTCAAAGACTGAGGAAGGGAGAGCAGGTAACACATTTCCCTAACTATAATATCTGCAGTCTCTCTTTCAAACAGCCATAAAGATTAAACACCAGAGAGTACGGAAGCTGAATTTTAGGGGGCTAGTAGACCACGCTCTCTACAAATATTTTAATAGAAATATTACTGATTTGTTCAAACAGTTAAAAATGCTTGCTTTGCATAGGCAACACATTTCATGCCGCATTCCCTGCTAAATAAAGGAAGTTCTGGCACACTGTAATTTTACACTGAATTAACCTGCAGACCAAGACAAACACAAAACCACCTTGCTTTAAAAGGCCATTTTTGTCAAGCATGAGAGCAAGACTCCTCTTCTGTTCTGGCTTCTTTATGCCACAAACAGCTTTCAGGGTCACTGAATGTCCCATAGCAGACAAAAAACTGCTCTCCCCAGTCAAGCACTGTAGAACAGCAACAGCAAAGCCTCTGAAAGCACTCTTGTTAAAGTCAGATCTAGGACAGCTGGGCAAACACGTTTGAAAAAACATAAGGCTACGATGATTGCAGGTAGTTCTCAGCCACAGCCCAGGCAGATTAGTGTAATTTAAACAAGACAGTTTTACAACATTCTAGATTATGGCAGAGCTGCTACAAACACCCCAGATCTGGGAAGGCTGAACGCGCACAAGGCTGCAAGTTCTGTGTCACACATCTAACAGTACATAAAGTTGTGCAGTTAAGATATTTAATATATTTTCTTGCACTTGCCTAATCTCTTATGCTCCCAGGAGTGTAAGAGAGGGGCTTTTTCTACGGGACACCTGATGAGCCATATGAAAGACCCTGAGTTAGAGGCACTGGCAACCACAGACAAAATTAAAACTTTTATCACAAGCCTAACACAACCGCTGATACCTTAGGGTAGTAAATCATCTGCTTTTCAAAGGTGTTGGAAGAATCTGAAACTTTGTACAAACTGAAGTAAGGAGTTCGGGGGTGAAGTGCTCGAATATGGGGATTTTGAAAAGTCTCACTGTTAGCCTGAATTTGCTTCCACTGAATTAAGAGCAGAGCTGAATGCCTTTGAAAATTCCTTCCATTCCGAACAGTTTTAATAGTGGATCTGTATTAGAGCTAGTAGTGAAAAATGAAAGGAGAACAGTGAGAGGGGGGAAAAAACCCAGAAGATTCCACAATTGCTTTGGGTTATAGAAGACTTGAGAAGACGATGAGGAACTCTAGAGATATCTAATGGAGCTGCATGACTGGGACACATTATAGTGATGAAATTCATATTGTAAGTAATAATTTGGGCTACTCCTATGCATTGATGGATATAAAATGCACTCACCACTCAGGGAAGGAAAAAACCCTAAGTGTCAATAAATAGTTCAATAAAAACCATCTGCTCAAAGCACAGTAATGATAAAAGAAAAGTAAACTCTTAGGATACATAAAAAATTAGACTGTAATACTAGAATAGAGTGGGTAAATTTAATAGCACAACAGCTCCTATGTACATACAAGGCTTATGCTGACACAGTTAATTCTTTATATTTGTACATGTGAAGTACAGACATCTTCCCTAAATTTGTCCTCTGACACCCACACACACTTCCTAGAGACTTCAGCGTAGTATCTAATGGTAAAATTAGTTACATTTTCATTCAGAACTATTTAATCTGTGTGGGCAGACAAAATGTATTACTTAGGAAATTAAAAAAAGTAATTTTTTCATTATACATTTTTTCCTTTTAGAGTATCAAATTTAAAAACAGTAGAATGAAATTACTTACCCTTTCATAAACAAAACGTAAAAATATGAATATTTTAAGTGCAATTTGGAAACCAAAATTTTAGACAACACTACTGTAAATTATGACTTATATTTAGAGAAGAAAAAACTACATTATAGAAGACAACTAAACATCATGACACATATAGTTTATTTGAAGATCTTACATGATTTTGTTTCATGATGTTTGTGTGTTACCTTCCAAGGGGTAAACACTCTTGGTACACTGGTGCATCAGTGTATGAATCACGAACCACTAGAGCTTGTACTACTTTTTATTCATTTTATTTTGTTTTTTAAAAGGTTAATGTACATGTATACACAGTTCAAAGAACTTCAGATATTTTTAGAGAAATCAATATCTTTCCTGTGACTTTACAGTAGTGTTAGGGTTCACTTTTTTGTTGTTACTTAAAAAAAAAACCCACCACTCAAAAGCAGAGGAATTTTCCAGTGTCCATTTCTCAGTAAGTACCCATATGCTCTTTATTTTTAAATATCAGTTAAAACTACTGCATATAATTTGTTGGCAGAATGTTACTACTCTCCCTTGATTCTTTTCCAGAAAGCTAGCTGTGGACCTTGCAAATTTATATTCGGTTTTATGTTCTACATCTGCTTCAAATAATAAGTCTAAAAATCAATATTAGAACTCTTTCTTTACTTTATATCTTATGAAATAAGTACCTTTCTAACTTTCTTCATTATGGCCTATTTTATATTTCAAAATCTTGTCTTGTATATGCAACACCTTGTTTTACAAAAGGCATAGCAGATCCACATGAAAGTTGCAAAAAAATAAAACAGCACCTTGACTAAGAGATTTTGCACAAGCTACAGCTTAACTGAACAAAAAACACCTCAATGGTTTTGTTGTGTATGAGAGAGCAAAACAGCCAAAGTATTCTTCAATAAAATGAACTGTCTGCCACGATTTATCTGTACAATTCCATCACAGCTCTTGCCTGTTATGTTACTTTTCAAAAATATGTCATTAAGCTGCCATAAAAGTCATCGCAAATTGTTTTTTCTCCCAAACTGATAATAGACTTATAGATCTAATTTTCAATCTCTTTTCTTCATTACTTTGATTCTTAAGGAGAATATGACATTTGCTCTCTGAATACGTTGTAGTAATATCTGGCATCTCTACAGCATTTCTGTCTGAGGATCTCCAAGCTTTTAATAGGTTTGTCTTTACAGCACCTTGAAAGGCTGACATATTTATTTGTCTCTGTCTTGCAGAAATGGATAGTTAGAAGCAGACTTTTAAAGAAATGGGTTTTATAATTTCACTGAAAAACTACAAGCCTTTTTGAAAAAATGACACAAAAAATCCTTCTGTGCTGTTAGACACTATAATGTCATTAAAATCCTGACCCTTCACGGCTCAACAAGAACCAAGAACAAAAGTGAGGCCTTCTGTTCCTCATTCCAATTTTTTTAACTACATGGACAGTCCTCTTTGCAAATCAAGCAACTTCGTAAGTATTACTGATGACAAAAACAAGTAATTGAGTAAAAATATCACTAAATTAAAAATTAGATTTTGATTTCTCATGGTGATCCCTCCTTATTTTTTGCCAGTGTACATATGAACACTGTTTTGTCCATATAGGACTTCATATACATCAAATTAAATTCAGTATTTGAAATTGGCTTTGCTAATGAACTAAATGTATTTGCAACAAAAGCTAGGAATAGGCTGTTTTAGAAAGCTGTTTGCAGGGTTAATGAAGGTAACATCACATCGGAAGAGATCACAAGCGGAATGATGGAAAAATCAAAGTGAAGAGGAAAAAACAGAGAGAAGAAACAAGAGTTGAAAGAAATGCTGAGAGAACAAACCACACATCATACAGAGACCAGGAAGAGGAGTTGAAACCTAAGAACAGGTCACAGAGTCAATAGGTGTGAATTTGTAGCCCTACTAGACAAGTTGTATTTCTGCTCATCACATCAAGAACAGCTACTTCCACCAAAACAAAAGATAGAATAGCCATAAATCATCTCCTCCTCCTCCAAAAGCCAAGATTTTCAGAGAGCACAGAGAGTTTCTCTCCCCACTGCTTACATCTCTCATTTGCCATCATGTCTCTGGATAGAATGATACTAGCTCCTCACTAGTCTGAATTATATAGACAGATCCTTGGACAGAAATTTTTATCTCCACTGTATCTTCTTCCAACAACCACAAGTAAATATCTTACAATGCCATATATCAGATGTTTTCAAAACATGGTACCTGTAATCACTACTACTACACAAGTTATTCTGAAGCAGTACAGAAACACTGTCTTTAACAGCTAAACACCTCTGCTGCTACCACTGCCACCAATGGCGATATGTAAGGAAATGAGATTTGAAAAGTCTGTCTTAAGTCTCATGTAACAAGCAGTACTGAGAGCGAACTAGTCACTCCATTATTTTCTTTGCAGCTAGAATCTTTTGTTCTTCCACTCTACTGAAGCCAGTACTGAATCTCTTCTCCATTGATTACAGCAAAAAATCTAATACACCTATAAAATCTGCTACTGGTTTTCAGTCTGATTATCTCTGCTGTCTTTCCATTTCTTTCTTATAAAGCTTTCCCCCCTATAATCCCTATGACTTGTGAAGAAGGCTCTTTCTAGTCCCCTAAAACAAGCCACCAAACCACTCACTCAGAGCCAAGTGAAGATGTTAATTTTCACCCTCAAACACCAAAAGACTTGGAAGCCTTTTGGCTTCCAAATATATTGCTTCTCCCTACCATTACCACAGCTACAGCAAGCAAAGGTGCTAAGTGGCTTGATTGTCTTCCCTTATTAAAGGAAGGCTACTGCTGACAAAGGGCTTTTGATGAAGATTTATTTCCTCCGGAATGCCCCAACCATCAAAACCAGCCCACAACTGCTCCTCTGCCAGGCATACTGCAAAGTAATACAAAGGGCTAATGTGGTAGAGTTTGGAAGGCACACCTAACAGATGCTAAGACTAGAAATTTGAAAGCAGTAGAGATCACACGGTTGGTGGTCAAACGATGTATAGGAAGAAGGAAGATTTATTTTTGCTTTGGACAATTTTACATTTGCACTCCTGAGTAACTGTTCAGTTGTATTCTTATACACAGATCAAGAGGACTTAAAGCTTAGACTCACTTTTTTTGATATACCATGAGTTTGAATCATCAGGAAAACAAACACTGGTAGATTGTATAGTTGCTATTAAACACTGACAGTTAAATAATAAAGATTTTTAGCTTACCTGGGTTTGTGCTTACAATCCCAGAACACTAACTTTTCAATGATGAACATAGTCTAATCATAATTCTTAATAACAGCTTTGGTGACCACACCTCCCTTAGCCAAAAAAAGCAGAACATTTTATCTTGTGCCTTCAGGCATGTATCAATTAAAAAAACCAGATCCTTATAAGATTAACAAAAATGTCTTCCTTTTATCATCTCACAACCAACTTTTCCAATTGATATGCAGCAAAATCCTCCATCCAAATAGCTTCCAATGATGTAGACTCTTTCCAAGCACTTGACCAAATACTTGATCACCCTGTCCCAGAACAGTAAAATATAGCTCTTACATAAGGCTTTTCAGCACAGATCTTCAAACACTTCACAAAGTTGCCATTATCCATTACTGCTAACCCCAAAGACACGACACCCCACTCTGTTTTACCCAACAGGTTAATGACAGAGCTAAAAATAGAATCCATGTTTCCTCAGCCACAGGTGAGCACTACTTCTACTATGCCATAGTGCCTGATATTTCTTTGAGAATAACCCAAGTCCAAACTGAGCTCCAACAGTCACTTCTACTAAGATAAAGAAAACCTAAAACCCTCTATACTGTCATAATACAGTCAACTACCGCAGCTCTCATGTGCTGTGTTTCAAGAAATCCAAAGAGGCCTTCAGAGCACTTATTGAGGGTGTGCCTGTACTCTACTCCAGCAGGACACTTCTCAGACTGATTAGCTCATGTGGAACTCCCTCACTATATTGCTTCTGAGCAAGCTCATTTATCTTCATATTACATTATGCAGTGCAGATACACCCTCAGACAAATCAATTTTTCCAGGTAAGGGATACACACTTGATGAGGCAAAAGCAGTTTAAGAGACATTATTATGGACAAATGCTCTCACAGTACAGTTACTTTATTTCCAGTTGACTCCCAGGTTTAAATTCTTCATATATCAGAATGGATTTAAATTAAAATGGGAAAAAATGCATTGTTCTGCTCATGTCAGAAAGAGAAATATATCAGTAAGAGCTTAGGTGAACTTTGGCAAGGAGAGATGTGAGAGGGTCTTCTCCCCTAGCACGAGGGATGTGATTTGCTGTTCTTCAGAAGAAAAATTAACAATAGTCTGACTGACAGAGTGTCATGGTTTAACCCCAGCCGGCAACCAAGCACCACACAGCTGCTCACTCACCCTCCCACCCCAGTGGGATGGGGGAGGGAATCGGAAGAGTAGAAGTGAGAAAACTTGTGGGTTCGGATAAAGACAGTTTAATGATTGAAATAAAATATTATTATTTGTAATGAAAAGGAAAACAACAAAAAGAGAGAAAGAAACAAAACCCAGGAAAAACAAGTGATGCAACCGCTCACCACCCGCTGATGCCCAGCCATCTCCGAGCAGCAATCGCTGGCCCCTAAACAACTGCCCCCTGTTTATATACTGAGCATGACGTCATATGGTATGGAATATCCCTTTGGCCAGTTTGGGTCAGCTGTCCTGGCTATGCTCCCTCCCAGCTTCTTGTGCCCCTCCTCACTGGCAGAGCATGGGAAGCTGAGAAGTCCTTTACCTAGTATAAGCACCGCTTCACAACAACTAGAACATCAGCGTGCTATCACGTTAATCTCATGCCAAATCCAAAACACAGCACCATACCAGCTACTAGTAAGAAAATTAACTCTATTCCAGCCAAAACCAGGACACAGAGAAGCATCAAATTCCAAAAGCATGTTTGCATTGGAAACTCGCTCAAGTTTGGCAAGAAATTTGCCACACACTTTGTCTACACTGAGCATATTTAAAGGTGTTTCTCTTATGCATACCTTTGCAGAGCCTGACTGAGAACTCTCAGTTCCCAAGACCCAATTCTTGATTCACTACATCCACTGTCAGCAGCTATCTGTAAAAATCACTAACAAGGTATGCGTTTTTACATTCCTCCAACACCAGTTTGGTACAGAAGAATTAGAGGTTCAAGCTTACTTTGTCAGTGATTTATACAATTACTTAAAGAAGCCTCACATGATAGAAAGTTTCTGGTTTTCAGCTGGTATAAAATACACACACCACCACCACTGCAAAATAATACTCCCATAAAAAGGTGAACTGTAATGGTCAAGAAACTAAAGTACGTCTCTCACTCCTGAACACAAATGCTATATGATATTGCCTTCAACTAACCAATCACACCTTTTCTTCCAGAGGATCTTTTCCTTGTTTTAAGGATAGGACAGACAGTGCTAACACTGAATGAGCACTCATTCAATACTTCTTTTCATCCTCGCTGTTCACTATGTGGCATCTTTGTATAATTTACAGCACCTACATCTAGAATCGTAACTACAAAACTTCTCATTTCTCTGCTAATCACTATTACGTACCTGAATTATTTCCTTCTAATAACGAATTACTCCACAGCACCTCCATCAGAAAATTTTATGATTCTTGTTTTCAGGTAGCAAACAGGGAGACGGTGATGTGCATCAGCATTGCCCATAATTAGAGATGCTTGACTTGAGATGCTTTGGGTCTCTCTTCAGAGGATAGAGCAATTAAACAGCACTTTGTCAGTACAAAGTACAACTTCAATCTATTTCAGTGCTATCATGTGTTTTCAAAGCTGACATTAATCGGTCCCAAGAGCCTGAACTCAGAAAATGAGAAGTACACAACTAATGGCCGTACTTAAAAAATGTGGTTGAAGTGACTCACCCAATCTCATGCAGGAGCCCTGTGGCTGAATTAAGATTTGGCTCTAACCCTCCAGAACAGCACCCTAGCAGCCCTAGCTTTAAAACCAAATCTCTTTTAGTGTTATTCTCAGCCTTCCTCACCTACTAGTCTCATCCGCCTTCAGCAGTTATGAGGAAGCAGATCTAAAGGAAACAACCTCATTAATTAGCACACCTGGATTTATTTCTTAAATGCTGTCTACCTGGTCTTCCTGAAAATAGCAAGTGTTTTGTGGATAAATAAATAGCCCGAAATGACATTGATATACACCAGTTTACGGCAGAAATATAACGTGACCAAACTGAGTTTACACAAACAACTTCAATTCTGGCATTTCCTATCTGTTGAGGACCTTGCATTGCATCACTGTCAGAGAACTCCTCATTCCCAGAATTTTCATCTCATGCAGTCGCAAATAACAATGTAAGATTTAAATGAATTTTTGTGTCTCCATCATTACTTGCTACATTTGCAGCTTCAAGCTTGAGGAACTTCCACTATAGGGCCTCTTAATACTAAACACCATCCAAACAATCACTGCAAGGGCAATTCTTCGCCACAAAGCTAATGGTCTATGAGATAACTGGTACGCAGCATGTGAACATTATGTGGTTAGGAATTACAGTGCAGCAATAAGCAGGAATCTCCTAATACCTGTTTCTATCAGAAACTTTTCTATCACCTCAGAAAACTGAGCTTCTTTCAGTTTGGACAATACCAGCAGATAACACCATTTCCCTTGCCCAACACCAACACAATATCCAAGCTTTAATTCTGAAAGTTTTTACAAACCATAATAGCATCACACTGCAGTTGGTGTTTTGCCACACGAGATCATCATAAATAAATTGTCTTTGAACTTCTGTTTATAAAAAGCATTCAAGAACAAAACAAAAACTCACCTCATTTCCACCAACAGCTTTGGTTAAAATCACTGCAGAAGACACAGGAGGTGGCATGCAGCCTACTGTCTGCAAGCTGAAAGCAACAAAAAGAAATGTTACATTCCTCACATGATGCAAACACTGTGCAACCTAAAACCTTAAAATACCAAACAGCTGAGTAGAAACAATCGTCTTATCACCTGCGCAACCCAATCAGTTCGCATTACAGTTACAGCCCTGCACCAGCTGGCAGGATTTCTATGCCACCTCTTACCAACCACCACAGTGAAGAATCATGTCACCACTTAAAAATCCAAACACTTAACCTCTCTGTGACTCCATTCCCTCACCTGCAGTACTGTATCTACCATTCACAAAGAGATCTACACATCTATCACAAAGATTACTACATCAGGACACATGATGCAGTTAAGTCTATAGTGTGTTTTGAGATACCTGTAGCTATTTGGAAAAAAAAAAAAAAGAAAATAAGGATATAAACCCCTATTTCCTCGAAAAAGCTGTTCAGTGACAAAAACATTTACTGCTAAATAGAAGAAAAATCATGCTCACTATTTCAGGTTCCCACTATACTTTGTATTTCATCAACCCCTACTAAAAAAAATAAATCACAATTAAGCTTTTTATTTCCAGAACATTAAAAGGCCACCAAACGTTTAAGTTTTATGCATGTTTTCACTTCTTGGTAAAATCACCTGACTTCCATTAATCAACATATCAAAATCTTTCTCTTGCATTTCAGAAGTCTAAAATACGTTGTTATTATTATCTGTCATTTTTTCCATTGTTTGTGCAGCAAAGTTATCGATGTATATACTAAACGCTGTTGCAAAGTAAGAAAAAATGGTAAGCCTTCTTTTGTTTTCAAAGACAGTCCACAAACAAAAAGTGGTTATTACAAAAATTAGTTGTATCAAATGTGTAATTGCAAACAACAAGAACATACCACAACAGATTACAATTAATTCTGGGACTAAGTAAAATAGGCCTTCTGAAGAGAAACCGTGTTGACTTGGAAGGAACAGTAAGACGTGAAATAAAATAGCCTGCAAAACCCCCAAAAGCATGGAATCTACACATTTTCAAGTACTGGAGTTTGCAACAATATTCTAGTTCAGATCAGTTACTAGCAGTGAACTACTTTGCACTTGTAACTGTGTTAGTCCATCCCCGAGAAACGCAGTGTCAAAAGCTATAGCAAACAGAAGTATTAAATCCAAACAATAGGGAACATAATGTAGAGCAAATGATATGCTGCAAATATTCAGAAAGCTTAAATAGAAGAAACAGGTAAATGGCAATGACGGTATTCAGTTTGTCAGCTACAGACACTGTGGAAAAGGAAAGAGACAACCAATGTAAGCATTATATAAATCGAATCGCAAAGTGCCAAGCACCACCTTGGAAGTACATTGTACCTTTAGCTTACAGTGAAGTAAGCTATGCAAGCAGAGTTGTCAGCACTTAGGATAAGCTCGTATTGAAAAGAAAAGAAATACAGGAAAAAGAAATGGCGTGTAAAGTTTGGAAAAATATATGAAAATATACAGCAGACAAACACATGGCGATTCTGATGTCCATCCCCTACATCAGTTGTGATACTGTTATCTCTCTTCTACGTGGTCTCCTGGCAGTCAGCTCCTTGAACTTCTCACCTGCACTAATAAGGGGTGGATTAAGTTCAAAGTTATCCAGAAAGGTATGAAATGTGTGCAAGGACATTCATCTCAGCTGTCAGGGATTTTCCACACTATAAGAGAATGGTTTAATAACACAATCCCTGTGAACCCTCTCAAATTTAAAATAATATATTTGGAATTTAAAAAAAAATATCACTGTCAAGCTATGGTTTTAAATATTCTTCATATGAAAATATTAATCTACAAAAAAAAGCCTGTCACACACTAAATGGAAATACTTTTAATCAGGTGTATTGAAACATGCACTTGTCAGCTTTTTTTCTTCTTGCTTTGTATCAACTACATGTAACACTACCGATATACAAAAAAATTCCCCTACTGGCCAATAGATTAGTATAGCTAACAACCAACTGAAACATCCCTCCGGTTCAGGCCACACTATAAGCACTAACATCAGGGGTCCAAACGCTTGCTGAAGGGCAATACGTAATACCTGTTCTGCTAACACCTTACAGACAACTGAGTAGTAGGGTCCGAAGTCACGTATTTTAGATACGGAACCACCAAAGCCATCTCGTACCAGATCTTTGCACCTCATGCCTTACCACCTGTGCTGTAAAAGCTATATGCTAAGAGTGGCAGAAGAGGTGAATCTGTGCAAACGTTGACAAGTTGTTTCATGCTCCTTTTCAAAGAGATCCTGTCAATGCAAAATCTAGTCAGCTAACAAAAAATTAACTTAAAAGATGCTTGGGATTATGTCAGTTTCTGCTCTATTTTATGTATTTCAAAATAACTGAAAAACAACAAACCTCCTAATATCATCCCAGAGAGAGAGGAAAAACAACCCCAACTATAGAAACACAGATGAAAAGCTGGTACCATCTGAATCTGCCTCCCAAATAATATTTACAGCAAAACAGACCATTAGAGAGGATGGGAGAATCTACCATCTATTCTGAAGCAAGGCAGAAAATTAACTGTGGGCTTGACTGTGCCCTTTAGGCGTAGCCTTGTGTAGAGAGTAGTGGAGAACTACAGTCCCCAGGGGAGCCACCCTGCCAAAGGGTACTGCGTGCCCTTGGGAGCATATGCCTATTTTTCCAGGCCTTTGTGAGGACTATCAACGAGCTCCCACTAGAAGCTGTGCTAAACACACTTGATGAGGAAGTAACTTTGCCAAAGCCTGTCCTGTTCCCCTCTGTTTCCATTAGGGTACTTAAGCATTTCTATGGAATAAAAACTACAGCTGTGGGGCTTTCGGATGAACTTCTGGTTACACAGAGCAGCCAAGGCACAGGCAGTTCCTCACATCCACTCCTCGCTCTCCTTTCACGTACCCATATAGGGTACTTGCTTTAAAATGTGTTATCCTAGAATTAGGACAGAGCTCAGTATCTTCCGCACCTGCACAGCGCTGAAGGTACAGCTCCCATCAGGCTCCCTTTGCAGTGGATGCCTTCAGAGCCACACAACGGCTGCTGTTCTGAGCATGTCCTGAACAGCAGTATTTATCAAGAAAGCACTCTTTCAAAGGGGAACAAAAAAAAAAAAACCTCAAACCTTCATTAAACTCCTCAATCTGACCTTTCTTTGAATGTTGTATCGATACAACAGAGTTACTGCACTAAAAGATAATACACAGCCAAAACAGATATAGTGCTCAAGGAAGAAGTGCTTGCAACGCAGCTTGAAACACGTACACTAGCTCACTGGTAAAACACAGACACACCTTCATGAAAAATGAGGCTGGCTTAGGCTCCACATTTAGGGAGATACATATAAAAGTGTTTCTTTAAAAAAAAACCACCCATATATATGTAGTTTTACATGGAGTTTCTCAGGTGTGTATGTATATACATACACGTATACTTGTGCATGTAACGGATCATGTCCCTTAAATACTAAGAACCAAAGTGGCATAAGAGTCACAGGAAAGAAGGGATGAGAAGAGCTGCAAGGAACAAAACCCACAAAAATCTCTTGCACCTTGCACTTCAGAAACTGCTGCTCCCACAGATTAGGAGGGAATTTTGGCTCAATGTGGAAAATCGTTACCTGTTCTAGCTGAGGAAAAACTTCACAATGATTTTAAAGTAAAGAATAACTTTTACTATGAATTGCAAATGCAAATGGATATTGTATGGCAACGTTTTATTTCCTTGATGTACTAATACTGTTAAGCAAAACAGTGCTAACTTTTAAAGGATGTCACCTCAGTTTCACCTTCTCAGTATCACTTGGACCACTTCACAATTGGAACACCTGGAGAAGCCTCTTCGAAACAAAACAAAATGCTCTTTTAGGTTTAGGTCTTGTAAAAACATAAACATGAGCAGCTTTATCATTAAACTTTTAAGACAGTGAACTCTCCCCAAGCAATGTTTCACCAAGCAGTAAGAAACAGTGGGGATTCTTCAAGTAGTTTTCTAAAATAATTGATTTTTGCATTCAAACATTCCAGTATAGCTGCATGGTGCTAGGTATTGACCTTTGACTCTGAAAAAAACTTTTTATTTTTTTGATTTTTCATAACATCTATCACTACTGCGCCATCAATGCAGCTTTGGAAGCACACATTGGCAGACTACACCAAAGATTTAAACCACATTGTTTTCATCGTAATTTAGCTTCTGTTCATCTCAGAGTTCTCCTCCTACAAAAACTTTACTCTCTTCTCGCTCCCGCCGCTGCCTTTGTTTAGCTGGGAGCAGATACTGAACCCCAGTCTGGACACATGCAAGAGATGTGACTGTTTATAAACAGGAAGGAACACCAGTATGTGGCATACACAGCATTTATTCACCAACTTATGTTTTTCCTTCAGCATTCCTTTTCTTTCATCCCCATCCTCCCTGAGGCCCAGCACAGCACTTCAGCTGTGTTTTGTGAAAGAGCAAGCTAACCTGTTGCAAGCTCCCTACACATGAAACTAACTGACCAGACTTTCTAAAATGAGACCATGTTCCTGAAAGGATAATCTTGTGCATGTACTGTGTTTTCGACAGCAAAGTGCTAAGCACAAAAACAACCGGCAAAATATATTCACAATACAAGTCTTAAAATACCCATTGCAGGATAAGCAGCCCTTTAAGAAGACAGCTACAAATGTATTTCGCTCCATTATGCTTAAACATACCCTTTTAAAAGCCATTCATTTATAGGTGTGATTGATAATAGCTGAAGAAAGAGCCATATTGCTGTTGGGAAGAACACAAGTGTAAAAATCTGGACAAAAAGGTGTAGTTTCACATGCATCAAAGCACTTGTCAGCTCCTGCAAAAGAAAGAGAAGAGAGGAAGTTGCAGTCATAACAGCTGAAGTAAGATCACATTTGTGCTTTTAAAACTAGGATCATCTTTATAATACAAAGAGAGTGCATGTCAAAAAGGCACCTTTAGGGATCATCTGATCTCCTCTTTAATAATGAATTACATCCAGACAACATAAAAGCTCTGTCTGCTCCTGGGCATTTTTCCAGAGGAATTGTCCACCACTTCAATAATAGGGTAGCTCTCATAACAGCAGCTTTTCAGCAGGCAGCCTTAGCACTTTGTCACTGCATCAAAACCTGTGTTAACTATGCTGACGGCCTGTTTACTTTATTGACTGCTGATATCAAGAGGAAGGGAAACTTGTAGTGTCCACGTGATTTGAGGTTTCTCTAGTCTGAAGAGAGCCACAAACTGATTCTCATTTATACCACGAAAAAGCGATGTTTACATTACAGTCACCATTTGTGGTGGGTTTTTTTAAGGAAAGACAACAAACATAAAAAGCAAAGTAATCTGTAGCAGATTTTGATTATTTATTGCATCAACAGAGAGGAAATTTATAGAAAAATTTAGGCTGATGAAGAATAGCAAGGAAAGAATAACAAAACCACAACAAGCTAACAACAGCTAAGCTATAAAATTCAGAGAAATAAAATATAAAACACCACTGGAGACTGAGAAAACAAAAAAAAAATTAACTTTAAACAGTGTAGAAGCACTCCAGAGAGGTGATCAAGTATCCTTATGCAGTAAGCTCTTCGGTTAGCTCTGTGTCTCTCTGTTCCTGTCTTTTCAGGCACTACAAGGATCTTCTACACAGTATAAGGAAAAAGCCTTGTACACTTCAGCTCATTTCAACTCTCATAGATTGAGAAGAAAAATTCCTTTTCCTCTCTCTCTCAAAATAACTTGCACTCTTTTCAAGTAAACAATGCAACAGGAAAAGAACTGATGGCACTTTTATTCAAAACCTAATTTGCTAGGATTCTCCAGCTATCTGATACCCCAGATGTGTTAAAAAAAAAAAAGAACAATATAAAAAAAAGTGTATTTCCATGTACAGTAATGCAGCAGCCAATCTTCAAATGCCACCCTCTCTCTGCCTCAAAACAGTTGAACTTTTATGAAACACAATCAAATCTTGCATTTTTGACCATCCAAATATACACTGATGTAATTATACATCTCGGAGTACTAGCAGTTCAGCACCATGTCCTTGTTACTTTATTTCTTGTAATAAAATTACCTCCCAAATTTGGGTTAGGGGAAAAAAAATCTTCCACAAAAAAATACACATCCTTTCATATCCTAAAGTTATACAAAACACAGACTTGAAACATACGTCTTGATCCAGTTTTACCAATAAAGTACCGTTACATTCAGTGCATCATTAACTGAATGAAATTACTTTTTTTTTTTAACAAAGGAAGCTCTTAATCAGGCTAGTAGCACTCTGCATGAAAAAACAGGCCTTCTTCACACATAACCTGTCACAGTACCTACAACATCATGAATAGCTTCACTGTAGTACTGTTTCATCTTATCTCAAAAAGAAAGCAAAAATAAAATGTCTGGGAGTAGAAACATATCCTGTGCAGGAAGAAAAGATACCTGGAAATACCTACATAAAAGTGTACATTTTAAAAGTAAATCATACAACTGAGAAAAAACAAAGCAAATTACTTCTTTCAGCAAAGCTGCTAATTCCTCCTTCTTTCCTGCCAAGTCACCTCCAGCCCAGATTTCCTAGAGGACCAATCTATGAAGGCACCCCCAATCTAGGCACCATCACACATACAGAGGAGCCCTTGTAATTGCATATTTTTAAAACTGGAAAATGCCTTAAAAACAGATGATTTGAAGAAAACTCTGTAATACTTTCAAAAGCAAAATCCAAGACAAAAACCTCAAGAAACACTGGTGAGAGCTTCCAAGGGGCAAGGAAGGCAATTACAACACAGCCAACCTAGCGCATGAAGGAACGCTGTATTAGTGGAGCAGGTCTTTGCAGATCTACACTACCAGTCTTTAAAATGTCTCTACTGATTGCCTTTTAGAATAGTAATTCCTTACACTGTATCATCATAGAACAAACACTGAGGCAAACAGCCTTCACTCTCTTAAGCAATCTACAAGGGTTTGTCCCAAAATACATCCGTCACTGTAGCCCTCAAAAAAGCAGAAGTCTCAGAAAAGTTACTGGAAGCCCCTAGTTATGACTCTGTTTCTGCACACCAGGTAGAACAGGTTACCTTGTCTTTCCCAGTATTTCAGACTCTTTAGAGAGCTTATCCTAGCCACTCACTGGTCAGTGTGGGTCCCTGTTGCCATCCAGCCATGCTTATATGGTCATAGTTGGACCCCTCCGGGCAAACACCCACACAGAGCAAACAGTGTTTTCAGTGGCTTGCCAAATTCCTCATTGAAATGGATAACTCAAGGATGTGATTTAATTTCTGGGCACTACAGGAGGTATTTGCTTTAAAAGAGCAAGCTATCCAGTCACTGAAAACTGAAAGAGCATTATATTAAGCTGGAATCAAATGTTCCTGTCATTCCTGGACACAGACTATTTCTACAAATGTAAGAGGACCTCAGTGACCTCTAGATTTGAAAACGTAACAAGGCCATGCACAGACAGGCTCTCCCTGAATGCTGCCAATTATTTTTTGTAAAATGCTTTCTGAACACACGTTAGCAAAATTTTTTGAGCATGCGCTTTCACAGCAGACAAAACCAGAAGCATAACCTTAACAGAGCATCAGCTACTTCTAAGTTTGTCAGATTTATCAGAATGCCTCTGTTAACATTTACACAATGTTTTATCATTTCATAAAGCATACCAAACACTAGTTTCAATCTAACTAATGTATTATCCAAGGTAGAACATCTGACACACAGATCAAGAACTAATAAAGACAAAAGCAGAAACGATTTACTTTGCAATCCAATAAAAAGATATATTAACTGACTAATAATACCAACTTCAGGTTGCGCCTTAAACAATTAAAATATGCCCCAAAGTATTCTAATAAAATCATGACCTGGCCTCGTAGCATATTTAAGGATTGTTTTTAACATACATTTTAAAGTAATAGCACAAGCTGCAATGAGTGAAATGTTTTTCTCCCTCTTTATCTTCTACCCCCACGGCAGAAATTCAGAAAAGGCTTAGCTTCTTGGTGGAACATAAAGCTGGATGTACAGCACCAGTCCTAACTGATGTCTCCAGAACAATCTGAGATCAGCTACCTGGACATAAACATCAGCTTCTGTAAAAGCTTCATTTACACTGACACGTTGCTTTTAGAAACACAGGTGAAAAAAAGTTATGCAAGTTCAAAGTAGGACATGACACATTGCCCGGAACATTGTCAGTCATGTCACCTGAACTGGAAAAAGTTAGATGTACAGTAGCACTGAGACGCTAATCAAGACTTTGATAATGCTACTGATTTCACTCTCACTCACAGATGCTTTACAGATATAAAGCTTCAAGGATACAAACTAGTGAAAGGGAAAGAAGTTTTACATTTTTTTTCTCTGCATGCAAAGACTCCTCACCCTGAAATCAGAAAACTCCACTCCGTTAGTACTACTCAGGCTTTGTGTTTCAGGTCCTCTTCTTTGTGGAAGAAAGTGCCTCTCTGCAGCCTATTTCCCTTAGGATTAATTACTGTCCCAGGCAAACAGACAACATGGCTCTTCCTGCTTCCCCATAAGACCACAAGACTCTAAATAGCTGCAACAGAACTGACTAAAGTTATTCACTTCACTTACACGGTGTCCCAGCAGAACTAGAGGCCCTAGTGCCAAAACTGCCAGCAGACACAGGAGAGGGCTGCCATCAATTTGAACACCACCTCCATTTGAAACTTTATCACTATAACCATGATACAGGTGTAGAAACTTTTTTTTTTTGTTGAATGCATGCTGTTCATCCAAATCCCAGTTTGCCCAGAAGATAACTGGACAGTACCGCAACGATTCTTTTAGGCATTAGTATCGTGCAACATATGAATAACATCACCCGTTAGCGCAGCCAACAGCGTAAAAGGAATCAAGAAACTAGACTAGCAGAGACATGCAGTGTTCCACTTCAACTGTGGCTGCTCCTTCTCTTCTTGGCACATAGCCATCATTTCCTTTCTCCGTGACTCCTTTACACATCACTAAGAGGTTCTCCCCTTCATCTCTTCTTACTCCCAAGTTGTTCCTCTTTGAAAAACATGCAACGCAAAATTTTAAACAAGTCTTGCTGTCTGTGATACGCAGCAGAGCATAGGTGCTTCAAGTCCACCTGTCCACAACTAAATCCTATAGGAAAAGATTGCCAAGACTTTGTACTTGTATATTGGCCTTGCATCTGCAGAGGAACCCTTCTGTGTTGATACTAGCTGCTGTCCTGTGCCTACCCAGTGTGGTAACTTAAAGCCACCAGATCTTTGCTTGCATCAGTCCTATAATAACTAGCCTAAACAGTTTTTCTCAGAGAGCACACCAGCAGGCAAGATGAAGGAGAGAGGCACAGGGAGCTCAGACCTTCTCTTTGCATCCTACACAGGCAGAGAGACTCCATATTGTAGGGAGCTAGGCAGGGAGCGGCAAAGTTCTACCTTCGGATTCCCACAGCTCTCCAGCCCGTACCTCAGCTGAGCAGTGGGGAAGCCAAGGTGCTGGAGGGGTGGCAGAAAGCAGGTGCTAGTGCGCTTCTGGGTCTCACCCTGATTTAGGTTTGGCACACATCCAGGGTGTAGCTCCAGTCTCAAAATTGTGCTCAGCACTTCCATTTAGTCAAAGCCCTGCAAAGTCAAGCAACCCACCCTCTATGGATGGGTGAAAATTATTCACACTCTCCTCATCACGTTCACTACTTTGTGAAGAATTTTCTGAAATCAAGGAGGAGTTATTCCATAAATGTCTAATATTTATCTCCTCTTGTTAGCCATTCTCCCAGCATCAACAACAACAACATAGTAATTAACTATTCCAATTACATTCAAACCTGATCAAAAGCAACACAAAACTTTTTAAAGCAAAACAAGAATGAAGCAATGAGAAATTACAGTACCTCAGTTTTTAAGGAGAGTCCACTGTTAAAGAATATAGCTGAAACAGCAATGTAAGTTATGGTAATTTCTGGTTTCAAAGGTCCTAAAAAATATAGACATAGAGAACAAAGTGAACTACAGTCAGAGATAATGATATGCATATATTACATCAAAGTAAATGAGAATACTTAGAAAAATACCTGGAGAAAATCTAATCATTAAAGTCTCTAATAAAAAGAATGGGGTTTCTATTAAGTTACAGAAAGCATGCTATTCATTTTTTATTTAAAAGCAAACCAGTGAGTGGAGTGCGAGGTATGATGTCATACAAATTTCGCTTCCGTGATTACAGGCCACTGGGAACTAACAGGTAAATTCTGGAAATGTGAAAACAGGGAATTCTTCAGGGCTTTCCTCTGTCATCAGAGTATCCCTATAGTGTCAGCAAACTCAAACCGTACACTCAAAAATATTAGCTGCTCCCTCCCCAGAGCCATCGACATCATTCACATTTCTACCTCTCACTTCTTCCCCTACAACATACACACCTGTCTGGCTGCCTCCACAGAGGAAACCAAATTGTACATTGCAATGACTTCCTTGGAGCAATACAATTCTGCATTATTCCCCCACAACAGGGCTGTGGCAAAATGGCTCATTCCAGCCCTACAATAACACATTTCAGACACACTGCTGCAGTGAGATCAGCAAGGGCATATGTCTGCACCTCCAAGGGTTCCACTATATTAAAGGCTTACATTTGTATATATTTATATACTTTTTTTCAGGGAGATTAAAATACTTTTTACACTCCTATAAAAATGATGAATTTTCTTAATACACTTTGCCTTCAGAGGCCACCAAGCGCAAAATGTATATGCTCATTTTTTCACAAGAGTTCAACCAGCTATTATATTAGAAAAAATATCAGCAGTCTACTTAGGACCAAAGTAATATCCTAAGTCTGCAAGTGACAGTAACTTGTCACAAGCAAAACTGCAGCAGCAAACAAGCAAGCCTTTACTCAACACTCCAGAAGAGAAGATCCTTTCTGCTCTCTCGGATGAATGTTACATTGATGGTCACACTGGAGCAAGGTCAAGGATCCTTAAATTAGAGGAATTTGATCGTACACTGAGTCTACTCAAATTTGCATCTCAAGTCATTTAAACCCAAATCCTACTCTCAGAAAGGACTATGTTGACAAGACACTAAAACTGTGTGTGCTAAACACACAAAAAAATAAACCAAAGAACCTATATGAAGCACAAGGTAAAAATAAGCCATGAAATGCAAGAGTTAAAGTTGCAACAAAGCCCATGGCTAGTTGCAAAATTATGGTATGTTAACTGAATAGCCGGGGTGGGGGGGTGGGGGAACCACATACACAGGAAAATTATATAAAAATATATACGGCTATACAGAAAAGTATTTTTTTATATAGAGAGAATTATATAGTTTTTCTAATCTTTTAGAAGATCAGAGCATATACATACATGCACATACACACTGGGCAGACAAGCAGTGGGTTAGTTAGTCTGGCTAAAATAGGGGTTCTTCCAGGACTCAGCTTTTCTATTTTAGACTTTTTCACTGGGCGACCTGAACTCCGTTGCACAGGAGAAACCTCTAGCACTAGAGCAACCGCACGTTCATGGAGCACAGGGAACTCTGGTCAGAACAGATCCCCTTCATCTCTTGCAAAAGACTGATCAGGAAAGCTCTTTTCACAAAGGCACTAAATAGGCTCATTCATCAAATCAGAAAACACACAAAAAGGGCTTTCCTTATGCCCTGAAGGTGGCAAAAGCACGAATCTTTGCTACTTGTGGCACAATGTTCCACTGGTATGGATGCTGGACCATCCATACCATTCAGTAAGGCCCTGTAAATTACAGTGCATGGTCTTGTCAGCTGGAAGATGACAAACTAAGGTTTTTGCATATGCTGGTTCTTCTCACCCCCCACTTTTTTTCTTTTTTTCTTGTTCTATAACGAGCACTGAGATCGCGTAGCTTCAGAAGAGGGACGCCACTTTGCGGAACACGCGCTCGCAAGTTTCAATCAATGCTTACGAGATTTTTCAAGCAAGTTGTCCCAGTAACAATACCATGTCAACGCTTGGCACATTTTTGCAGTAGCATAATTAAATGAAGTGCTCCATCATAGTGCTTCCATGCAGGAAGTAAACTGAGGAAAAACTATCTCGTATTCTAATTAAAAGGATCTCCCACATTGCTGCTAACAATTGGCATGACAATCAAACCAGAAAGGGACAAACCACCTGATACTATCAATTTAAAGTTGTCTTTAAGGTCTGCTGAAGACGCAGCATGGATCCTGCAAGAAGCTCCATGTGGGTCCTATTCACCTATGCAAAACAGCACACAGATGTTAGAAGGGATCCTTGCGCAGCAGGAATTTGCCTACCCTGAACTCCATGAAGTACCGGAGCCTTAGTTGCCACAGCAAGAGTTCAGAGTCATATTTTTTTAAATCACTTTCTTTTTTCCCCAGAACCTAAGGAGGGGGGAAAAGGTTGGCTCCTCAGTGAGAAGCTGTCTATCCTCAAACTTCAGCTCTGTTAAGGGAGAGAAAAAAAAAAAAAAAAAAAAAAAAAAAATCATCTATGCATATAAAAGCACAGCTAGATTCTTTCTCCCCTCCCATATTGCTAAAGCAATTCTGTTCAAGTGTCCTACACCCTTTTTCTTAAATATTCAGAGATCAATTAGAAAAAAATATATATATATGTAAAATTTAATTTGTTCTTGAAGACTGTACATCTGGAACTGAAGTTACAATGGAAACTAGCCAGAAGATGCTGCCAGCGTTTACACTTAAAGACACACTGTTTATTTTAAAATAACATTGGGTATTTCATCAGCTCTTGTTACAAGGAACACACAAGACCTCCCTGCTTAGAAAAGGTCAGATCTTTCTTCCGATTTGTTTACTGTGAGCATTTGACACCATTTTGCACAGAATCACTTTCACTGTTTTCCCTCCTCTTTCACGAAGAGGGAACAACAACAACAATCTTTAAAATCGTACGTGATATTATAAGTAAAAAAGCCATCTGGCTGAAATACAGCACCCGAGGTTTTAACGCAGCACACGCTAAGCTACACCCCTGCGAAGCTGACAGACGGCAGACCCCCGCACGCTGAACGGCGAGGACTTTATGCCCATCTTCAGAGTTCTTGGAAGTTACTACTTAGTTGAACAGGAGCGCGCTCAGAGTAAGTTGCTACCCCGTTTTCGCCACTACTGACCCCCGAGGAGCAGGGCATCCCTCGGGCACCCGGCGCAGCGCCCAGCGAAGGCACACCAACACACCCCGAAACGCTCCCCCGGGCACCTGAGCGACGGGGACCGACTAACGAGCGCGGCAGGCGCGCTGCCGGGGCGCGGGCAGCTGCGGCGGGCCCGGCCGAGCCCGGCGCCCCGCACCCCGAGCGCCGCGGGGGGCACCCGAGCGAGCCGCCGCCCCCGGGGTGGCGGCGCAGGGGGAGCGCAGCGCAGCGCAGCGCAGCGCAGCGCAGCGCCGGGACCCCCCCCCCGGCCCGCCCGCCGCCGGGGCGCACCGGCCCGACTCACCCCCTCTGACGCCGACGGCGGGCTCCAGCCGCGCCGCCGCGATGACCAGCACGATCCCGAGGATGAACCACTCCTTCCGCAGGCGCTCCAGCAGCCCCATGGCGCCGCCGCTCCCGCCGCCCGGCCCGGCGCGGCCCGGCGCGGCGCGGCGCAGCACGGCGCAGGGCCGGGGCGGGGCGCAGCCCCACCGCCCGCCGGCAGGACCAGCCGGATCCGCTGACGGGGAAAGGCTCACCCACCGCCGCCATCGCTACCGCGCACCTCCTAATAGACACGCACACGGCCGGCCGCAGCGCCGATCATCCCACCACCGCCGCCCGCCGGCTTCGGCCGCCCCCGCCCCGCACCCCGCGACGAGGCGGGAGCGCCGGCGGCCGCGGCGGCGGGTGGGGAGGCGGGACGGCGACTCCGCCGCCGGTCGCGGCGGGCAGCGCGGCCCGCAGAGCCGGTCGCGGCGGGCAGCGCGGCCCAGGCGGGCGCGGGGCGCGGCGGGACAGACGGGCGGCGCGGGGCGTGCGCGCTGTTTTGGTACATTACAACGTCTGCGTGACGCCCGGTGTTTGACGCGCGGGAGGGCGGGCGCGAGCGGGCGGCTGCTGGCGGTGCGCGCCGTGACGGTTGGGGTCCCGCAACGCGTATTGCGGAAGCGCGGACAGGCGGTGGCCGCCGTGTCACAGACCTGCCACCTGCGCGCGCGCACCCCACGCCTGCTCGCGGTACCGGGCGCCGCCCGGTGCCTGCCCGGCCCGAGCCGAGCCGAAGGCATCGCCCCTGCCCGCTGGAGCAGAGGCGCCTATCGCGACCCGCCGACATCGCCCCCGGCTGCCACACCGGAGGCGATTCCCCGTGCGGACGTCGGCGGGTTTATCCCAGTGTGAAACGCATCTCTGTCACGACAAGAGCATCATCAAAACCTCGCCCTGGCGCTCGACCCGCGCCTTCCATTCCCTGTCGCGCTCTTGTCTCCCCTTCCCCGATGGATTCGTTAGCGCGGCCTCCGCCCGGCCGCGACCCCCTCGCTCTAAATCACATTCACAAGGAAACGATAAAGTATGAAGCGCTCTGTCGTCACAGCTGCTCACACCAGTCCTGCCACGGCCGCCCCGTTCCGGCAGGGTTCAAACGCACAACAGTCCCGCTGCGTGGTCTCCAAGTGTTTAGGTAAGTTTATACGTCACAGCCTTTGTGGATGTATTCAGGCTTCGAAGAATAGCCCTGCCTCACGCTTTCTGCTCTCTGCTACCAAGTAAATAAATGTTTATCGCGCAAAGCTGAGCTGCGATCTCAGCCACTGCGGGAAGCGTATATTGCTGTATGTCCCGTGAGGTCCACTTGTGGACAGGTATGTACACGTCTGCGTTTACATCCTGCATTACCTACACATCCACAGCTTGTTTACAAGTACACGTATACATTGTAGCCGAATTTTTTTAGTACAGATGGAATGTGCCTTCTCCCACCCACAAGGCAATCCAAAACACGCGGTTTGAAATGATTATACATTTCACTGCTTTACTGGAGTTTACAGGCGTACACATTGGTCCTCGCTCTCTTCTCAGATACGAGTGCCGGATTGCAAAACCTCACTGCATTTGCCTGCGCAGCTGCTACAGGTTGACTGTTTTGGGAGAAAATAAATGCACAACAGCTGTTCTTCTAGAGCAAGCTGTGATTATAACGAGCATAGGATTTGATTACTTGGAGGACTTGATTACTGCACAGGAAGGATAAGATGAATCAACTAAAGATGTGAAGTTAATGTTTATCGTATAAATTATATTAAATCTTTGTGTGGATACTCATTCACAGGTGAGGTGGCCCCAGTTCTATGACATGGTTCTTATCGGCACCGTTCATGGATCAGAGTGCTTAGATCTTTCCCTGTGTGGCTGTGAAAGCACACTAACAGGAGCACAGGCCCTCTGATGTGAACACAGCAGGAGACCAGGCAGATGTCCAGTCTTTCCCAGGACATTTTGTTGTGAATGCGCATGCAGCCCTGAAGGTCCTAACAGAGGTGGGCAGGAGGCTTTGCACCCTCTACCTGGCGGCTCTGGCCTGGCTGGTTCCTTACGCGATGCAGAGCCCTCACGCTGCACCGGCAGGGCTAGAAGGCACAAACAGCTTCAGCACAATTCAGAAATTGTTACCAAGGACAAGCAAAATAACAAATAATCTACTGAGGCTGAAAGTTAAGCACTCAGAAGTTAGAAGCAGCCAAATTTCATAGTGAATGTAGTTGCTGCAACATCAGTTGCTGCAGAAGCTGTAGACGGATGCAAAGAAGGGGCCGGTATGGAGGACGCTCAGTCTGGCGACAAAATTCAGTCCTGCAGTACGGACAGCAGTCTCTCCCTGCTTTTGCAGCATAGATTTTACATGGTACTAATCCTGCCCCTCACCCTTTGGAGGTGGATACTAATTATGACTTTCTAATCTTGCGCACTGCCCAAGTTAATTCTAGGTTAATTTTGCCAACAAGTTTCAGATGTTTGTTCACAGCAAATCTAACTGGCAAAAGTTAGAAACCTCAGGTTCAGTCCTAGTCTCTGTCAGAGTCTTCTTACTTTCCCCTCCAAAAGGTCGCTCCTTGTGCGCTGTTCCAAGCCCTTCTCTAGAGAAGGATGAGCTATCTCACTGCATATTAGATTTAGAACAGTTAAGAAATATAAAAAAAACCTCATGGTTTGCCCATGGTCATCAGATATCACAGAAAAACCCACAACGCCTAAAAAAGCTTGGTTGAATTCATATCGGTGTGCAGCAAACTAAGGCATGCACGTCCCCGCCGGGAGGTGCGCACACCTGTGGGGACCCACCTGTGGCATCCTCGCACCCAAGACAGCTACTGAGCGACGAAAAATGGCCAGTGCTCTATCTTTATACTGACTCATGGATGGTGGCAAATGCCCTGTGGAGGTGGTTGCAGCAATGGAAGCAGAACAACTGGCAGCACAGAGGCAAACCCATCTGGGCTGCTGCATTGTGGCAAGATATTGCTGCCCGGGTGGAGAACCTGGTTGTGAAGGTACGTCATGTGGATGCTCACGTACCCGAGAGTGGAGCCACTGAAGAACATCAGAACAACCAACAGGTGGATCAAGCTGCTAAGATTGAAGTGGCTCAAGTAGATCTAGACTGGCAACATAAAGGTACACTATTTATAGCTCGGTGGGCCCATGACACCTCAGGCCATCAAGGAAGAGATGCAACATACAGATGGGCTCGTGATCGAGGGGTGGACTTGACCATGGACAGTATCCAGGTCACCATAAATCACCTCAAGCACAGCTAATTCCCTCAGGTACTGGATACCTTTCTCCATGGTGGTCCATTTTCCTAGGCGATATATAACATCTTCCTTGAAGGGGTACCTTTCTTTCACAGCAGACAGGAGTCGCCTCCGGAGGCTAAGGCCTTGTGTCCCTTTTCCAATTGCTTTGTCAATGCCCCCGTCCCTAGAAAGGGATCCCAGTTGTTTGGCTTCCTTACCCTCTAATTCCAGGCTACTGGCCCCGTTATCCCAGCATTGGAGCAGCCAGGTAATTATGGGCAAATGCCTGAGACAGTGGGCACCTCCAGTGTTTTGGGACTTCACCCCTGAACAAGTGCAGAATCCTGAAAAATTAGTAGAATATTTGGAGGAAGTATGTTGTCACCCTAGCAATTCCAGAGAGATACAAATCACTGCAATGTGTTGGGGCCTGGCCCATGCCTACCGAGCCCTGTACTTTTGTCTGTACTCACTAAAGAGAAAGATGCACTTTATTAAGGCTCTGCTGCTTTGAGTGGATGCTTTGCCTGGAAATTTGTTTCCAAGAGATCTGAAATTTGTCATAAATGTCTTTTGCCAACTGAGTTATAAAATACATGGATTCATGTGGCTCTCATCTTCTGTAATCTTTGAGATCATATGCAGATATTCTAAGCCATGTATTGAAAGACTTGTACACAGATATTTTAGCTGGTTTTGTTTAAAAGCTGTTCTCCGATTGTCATGATAAGCATACAGGTCTCTTAGATGAAACAGATTAAATTGTTCCTGCTTTTAAATAAAAGAGCACTCTGTAAGCCTTGCCCTGCCCCACCAGCACAGAATGGGAAGGAAGAAAACACTACAAGTGTGTTGTATAATTGGCAGGACTCTCACGTGTCCTAAGTCTGTTTGCAAGGCAGCATCACCGTTGGTGTAAGGCAACTTGTCATCCATACTGAGGCATTTGGTCAGTATTGAAGCGGGACAATTCAGCGTCTGCCATCCAAAACTATATCCCAAAACATTTCCCTTTCCTCGTCGGGTTCCCATACAGATAATATGGACATCCCAATTAACCACTGGGACTTGACCAGATCCCAGAATGGTCTGGCACACGTGTACATGTATTCTCCGTTACATCGTACAAAACCGTTTTGGGATGTATTTAGCTGTGGCTTAGACACAGTACAGGAATGAGAATTTAGCTTCTCTCTGACTTCACATGACCAAATTTTCATTTTTGTTCAATTGCAAACATACCTCGGGGCTTCCAGATGCTTTCCTGCCTCTAAAGGCCCTTGTGCTTCCTTCTGCATAACATAAAAGCTTCATGACATGCCGAGCTACGTGACACCAAATCTTCGTTGCTCACAGGTAATCTGTTGAAATCAGCAGGACTGTTCATGTGAGCAGCGACCAGTTTTCATGTCTGTGAAGATGCAGAAGTGGAATGGACATTTCTGGGCTTCACGTTATGAACAATCAGTCTTACGTGGTGTGTAACTGATGGCGAGACGTCGGCTCCTCTTCGTGCTGTATGGAGCCTATTTCTTTTGTGTACCCAGCCTCTTATCTGCACAACACACCTTACTGTCTAATAACTACACAGTTAAGTTATTTTAGGGAATGTGCTGGGATTTTTAAGTTCCGTAGTAGCAGATGTCATCTGATTATGCATTTAGACAGGAGAGATTTCAATATAAAGGAGAGGGGATCACAAGATAAAGGGAGCTTAAACGAGAGGAAGAGATAGTATTAAATAATTTAACTTGAAAAGAACAAAGATATTCAGAATGAACAAGATAAAGAGACGTGTTAATTATAAATAGGAAAGTTGAGGAGAAAAAGTGGAAATATATGGGAGACAGTTTACAACACATTTATATTTCTCACAAGCACTTAGTGGCATGATCTCAGATTTTCTCAGACTCACGAAGAGATTGCTATACTGATCCCATTAGCTGGTTTTCCTTATGGAAATGGAGTTCACCACTCTTATTCTGTCCTGGCCTGAGTGCATATACTGTTTCAGAATCTTTTGGTTGTTGCCACTGGATATTATTAAATGCCTGTGAGCGCTTAGGTATTGCCAGCTGCAGGACTTACTACCATTAGCATAATGCAGTAGTAGGAATTATGTACAAGTTCAGTTTAGAACAGCACTTAATGGGACTTAAACACATGTATAGGTATGCTTTTCTAAATAGAATCTATAAGATGATAAAAGGTTTTGTGAATCTTTGGTTTTATTTCTATAATGGTATGATTTTTTTTCTTTCTCCAGAGACTTTAAATGCATAATGCTTTTTTTTAACTTGTAATAAAGGGTCCTCTTATATACTTAGGTATCCAACAAATAAGCAATTTTTCTTTTACTTAAGAGCCCAGTGTGAAATTTTCATGCACTAATCTTAGGCATTAGGAAGAAAATTTAAAAGGCAGCAAACGGGGCTTTGCTGATCCCCTTCCTAGAACCTGCTCATTCTCACAAAGAAACAGAACCTGGCTTATTGCTGCTCCACTCATGATATTCTCTTGCCTCCTCCTCCTCCTAGACCTCCAAGAAACCATATAGATTGGAGAAATTTTCATATTTTGCACTTTTTCGCAGGAATATGTTTTCCCAGTAGACAGCAAGGCTATAATGCATTCAGAAGGTTGGATTAAAAAAAAAAAAAAAAGAAGAAAAACAAAAAATTGGCATAATAAAGCTGTGCTTGAAACAAATTATGGGGCTTTTTCACTGCAATTTGAAAACATAATAAAAAACTATATTTTTTAAAACCATGAAAAGCTGCACATATTTAAACCTGAGAAATGAAAGCGAGAACATGAAATAGCTTCTCTGGATGATTTCACAGTGAGCAACAACTGGATTTGACCTGTTAAATAAGACACTTCAGAGATAACATGGTGATACTTCTATATCTTTTTCTCCTTACGCTTACAAAAATAACCTTCTAATATTACAAAACACCTAAAACACGAGCAGTTGCAGTATAGAAACCTCTGCTGTATTTTTATAGGGGAGAAGCAGCAGATTTGTTCCTGGGTGTGTATGCACACGTGTGCAGATGCAAACGTTTTACAACAGTTTCAGAGTAATTAACCACTCATAATGCGAAGAGCTTGCAAATGACAGAAAGCAGAAAAAGGAGAGCAATCGTCCCAGCTGTGATAACTGTCACAAAGGTCAAGTCTGGAAGGAGCAGCCATCGGAGAAATTGGAAATAAATGGGCACATACAGGCTTGAGAAAGGGGCAGCTGCTAGAAGGGTTTGTCTTAAGGTTGCTGAAAGCTGTCTCTTAGAAACTTAAGCTTTGTCTTCTAGAAGAAGGAATAGCAGGGCTTGTCCAAGAGGAAGGACAGCCCTTGCTCCAAACTTTGTATTCACTCAGCTGGATGGAAGGTGGGGCCTGATTTCTCTTGTGTCTGTCCCTTTTGATTTTAACATTACCGAGGAACTTGAAGGTTCAGAGAAACCAGGCAAATTTGCTAGCTTCCCTGAGGGATGTCCTGCTCACTGCAGGGGGCTTGGACTAGACGACCTCTAAAGGTCCCTTCCAACCCAAACCATTCTATGATTCTAGGGAGAATGCCAGAGGAGTTGTCTTTACACTTTGTCAGATTTGCCAGTTTGACTTCATCATGCTACGGCACCTGTTGCTTCATACCTCTTGGATCTTTGCATGTCATTGCCATGTCCTGTCTTCACCACAGGCCAGGACCCAGATCTCCAGCAGTCTGGAGAAAAGCCAAGTGCATTCCCCAGATGGAGCTATGATGAACTCTGACCGTGGCCAATTTAGTCATGTAGGAGACGGCAGTCTTGGGATCAATGTGATGTGCAATAGGAAGATGCAAGTGTAGACACATCCTTTGTGCTTAGCTTGGCATGTTGACTTCTGTTGACTGTCTTGAACATCAAACCATGTTCATAACTTACAGCCTGACCATTCAGTCCTCACCAGCCACCACAATTTTCCCCTGCAGAATGGAAACCAAGCAGTTTGTTGTACATACTAGGGTACAGATTTACAAAGGAAGGTTTTGCCTGCCCTCCCTTCAGTAAACCAGACCTATCTGAAAATGCAAGGAAATAGGGGAGCTAACAGTCATATAACTTGACGGTGCCATCGTTTACCTGCATTAAAGTAAATTCTACATTATTTTTAAATCAAGTTATTTGATTCCAGTCTTACCTGGTCTTTTCATTTAAAATGGACTAGGAAGTTCCCCCGCAGGAACAATAGTGCTTCCATGTGCTGCATATGTCAGTCCTGAGAGGAAGGTACATGTTTCCACCCATCCGTGTGGCACTAGGCCCCCTTTGCAGTGCTGAAATCAGGATATTCTTCTTTTATTTCTTTTTTCTTAAGTTGTTTATACCAGGGCAGAATTCCGAGATCTCGATCAGACTGCAAGGCTTCTTTGCACCAGGTACTGTGCAAGCATAAACCCAGGCACATTTACACTGCAATCAAGGAACTGTAGTGCATATACACCTAATGGACCTCGCTTTAAAGTATCCCTCATGAGCACCAGTGACAGTGATTAACACCATTGGTGATTCAGTACAAATGGGGACCACCAGGCCAAAGCTGTCAGGAGATCCCCACTGGCAGTGCTCTGAACTGAGTCAAAATTCAAACTTCTCCTCCACCTCCTGCAGACATCCTCGCAAGCCCTCTCCTAGAGAGGCATGAGGGTGGAGATCAGATGGGGTCTGATATGTCTGATGTTGAGCAGGTTCACGTCTGTCTCACCCCTCAAAGTTTCAGAGTTAAGTGGAAAACTTATCTCAAATGTGAAAGAGGACACACACACACCCACACACCCACACCCAAAAAAAAAAAGTGGAGTCAGGAAGGAAGATAAGCTATTGGGAAATACACTAAATAATTAGGAAAAAAATATAACCAGAGGAAGAGATCCTTTAAAAGCTATTTAATAACAAATCAGCTATTATATCTGTCAATACAGAAAAAATTAGGATGCTGACAACTCTTCATCCCACAATCTGCAGCATTAATAAGTGATGAAGTATTAAAAAAACTGGGACGCTTTGTGCCTAAAACAATATCACATGAGGACAAGGGAATAAAGCTGAACTAAAACAAAGGACATATTGTGTATTGCTAGCAAATAATTACATAAATGAAAAGCGCAAACACGGAAACAAATACAGCCCCTCCAACCATCAAATATAAGGAAAACGTGACTGCCTCATTTTTTTGGCAGTAATCAGATACAAATCATGAAGTCAGCACTGTGTGATGAAAGTTTTAGATGCAGTTGTTATTCCAGAAGTGTCCAGCCCAAACTGCTTATTTAAAAAACAAGAGGGAGATGGCATGGGAACCGAGGATTAAAGTGACACTGGGGTAAGAGTTTTGGGGTACGTACCATCCCAAGGTAAACAGCACCATGAAGGACATAGCCTAAGGGAAAGCCTTTTCTATCCAAGCCTACTGTCATGATGCTCTCCTTCCAGTGTTGATTCATTTCTCTTACTACTGCTTCACTAACCAGGAGGCAAGACTTTTGCACCTCCAGCACATCCAGTGCTCGAACACCCACCACTGTTTCTTTGGCACAGCCAACACCGTTGCTAAACCCTCTCACTCCTCCCTTCTCTCACTCTCAGTGTCTGCCCCACGCCTTTACCAGGGCATTGCTGAAGAGCTCTACCCCTGGGACACTCTGCCCTCTCCTTTCTATTCCCAAGGAAAGGAAGAGTTATTCTTTTGTGAACTTGAAATATTCCTACAACAGAACCAGGTTTCACAAAGATTTCCAAGCAGCCCTGTCTGCTGCCTGCCATCTCTCCAGCTTTTACCAGACAAGTCATCCTAGGTCGATTTTGTATTTTTCATTTCACAGGTCTCGTCCACTCTCCCCCATTTCATTCCGTGAAAGCAGCTTTAACACCAGAGCCTCGTGCTGTAGTAAACAAGGGAAGGAACTCATTTTTTTGTCAGCGCAAGTCAGTCAGAAAGCGCAGTAGGGAAGCTAGAAACAAAACCAGAGATGGGGAGGGATCATCTGGGGTTTTTTTGCAGCAGAACCTAAGGAGGTTGTATTAGGTAGGGCCTTATATTTCCTTTAGAGGATGTGCATTAAGCAGATTTCTGCCCTGATCCCTTTAGGAAGTGGGAGAGTTACGATGGTGCCTTTTCCCTGAGAGCATTTCTAAGCTTTCCTCATAGGAAGCTTTTCTTGTGGTGCATTCTTAATGAGATCAAATGTAAAGGAAAATCCCAATTCAGAATTAATTGGTATACATTTTTTCAGGAGCTGGAGGGACTTTGAATTTCTTCCTTCTAGATGAACTACAACACTCCTGCAATCCCACATTTGAAGTTGTACCTGTCTGCGGAAGCATGCAAGCACAAGGCCTGCAGCAAAATACATCTTTCCGATTTTACCTCTCCATGCTGTTACTCAGACAGGTGCTTTCCAGTGTGGTCTCCATGGTCCATGTTTACTCCAGCTTGTTCTTGCAGTCTTCGCGTCTTTTGGTGATGTTCTCGCTGTGGACACAGTAGCACAGAAAGCAAGCCATGTTTGGAATTAACCATTTCCAGCATCTCTGCACAGAGTCAGCAGCTGAAGCAGATGCTTTGGTGGTGTAAAAAGACTCCTTGTTTAAGGGGGTCCAGAACAATACTTCACGTGGAAATGCTTAGTTCCTTTAGCTCCAGGTTCATCCACACTATGTGCTTGCCTTCCATTATTTTATGAAAGAAAGCAAAGGTGTTTCTACCATGACAGACCACTGTCCCCTTGAGTCATGCTTCTGCTCTGAAAAAAATAGCTTACTTCTAAACATAAGCGACCAAATGGCACATCCACTGCCTAAGTACCACCACTCTTTATCCAGACGGGTATTCACTTTTCATCTCCTGTCCAGCAGCTATCTGTGTACATAGCAAGCTTCATCTGAGTCACGCAGTAATAATCACCGCTTATATACAAGATCCCTTGTGTACTGTATATTAATGTCTGGCTGGTAATTTAATGGCACCTCTAGGCATAAACAAAAGTTTATTAAAACAGTAAGTAAAATGTTTCCGAAGACTGGCCTGCATTTTTAATTTTCTATTCAGCATTCCAAAATACAGAGCCAGCCTTCTTATCAAAAGGAAAGCTATGGACTTAACACCAAGTAACATCATTTTGCACAAGTTAGACATAGAACAGCCTAGAGCAATAGGATGCTTCATTTATATTCACAAACCCCTTATTTTCTGATTGTATTGGGTTTGTGTGGCAAGGTTTTGGTAGCAGGAGGGCTACAGGGATGGCTTCTGTGAGAAGCTGCTAGAAGCTTCTCCTATGTCTGATAGAGCCAATGCCAGCCAGCTCCAAGACGGACCCGGTCCTGGCCAAGGCCAAGCAAGTCAGCGACAATGGTAGTGCCTATGGGATAACATAGTTAAGAAGTGGGGGGGGGGGGGGGGGGGGAGGGGGGAACTGGGCAACTGCAGCCAGAGAGAGGAGTGAGTATATGTGAGAGGAACAGCCATGCAGACACCAAGGTCGGTGAAGAAGGACAGGGAGGAGGTGCTCCAGGTGCCGGAACAGAGACCCCTGCAGCCCCTGGTGAAGACCCTGGTGAGGCAGGCTGTCCCCCTGCAGCCCATGGAGGTTAGTGGTGGAGCAGATATCCACCTGCAGCCCGTGGAGGACCCCACACCAGAGGAGGTGGATATCCAAAGGAGGCGGATATCCAAAGAAGGCTGTGACCCCATAGGAAGCCCACGCTGGAGCAGGCTCCTGGCAGGACCTGCGGACCCGTGGAGAGAGGAGCCCAGGCTGGAGCAGGTTTGCTGGCAGGACTTCTGACCCCGTGGGGGACCCACACTGGAGCAGTCTGTTCCTAAGGACTGCACCCCATGGAAGGGACCCATGCTGGAGCAGTTTGTGAAGAGCTGTAGCCCGTGGGAAGGACCCACGTTGGAGAAGTTCATGGAGGACTGTCTCCTGTGGGAGAGACCCCATGCTGGAGCAGGGGAAGAGTGTGAGGAGCCCTCCCCACGACGAGGAAGGAGCAGCAGAGACAACGTGTGATGAACTGACCACAATCCCCATTCCCCGTCCCCCTGCGCTGCTCAGGGGGAGGAGGTGGAGAAATCAGGAGTGAAGTTAAGCCCAGGAAGAAGGGAGGGGTGGGGGGAAGGTGTTTTAAGATTTGGTTTTATTTCTCATTACCCTACTCTGATTTGATTGGTAATAAATTAAATTAATTTTTCCCCAAGTCAAGTCTGTTTTGCCTGTGACAGTAATTGGTGAGTGATCTCCCTGTCTTTATCTCGACCCATGAGCTTTTCGTTATATTTTCCTTTCCCCTGTCCAGCTGAGAAGGGGAGTGATAGAGTGGCTTTGGTGGACATGTGGAATCTAGCCAGGATCAACCCACCATACTGATCATCTTCAACAATGACAGCCAAGGAAAAATTTGGATTGATTATTAGGAAATGTATACAACTCCAGAAAGCACCAGCACATTGATTACTGCTCAAATTACTTGTCAGTTCTTATATAGGAAGCCACATGACAGCTAAAACCTTAAATTCCAGTCAGTAGTTGGCAGTGCTCTCTGTAGTTAAGACAGAGTTGTGATCTGAACATTGGGCATGTAAAAGTGTCACCATTCCTTCCCTGCGCTTATCTCTTCATTTGCCCGAGATTCTTATTTTAAATATTATTCAGTGGTTTAAAGACCAGTAGGTTTCATTTTCTTTTATCATAAAAGAATTCCTTGAACTCAGTAAAATGCACATAATACGTGTCAGCTATTTCGCATATTATTACACATTTACAGTGGGCAAGTAGGTGGACACATTTTTTGACTATTTAAGCAGAAACTTAACCTGAAATGTGAAAATCAGTCCAAGTAATGGAGACATGACAATTTTCAGTAGAAAATTTGTCCGTGGAGAAAATTCATTGTTGAGGCGCTGACGAACAAGCAAGGAGCTCTGCTTTTAGCAAGTCTCATTTCAGATCCCAGCCACATTTCCAGACTGCAGTGACGTGCCTCTTCCACTCCTCCACTGTAATTTAGCAAATGCTAAGGACCCTGAAGCACTTTCCAGCTCCCAGGGCAAATTACCACCTATCTGCATATTTGTTGTGGTTTAGCCCTGGTCAGCAACTAGGCACCACACAGGTGCTCACTCACTCCCCCCACCCCAGTGGGATGGGGGAGAGAATTGGAAGGGCCAAAGTAAGAAAACTCATGGGTTGAGATAAGAACACCTTAATAATTAAAATAAAACAGCAATAATAATAATAATTAAAAAAATATAATGAAAAGGAAAATAATGAGAGAGAGAGATGAAACCTCGGAAGAAAGAAAAAAAACCAAACATCAAGTGCTGCAACCACTCACCCCCCGCCAACCGATGCTGCCGGTCCCCGAGCCACGATTGCTGCTTCCCCTGGCCAGCTCCCCCCAGTTAATATACTGGGCATGACGTCACATGATATGGAATACCCTTTGGCCAATTCAGATCAGCTGTCTTGGATGTACCCCCTCCCCTCCCGGCTTCTTGTGCACCTGGCAGAGCATGGGAAGCTGCAAAGTCCTTGACTAGTGTAAGCACGACCTAGCAACAACTAAAACATTAGTGTGTTATCCACATTATTTTCATACTAAGTCCAAAACACAGCACTATACCAGCTACAGTGAAGGAAATTAACTATCCCAGCTAAAACCATGACAATATCCACCCCTTATTCCATACCATTTACGTCATGCTCAGGTCCCATACTATCCAATACGACCTCAATAACCACCACCCGCCTCCCCATCCTTTGATAACATAAACAGATATCATTTAGCATTCCCTTTCTCAAAAACAACTTCTGCTGTGTTGCCCCAGACGATAATGTCATCAATGTACTGCAGGTGTTCCGGAGCTCCACCCTGTTCCAGTGCAGTATGGATCAGTCCATGGCAAATGGTAGGGCTGTGTTTCCACCCCGGGGGCAGTCGATTCCAGGTGTACTGGACACCCCTCCAAGTGAAAGCAAACTGTGGCCTGCACTCTGCTGCCAAAGGGATCGAGAAGAATGCATTAGCGATATCAATTGTGGCATACCACTTGGCTGCCTTTGACTCCAGCTCATATTGAAGTTCTAGCATGGCCGGCACAGCAGCACTCAGTGGCGGAGTGACTTCATTCAGGCCACGATAGTCTACTGTTAGTCTCCACGCTCCATTAGACTTCCACACCAGCCATATGGGACTGTTAAAGGGTGAGCGGGTCTTACTGATCACTCCTTGGCTCTCTAGTCAATGAATGAGCTCATGGATGGGAATCAGGGAGTCTCGGTTGGTGCGGTATTGCCGCTGGTGCACTGTTGTGGTGGCGATCGGCACCTGTTGTTCTTTGACCTTCAGCAACCCCACAACAGAAGGGTCCTTCGAAAGACCGGGCAAGGTAGACAACTATTTAATTCCCTCTGTCTCCAAGGCAGCTATACCAAAAGCCCACCTGTACCCATTTGGGTCCTTGAAATACCCTCTCCTCAGGTAGTCTATGCCAAGGATGCACGGAGCCTCTGGGCCAGTCACAATGGGGTGCTTTTGCTACTCATTCCCGGTTAGGCTCACTTCAGCCTCCAATACAGTTAGCTCTTGGGATCCCCCTGTCACTCCAGCAATACAGATGGGTTCTGCCCCTACATAGTTTGACAGCATTAGGGTGCACTGTGCACTGGTGTCCACTAGAGCCTTATACTCCTGTGGGTCAGATGTGCCAGGCCATCGAATCCACACAGTCCAGTAAACTTGGGTGTCCCTTTCCTCAACCTGGCTGGAGGCAGGGCCCCTCTAATTCCAATTGCAGAATTCGCAACTCACTTCTTGTGAATGGGAAACAGAAGTCTCTCTATTAAGATCACAGATAAAATCAGCACTTTTACTCCCCTGTCTGGGGAACTGCTTACTGGAAACTGGAGCAGCAACTTTCCTGGAGGACCCCCCCGAGTGATTGAAACAAGACCCAATGGTGCCAACTTGCCACTGTACCGCTTGGTTTCCACAGAAAAGAAACAGGAGCATTCGGGCTGAAGGGAAGGTAGACAGACGTGCTCCAACAGGTCCAATCAAAGTGATCGGAGAACTAGGACTTGGGGAGCCTAGAAAAAATGCAGGTGTTGCCAGCTCTTTGCTTGGAGCCTCAATATTTTATCATAACCTGGAATGTTTGCCTACTTGCCACATTCTATGGACTCAGGCAGCTGAGAATCTCTTGCAAACAGCACTGGCAAGGGTTAGCAAGGAGGAGAAAAACTACAGGTATCTTGGAAGAAAAGCTCCCAGAATAAATCCTTTAATGCCTGTATAGAACAAAAACTTGGCTTGTAAAAGATAAAAGCACTTACGGCACATCAACTGCTTTTTTTTGTTGCATTCTTCAGTGTTATACACAATTCAGCTTTTTTGTTTTTAAAACATGTTTTTCTTAAATGCAAGAGACAGTCTAATATAAACAGATTTGCCACTGCCCTGTTAGCCTTAACCAGCAGAGATTGGTGCCCTCCTTTATTTACAGCAAGACAATTTTAGTTTTAAAAAAATCTGACTCTTGTAGTTTTTACTGTCTTGTTTAAGATTAGATGTCAAAGCTTTGAGCATTTCGCAGTAAGCACAAGATCCTAAGTCTTGCACAAACATCTCAGGAGGTTTTTTGTCTACCAGAAATCACTGGCACTGCGCATGTGAGAAAAAGCAAAAGGTAAGGGCCAGGCAACAATGCCAGTGTAACTGTAGTGCGCACTTTGTGGTATTTCACATTTCCAGTTAAAACATCAGGGCTGATACCTTATCTGCAATAAAATGCCGCCACAAAATATTCAGGCATAACTGACTATATATGCTAACAAGAGCTTGCCGGATCTGGCCCAAAACTTAAAATTAGGCAAATTAACACTGTCATTGGAGCCTTCAGACCCAACATTACAGTAAGTCCCTGAAATCCTCATGGAGGTCAAAGGGTCTTCACGCAGGAGGGGAATTCTTGTTCAAACCATTCCCTCACATGGGACATTCACTATAAGGCTCTCTTTTCTCTGGTTTTTCTTCTAGAGTTGAGGATGACTGTTTAGGACCCTCACCATTAAAGGCAAGAGTTTCTTCCCATTTTAATATTTTAATCTCCATAGCTGTGATTGAATAAATTTTTAATATTGCACTGCCTATGCAGGGTCCACTGTCCATCTCCCCTGCATAACAGCTGTGAAGATACAAGGGCTGAAATTTTAGCCCCAGTTCAACAGAGCACTTGCACACATTTAAGGTGCAGCAGCTGGTGAAGAGGCTGATTTACTTCAATGCTCTGCTGAGTTAGAGACCTATGACCTTATATCATATGCAACTTTAAACTGAGTTAATAACAGTTATATGTATGCAATGACATAAACCACTGGCTTTTTCATTCCAGGAATAGAAAAGAGTAAAGAAAATGTTGGTCAGAGTCTGGAAGCTTTGCATATTCATACTTCTCACAGTTGTTAAGTGTTTGAAAATTCAGGTAATGAGCATACAATACTCTGGCTGCCTTTGTATTGCTTGGGGGTTTGCTATTCTAGTAATATCTCTACAGAAACTGTTCTATCAAGTCAGGTTTTTTGCCCTCAAATTGAATTAGCACTTGTACATTGAAGTTTTCAACATCACCCATAAGATTTTTCGACTTGTCAAAAGAATCTGCATGGTCTCTAACCATGAATAAAAATGATTTCAGGTATCATCTTTATTTCAAGTTTTATTTCCTGGGATTAATTTAATTGATTGTGCTGGTGGCTTGTTAAACAGCTGCTGAAATAAACAGACCATTTGTCTTTCTATGTAAACATATGGGTACCTGGTTTAATTATAGTTCATACCAGTGTTGAGAAAAAAAACAAACAAAAAAAACCCAGAAAACAAAAATACCCTCTGTTTTCCAAACTGACACCATGGACCTGGAATTGTAAGAACTCTCTCACAGCAACAAAACATGGCTCATTTTGCTCTTGCTAATTTTAATAAATCTTTTCTCATATAGATGAAAAAGAATGAAGTTCAGTAGATCATATATAACCTCATAACTTTTTTTTTTGCATATATCCACATGCTTACACAAGACATCCATGGTTTTCTCCTTGCCTGATATAACTAGGAGTAGCCTCATAAATCTTTACTTCAATATAATTCTCATTTTATGCTTACAAGACCTAGCCCTGATTTGTGTCTATTATTACAATCACATTAACCCTGTTTTATGGCTGTGTAACAGATCAGGGTCTAAACCAAAAACTGTAGATAAAATACAGTAGAAGACACACCCCTTTGGCTTTAACACACATTTTTACTTTCCCCAGACAGCTCCAGTAAAAAAAATAGCATTGCCAACAGGAAATAAAAGGAATAAATCATTTCAAGTAATTCTTCTTAAACTCTTTTGTAAGAATTGTAGTTCCTTTAAGATCCTTAGATGTCTTGCTTTTCTTAGCTATTCTTATTATTTAATCAAAAAATCATGGGCTTACATGGAAGTAAAGTAAGCAGAAGCAAGTGGAGCCTCTAGCACTGGAAGTGGCCAAAAAGAATCACTTCTGTAATAAGATTCTGGAAACTCATAGGTACATATAGGATCAGTTATTAATAGCCTTTTTATGCCTAGATAAGCACCATTCTAAGCAGTGTGCATGTTCAATACAAATGAAATACTATTAAGCAGCAAACTGTTGTGTCCAAACAGAAGGAAAGCTGCATAGGTAAGACTTGTTCCATTACATAGAGCCTCAGCTTCTCCCTCTCTACTATCCTACTCTAACCAGACCACTTCACCAGTTTCCTATCCCATGCTTTCAATGAAATGAAGCACATGTATACACAATGCATGACAGGTCAAGGAGGGGAGCAAAGCTGAGAGAGCTGCCATGAAAAACCCAACAAGATCTGGGGAGAGCAAGTGACAAAGGGAATACTTGATGACTAGCTCCAGTTTTGAGGCTGTCAGAAGTCCTTGGAAAGAGAACAACAATGTCAACGTAACTAGAATATGTGAGGTGTGGAGAGCCTTTTGGAGCCAGACCAGAAGAAAAGCAATCATTGCCCCCACACCACCAAATGGACAGGTATTTCAGAGCCAGGAAACCAGGGTCCAGAGTCATCTGTTCACAGCCACTGCTGCTTAGATGACATTGTTTCCTGGCAGGAAAGGAGCAGGTCTCCAGCAATGCAACCTAGCCTTGCAATTGCTCTCAAAGGGAGAAAGAAAAGAGTGGATGGAGGAGAGAAAGAAAGAGGAGGAGCCTTACAATTTTGTTACACAGGAAATATCTGGTCACCAACAACCATCCCGAGCTTGAATTCAATAAATATACACTTTGTCCTACAGTATCCTCGTCCATCATCACTTTTAAAAACAAAGCCATGCCCTAGAGGCTGCATGTAAGCGATCTACACAGACACATTCAGATGGCCAAACTTCAGCCCAGTCTCCTCACTGAGTTCAAGCTCTGCTCCCTGGGAGAGCTGCAGAGGAAATTAGGATAGCCACATACATAATCTCTCTGCTGTTTTCTGTGACGTACTAGACTTAGAAAGTAAACAAAAGATTTACTTTTAAATTATACATGTATGAATATCCTACTTCAGGTAAATAGAATCTAGCATTAGTAAACTTATCACTCAACTGCTAAAAAATTCAGAAAGACAACAAAAGTTCAGAAGAGGCACAGCCATGCCATTGGCACTGATTGCTGAAAGTAGCTATTCATTTAATGACAAAAGTAAACTATTCCCATTTTCTCAGATCAGAATATAATTTTGGGGGCTATCTTGGGAGAATGTATTTTTACCCTTAACAGAGGAACATAAAAATTCTAATCAGTTTTCAAATCTCAGGGGTCCAAAGAGAATTTGCATTTCTGCATAAAGAAGGACTCGGTACAGAAGAATAAAATGGGACCAATTTGGATTAGATGAACTCAGGTAGGATGCTGCTGTGGTCAGTTCCTCAACAGGAGTTAGCATGGTTGGTAAGACCTACCTTTTTTAAACCCCTTCTCTGGAATGATGCCAGCTGTAATTATACATTATAATGAGCCAGAATCTTGAATTCACAGCAGTGAACTTGTTTCTCCTCACCTTCAGTAATGTATTTCTGCCCTTCTTCTTCATCTTTCCTGTGTTGTTTTGTAGTTTATGTCAAACAAGTCTCAGTTTTCTCATTACAGACAAAAATCTCCACTCATTGAAGTGCTGAGAGAGCTAATTCTTGTTGTTCTCACTTGTTACAGAAAATCTCCTACCAAAGGAACCATTTGGCTTAAAATATTGTAAACAACCTCTCCTCCTTTACCCACCACCACAGCTTCCTTTTAAGAAGTCTGTTTTCATAAACAGTATGTCTTGTCTGTTCAAAACAACATAACTAGGAGTTGCCATATCAAATACATTTATGGAAGATAACAATAAAGAAATATCTTGACAGGCTAATGATGACCTCCTGCAAGCCAGGCACTTAAAAGGCTCACTTTCCTGCTTAGCAGATTAAAAAGTAAAAGCTGAGTGGCACAGTTGCCACTCATTTGGCAAGTGTAATACCTGCCCTACGGGCTACTGTGAAAATAAAAATCAGACACGCCATAGAGATGGCTACCAAATAAGTTGGTCTAACTCTGTGGGACATGAAATAGCTGGGTTAGCATCAGCTTCCAGTGGACACCAGAAGAGGCTGAAGATAGACAAGAAAATATGGACCTGCTTTTTCCATTGCTTACCTTGCTGAAGCCTATGGATTTCCTTAGCATTTCTTCCAGTTTAAAACCAGGATAGGAAGAACCAGCTTCGTTAAGGAGGAGGGACTGGCTTTGCATCTATCTGGGTATTTTGTTTGGTGCCTAAGCATTAGTGTCTTGCACACAGCTCCCCATTAAGTAGCAATGGCAAGTTTAGAGACAGAAATATAAAAATGAGAGTAGGGCACTCTTAGCAAGAGTGGAAGTGAAAATTTAAACAGTAAGAAAGGCTAACTTGGATAGTGCGCTTTGCAGAGGAGTAACACCTGGACCAGTGCAGAATTGCAGCTAGGACTTTGCCACCAAGTTCACTGGTTCTGTGACAAATTGTCTGCGAGTCCTGAAGAGTTGTTTGGGCAGGAGAACACTGGCCTGCTCACACCAGTGCCTCTGGCAGGAGGGAGCAGCCGTACACTGACTGCACAGCTGGAGTCACGGGCAGTGCCTGCAGGCACCCATTGGGTCCAGTTTTGCCTCGTGGTATTTCTTTAGGAGCTCACGTGCTGCTGAGCTAAGCCTAGGAGGACTAGGGGTGATGCTATCTCCTCCCACATATCAGCTGTAACTTCTCATTTCACTTTGTATTATATTCTGTAGAGATCCCATTGCATTTCACCTCACATAACACACAAATAGAGAACACCGTTCTTAATAACGTAGCATATTCCTTTAAAATTATTTGACAAACACAATGAGCAGATACAACTTAAAGCTAGCTAAGTATTAGCCTCTTAAAATACAAATACACACAAGCATGTGTCATGGTTTAACCCCAGTCAGCAACTAAGCACCACAGAGCCACTCGCTCACACCCCCGCGGTGGGATGGGGGAGAGAATCAGAAGGGTAAAAGTGAGAAAACTCATAGGTTGAGATAAAGACAGTTTAATAAGTAAAGCAAAAGCCACGCACACAAGCCAAAAGTACTGAAGGAGCTGGTGGAGGAGTTTGCCGAGGCACTCTCCATCATTTATCAGCAGTTCTGGTTAACAGGGGAGGTCCCAGATGACTGGAGGCTTGCCAATGTGACGCCCATCGACAAGAAGGGCCAGAAGGAGGATCCAGGGAACTACAGGCCGGTCAGCCTGACCTCGGTACCAGGGAAGATTATGGAGCAGTTCATCTTGAATGAGCTCACCAGGCACCTGCAGGACAACCAGGGGATCAGGCCCAGCCAACATGGGTTCATGGAAGGCAGGTCCTGCCTGACCAACCTGATCTCCTTCTATGACCAGGTGACCCGCCTAGTGGGTGAGGGAAAGGCTGTAGATGTTACCTGCCTGGACTTTAGTAAAGCCTTTGACACAGTCTCCCACAGCATCCTCCTAAGGAAGCTGGCAGCTCATGGCGTAGATGGGGTGTTGTGGTTTAGCCCCGGTCAGCAACTAAGCACCACACAGCCGCTCGCTCACTCCCCCACCCTTGTGGGATGGGGGAGAGAATCGGAAGGGCCAAAGTAAGAAAACTCGTGGGTTGAGATAAGAACAGTTTAATAATTAGAATAAAACAGCAATAATACTAATATAATGAAAAGGAAAATAATGAGCGAGAGAGAGATGAAACACTGGAAGAGGGAAAAAAAAAAAAACACAAAAAAAAAAACCCAAAACTAAACAACAAGTGCTGCAACCGCTCACCACCCGCCGACCGACGCTGCCGGTCCCCGAGCCGCGATCGCTGCCTCCCCCAGCCAATTTCCCCCAGTTAATATACTGGGCATGACGTCACATGATATGGAATACCCTTTGGCCAATTCGAATCAGCTCTCCTGGTTGTATCCCCTCCCGGCTTCTTGTGCACCTGGCAGAGCATGAGAAGCTAGAAAGTCCTTGACTAGTGTAAACACTACCCAGCAACAACTAAAACACCAGGGTGTTATCAACATTATTTACATACCAAGTCTAAAACACAGCACTATGCTAGCTACAGTGAAGAAAATCAACTACCCCAGCTAAAACCATGACATGGGGGTACTCTTTGCTGGGTAAAAAACTGGCTGGATGGCCGAGCCCAGAGAGTTGCGGTGAATAGAGCTAAATCCAGTTGGCGGCCGGTCACGAGCGGTGTTCCCCAGGGCTCAGTGTTGGCGCCAGTCTTGTTTAATACCTTTATCAATGATCTGGATGAGGGGATTGAGTGCACCCTCGGTAAGTTTGCAGATGACACCAAATTGGGCAGGAGTGTCGATCTGCTCGAGGGTAGGAAGGCTCTGCAGAGGGATCTGGACAGGCTGGATTGATGGGCCAAGGTCAGTTGTATGAGGTTGAACAAGGCCAAGTGCCGGGTCCTGCACTTGGGTCACAACAACCCCAGGCAACACTACAGGCTTGGGGAAAAGTGGCTGGAAAGCTGCCTGGTGGAGAAGGACCTGGGGGTGCTGGTTGACAGCCGGCTGAACATGAGCCAGCAGTGTGCCCAGGTGGCCAAGAAGGCCAGCAGCATCCTGGCTTGTATCAGGAATAGTGTGGCCAGCAGCAGTAGGGAAGTGATCGTGCCCCTGTACTCAGCACTGGTGAGGCTGCAGCTCGAGTACTGTGTTCAGTTTTGGGCCCCTCAGTACAAGAAGGACATGGAGGTGCTGGAGTGTGTCCAGAGAAGGGCAACGAAGCTGGTGAAGGGTCTGGAGAACAAGCCTTATGAGGAGCGGCTGAGGGAACTGGGGTTGCTCAGTCTGGAGAGGAGGCAGCTGAGGGGAGACCTTGTCACTCTCTACAACTACCTGAAAGGAGGTTGCAGTGAGGTGGGTGTTGGTCTCTTCTCCCAGGTAACTAGAGATAGGACGAGAAGAAATGGCCTCAAGTTGTGTCAGGGGAGGTTTAGGTTGGATATTAGGAAAAATCTTTACTGAAAGAGTGGTCAGGCATTGGAACAGGCTGCCCAGAGAGGTGGTGGAGTCACCATCCCTGGAGGTGTTCAAAAAACGCATGGATGTGGCACTTCAGGGCATGGTTTGAGACATGGTGGTGTTGGGTGACAGTTGGACTGGATCATCCTAGAGGTCTTTTCCAACCTTAATGATTCTATAAGCAAAGCCAAACAAGGAATTCATTCACTACTTCCCATCAGCAGGCAGGTGTTCAGCCATCTCCAGGAAAGCAGGGCTCCACCACCTATAACAGTTACTTGGGAAGACAAATGCCATCACTCTGAACATCCCCCCCTTCCTTCTTCCCCCAGCTGTATATGCTGAGCATGACATCATATGGTATGGATTATCCCTTTAGTCAGCTGGGGTCAGCTGTCCCAGCTGTGTCCCTTCCAGCTTCTTGTGTACCCCCAGCCCACTCACTGGTGGGGTGGGGTGAGAGGCACAAAAGGCCTTGACTCTGTGTAAGCACTGCTCAGCAGTAACTAAAACATTCCTGTGTTATCAAGAGTGTTTTCAGCACAGATCCAAAACATAGCACCATACTAGCTACTATGAAGAAAATTAACTCTATCCCAGCCAAAATCAGCACAGCATGGAAGCTATTAAAAGAATAACTGTACTCATTATTTAACTAGGTCTCTGTAATTCCTAATGTAAGTAGGAGAGGTGGAAAATGCCTCATGCCCCAGACTTAGAAATTCACTGGCCTGTGGTCTTGCACTAAGATTACCATTGGTCAGCCCAAACATTTGAACTGGAGGCAAAATGAAGTTCACTCTTTGAATTTTATTTATTCTTCCAGATTTGAAAGCTGGACAGAAAGCCTTGGTAGAAAAAGGTAGAGTGAAATCTTGATTTTGTTCAGGTTAACAGAGAAAGCACTCGTGAAGTCCTGACCTCACTGAAGTCCCATTTGCATTTCTGAAAGTAGCAGAGACGGACACATTTCTGCTAAAATAAACTCTGCATTTGAGCACCTGGGTATCTCATACACCCACCATCCGAAGCTGAGTTCTGCTGAGGCCAAAACAAATTCTTAGTTGGACTAAACTCATGCTGATGCCCACTGAGCTTGTCCTCCAGGTGGGAATGAGCAAAGCCATCTACAACAGGTGGAGCTGGGACTTTCCCCCAGAGATCCAGATTAGCACTTGAAAATGAAAATTGCCCTAAGAAGCAAATGGTTTTACCACATAAACAGGAAAAAGAAACCAAAACACAAACCAACTGGAATGGTGCTAAACCAACCCATGATTAAAACAGTGTTGTGCTTGCTATCTAGAACACTTGCAATGCCATTAGCTGCCAGATACCTATATTTTGTTAGAAGGATTTGTGTTTGTTGTTTATTAGTAAGAACAAACTTTTTGCCACTTTCTTTTGAGTGAGACACATGGGTATGTCCTAGAGGGTTTTTTGTTGGGTTTTTTCCTCCACTAGAGTCTTTTGAGAAGTTCCCACCTTTGTTTTCTACTTTCCCTGCTATATCTCCCTCTACCTTCTGAAGTTGCATGGGCTACTATTTATTCATTACTTTGCTTTATTAAGATGCAGTTCAGGTTTTCACCTGTGTTATATGTTTTGCAACCATGAAATATGGATCTAAGGTTCAAAAGACACAAGACTGTAAAGAACCTTCAGACACTTTCTGCATTCTGAAGAAAACGCAGCAGATACAAGAGCAGTTCAGCAGTGGAGAGCTGTTACCTGTGACCTAAAATAGTTTCTAATATACTGAATTATTTTAGATCTCAACATTGTTATGCTGGAATAAATATAGAGCTCTTTCTACATTTTCATCATGTTCTGATAAAATCCCAGGTCTGACAGTGTATCTTGACGAAAGAGTCCACATAAAATACATTGCTAATTATTTATACACCTCTTCAAAGGCTCAATGCTTCTACTTGTACTTCTCACTACTCTTACCTACCCAGGCCCTAAAGCTGTTTTTCAGTCACTGAATTGACACTCCTTAGAGTAACAAGTTTGTAATAGAGGTTCATAAACCTGGCAGTGATTAACAGCATGGGTTAATCAAATTAGTGTAGAACAGGCTTTCCCCCCCTTTTCTTTAAAGGAAACTGGCCCCAAGTGTTTTTCCTTTATTGCTACATGGAAATAAATTTGCAATTAACTTTTACTTATTGGTGTCATAGCAGCCTCTGAAGGCCCCAGCCAGAAGCAAGCACCATTGTGCTTTTGAACACATAAATGCATACCAGAAGACAGCAGCCACTCCAAAGAGCTGACAGCCCAGCACCATCCCACAGCCAAGCCCCAGCAATACCCAGGGGCCAGGCACAGGCAGAGCCCAGCTCTGCCAGCACCCACCCCTGCCTGAAAGAGAGCAAGCAGCCTCGTGCTCATGTGTCATCCCACTTACTAAACAAGATGCTTGATGATTTAAAATAGTCAAGAAGAATTGTCCTCCACTGACATCAGGTTATCAGCTTCTTATGAAAATAAAAAGGATCAAGTCCACCTACTGCTAAACCTACTATGTTTAATTTACTCCAAGACCAACAGGACATACATCTCCAGCATACTCTACACAGGGGATTAGTGTCCAATTTCAGCTGTTTGCAATCAAACTCTCACTGAGCATGAATTAACAATGGGAAAGGTGGGTCTGTGGCAGTTACCAGGCTGGATGGCAGCTGGGCCTACACAGCCTGAACTTCCCAAAACTTGGAGCCAGCAAGGAGCTTCAAACATAAAACAGCTTTCAGTGGCTGCTTTCTAAACCCCGAACAGATTGTTTGTCAGTCACTAGCCACAGCATTTTTGTTTAGAGTTTTCTGGAGCACGATCTTGAAATAAATGGGATTAAAATCTTGATTTAATTCAATTCTGATGGGGAGAAAAAGGAGATTCCTGGACTGAGTTAGCCAAGTGCAGCAATGAAAACTATTGAGCAAGTACTTAAACATATGATATTTGCTTCACCTCACCGAGTCAGTGTTTTGTTTTCTTGTGTTAATTGCTTCTGGAAATTACAAACCCAAACCACCCACAGTCACCGTGGCTAACAGACTGAGCCTGAACACCCAACACCTTCTCTTGCCACTCTTGCTGGCAGTTATAAAACCTGTGCTTGCTCAGGACTTCCTCTTATCAGCTGAGTTTACAATAATAAATCCATCACATTAACCCAGAGTAAACTCATCTTCCTGCTTGACAGTTCTCCTGCCTCATGAGGTCCTGGCAGCACACACCCTCACACCCTGCCCGTATCCACGGCCCGGCAGGGACCTCTCCTTTCTCTCCAGTCATCCTACTGGCACTGAGCACTGGAGCATCCTAGTGCCGCTATAGGGGGTATGTTAAGCAATGCAGGTAATGACTACTATGGGGCTACTGTGCTCCCTTACGCTCATCCCAACCACTCGGTATATATTTTTTTTCCTCCTGCCTAGATTTTCATTTCTCTAACACTCTGGTATTTTGTTTCATTTCAGCAGCGGGTATGAGATGAGATGAGATGCTTCAGCTCAACACACAGACATCTTTGTATCAGCAAGTCAGGTGAGTGGTTGGGACCTGAGGTAGGAGGTAGTAAGCATCAGTCCTCAGTTCGTGGGTGTGTTTGTTCCACACCTTGGACCAGTCCTGTAAGAAGATTTTCCTTTTGCAGAGGCAAGAATTAATGAGAAACAAATAAAAAACATGCACCCCCTACAACACTAACTTCCACCATGCCAGAGAAGGAAAAGTCTTCATTCTGAAGACATAGTGGTCTACTTTTTCCTCTCTAGCACAAAGTCTTTGCGCTCTCCTCTGAAACATTGACCTAACTAAATAACAGAAGTTATCCTCAGAAGGCATGTGCTTCTTCTGCTCACATCCTGCATTGCTGCCACCTGTGATCCCACCATCCTCCACCTGCTTTAAAATGCTGTTCCCACTCTTCTCTTCATGACAGATTATAACAATTAGGGGCAGATAAAAAAACATATAAAAATGGTATAAAAACCGTGGGGGTGTTTTATCCAAGAAGTGATGTTCCCCCTTCCTTGCCTCTACTTGGATGACCTGTCAAACAGGGTAAGAAAGCAAACTTGCGGCTTTTACACCAGAGAAGTTGGCAAGAACACCACAACACTAAAAGAATTTTGTTGGGTTTTTTTTTTTTTTTACTACTGAAGTGGTCCAAGAATTCATGTTATAGCCCTGAACTGAATAACTGCTATAACCTTAAATCTTAATATTCTGATGTGTGCCAGTATAGTATTTAAGGTCCAATTCATATGTACATTAGCTAACGAACTAGGGAAGTGCAAACATACATAGGAATTCCTGCTTGCATAACAAAGAGGGCTGATGATCTCAAAAGGTAACTGTGTATATACACTAAGCAACTAAGTGTTATAGTCTCTGGTTTGTTTGTCAGTTATTTAACTAAAAACAAAACAAAAAACCACAAAAAGCCACCACCAAAAACCCCACCAAAACAAGACTGCATTTTCACTTGGCAGTTTTTCAATTGTAGTAGTACTAGTACAGCCTAAGCCTCTCCTCTGGATTCAGATGAAACTCTCATTTGATGACTGGTCTTTGACTTGGCAGGAGCTTTGCCGTAATGAAGAATGCACCAGCCCAGCTTCTGTTTGTCATTTCCATGGCTTTTCCTTTACAGATGCCTGTAGCACCTTAACTGCACGAAGTCCCTGAATAAGAGGAAAACCAGCCACTGTTCATACAGGTATAGAGATCTGTTGTTTTCCACCACTTCACATGTAACAGCTTGATTTGTGTGAAAAAAAGTCATCATGATCACAATAAAACAAGCAGATACGGCAATACCATGCAGAGTCAGAAAGTGAATGCAGCCTGTCTTAAAACCAGCTGTAACATTGGACTGCCTCTTTAAAATAGGCAGTTTTGCCAAACAGCAGTATGGGAGGTAGCATATCTCGGCTCTCAGAAGAAATCTACCCAGGTCTGGTTTAATTTCTTGAAAGCATTGAAACATTCGCAGCCATTCACACATGTATTAATTCAGCAAAGATGCTTCCAATTCACTCAGTTATTTCTGACAAAGCGGAATAAATAAAAGCAAAATCCAGCCACGTATGTTTCCTGAATGAGTGTTTCTTCCCTCCCTCTTTGTCCAACTTAACTGCTTTGTACATGCACAGCAGTCTTGATAAGGTCAGAGTTGACACAGCAGCTCCTGCTGTTGCCTGATGCACTGTCACCACCTCTTACACCACTATAATGGACCCATAAAATCATTATCAAAATTTTACCAAAAAAGATATTGTGCAGGTATGGGAGTGAATCTACTGTCCCCTCAAAGATCAGCCATTTTTATTATGCCATACTATAAATTACATTTTTCATCATGTATCTTAGGCATAGAAAATAAATGCATCAACCCTCTAAAAGTAAGATCCCTCACTAAAACCCTCCATGGGAGATACTAGTCCACAGCACATATTTACAGTTATATCCTAAGTCTTTGGTAAAAATGGGATTTATAAAGGCTATGCTGACACAGCTTATCTACAAGACTGTGAAAACAATAGCCGTGTGTAGAGAGCTCACCCCTGCTAAAACATGACCATATGCATATTGAACATCAAAACCTACACAAGTCTTCTGATTTTTGCAGCGGGCCCCAGAATAGCAGGATTGCAAACCAGCCCTGCCTCCTTCCCTTCCCAAGCCAGCATTCACCCAGTCCACAGAGCACAGGCTCCCACCCACAGATGGAGCACAATTCTGAATTAAATAAAACAAAACTCTTTTCATCACCTTCCTTTCACTTGCCTGCAAAAAGATACTCTTTCTACCTGTTTTGTTTTGGGTCCCCCCCCACCCACCTTTTAGTATCTAAAGCAACTGGGCCTTGTTAACTGATGAACTTAAGTTGCTTTGGCCTCCAAGCACATAACCCTTGCTTGTCAGGTTCCTGAGCTTTTCTGGTCTTTTGGTGCATTTTTAAGTATTCTGAGCAATTGATGAGTACAGATTGAACTATCTTCTTTCTAGATTGACATGTCTCCTGCTTTTGGGGCAATTTTTTTTTTTAATAAAGTAACATGCCCACTATTACATACCAATCACAATATAGCATGCTGCAACATAGTATGACATGCCATGAGATATCATACTGGGGACATGGAAGGACATCAGGTGTAGCAGAGAGACAAAGTGAGAACTAAACCACATTTCATTCCAAGACATACCCCTCACACATCCCTCACAGTGGATGGGTGGCAGCACTCTTCTGGGAATCTCAAAGAGGGTTTGCTTTTGGCTCCAATTGAGAGGAGAGAGAAATTTTCCCTATTCCCTGGAAACCAGCAGCAGGGAGATGCCTGCCCCAGAGCACCCCCAGCCCTGGCCTGGCCATCAGGAAGCACCTCCCAGAGCAAACTTTCAGCAACTTCCTAGGGCCTGACCCCAGTTTTATCCACGGAAAACGAGCTCCAGCTGCCACCAGCCCCCGCTGCCCTAAAGCATCACCTGGAGCTGGGGTGGGGGGGGGGATCCTGGTCCTGAGCCTATCTCCCCAGCATCTGGGCTGCCCCGGCCTCCTGGGAAAAAACAGGGGAGCTGCTCTTAATTTCTGCTCATGTCCCCCTCAAGGTGCCCCAGCTACATTCGTACAGGTGGGGCGGCAGTAACTCCACTACCTGCACCCCTCCCAACCCGGCTGTGGGGACACACGTGGGGCCCCCCCAGCTGATGCTGCCGCCCCGCTGGTCACCAGTGCGCATGGGTGGACAGACGGATGGACCACGGGCAGGACGCTCCCAAGTGCCTCCCTCATCATTAAGAGCCATTCCACAGCTGTCAGCACTTAAAGCAGACAAGTTTTAATGGTTGTAAAAGCTTTGTCAGATCCAACCCCCTCATTCAAAAATATCCACAAACGTTACTAAAAACTGTATCAGCCTAAAAACCAAACCAAAACAAAACAAAAAAACTCCAAACAAACAAACAAACAAAAAACTGCCAATCCACCACCACCACCACCATTTTGGCCTACTTTGGGCAAGAGTGTCTGGACCCAGCAGGAACATTTTCAGAGGCAGGCAAGCACGCTGGAAGCCCAAGTTGCTGGGAAAGACAGGGATGCTGGGACCTGTTAGAAAGCTTTGCCTCTGTCTCACGGGTGTGCAGCAACAAATTCACTTACTCCAAGGAAATGTGCCAGTCTAAACAAGAAAAACAAAATGCATTTTACTCAACTAAGTTCACTATGTCAGGGTACCTACCAGGCAACAAAACTCTTCAGGGGTTAACAAGTAAAAATGTGCTTTGATGCTATGTTTACTATGTATACATAGGAACAGACACATACACAGCTTGATGATGATATCTGAAAGTTTTAAAATGACAGCCTCTTTGGGTTTTCCCAGGTCAAAACAAACAGTAAAGCAGTTAGGCACAAGTTTAGTTCATCCCAATTCAGCTAAATATCTGAAGTGCAATGTGTGGATAAGAGTTCTCCTGAGTAAATGCCTCCACAGAAGTTTGTGTTACAGGCTATAAACTGAGCTGTCTGCATCTTAAACTCTGTAGTGGGTTGGCTATATAAGTCAGTTGATTACTAATCTCCTGCTTTTTTTTTTTTTCCTGAGTATCATTTCTTTTCTTTCTGCATTTTTTCTTTATCTTCATAGTCCTGTTTTCTGATCCGTCCTCTTTTCCATGTGTGTATCTGCAGTTCTCAGCACAGAACCATTTCATCAGGTTTGATGTTACTGGCAAAACTCCCATTGATCGACTTGATTGCCTTTGGTAAGAGATTTCCCTGGAATTTGATTGCTGTCTCAGGACTGCGAGAGATACGTGATAACATAGTCCTAACAGGCTGTTTCCAACAGGAAATGTTGATATGACCTGCAGAGGCAGATTTTATTATATTAACAGTCTTCAGAACGTACAATATTTCATTTATAAAAAGGGACAGGAGAACACAGGCAGGTACCTGCCCATGCTCTGTGTGTGAAGGGAAGGGCTTTGATGTGTGCCCAGAGGTTGTAGGAAAGGTGGAATGCATTTCTACTGAATTTTAACTAAAAAAAGAAGCCGGGGGGGGAAGTTGAGGATTTGTGATTAGTTTTGAATAAAACATAGACAAGTGTCTGTGTCCACACATAAGGTGGACCCCCACCCCAAAATTATAATTGTTCTTATGCACAAATATATCTTTTGAGAATTAAAGCCTGGTTTTCAAAGAGAATGAGCCTGTAGACTAGGTCTGAGCTCAGCATGCCTGGTCCTCCAGGGACCAATGCGTCAGCACATATCTAATATCTCTAGCAGATGCTGGTCCTAGTGGGCCTTCCTCACCAGCTAGGGCCAAGTCCCGTCATGCTCTGGTTGCGTGGACATTGAATCAAAGGGAGAAAACAGAATAATTCACCGACATTTTCCGCTACCCATTCTCGAAGCAGGATGAGTCCATGCAAGAACTCACCAAAACTACGGAGACCTTAGAAAGCACAGCACATGCCACGACACACACCAAATACCACAGCTGTACGTTATACACCTCTCACGTGGGGCCGCAGGAGCCTGTCTACCTAAATAAGTATTTTAGCACACTGTTCAATGGCTCTGAGGTACAAACGCCGTTCCAGTGATGCAACTGTTAAACCATTTTTAAAATTGCATCTATCCATTGGTGACAGCCTTCTCAGAAACACGAGGCTTCCATCACCTTTCTCAATGCTTATCACTTGTCATAGTTTTTCTTCCTGGCTGAAAAGGGAAGGCCGCTCTGTGGTACCTGGTGAATCCTGGGGGCGTATAAAGAGATCAGACAACACCTCGCATGGTGGAAGGGGGAGAAAAGGAGCTCAGATTTACCTTGAAAACACTGCAGAAGAAGGTGGAGTCCCAAAAGCTGACATGGAAGCACCATCTTTTGTCGCACCGACTGCCTGCCACCAGCCTCCGGGCACTGGGCTTGGCTGTGCGGCAGTGACGCACTGAACACTCGCGTTCTCATTGCTCCATTTAAATGGCATATGGAGGTAGAGAGGAATTTCATGTTTAATTAGGGGATGTGTTTGGAATATGATTTGTGATAATACATCTATAAAAAGAGAAATTAATTAAAATAATTAATGAATGGTAATCTAAGATACCAGGGTTTTGTCTAAATCAGCAAGAATAGCGTCCCAAGGACATCCACAGTGTGATTTATAGGATTTTTTTTTTTAATGATCCATGAGATCTTAATGTTTTCAGTGCAAGGAGCAGTTGGGGAAGTGGTTAGGAAGGGATCCCACCTGTGAGGCCATTTGTAAGATAGGTTCCTGTGAGAGTTAAATTTGAATTTCTTATCTGCTTTGTATTTCCAATATTTCTTTTCCTTTAGAACCCTCTTTATGTCTGCGAATCTCCCTCTTTACGATTTCTTCTTTATCTGTAAAGAAAAGCAGTGAAGTTTGCCCCATATCCATCTGCTTTGATTTTTACAGGGTGTTTGGAGACCAGGTGTATCTCAAAAAAAACCCAAATGAACAGAACGCAGGCAAAATCGTGGCCTTGCGGGATGCTCAAAACCCTTGAGCTGTAAGGCGTATGATGGAAACTTGAATTAAAATGGATGCATTAAAAATAACTTTCGTATGGAGCCATGGCAAGCCAAGCAGATGATGTATGGTGCTGGTATCAGCTGTCATTAAATAGCATGGCACAGCATGAGACAGGAGAGTCACCATTGCTACTGGTGTTAACAAAGGCTACGGATGGAAAAGGCCTTTCCCAAGGCCTCCAAGGCTGGCAGAGCTTCGTGAGAGCCCAAGGACGCATGAGAGTGTCCTTGGTCTCCCCTGCCAGACTAGGCCCACCTCAAGCAACAACTCCAGCAAGAAGGAGGGGCTGAAATCAGTGCTGTACGCCTGCCAAAAAGCCCTGTGCAAAGGCAGAACCTGCCCTCCACCTCCAGCCAGCTTTCACCCTCCCTCCTGGAAAAGTACTTTTTGGATGGTGCCCTGGGCCCCATGGGGAACGTGCGATGCACGCGAGCAGGGGAGAGGCAGCGCGAGCCGGACGGCTCCTGCTTAGCAGTCTGCTCACATCTTTCTCCCACGAAGAATATTCAGCGTTCTTTGTCTAAAATGTTGAGTGGTTATGAATAGTAAGGATAGACTATCTGTAATTATTTTTAAATTATTAATGGTTTTGTTAGATCCCTTCACTTTTACATTAGGTTTCTGTTAATGTAAGTTAAATCAAAATGTACTTCAGTTTCTAGGCAGCTCCCAAATGTATTTTTCATTCTTTCATAACATTACTTCAACTTCTCGATGAGGTGTCTATGATAAAGTTTGCTCCCGAGCCAGCAGACTCCCAGTCCTAATGAATTCAGCAAAAGGCTCACTGAGCGGGCTCTCATCAGCTGGGCTAGATGGCAAATGAGGAGGCCATTGCTGCACTGCCAGTTAATATCCTACCCCCAGCTAGCAGGTGTCATACCCTATTCATAAGAAGGACTGCGGAGGCCACGGGGGTATCATCAAAGGCAAGGGGAGAGTTTATCAGAATAACTGAATTACTTTATTAGCACTTTCCATTACGCTTGGGAGACTCGGGTTGTTACACCAGACACTCCTGATCAGAAAATACCTGCCGAGTGCCTCGATCAGGGCTCAGACTTCTCAGGCGGCGAGGAGCGGGTACCGCACACCGCCCTGCCTGCATCCCTGCCCCAGGGGATGCTCTCAGCCGGCGGGGGGGCGCTCAGCGCCGGGAGACCCCTCCCAAGGCAGAAACGCCGTCTCCTCCGGACAACTCCCTCTCCTCCCCTCGCCCCTGGGCCGGGCGGGGCCGGGGGGGGCCGGGGGCCCCCCGGGACGAGCCCGCCGCCTCTCGCCCGCCCATGGCCCCACTCCTGGCGAGGGGAGCGGCGTGGGGAGAGGAGCGTGCGGAGTTAAACGCGTGCGTTCAACACAAACGCCACGAAAAATGCCTGGATAAATTATGCAGAGGGATTTCTGGATTTCTTTCAAGTAATTAAGTTTCGATTTCTTGCATTTATTTTAGTGCTAGGAAGCACGAGGCGCCATGGACGGCAAAAGTCTACATTGATCGTTCCGGGCTTTAAGTTTGACTTCGTGACTTGACTTGGCTTGCGGCGGTAGCGCGGCCCCGGCGAGGCCGAGGGGCCGGCGGGACCGTCCCGCCGCGGGGGGCGGCGGGGGCGCCGCGAAGGGGGCCCCCCCGGGTGCCTGCCGAGCGCCACGCACCGGCCCCGAAACCAGATCTGGGGCGGGGGGGAGGGGGGGGAGAAGGGGACCGGGAGCCGGTGCAGGGAGCGATGCCGGGCCGGGGGGGCGGGGGGAAGGGAGGGCGCTGGGGGTGCGGAGGCAACGCCGGGGGTGCGGGGCTGCCCCGACGGGGCGTCCCGGCCCGGTGGCCGCCGCGGCTCCGCGGGTTGCAGCTGTCCGCACCCGCCGTGCCCCCGAGGCGGCGGGGCCGGGTCTCCCCCCGCCCCCGGAGCCCCGGGGGAGCGGCCCGGAGGCGGCGGGGGCCGGGGGCAGTGCGGGGCACCGGGGCCGCCCCGCCGGCAGAGCCGGGGCCGGCGCTGCCCTGCGCTCAAAACAAAGGTAGAGTTTGCTCAAAGTGGAGCCCGCATCTTAATGGATTAAAAATTCATAGGGCGCATTAGGTTCGGTAAAATATGAATGCGCGGCTTTAAATTTTAATCGTAAATCAGAACACAGATACATGAGAGGCGACAGTGATTTCTCCCCAGATGTCTGCGTGGGTCAGGGTGTGGGCGTGGGTAAGGGGGGGGGGCTCTCCTTTTATTTAGGCGGCCCACCGGCGCGCAGAGCCGGCTGCAGAGCCCGGGGGCCGGCGAGCTGCCGGGGGGCGGCGGGGGCTCCTCGTCTGCTGCGGCTCCCCCCGGCGGCCCTCACGACACCGGGCGGGGGCGGGGGGGGGGGCAGATGGGCATCGCGGTGTCTTTCTTAAAAAAAAAAAACAAAACAAAACAAAAAACCAAACAAATAACAAAAAAAAAAAAAAATGGGGGGGGGGGGGGAGGGGGAGGAAGGGAACTGCAGCCTTTGCGGAGCGGCGGTGCCGCGGGCAGGGCGCTGCCGGCAGCGGGGTGCGGCGGGTCCCCGGGGCGCGGGGACCCCCGGGCTCAGCCCCCGGGCCCGGCACCGAGGAAAGTTTGCCCAGCTCTCCCGCCGCCCCGCTCCGCGCCCCGCTGCACCCCCGCGGCCGCCGTTCGGAGCGGCGAGAAGCGCTCGGCGTTTTGGAGATCGGTTGTCAGTTGCTATTAAAATCAAGATTAATTCATATTAACGATATGCATTCTCAATTCTCCCGTGTGACAGCATACATTAGAACAACTATTGCGAGTAATTAAACTCAATGCGGGAGGGGTTAAATGTATAGCGTGGAGAGGTTTTTTTTTTTTTTTTCTCCTCGCCCTTCTCTCCGCCAAAGTTCGGCCGCGGAGCGGGGCGGGCAGAGCCCCTTCCGCGGCTCCGCGCACCCGGCAGGCTGCCTGCCCTCCGGCTTCCAGCGCCAGAGAGGTATTTGCTTTCTGGGTTGGGGGTGGTTTTTTGGTTTTGTTGGGTTTTTTTTTTTTTGTTTGTTTGGTTTTTTTGTTTTTTGTTTTTTTTTTTTTTTTTGCTGTTGTTGTTGTTGGTTTTTTTTGGGGGGTATTTTTTCTTTTCCCCCCAGAAAGTGGGAGATTTGCCTCATTTGCCCGCGCACCTCCTGCCGCGCCCGCGCTGAAGCGCGAAGGGTGGCGGCCGCGGGCGGGGAGGCGGAGGCGGAGGCGGGCGGGAGCGAGCGGCCGGGCGGGCTGCGGGGACCCCGGCGGAGGGGACCCCGGCGGGGGGAGGCGGAGGGAGGGACAGCCGCCTCCCCGCCCGCCGCTTGGCCGCCACGGGCGGGCCGCGCCTCGCGTGGGCTCTGCCCGGGATTTACTGTGACCGCGCCAAAATATTATCGATGGCTTTTTCTTGGGCGTTGGAGATGCTCGATGCTTTAGACTAATTAGACCAGCCAAAAGCCTTTTGAAGATTAAGCAAATTGGACAACCCTTGTTAATTAGAACATAATTTAAAGTTTGAAATTATATCACTCATGAAGTAGCCTAATTAGTATGACGATATGTTAATAGCCTACCGAGACGCGAAGCGCGGAGGTTTGGCATGAACTCCTTAAAGGCTTGCAAGAAAATCCTCTTTCCTATGTTGTCATTAATAAAAGATTTCTATAGACTTCAGCCTTTCAACGGTGACATACAATTTATAGTACACACAATGCATTAGCCCATAGTGCTGCTCAATTTTTTTACTATTATGAAAACTAATAAATTCGTCAAGCTGAATTAAGCATACAAATCAGATGAGGCATAACAGATTACATATTGAAGCGCTGTGTCTCCCGAGCCTAAATGAAATTTCAATCTAATAATTCCTTCCTGGCCCGGCCATAATTTGTTTAGAGATGTTGTTCTACTTCTTTCCAAGCGCTATTCGCACCATAATTAAATGATACTCAAGCTTTTAACTTTGATTTATTTCATTTCTCCGAGCTGGCGACAGTGAGAGCTGATACAATGTAATTTTTTTTTTATTTCCCTTAAAATTACCAAGTCTGCTGTTTAGGTGAGAAATTAAACACCTAAGCACTTATTTTAACCTTCCTGCTGCAAAGTGAAATTCATGGAAATAAACCCGGCCACCACCTTCAGTAAAACTGACTTTCCCCCGATTTCTTGTTTCTCTCGCTTTTTTTTTTTTTTTTTTTTCCCTTTTCTTTTCTTTTTCGCAGAGAGAGGCAGGGGGAAGTTGGCGGGACAGCGGGGCGCTTTTGCAGGAGAATCCCTCCGGCTCCCCGCCGACGGGGGACGCCGGGGAGGGGGGGCATTTCCCCCCGCGGCCAGCGCCCCCCGCCGCCCCCGCCGCCCCCGCCGGAGCGGCGAGCCCTGCCAGGGCAGCGCCCGGGACGCTCTTTGGCCGTGGGCTCGTCGTGAGCCCGGACGGGACTTTTCTCGTCTTTCCTTTTTTTTTTTTTTTTTTTTTTTTTTTAAATGGAGGGTGGATTTGGGGCGGCGGGGGGGTCATCCCTCTCCCTTTTTTTTTTTTTTTTCTTTTTTTGGCTTTTTCCCTCCCCTTTCCGGGAGGCGGCGGGGCGCAGCGCGGCGGTGAGTGTGGGAGCACGCGTGGGCGTGGGCGCGGGGGCGGTGGGGGGCGGGCAGGCAGCGGCGGAGGAGGGGGCCGGGGCCGAGGAGGCAGGCGCGGAGGGCCCTTCCCGAGGAGTTGGGCTGTAGTGACAGGCGAGAGGGGAGGGGAGGGAGGGGAGAGAGTAAAACCCACCGGCGCGGCGGCGGGGAGGGCACTTCGCGAGAGGCGAGGGCCGGCGCCGGAGCGGAGGCGGCGGCGGACGGCGGCGAGCGCCCGGGCGGAGGGCGGGCGGGCGGGCGGGCGGGCGGGAGGCAGCCCGCGCATCCCCCGCGCATCCCCCGCGCATCCCCCGCGCATCATCCCCGGCTCGCCGGAGCCGCCTCTCCCGGCCGCGTCCTCCACGGCGGGGCTCGGGCAGCCGGCTGGGGGGCGAGTGGGATTTTTTTTTTAATTTTTTTTAAATTTTATTTTATTTTTCAGGGGGTGGGGGCGCGGGGCGGCGGGGGGGGCCGGGGCTCCTGTGGCTTTTCCGGGGGGTCCGGGCCCCCGGCCCCGCGCCCCTGCCCTCCTCCGGCGGCCGCCCGCCGGCGGGCCGGGCCGCGGCGGCGACGAGCACCATGATGATGTCCCTGAGCAGCAAGCAGCCCTTCGGCCTCCCCCACGGCGGCGGCGGCGGCGGCGGTGGCCTCCACGAAACCAAGTACTCGGCCCTGCACACCGCCTCGCCCTGCCCCTCCGCCGGCGCCGCCGCCCCCGCCGCCAGCTCCCCCAGCAGCACCGGCACCGGCGGCTCCGCCGGACGCGGCTCCGGCTCCGGCTCCGGCCCCGGCTCCGGCTCCGGCAGCGGCGGCTCCGGCTCCGGCTCCGGCTCGGGCTCCGGCCCCGGCGGCGGCGGCGGCGCGGAGGCGATGCGGAGGGCCTGCCTGCCCGCCCCTCCGGTAGGTGCCCGCCGCCCGCCGCCCCGCTTTAAGGGGAGCCCCTCGGCGGCCCCCCGGATCCGCCTGATGATTTTTTCATGGCCGCGCAGCAAATCACCCGGCGCCGCCGGGCGCTCGCCCAACTTATGCATGCGGCGGCTCTTGCCGCCCGTATTAATTTTTATGACCTGGGATGCTGCGTGCGGCTGGTGCGTGTGTCCGTCCGTCCGCCCGTCCGTCCGCCCGCCGCTGGCTGCCTCTGTGCGAGCGGCTGCGCGCCGCGCCCGCTCCCTCGCCCCGCTCGCTCCCTCTTCTCCTCTCCCCCCCCACCCCCCCCACCCCCCCCCCCTTCGCCAGGATTTCTCTTTTAACATGCTGGGAAGGTTTTAGTGGCACGGCGGAGTGCGCGGGGAGGCGAATTCCCTGCTGAGCGTTATGTGTGCCTTCTATTTGCAATTGCAGAGCAATATATTCGGCGGTCTGGACGAGAGCCTGCTGGCCCGCGCCGAAGCCCTGGCAGCGGTGGACATCGTCTCCCCGAGCAAGAGCCACCACCACCACCCGCCGCACCACAGCCCCTTCAAGCCGGACGCCACCTACCACACCATGAACACCATCCCCTGCACCTCGGCCGCCTCCTCCTCCTCGGTGCCCATCTCCCACCCGTCCGCCCTGTCGGGCACCCACCACCACCATCACCACCACCACCACCACCACCACCAGCCCCACCAGGCGCTGGAGGGGGAACTCTTGGAGCACCTGACGCCGGGGCTGGCGCTGGGGGCCATGGCGGCCCCCGACGGCGCCGTGGTCTCCACGCCGGGCCACGCACCCCACATGGCCGGCATGAACCCCATGCACCCGGCGGCGCTGGGCATGGCCCACGCCCACGGGCTGCCGGCCCACATGGGCTGCATGAGCGACGTGGACGCCGACCCCCGCGACTTGGAGGCCTTCGCCGAGCGCTTCAAGCAGCGCCGCATCAAGCTGGGGGTGACCCAGGCCGACGTGGGCTCGGCGCTGGCCAACCTGAAGATCCCGGGGGTGGGCTCCCTCAGCCAGAGCACCATCTGCCGCTTCGAGTCCCTCACCCTCTCCCACAACAACATGATCGCCCTCAAGCCCATCCTGCAGGCCTGGCTGGAGGAGGCCGAGAAGTCCCACCGCGAGAAGCTGGCCAAGCCCGAGCTCTTCAGCGGCGCGGAGAAGAAGCGCAAGCGGACCTCCATCGCCGCCCCCGAGAAGCGCTCGCTGGAGGCCTACTTCGCCCTCCAGCCCCGGCCCTCCTCCGAGAAGATCGCCGCCATCGCCGAGAAGCTGGACCTCAAGAAGAACGTGGTCCGCGTCTGGTTCTGCAACCAGCGCCAGAAGCAGAAGCGCATGAAGTACTCGGCCGGCATCTGAGCCGGCGGCGGCGGCGGAGGATCGACAGCACCATCAGCACCGTCAAAAAATTAGAATCAAATCATCATCAACAACAACAACAGCAAACAACCCCAAAAGCACAGAAAAGGAGGAAAAAAAACCCCACCCGACCAACCCAACCCCACAACCCACCCTGCCGCCCCCAGCCCGCCCCACCGCCCAACTTTCGGGGGACCTTCCCCGCGGAGCCGCCGCCCGGACCCGCCCCGGCAAGTACCGCTGGTTTTTATTCTTAACAGACCCCGCCTGGGTGCAAGCGCGAAAGGTGCCCTTCGCAGCGGCGCGGCCGCGATGCCAAGGCTCGCTCGGGACCCAAACTTGAATCTAGAGTTGAGGCTCGCGCCGCGAGAGACGTCTCAAAAGTATTTTGATTTAAATAATAATAATGATTAAAAAAAAAAAAACACAGATGGCAGGTTTTTCTGCATTTACACTGCGTATTATAAATATATAAATATATATATATTTTTACTGTGGTTATTATCCTTTTCCTTCTCTGAAGTTATAACGCTTAGGGAAAGAGCTGATCCTGCTGTGTTCACTGGTCTTCAAAAGCTATTATTAGATTACTGCCAAACAACCCTTTGTAAATTATTAATTTATCTCTCTAGCAACTTCATTTTGTGCTCATTCTAATTAATTACACCTCTTTAATCTAAGTCTTGATAAAAGTAAAAAAAAAAAAAAAACGGTTAGTGAGGATCAAATATTTTGTGTTGGTAGGATTTATGAACGTGAGCTTTTCCCTTCTTCTTCTGAACGTCCCTTTTGGCCATCTGTAAATTGTCACCTGAACCTAAGGTATTTCTCTGGCGAGTATTCTTATTCGTACGGCGTCGGCACCCTATAGTAGATGTCCTACATTATTTGTGTAGCCTGATTCACTGTCCGAGGTATTTGTTTACCGCGTTACATATTTAATGGGGATTCCCATATTGTCCCCACCACACGCTGCTCCCGAAGCGAGAAAGGACGTGGCCGCGTAGGTGGCAGCGTGGGGGGGTGGGTGGGTTTGTCGCTTCGGGTTTCTTGCCAGCACAATCTCCGTCTTTCTCGATTTCAAAGCTGTATCGCGACGGTGTTCAGACCGGCTCGGTTATTTATCTATCTAGCTATCATCTATCTATCTATCTATCCGATTGCTTATTTATTTATTTATTTGGTCGGTCGGTCGGTTATTTATTACCTTTAATTGCAATACTTTTCCACGGAGGAGAGTCCCTTTTGCAGGTCTGTCTGTAGAAAAAGCCAAATTTAAATTTGCGGGAAAGGGAGCGAGCGAGCGAGGCTGCACTGCTTGTAAATTCACAAACGGTTTGGTACATTTCTTTTGGAACAACAACAATAAAACGAGGGTACTCGGTCGGGTACCTGTATGTATTGTAAATATTTCATTGGCGTTGACGCACATATAGATATATTCTTACAGATTCCTCTGTATCGCTGTTCTATCCGAGACTGTTTGAAGTCTTAATTTCTGTACATGACCCCATTTCGTTGGTTTTTTGGTTTTTATTTTTTTGTTGTTGGGTTTTTTTTTTGTTTTGCGGTTTTTTTTTTTTGTTAATAGGAGGTTTATTTATTCTAGTAATGTACTAAGTTATTTTTAAATGTTGTTAAATCGTCTTTCATTAAAAAAAAAAAAAAAGGATTTTTAACGTTTTATTGGCAAAGCGCCTTTGCTGCTTCTTGTTTTCCCCCACAAGCCCCTGACAGAGCTCGCCGCCGCCGCCGGGTCGAGGGGTTCTCTCCAACCCCACGGCCGTGTGGGGGGGGTGTGTGTGCGCGCACACACCCCCCCCGCCCGCAGCACCAGCAGCAGCGCGGCGCTGCCCGGCGTGCGGCGGCCCCGCGGGGGGGGGGGGGGGGGACGACCGGCTGCGGCCCCCTCCGGGGCGGGCGTGGGTTGGGGGGGGTCGGGTCAGGGGTCGGGGGGGTCGGGCCCGGGGTCGGAGGGGGCGGGGGGGACGGGCGGGGGCCGGGGGGGGCGGTGCAGTCTGCCGCAGCACCACGGACAGCTCCGCTCCGCTCCGCGCCCCGCGGCGGCCGCGGGTGACCGTGTGCGTGGCTGTGATTGTGGGGGGGGGTGGGGGTGCCCCCGCTCCCCGAGCGCCGCTGCTTCCCGGCGCCGGGGAGTCAAAGGTGCCACGCACAAAAATAAAAATAAGAAAGGCCGGGGGGGGGGGGGGGAGGGGGAGAAAAAAAAGTAATTCCCCCGCGTGTCGCTCACAAAAGCCGGGGAAACCCGACGGCGGCGGGCGGGGTGGAGGGAGAGGAGATCGTACACGAACCGCTATTAAATATTCATATTTCCGCCCAGCCACCAGCTCCAGCCGCACCTCCAAAGCCGCCCGGGCGCTCCGAGGGTGCCGGCCTGCTGGCAAGGCCGGGGTGCGGCTCCGCGGGCGCGGAAGGTCGCGGAGGCGGCGCCTCCTTCCCCCCCCGCCCCGGCCCTTGGCGCTGTCGTTCCCGTCACGGCTCCCGCAACGGGACGGGACGGCCCACGGGCGCGCAGCGCGGCTTGCCTTCCCCTCCAGCCGCTGCGGGGCCGCGGGAGCGGGGCGGCAATTCGGGGAGGGGTGGCGCGGTCCTTGCGCGGAGCCTGCGCGCCCCTGCGCGCCCCCGCCGACCGGGCAACCGCCGGGGCTGCGCGCCCCTCGCCGAGACACCTCACCCCCACCCGCGGCGTGGGCAGCGGGGGGAAATGCCCCCCACCGCGGACTGGGCTCCGGCGCAACCTCCGCGGGAGTGGGGGTCGTTTTAGGAGGGGAGTGGAAAGCGGCGGGTCGCGGGGGCCGGAGCGAGACAGCCCGGCGGGGGGTAGGGGCCAGTCGGCCCCCTGAAAGCAGCAGAGAGCCCCCCAAAACCGTCAGCAGGCGCAGGCAGCAGGCGGCGAACAGCCCCTGAACTGCCGCTTCGCCCTCTTAAATGAGCCATTCACTTAAAGGCTATTAGGGGCGAATTAATAAATTACACAGCGAATTATTAAATCCAGATAATTACAAGGAATAAGTAAGTAATCATTAGTTATCTCAGCTAATTACTGTGGGTCAGAGCGAGCGAGAATGTGAAATCCTCCTCGGGAATTGAAATTAACTTTGCACAGTGAGTCTCTCTGCTTGACATCCCCAGTCTGTAGGCACATGGCAGCTCCCCTGTGAGCTCGGCTTTCTATTTAACTTGGAGAGAATGGAAATAAAATTAAGTGGCGATGTGATAATAGGAAGCCGCTTAGAAAGCAAACGCGGTGGGTTTTATTTTTTTTACCTTTTACTGCCTGGAGATAGCCCTCTCTCTAGCTTCCCAAATTAAAAACCCAGGGCAGTTAGTCGACTTCTCCCCGTTATCTGCTTGTCCCACACATGCAGATAATTAACAAACGAAAAGGCACCGAAGAGCGGGGGGTGCGGGGGGGGGCAGGGGCTCCCGGGCTGCGGGAGGGCCGGGGCGGGCTCCCGGGCAGCCCCTCGGCTGCCGCCCGCGCCGGGAAGGGCTGAGGCTCCGCCGCGCTTTGTTTTGGGAGACAACAAAGCTGCCGAGCCCTAATGAGGGTCCCTGGCTCTTCCGTTGATCTTTCGCCAGATCTCTCCAAGAGCTAATGTCGTGTGCCGTGTTCCCCCCCCCCCCGCAACACCCATCTATAACATCACTTCCCGGCTTTCCTTCACGTGCATCTTTTGTAAACAGCGGATCTATAGGTGGAGACGCTCACGCTGCCCTCGCCGGGCTTTGCCCGCATTAGAACAACAATAACAACAACAACAACAACAACTGCTGTGCGCGCACGCAAGGAAAAAGATCTAGGCTTCTTTGCCTTTATCAATTGCAATTAGGTGGACAGTCTTCCTCCTCTTCCCTTGCTTCAGTCTGGGATGATAATTAAAATTTAATGAAGCCTGGGAGTAGCAGAGCTCTGTCTGGGGACTGTGGAATAGAATATTTTAACTGTACATTTACACCAAGTGTCTGGCTTCAAAGACGTGACTGCTTTTAATCTCGAATTAGAAAACCACAGACCTGAAATTAAGTATTAGCCACCCTCGGCTCCCCTTCCTTCCCGCCACACTGTCACGCCTGTGTTTGCCTGCCTTGCCCCACGACACGCACACACCCACGTCTCGGGTCTCCAATTACACTCGCGTTAATAATAGATGGCTTTGATAGGGTGCGGATTTTTCCCTTTCCCTTTTTTTTAAAGAAAAAAAAAATAGGGTTAATGCAATATTAATTGCTCGTAGCTGCTATAAGAACACGCCGCGTTTTTCCAGGAACAAATCGATGGATGGGGGCAGCGAGCGCGGAGCAGGAGGCGCAGCCCCGGGGCCGCCCGGGTGAGTACGGCCGCCGGCGGGGCCCTGCGCGCCCGCGCAACTCCCGCGCCCCGGCGGGCGGCAGCGCGCCCCGGCCCGCGGGTCGCTGCACGGGGGGCGCGGGGAAGGATGGGGGGTCGCCGGTTTTTTCTCCCAAAATCATCTCTCGGGGGGGGGGCTGCTAGGCCGGGGGGGTGGGGGGACCCCGGCCCCCCGGCCGGCGGGTCCCCCCCGTGCCGGGGCGGTGGCAGACCCCAGCAGCCGCCCTGCTCCCCGGGAAGCCCGGCTGGTTCGTTGCCCCGGCGCGGTAACCTGGGACGGGAGGAGGACGGGGGAACAGCATCCCCCTCCCTCCCCGCTTTGTTGTTATTGTTATTTTGGCAGGTGAGACCCCCGGGCCCCCCCGGAGGAGGGAGCCCGGAGCCCGGCGGCGCAGGAGGGGAGCCCGCCCCGCGGCTGCCGCTCGCCGCGCCCCGCAAAGGTAAACGCGGTATTTGGAGGGAAGAGGACAGCCCGCAAGTAAGAGGGGCGGGGGGGAAAGAAAAATAATCCTAAACCACCAGCCAAAAAAATCCCCAAGAAAACTCCGCGGCTTCCCACAGACAGCCGGGACCCCCTTCCCCCATCTGGCACTTGTTGCCAAAAAAATTAAAAGCAAGCAAAAAAAAAAAAAAAAAAACCACACCAAAACCCAAACAGAAATCCTGCCCCAAAACTCAACGCGCTCCCCCAGCCAAAACAACGGAGGAAGAAATAAGGCCCTCGCAGGAGCGGCGGCGGCAGCTGGGACCGCCCCGGGAGCGTGTGTGTGTGTGCGTGTGTGCGCAGGGGTCGGCTTCGCAGCTGGGCCCCTGCCCCGGCTCCGGCCCTCCGCGGCCGCGGAGCCCCGCGGAGCCCGGCCGGGGCGGGCTGGGCCGGCCCCAGCCCCCGCGGGCGTTTGGTACCGTCCCCTCGGCGGGCACAGCCGCCCCTTCCCCTCCGCAGCCGGCCCCGGAGCGGGACGAGCCTTCGGCTTCCTCCTCCTCCTGCCCCCCAGCAAACCCGCCTGGAGGGCGGGGGGTGGGGGGGGCTGCTGTGCGTCCCTGTGCGCGGCGCGGGGAGGCTGGCGGGGGGCAGGAGCGGGCGGGGGACCCCGCGCAGCCCCGCGGTGTTTCCGCGGCGGGCGGGGCCGGGGGCTGCGCGCCCCGTCCGGCTGCGGCACCGCTCAGCAGCGCGGCGGGGCTCGCCTCGCCTCGCCTCGCCTCCCCGTTTATACAGAACAGGATCATTTACATAAAGTCCTTAAGGCAAATAACTGTTGGGGCTCTAATTTATATCTGATCGAAAATTAGCCGTCATTATGCGCTCCATTAGCAGCGTCTTTAATGTGCTTCTAAGCACCATTTGTCAAGCGGCTTGTTAATATCCTTCAAGTCTTTAAAGTTGAGAGCTCATTAAAGAGTGCGCTCTGTTATTGATGTAATTTAGATGAGTTTGGAAGAGCAAGTGCGCCGCGGACAACCTGGAGGAGCGGGGAGAGGCTGGGGCTCCCCCCGGGGCTGTGGCAGCGGCACCCCGGCGCGACGGCCCCTCACCGTGGCGCCGGGCCCTGGCCGGGGGCTCGCCTCCGTGCTCGGGCCGGGGCGCGGGGGATCCCCCGGCAGCGGGGGGCCGGGGCGGGGGGACACGACCTTTTTTGGCTGAGGCGGAGCAGACCCGCTTAATGATGTGCGGCCGCAATTCCGCCGTCTCTCCCCCACTCCATCGGAAGAGCATAAAGGCCAATAAATTACCTCCGCTGCTCAGCTGAAAATCCATCTATGCCGTCGGGTTTTTCCCCCCTCCGCCGGCGCACATCGCGCTGGAGCAACACGACGAAGCCGGCCCGTGCGGTCGGGCTGCCGGGGCGCGCCCCGCCGCCCCCCCGGGGCTCCCTCGGCCCGGCGCGGCGGCGGGTCCCGGCCGCCCCCGGGGACCGAAATCCTGCTGGAAGCCAGGCAGAGAGGGGGAAGTCCCGGCTGAGCGGTGTGTCCCGGCCCCCCCCGCCCCGGGCGGTGCGGTGCGGGGGCTTGCGGGGAGGGTCCTCCCCTGCGCCGCCGTCCCCGGGCTTCCCCCGGGCGAAAGCAATAAAGCGGGTAATTAGACTGCTAAAGACGGATGTAAATAACGGGGAGGAGGCGGCGGTGACAGCCGTGCGGCGGGGCCGGCGCCCTCCCCCCCCGCCCCGGGGAAGGGACACGGAGCCCCGCAGCGCCCGCCTCGAGGCCCCGGGGAGGGGCGCCCGCTGCCCCGGCGGCGCTCGGGCCGCGGTGGGGAGGGCGCCGGCAATCCCTCCTCAGGAGGGGGGTCTCGTCACGCATCGGAACGGCCCCTTTGCCCCCGGAACGCCCCAGAGTGTGCGGGTCAGGGGCCAGGGTAGAGGGGGCTGCGGAGGGGGGGCTGCAGGCATCAGCAGCCTTTCAAACCCCGCTGCAGCCCGGCGGACCCCGGCACAACCGCCCGCAGAGGGTCTCTAACAGCTTTCCACGCGGGCCTGTATCAAAGGGGTCTTTACCTCTCTGCACGGTCCCAGGGACCCGCTGACACCCGTGGGGACCTTTGTCTCCTCTCCAGCCAGGAACGCGGTGTGTCAGCAGCCACACAGCCGCATCCAGCCCTCCCCACCTCTTGGGCAGCGAGCCTGTGGGAGGCCCCATCTGTGTGGGGTGGGGTGCATACAGCCCTGGCCCCCACACAAGAGAGGGCTGCTCCTGAAGAGCTGGACACATCTTCTGCAGATCGCAGGGTCATTGCCAGCAACGTGAGCCCCCTCCTAGAGCCACTGCCACTATACTGGTCCCAGATGCTCTCTGGGAAGAGGAAGAGAAAAATACCTTCAGAACAAGGAGCGAAAGCATCACCCCAGGACGGCAAACACGAGGCACAAAGAGCCACCAGGAGGCCTGAGGTTGATGCACTGAATCATACTTGCAGATGTGCTCATAGCTATTGCTGCCAGGAACACAGGAACAGGAGGTGCAGCACAGTGGCATGTTGCCGTGCACGTGGCTGGTATGTGTTTTCCTTGTCTGTTTGCATGTGGCATTTGGGGGTTGAGTCCTCTTGGGGTGCGTGTGGACGCACATGCATGGCCTGCTGGGTTTGAGAAGGGCTCATTGCACGGTGGAAAGCCCTTCCTTACCCATCTGCTCGCTCGAAACCCTCGCAGCTTTTCTTTTGTCTGTGGTACCACATTATTTTGGAGGGAAAGCTATGGAAGTAGCTGGGATAAACTGAACATTGGGAACATACTTTTTTTTTTTTGGTGGGGGCATTTTATAGGGAGATAGCTTTGTCTGTATTTAACAAAGCCATTAAAAACCATTGCATCAAACATAGCTGGACAAGTCAGCCCATGCCAGATGGGGAGGGAAAGCCATGGAAGAGTCTCATGTTACAACGATGACATTTTATGGCAGCAGCAGTTACAGCTTTTAAGCAAGTGAAAAGCAGTTCAGTTTCTTGCCTTATTTCATGGGCAGAAATGGTGGGTGTTCAGTAGTGAACAAGCCACATACAGGTCCCATTCCCACCCTGGTAATGGCTGCAACTCTTATGGGGAGGCTTCTGGCAGCGATATGTGGCAGCGCCTGCCCGGCAACAACATGAAGCCCAAAGGGCCAAAGAAGGATGTGATGAGGAGGGCTTGTGCAAACCTTAGCATAATAAAAGCCTCCATCCCACAGGTGCACACAAACACACACACACTTACACACAACAGATGCTATGCAAAAAAAAAACAAAAGCAAAAGATGAATTTTGAAATAGTTTTTACATCTTGAGTTGTAAAATTTCTTTTCTGAATGCTTTTCATTTTAGAAATATAGATTCTTTAAGAATACATTCTTAAAATGTAGCATCTTTTAAAATGACTGTGAATGGACATGCCTGGTGCCTTGATGCATAACTCTCCCAAGTTTCTTGTAGTTAAATACCTTATGCAAGGATGCCCACAAAACTTTCCTACTGGCCCTTCCTCACAGAGAAGGGGCATTGCTGCAGTGGAAGCCCAGCTAGGACCCCTTTGCTAATCGATGGAGCAAGAGCAGTGGCAATGTGTGGAAGAGAGCATGCGGAAAAGGTAATACCATGTTGGGGGTGAGTGACAGTGTATTTAACACTGCTAATTGATGCAGCTCACCTGTGATGGCTGGGGCGGCTGCCTGCTCCCCGTTACCCTCCCACCTGATTGCAATTTAAACCACTCTTTGTTTCAGCTTCCATTGACAGGCAGATACAAGGTGGATGTCAGCAGTGGGCTAGGGGTGGTGGATGGATGACGTGTCTGGTCTCTGTCTCTCTGCCAGGTTAATCCCTGCCTGCTCAGGAAACACTCACCTCCCATGACCAGGGTGGTCGCGTTTGGAGAGGGGCGATGGCTCAATGCAGCCCAGGCTGCGCAATTGCTGTTGGACCTGCTGAGGACACTATTAAAACCCAGTGCTGGTGCTTGTGGCAACACCTGCGGAACAAGAAGAGTATCACCATCCTCCCAGTAGAGCCAAGTAGATGGGGTCCACCTAGTGCAGCCCCACAGAGCCCAAGCTAGCATCACAGGTCAGCACCTCCTGGCTGTGCCTACGCCAGGGAACAAAGCAGGGCAGGGGCACCAGCCTGGCCACAGACGACTCTGCCTCCGCTGTGCTAGCTGGAGCCGATAAACACCCTCCCAGGCAATGCTTGGCCATGGGCTGGGGACAGTATCTGCTCCAAACAGGCAGTTCAGTTGCGCCCACACAGTTTTGGGGAGGGAGGGGAAGAGAGGAGGGGAATTAGCAGTCATGCAGTGACGCTTGGCCCCAGGGCTGGAGAATGGTTCCCAGCTGGTTCTGTAGACTGGCAGGGATGCAGCCACAAGAGACCACCCACCACTTACCTAAAGCTTTTTCTCTTCCATAAAGCCTCTTCCCCGCTGGGGAGGTTGGGCTGTGTTTGGCTTGGATATGAAAGCCAGCGCCTTTCTCCTCAACCTGCTGAGCTGCTTTGTCCCCTTGAATTAGCCAGCATTACTTTTAACTCATTGAATAGTCTGGATTAGAGCCAGCCAGCCGATGGGCTCTTGCCCAGATGCATATTTGCGAGTCAATGGCACCAAGACTTGGTGAGGTCCGGACCTTGCCAAGGATCTTATTGCTCGTCCTTTGGACGAGCCCAGAGCAGCCCTGTGTGCCCGGTGGCCCCCGCATGTGTGCTGATGAGAGGAGACGGGGCAGGTGCGGGCTGGAGCCCAGCGGCCCCTTTCCTAGGCAGCCGATGGGGATGGTGTACCAGGCAGCCCCGGGAAGATGGGGAGAGGGTTTTACTTTTTTAGACAGCTCTTAAAATGTTTTCATTCAATCAGCCACGGTATGTACACCTCAGTTAAACAGCTGGCATCCAAGCTGATACGCAGGGATGTATAATTTTGATTCCTACCTTTCTGTTTCAAAGCTGTCTCGTTTTGAGCACTTTGATCCAAAGACTAAAATTATTGTGGCATATTTATGTATATGACATTTTCATTCGCTCCTTTATTTATTTATTTTTGCAAAACCTGTCACTTACAAGGTTTCTAGTGCCAAGGCGGCGGTGCTCTGTGAAGGAAAACACACGGTCCAAACTCCAGTGCTTGCGTGTGCTGCAATAGACCTATTTTATACACGTTGCAGGCTTGAATTGCAAGAGCAGTGGCAATGTGTGCAAGAGAGCATGCAGAAAAGGGAAAACCATGCTGCGGATGAGTGACAGTGTATTTAACACCGTGTCGCAATGGACTGGTTGCTTTGGCTTTTTTTTTTTAAAGGATTTTTTTTTTTCCTAGAGTTTTACAATTCTTTCTGGGTCTTTATGGCAATGCAGTGCTTTTGCCCCTCTTACTGGTAGTATCAGAGTGCCTCATGGTATTTAGCACACTGACCCCCACAACATTGCCAGGAGGCAGGGATGTCCTGCTACCCCACCTTACAGCAGAGGAAAACAGAGAGGTTTGGGATGGATGGGGAACTGTAAAGAAGTCTCCCAACTCCTAGGAGAGAGCTCAGACCAGGGGAGCAAGCCTGCCCCATCTGTCAGCACCTCCAAAAAGCTGAACCAATACCATCCTTGAATATCTTAGTTCTAGGACACTGGGACTATGACATGCCCAACGGAACATCCATTCACCTCAAACTACAGCAAGAAGTGGTTTATTTCCTCAGCAGCAGCACAGCAGTCGTTTTTAAAGCTCAGCCTCAGGGTTACTGCAGCGGGGAGGCAGAGCGGCAGCGGAATGTTGAAAGCCAGCTTCCCTCAGATTCGAGTCTTTTGGTTGGGTTCTCTGGTGTCAAGTAAGGCACAAACTCCGACTGATGCTTTTCCCGAGGATGGAGCATTAATAAAACCTTTTGCCTGGGGCAGGCTTTCTTGTACATGTGTGATTTTCTGCCTTTTCCCTTGTGTGGGACACACATGGGTTCTGTACCCTCTGTCAGCTGCTTTGCTGCACAAAATCTGTGGGGATATATTCACAAGCCCCTCCCCTATCTGTTCCATTGGTTTGAAGTGGGCTTAAAACCATTTTAAAACCATTTCGAGGCCAGGGGAGGCACAGACAGAGGTACAAGCAGACAGGAAGAACCATGCGGAGCGTGGTCCCCCAGGCTATCCTGAGGAAGCCAGGCTCCCAGCTGTGACTGAGCCACCTGAAGAAGAGACGCTGCTCGGGTGAACATTTCAACACCCGGGGTACCTCCTTCGCCCTTTCCTGCCTCCCAGACCGCTTCTGTTGCAATGGTCCTCATCCCCGCAATGCAGCAGCAGCCTCAATGCACCTCCGCTGTCTGAGGCCGGCTTTTATTAAGTGGGTCCTCCTGCACATGGACATGTGTGAACGCAAACAGCCCCGTTTTCCACATGGAAACGGACACTTCGTTTCTGTAGTAACATTTTAAACATCCTCACCAATAGTTTGAGAAGATCTTGGACTTCACATTGAGAGAGTTCTGACTAATGTTAAGATTTAACTGAGAAAACTCAAAAGGTTAAATTGAAAAGAAAAAGTTACTCCTTAAAAAGCAGTAGAGGCATTGCCAGGGCTATTCAGTTCTCACCTTTAGAAAAGACCCTTTAATTCATACACCTCCAAATCCTGAATCCCTGGGAAGGAAGCGCTGACACCAACCCTCCCTTCACCCCTCCAGATCCCTTCTTCCTGACTTTGCCCTTCTAAATATGCCTATGGGTGCTGCTTATGAGCAGGTTTTCTTGCCCAAAGGAAATCAGCAGCTGACCTGGCTGCTGGTGCTGGGCTGCTCCGTTAGGTTTTGTGCCAGATCTCACCCAGTGAGATCTCACCCAGGTGTTTGTTTCAGGCATGACAATCTTTAAACTGTCCTTAGCTGAGTAAATTAGAAACAGAAGCTGCTTACCACATAATGGTACCCTGTATATCTGAAGGAGGATAAACACCTGCAAGTACAAGAAAAAGGACCAGCGTAACAATTGATGTAGTTCATTTTCAGTCCAGGCTTCCTAGGAAGAAGGTGCTGCTCCACCTTTCCTCGCATTTCAAAATTACAAGCCTATCCTTGATCCGGGAAAGCACTGTGCTCAGATTAAGGCCAAATACAACAGACCAACATCTTCAGAACATGTGTAGTTCTTTACTCTGAGGTATCTGTAGGCATTTTTGGCTGGCATTTCATCACACCTCAATCTTCTTTCTACTGAGGCAGAATCAGTCTTATACACTGTAAAACAACGTTGCTGCCTTACGCTCTAGGCGGTAAGCTGTAACTAAAGTGCGCACATGCAGCCTGATCTTTTTTTGTGTCAAATACCCCTGCAACGCCAGCTGTATAACAGTGTCACATGTATTAGTCATCGTATTGCCCTGCTGACACCCCCAGGTTAGACGTACTCTGCTTTTCTGAAGTTGAAAATACTCCTGAAGCACAAAACTGCCAGAAGAATATCAATTGCAATTACAAATCTAAACTAAATACGCAGTATTGTGGTCTTTTCAATATTACCTTTCTGTGGCAAGTTTTTCCACTGTGCATCATTCAGTCATGTTGGGACAATTTGTTAAATAATATACAGGCACTTCATCACGGAACAACGTCTGAGGTGATTTACAGTTCAGTCTTTTAGCAGCACACCTGTAAATTGCTATAAATAATGCTAACCCCTATTAAGGAGACAACAGGGTGCTTCCAGGCTGAGAGAATTAATGGGGAGGCGGTTGTGGATGATACTGGGTAAAAGCACTACCAGTTTACAACTGATCGGGTTGCTCTGATATACAGATCCGCTACCGTGCCCCACAGCCAAGCCTGAAGATTAGGGTCCAAGTTCCCGAAGGGCAGAGTTTGGTAGGCTGGCGTACAGAGATAAGTGATATTCTAGGCTTAAGTACCTTCATTTTTCTTGAGGGTGCAACATAACTTTTACAAATCAGCTGTTTGCAACAAACTTTAATTAGAAATAGCTCATCATATTTACTTCTCATCTGTATCAAGTCTTCATTCAGCAGGCATACAAGGTTAACAATGACGGAAGGCTACGAAGCAAAGTAGACAGACCAAAATCCCAGGCTATATTAATGCAGAGCAAATCCTGCTATCTCAAAGGTACATCTAAAAACTGGGGAAAACAGTTGTGAAGTCAAGAATAAACAAGATAAACAGAACTTATCCACTTTTCATATGCACAAAGCCACTGAGTTTATTCACTTGTCAGCAGTACAGAACAGTTTCATTTTTCCTAGGAATGTAAACAACCGCATGATCATTTTGGAGACGTGACTTACCTTTGGTTAATATGTGGTTTCAGACAATCAGAGATAAGAGACAGTGGTTCCTTGTAAAGAAAAAACTGCACACGCCAAATTTTTGCCAGGTGATGTGAGGGGTGGGTGAATGAGCTTCTGCAGAACCCAGCGTTAATCAAAATTTTGAAGACAGAGGGGAGACTTTGAAGGGGAAGAAAGAAACAAATGAGTACAAAGAAAAGTGGGGAAAAAAGTGCAAATGGGAAAGGAATACAGCAGGCTTAAAATCTCAGTTTTACTGTAATTTGTATTTGGGTCTTGTCCCAAAGCCTTTCTTCTGGGTAGTGAGATTCTGACTTGGTTCTGGTGTGAATGTCCGTCTACCTGATCAACAGATTTTTTTTTTCAATGCTTCAATGCTGCATGTGGATGTCATGGTAACACGCTGAAGTTTTAGTTGTTGCTAAGTAGTGCTTACACTAGTCAAGGACTTTTCCAGCTTCCCATGCTCTGCCAGGTGCACAAGAAGCTGGGAGGGGAGGGGGTACATCCAAGAGAGGTGATCCAAACTGGCCAAAGGGATATTCCATATCATATGATGCCACGCCCGGTATATTAACTGGGGGGAGTTGCCGGGGGAAGCAATGATCACAGCTTGGGGACTGGCGGCATCGGCTGGCAGGTGGTGAGTAGTTGCATCACTTGATTTTTTTTCCCTGGGTTTCACCTCTCCCTCGTTTTTCTTTTCATACAATTACTATTACTATTACTATTTTAATTATTAAACTGGTCTTATCTCATCCCACGAGTTTTATTTTGCTCTTCTGATTCTCTCCCCCATCCCACTGGGGTCGGGGGAGTGAGCGAGCGGCTGTGTGGTGCTTGGTTGCTGACTGGGGCTAAAACACGACAGTGGAAAAAGGTGAGAGAAGAGGATCAAGCTCCTAACCACGGAACCAGTCACGGCAAACCAGACAAAATCATGGAAAGTACTTTCCCCCCAAATGGGTACTCATTATGCAGGGATGCAAAAGAACAGCTAAAGATGGCAGGACCACTTTAAACTAGGAAATAAACTTTTTCAGCTCATAGAACTGTTATGAACACTTGTGTTTCAAAGGTGTTGAAGATGATTTACTTGTAGAAATTCAAAAGGCCTGAGTACAACCATCAGGAAGCAAAGGTGTGAAGACATAATTCAGAGCTACCACATGCAGATTTTTACTGCAGCGTGCAATATCTGTGGGGGCTTTGAAGCCTTTGCTTCAGAAGTCAAGTGATGACTTGAAAATTGCACCTTCCACTGCAGGAAAGCTGTTGCAGGAAAGAGCTTTAGCATACACCCTGAATTAACTTCAAAGGCTCAGAAACCAGAGGAAAAAGTAAAAGGACTTCAGCCTGTCTTCATTGAACAGAGCTCTCAGGAGGACTTCTTCACCTATACAATGATTTGAGACAATGCATATGATGACTGTATTTAAAGCAGACTGTATATATGCGCTGGCCTCACAGAAGATGAGAGAAAACCTAAATTACTACATGAAACTTTTTGTTCATTCATACAGCTCTGTGGAGCCACTGTAGCACTACAAAAGGCAGAGGAAAGCTTTGCTATGTTGTGGAGGACAAATTAATGCAGTATAGCCTTGCAGCTGGCGTAGGCCCTCTCCTCTGCGGGGGTGTAGCTGTTACTCACCAGATGTGGCCACCTCCAGGCAGCTGCCTGCTGGGCCAAATGCTCTGAACTATGCCTGGGATTTGGCTGAACCGAACTGGCTCTATTTTAGAGGTGTGAAAACCTCTTTCTGGCTCGCTTAGCTGATACTACGACAGGCTCATCATGTGCAGCCCAGGAGTCTGGCCTTGGTTTCACATGCTCTTTCAGCTGATGAAGACCACTATATATTTCCAGCATCTTTTTCCTTTGAAAAAAATAGTTAACTCCACTCTCACTCACAGTCCTGAAGATATTTCACTCATGTCTGATATTAAGAAATGTACAACAGGGACTGCAGAAATGAATCACATCATCTGATGGTGAGATTAAACCCAGCAGCTTCCAAGGAAAAGTGCCTTGTCTCACTGATGGAAATACCGCAGCTCCCTACAGTGGGATGTGGCATCTGGGAGAAACATAGGGGGTGACTAAGGTAAGCATACTTTTTGAAAATATATTAGTTTTGGCTTTTTTATTATTTTACTTTGCTCTTCCTCACAGCCTGTTTTTTATTTATTTTGCATAAACTACTAAGTTTTCTGGCACAGATGGTCTCAGAAAGTAATTTTCTAGGCAGCTTCCACTACCCTGCAATTTTCCAATCAGGAAGAAGGAGGGAAAAAACCTAGAACAGGACTTATACAAGTGACCCCAACCAGCAACGCTGACTGAACATTGTCTGCTCCGAGGTGGTTTGGTGTGTGTGCATGCGCACAGCTTGCACCAGCACAGCACTCACGGTCCCCAACTACTGTGCCAAGCCTGGTACGCACAAGTTATCTCAAAGATGGTTCCTAGTCCTAACATCTTACAGTCTAGCTGGCTCCTACTGCACTTAAAATGCTCACGCTGACCCCGGACATCTTTCCTCCCCCTGTCAGAGTCACCTTTGCTGGCTCGCAAGTTTGTGTTTCAGGAGATAGAGTTGGCTTGGTCCAGGCTGGTTTCACACAAGAGTTATCAACTCTGGGTAACAAGACCTTCCCCTACAGGCACATCAGTAAGACTTGTTTCTGGTGTTCCCTGTTAGTCATACAGAGTACACAGTGCCAACACCAACTGAATCGCTTTTGTAGAGTCCCAAGCTTCAGTGGTGTGGTAGGTACCCAGCCACTTGGCTGACCTACAGCCATCATTTTAAAAAAAAGCACATTTGCCACATAAGGGAGCTGCTGACTGCCATTACAGCCTCGGTACAACCAGCACAGGAGCAGTTACATTTTACAAGCCTGCGTGGGTGTCCACTCACTGCTGGCTCTGTGCACATGATCTACACTGTTGTTGCTGGCAAGGCCAGATGCAGCCCTCCCTGCCCCCCATGCGAACAGGGTACGCTAGTGCTGGATTTCAGTGTGACAGGAAGAATTCAAAGTGCCATAAATCCTCACCCCTTTCTGCTTAACTGTCCCCATCTCAAGCAGTTGTTTAGCTATTTCTGCCAAATGCACTGCAAAGTGTGAATGCATCGGTGATATTGCTCTCCCAGAACAGAGGCTGGGAGAGGCGAAGTAAAAGCAAAGGCTCTAATTCATCAAAATATTCTAATATCACAGAACTCCTCCGAGAGTATCAGGGCTCAGCAGACGTGAAAGCTCATTGCAATTCAGAATGTAAAAGTTAAAGGGGCTGCTGAGAGAGAGCAGGGCCTGGAGACAGAAGTCAGGTAATCCTCAACTTCCCTTATCATAAATAAATATTGTTTTACTCTGTACTGTGAGCCTGGCATGAGCACAGCCTGCCCAGAAAGCAGACAGCAATGCCAGGGAAACTGATTTCCTGGTACTCACGTGGAAAGGGAGAGTGTCTAATTTTCTCAGCCAACCGATGTTGAGGAGCCAGGAGGCAGACAACTCTTATGAAAGAAAATAACAGTGACCACCACTCCAGAGGGAGGGCTCTCTGAAGACATTTTTAGAGGCACCGCTGTGGTTAAGTCCAGATTCAAGACACCTCAGTTACAAATGGTGAACGTGTGGCCAGATAGGGCAATGTTTTCTGAAACAGTCCAGGAAGACCAGGGAGCAATATTGCCAGGGATAGAACAGCTCGGTGTAGGTGGTAGCAACCTTTCAAAGGTGATACACCTCTGTATATAGATACGTATGTCCCAAACTGGGGGCTAAATGTGCCAGTTATGAAAGCTGATGTTGAAGGAAGCTGCCTCCCAGAGACAAGGCTTGCCTCTCATCAGACTGTCTGGGGTAGGAGATCTCAATCCCAGCTGGGTTCAGAGCTGAGTGGGAGCCAGGAGCTATCGCTGCACCTCCTGGGACACTCAAGTTCCCAGCCTCTGGATCTTTTGTGTGCTACTGAAAATCTGCTGTCCACCGGTTTTCTGTCTACCAATACTGCAGGTGCCAAGTTACAGAACTGATCTGGAGAGTGGGTAGCTGCTGGGACAACTTGAGACTTCCCTCCCCCCCGCCATCCCGTGATCCTACAAAGAGCTGAGCAATTCTTCTGGGGCTGCAAAGCCTCAGCTCCCAGAGACTTCATGTGGGGCCATCGCCAGCACTTCAGATCTCACCCAGGTTAGCTGTGCTTGAAAGCTGCTCTTGTTGCAAAGGTGTCTGCCTTTCATGTGGTAATGAAACAAACAGGTAATTTCATTGTTAACCTCGGTGAAATAAACCTACTCATTTAGCAAGGATGGGGACAGGGGATTTTAGTTACTAAATTGCTTTCTCGTCTGTTGAGATTAATTCCTCCAAGCCAGCATTGCAGCAAGTGGCTATGAATCTGGTACTTGTTTTGTCCATCCCACAGATGAGCTAAGATTAAACAACAGGCTTTCAATTAAAGGCATACTCACACCTTTTTCTCTTTCTCCTCCTCTGCTAAATGGGCTTGAGAGCTCACTTGACCAACAGCCATTCTGGACTTTTATTTTGTAGTTTTAAAAACTAAACCTTAAATGTTTAGAAAGAGAAGTTTCGCTCCTAAGGTTAAACTCCTGGCAATGTGCTTTACTATCATAGCTGCTGGGCTCCTTCATGCTCAGCATCACTCTTCAGTGATATGCCTGTGTCAAAAGAAGACTTGCATATGGAAATATTCATTAACATGTTTGTTTGTTTATCTTCAAAGACAACACATACATTCTATCTACTTGTAAGCATAAGTGTGGCAAATATGGAGATACTATGAAGTTATGCTGTCAAACAAGACACAGTTCTGAAAAAAATATTTGCCCTCATTCTCTTATTTGTAGGAGCTGTCTTCAGAAATACCTGACTGAATCTCAGAACAAAGTCCTTGATGTACACCACTTCTGAAGGCTGATGAGTTCTCACCTCAAATGTAATAGCTGAATCTCACATAACTGCTTAAGACTTTAACCTATTTCTTGCATTTTTACATGTATATTATTGTTTCTTCCAGTTACATTCCACTTTTTCCTAGCTGGAAACTAAAGTGTGGCTTTAGTAATACCTAACATCAATCTTATTTATTCCATCTATTTCTAGGTAATTATATATAGTGTATTTCTTAGTCTATATTCGGATGGCCTATTTAGAGATGAATGGATTCTTTCCAGAATGGCAATGACCTTTCTGTGACTCAAACATTAATTTTCTAAATGGCTTCACAGGTGAAATACCTTATATATCATCATAATTAACAAGATATACCCTATTAATGGTCAGAAAACATGCTTTTCATAATTATAAACAGAATCCTTTCTGAGGTACAACCTTCCCCTCTGCTATGAATTGTTAGTCAATGCCATCTGACACATCCACACCAAAACCTACTGAAACCCTATTCAAAAAGCAGCCTTAATTGCCAGTCTCGCACACCTTAGGCACCCACAAGATGTAGATTTTAGAGATGTCAATATTCAAAGATTCATCTGCTATAAAATGTTTGACAAGTCTTTGTTTTGAAACAGACAACTGGCATTATAGGCTAAATTGATTTACCTGCTTTCCTAACTTCATTAAGGTCAACTATGCGTATAATTTCTCAGAGCACAGAAAAACTTGCAACTGCAACTCCCTCATGAATTGTCCTTTCTGACTGCAAAGTCTTAAGGGTCAGGGGATTAGAGGCTTTCTGCAAAATCTTGGAGGAAAGATTGCAACGATAATGAACGAGGCAGAGTGGAGAATAATTCTGTTCCATATGAGGAGCTCCTTAAAGAAATTAGAGCATCTCTCATGTAAAGAGACAAAGGACAAAAATTCCATTATACTAATTTAAGCTCTGATCTCAGCATATCTTATGAGAAGGACTATGTCTGACAAGAGATCACCAAAGAAAAGTGATGTTGGAAGAAGCATTGGTAATTCAGAAAGTGGTGATTTTTCTTCTAATGAAATACTGAGTTGATACTGTGGCCAAATACCAGTGTGCACTGTGCTTTCCGCTGGATCATGCAAGGCATTACACCGAGGCCTGCCTTTGACCCATGGAGCTCTGACTGCTTCTATCACCTAAGAGGTTCATTCCAGGATCCTGTCTGAAGTATAACATGGAACAACATTCTGCCTAACCTCCTTGCCCCATTAATTTGAGGGCGAAAGCAAAGACTTTGTTTTCCCCCTGAAAAAGTCTACAAAGAGCAGAACACCACCTGCATTATGCCATACAGATAGTTACTTGTCGGGCAAATCATTACTGGGATGGGAGGCAGGTACATTTAGCAAAATAGACATAATTTTCTCCCAAAGCTTCCTGACTCTGAAGAACACAACTTGCATTTACATTATAATAGGATGATAAAAGTCCCCTTGTTTTTATTAAAAGCTTTATGACTAAGAAGTGTCATTAAAGAGTATGGGAGAACTAATGCTCTACAGGATTAATTTGTGACCATTTTTTCACAAGCATGCAGAAGTTATCACTTAGAAACGAGTGCAGATTGGAAAAAAATAGTGATGATCATGGATGCTACTTAATATAACTGCGTAATAACTTTTGGAACACATACACAGAATGTTCAGTTACTGCAGAAATGTACACGAGGCTCAAAACCCTTAAAAGTTTAGAAACTTGCCCTTGAAAAATTGATAATCATCTTTTCTAGAATGTCTGCTTGTTTTATGTAATATGTTATATATATTTTTTTACTATGAAGGACAAATTCAACTACACAATTTCTTTTGGCAACATTCTGATAAAAGAAATTCCAAGTATCTAAAAATAGCAACCTCTTACAAGCAGTCCTACTATATTTATCAAGATTAGAAGAGTTTGCAGATTAATGTGATTTTCGGATATGATTTGCAAAACTGTGCTGTTTTTATGTTTTTTGTATTTCATATCAATAACTAAAATATAAGCGGTAAACTGGATATTGTTATTGTTTATATTTAATTCGTGGTCCTGTTTCTCTTCCTGCTTTTCATAAAATGTTTACCTCTTTTTAACACTCAGTAAAAAGATTTGTGTGCTTATGTGTGTGCGTAATTGCATGTAGGAACATTCCTATACAACTTTTCAGTCTTGTAAAAACGTTCTGAATGAACACTGTTGTAATAAGCTTGCTGTTCAGACAATAAAGACCTCTAAGTAAAAGAATTAAATTATTGAGGTATTTGTATTTACATTGCATGTACACAGCACCTTGATGAAAAATGGTCTAATAAAAGCTAGTTAATGATACATTTTTACCATACCTTAACAGGGAGAAATCCTATTGTCACATGTCAACTAGTTACTCAAATCGCAACCCTGAAGAAAACCAGTGAATTGAGTTATTACTATGGCAAAAGCTATTGCTTGCTCAAAGACTGTCATAAAAACTGATTACAGGTCTAATGGACCTTGCTTCAAACTCTGAATCTGGAAACCTCCCTTTAAAGAAAGGAATGGTTGATTATTGGGATTCACAAAGCTTTGGTTATGTATGTTGAAAGAACCGGTTTTCTAATACATGAAATTATGAAAGCTTGCATCAATTTTCCTAAATAAAGTTCAAAGGTTCCAAATCCTGCTTTTACCTATATTTTGCAAAGTGATAACGGCCTTCTTTTGTCCTCTACCTCTTCTTTGGGCCAACAGTGATGGCAGCTGGAAAATGGCCTCTGAGGGCTGTGAAGACCACAGGAGTCAGACTGCTGTGGGTTATGTGGGGAACCCACTGTCAAGAATTTCATCAGCTCAAAATGGGAAACAGTTCTGCACACACACTCTAAAATCAGTGCTTCAGATTATTTATCAAAAAGAATCTAGGCAGAATTTTAGTTTACCTGATTGTGTGAATGAACACAGACTTTGCTAAAAGAGGAATTTTGGGTTCAATTTTGAAAATGTGACATACAGGTATTCTACCAGATGCACTTTCATTGTTAAATATAGTTGTTTCAGCTGTGCTATAGATTGATGTTGCACTTGAGACAGTCAATGGCATTTCAAATGCTTTGATTGTACAGGCTTTCAATGGTTTCATGAGTGTGCTCAACCAGATTTTAAATAAACTTAGTTGTGTTTTGGGTCCAACCTGTGTTATAGATTAGATCAAAATTGCACCATAGTGTGCCACCCAGGCTGGATCTATTCTGTTCAAGTTACCGTTGAACTGCAACTGTTAAGCACAGATGCTAAGATCACTGATAGCCCTATGAATAAGGCATCAAGCTTGTAGTTTATTTTTCCTGAAAGGGATAATAATCTGGGATTTAAAGAAAATTCTCCAGACACATTTAGAACATGATCTTACAAGGTATCGAGCATCTTGGATTCCAATTCAGTAGGCATAAAGGATGTTTAATATCTTAAGAGGAGGATCTTGACGCTTTGGAAGACAATAAGCATCAGGGGCACAAAGTGCAAACTTTCTATTCTATATCACCCTTTTTCTTTTGTATTTATTTCAATGACACCAGCTATTTTTGATAAAAACATGTAATATATATTGAAGCCACACTTCAGTCCTAAAAGAACTTAGAGCTCTCAGATATTTATAATGCAACACTGTGCTCCCATTTAAATGACAAAACTCCTGCCGAAATTCCTACTTTGTTGCATGACTCTTCAAGGATCTTCCTGTAGTCATTATACATCTATCAACTTCCCTGTAAGTAAGTAGGCATTCTCTATAATGAAAAACAGCAAATAAAAAAATAGTAAATGTTTAAAGTTTATACATACACTTTGATATCTACATGTATTATATTTGGGTTCAGCATCTGGTTAATAGATTTGTTTCTATCTCAAAGGCTTATTTCTGTAAATTAAAAGCAATTACATGATCAAAGGCCATTAAATTCTAAAACTAGGAAAACAAGTGAAAAATCTGAAGGAAGTGTGAATTTGTTCATTTATGAGCAGGAAAAATACTGTTATTTGGACAAAGTAAAACAGAGATGATATGCAATTGCCTGTCAAAATCAGGTTAAATTTTGATACCAATGACATTTTGCAAAAATCAGCATAGTGGTATAAAGACTATGGATTAAGAGCAAATACTGTACCAGGAAGGATCTAGAACTGGTGTCTTTGGAAGAGGCTCACAGGGGCTTTGAAGCACTTGTTTCTCTATCAAGTTCTGTTATTAAAAAAAAAAAAAAAAGTGCATTAGTACTTTAGACTTACAACATTCTTAATAGTAAAAAAGCCTAGAAGATTTATTTGAAAAACACATAATACAGTAAAAAGTCACAAAGGAAAGAAATCTAAGACAACACAGAGGTGAGCCACATAAGATATAAACCTAGAAATACAGAACTGACAGGGATTTCTATTCTAATTTCTTGCACTCCTGTGCAGCAGTTCTCAAACAGGCCAGTTTTGCAGGATAGGTCCAGGTGGGACCAGCTGGAGAGCCAACAAGGAAGATGCATTTGGGAGAAGATGATGGCAAAGACAGCACTGAAAGATGATAAGCAGTAAGAAAACTATCCATGGGAAGAAGTGAGCAGTGCAGAAAGCAAGAACAGGGTGCGGAGGTTGGATAAGTGAGGCTGCCACCTCTCAGCAGGGTCCTCCTAATGGGACATGATCAAAAGAGCAGGTGGCTGGGAGGCGATGGCTTAACTCCGCACCTTTCAGCAGCAATACGCTTCCTTTGCTCCCGTGATCTGTGGTGCTCAGCCTTGTTCCTTCCTTGCTCAATTTCCGCACCAAACTCCCACCTCCTAGCTGCACTTTCTGCTCTGTTCCCAGTGACTCTCTAGCAACATACCTCCCTCTGCTTAGTTACAACCACACCATCCCTGGGGGATTGCTTCCTATTTTGGGAACTACTGATCTGGTTCATGTCCTCAAATGAAGAAAGTGCACATATATCTAGTCCATCCCTGACAACCATTTGTCAAATCTATTTTCAAAGGCTTCTGATGAAGGCTGTTTCACAACATCCCTAATCTCTCTGTTCCAGTGCTTCACAATCTCATAGCTCAGTTTCTTCCCTAATACTTAAAATAAATATTTATTGCAAATTAATCTGATTTTATTCTTGTTTAACTTTGGTAGACATGAAGAGCAAAGGAACACCGTCCTTTTTTATCATAACTCCTTATAGCTTGAGAGACTATTTTCCTTCCTCTAATCTTCTCTTTTTGAGGCTAAGCAAATGCAGTCTCTTCAATATTTGAAAGGAGCTCATGTTTTCTGACCTCTTTATAATCCTGGGCTGGATACTCCTCAGTTTGTCACTACCTCTTTAGGCACTGTGATGCCTAAAACTGGACTCTGTCTTTCAGTCGCAGCAATACCAATGGTGCTTATACAGCATGCTAATTTAATTCATGTCCAAAATAAATACATTAATCCAGTTCTGGTGGAGATGAAAAATAATTGTCAAAGCAGTGTCTCTGCTGATACAATGTTTGGAACAGATGCACACCACCGGGCCACTCAAGACTCAATAAAATTTATGCTTCATCATATCATAGGCTTTTATTAAGTATATTTGCTAACTAGGACTTCATCCACAGCTGTATGCAAGTAAGAATAGGATAAGTAAATCTATGAAGAATATCTGACGATCAGCGTAAGTTATCATATGAAGTCTCATTTTGTACGAGGGCAACATGTATGTTAATGGTTTACTCTGTGTTTAACAATGTAGTTATTCCAGGTAACGTTTTCTAAAACCAGCCTAAAGTCCATCAATGGAAATTCCTTTGCTAGCAGACCATGTCTAAACAAAAAAAAAATCTAATAAAACCTAATTGAATACAAGGGGCTCTGCAAACGGCTGCACAGTCTATAACTTCTCACTTTGGTTTAGGAACTCAAACACTGTGAAGCAGCTGAGAGCCTCATGCAATTCAGAAGTGTTAACAAAGGGTCTGAACTATGTTCCGCCACTGTGGTTTTACACCAGTGTAGCTTTATTGCTTTTTCCAGTGGAAGCTCATTGTTGAAAAAGTGGTGCAGGGCAGGTAGGTGACTCAAGCCCGAAATGTGACTAGGTACATATAGTAACATATGTATTTGCAAGTAAATACACATAAAAGTGTGTCTCTGACAGGAATATATCTTACATATATTGACACATGCAAAAAATGGTGGGGATATGTACATGACCGATGGGGAATTATAGTGTAAATTGCTTTTCCCATGCACCTTTTGGCCTTTTGCCTTCACACTTGGACACCAAGCTATTATTGTCTGATTAACAGTTCTACCCGCCCAGCAAATATGGAGTGTATCAAGGATAACTGACGAAATACCGAGCCATAAATGTTTTCTTGGCATTTGTTTGGCCTGTGCTATTTGGGAACAATAAAAGCATCTCATATTCATAATGATAATACATATATACCACTACAGATGACACCATCAAGCATTCTCCTTCTATCTTATTCTGTTGTGCAAAGTGCAGAGATAAACATTAATATGTATTAATAGTATGTAAATATAATTAATCATAATAGGATGTTCCTGACGTATTATCACAGCTGTTGATAAAATATAATTAAAATTGTCTTGTCGAATTTTCAATGCAGCTAGAATTGGCATCTCTGTTCTTGCTGTTTACATGTGTCTATCTAAAGAGCGTTACACTTCTAAAATTCTCATTATTTCATTATGTTCCTGGGAGAAAGCTAAGCAAGGCTGCTAGTTCTTTATGCAATATAATTAGTGAAAAGTCATACAAAAGAATGAAAGCCACACCTACAAAGACTAAAGCTAAAATGATCACTAACTCCAGAAAGGACAGGAATTTTAGGCACCATTCTCTAAAAAGATTATAAAGAAAATGAAACAGGCAACACCTGTGCTCCTGAGCTTGCATGCCCATGTGATGGAAAAGCACTCAAATCCCAGTTTTGCATTGTTCAGAGACTGTTGGACTTTATTAAATAAGAACTCCACTGAAAAGCTCCACGAACTGATGAAGAATCATAAGAGGACTATTGTGTTGGGGAGCTGAAACTGCTTTGAAAAAAAAGAAAGGCAATATTTTGAGGGGATGACAAAAGTAAGAATGAGAGTAGCATGCAGAGGGTGACCCAGAAACCATTTTTCACTGTCTCTTCCAATAAAAGAATGAGGTTGGATACACTGAAAGTGGCAGGTGGTGGGCTTGGAGACAAAGGAAGGGGTTCTTTGTGCATTGCCAACTCGTCCTTGGAACTCCCTGCTGCAGGATGCTGAGGATGCCCTAATTTTCTGCAAGGTCAAGAAGTGACGTGGCAAACAAATAGGAGAAAAATCTGTACCCTCCCACTATAGCTAACTTGCTTAAGTGGCATAAAATCCTATAATACAATGCCTCAGACAAAAGATAGCAACAGTGCTGTTATATTTTTACATGTATTTAGATACACATATGCAATCAAGACCATATTTGCAACTGCTGTTAATGTGAGTGAACTCTTACTATATTGTACATACGAAAGTAGTAATATAAGGCCATGCAGTGTTTTCATTACCTCTCTTTTCCATTAATACAATTAATTCCACATATTCAGACTCACTGTTAGCCAATACTGTACTTTTGTCACAAAAGGGAGAGAGAGAAAGCAAGACTATCTCACCATATTCTTTATACCCTCCCCATGATTCGGCAGAGTATGCTAGATTATCAAGTTGGCATAATGCAGCTGATGAGATATAGCCCGTTATCGTAATTTAAAAATTACTTGCATTTTTAAAGGTCATGCAGCTGTTTTCAGTTATATAATCTGTAGAATGATGTAATGGAGTAGGAATAAAGATACAGCAGCAGATAATATGACTGCCAACAACATGCACGTCCCACACTTGTAGAAGATCTTCCTACTTCTTTTCTGTCTTGAAAAATGAAAATTGATGCAATGTTTTTTTAAAAGCCAATTGGGCCTACATGTTTAACCATGTATCCTGACTAGGTTCACTTGGAATGGAAGCAGTTGTACTTGGAGGTTTTATGAATATAAAGATTAATGAATTTGTACAATTTGGGCATGCAAAGCATTTTTATCAGGCATATTCCATTTAGAATAAGCAGTAAACCATATATAAGGGTTGTGTCAAAGTTTACTGAATAGGGCCCTTGGTAGCTAATGTAACATTTCTCCAACAAATCAAAGGTATTGTTCTATGCTCACATGAATATACAGTAGCCATTACCTTAAATTTAAAACTCACTGTGAACAGCAAACACACAGTGGGGATATGAAGGCCATATTGTATCAGTGGAGTCTGCAGAGATTTTCTTCATATGGCTTTGCCTGGTTGAAATATATGTTGCAGTTGAAAGCTAAAGGGATTACTTTTGAATAGTCATCACAAAGGTTGATTATATTCGTATATCATTTAGCTGGACCCTGCAGGCTATTATTCCATTAGCTGTGCTGGCCCTGCACTGTCAAAAAGTTGATCATATAATGTAAAAAGGTTACATGCTCTGTTAAGGTATGTGAAGTAACTTGAAACAGTAATCTTTTAAAAGCACTACAGTTTTGTACTTGAAGGTAGATTGCATTTAAAATAAATACCCGCAAAATGGAATAAATACAATAAATCTACTTCTGTTTCCTATTTTTCCTACTTTGAATAGGCCATATATAATTTGAGTAAGTTAATTGAACCAGGTAAGATATTGGCTATAGAGTATTTTTTCAACCTCAGATCCAAAGAACTATACCTCAAAACAGCTGCGTCTTTACGCGAAACACTTACTGAAATTATGTTTCTGGTGAAAAAGATTTCCTGATTATGTTTCCCTTGCACATACAGACACACACACATTTTCTTTCAGTGCTTAATAAAATGGATCTTCAGACGGTTCCATTATGTGGATGCCTTAATATTATTTTATGCTAAAACATGGACAGTGCATTAGATTGAAAGCATCTTACTGTTCCACAAGGCAGAGTAATCATGGGCTATCCCTAGATAGCAAATGCTCCCATTGGGGAAACAATACCAACAACACAGGCTAATGAATCACAGTAGTTATTAATCACAGGCATTTGCAAGAGCCACATATAATAGAGATGAACTCTCAAGATTAAAAAGGTTAGAAGGTGGGACCAAGAAAAGGACAGGAGATCATCCAATTGCATTTTAGAATAAGTTTATGGATGAGTATTTCCTTCAATACAATTGTACCCATGCTTGCTTCAGTCTTTCAAAGCAGGCAGAAAAAGAGAAACAGTTTAGTCATCTCGGTTCACTTAGCTTTCAGATTCTTGTAGGACAATTTGGCAAAAATAAATAAATAAATGCACACATACAAGACCCTTAGGGCTTATGGCCTAGTTAGAAATGAGACAGTGCTTCTTTTATTAGACAAAGTTGTTTAATTTAGATTGTAAAAGCTAGAGTTGGTTCTCTTTTCAGTATACCGTATATATTATTCAGGGCAATGAATGAGTCTTTATGAGTACAAATGGGAGCCTTTAATGAACTACAGCAAGCATTTGAGCAGGTAGGTTTCTCTGAATAAAGGCTTCACAGATGGGTAAGTTTATGAATGAGAAGCAGAATTTATTTTATATGCTTTTAAAGAGCCTACTCAGGCTATGGCACTATAAGGAAAGTGCAAGGTTTTTCTGGTTTGGGTGAGAAAACCTAACAGGAATATGAATTTTTCCCTGCCTAATAACTTCCATTGTTTACTTATTCATATTCAAGTTCTCTATTCACTATTCATACTTAATAGTCCTCAGACAAGTTAATCTTCCTCTCTCACATAGTTTGGGCATGTGCCAGACATTTGTACAACAATGGAAATCTCTCTTGATCTTACATTTTTCAGCTCTGTTCACTGTGAAAATTATACACTGGTCTGTGACAATATAGTACAGCAGCATCTTTTGCAGAAACCATTTGTTGAGTATCAACTTTAAATAACAGCTCTATGAGGTCGGATTGTTGACTGTAGATAGAAAAAAGGGATTTTCTCAAGGCCAAAGTATGACACTCTCTTTTGTGTATCTGGAAGTTAGAGATACAACACAAAAATTCTACACAAATTCTGGTGACACAGAAAAATCAGCTTTGAAAGACAGTCATCAAGAAGATCACTTCAAACATGAAGAAACGTAAACAAAACAGCAGCCAGATTTTAGTTTATAGTTTTACCTTTAGTGTCAACAAATTTTACATGAAATCCAAACTATCAGTTTAAAGTTTCAATACAGCATCTCATCTCTGGCTCTACTCCAACCAAAGCTAGGGAGAAATTAAGGAAACAATGTTTCAGATTCAGTATCTTGAAACTTTCTCAGTCAAAGGCAAAGTTTTCCAGCAACACAAAGCAGGCTGAGCGTCAGTGCAGCTGGTTAATCAAGGTTTCCACAGTGCAAAGGAGAATTCCCAGAAGGCCCAAGGAAGGGTTTTTTTTTCCCTTCACCCCCCCACCCAGATGCAGAATAAAGATCACAACTGGAACCTGCTTGCTCTCTCCTAAAGACAGGACAAGCCCTGGGGGAACTTCCCAGGAAAACAAAGTTCTGAGCAAAGTGGGACTGCTTGCTCTCATGGTAGAAGCCAAACTCACCCTTGGCTACCCTGAGGAGTTGGTGAGGAGAGAACATAGAAGCAGTATAAAAACATTTCTGCTACCTCCCTCTCTGCTGAGAACCATGAGCCTCCATGAAAGACTGAGCCCAAAATCTACTCAGAAATCCTTATGAAAGGAAATCCTTGTCTTGCTCACAGAACTGGTATTTTATAGTCCTGGAGAACTTTTGCCAGCATTTTAAAAGACATTCCTATAGGCTTTTACAAAAATGTGTATATCTTGATGATATATGCAAAGAAGGTTTTAACATACATCTTTAGAGTTATGAATGAAATCTAATCTCACTGCAAAGGGCAAAGAAGCAGTAAGCAGACTGATGCTTCAGACAACATAATGATCATAACAGAAGCAGCATATTTGTTTCCGATTTGTGTGCAGAATTATCATTACTACATTCATTTTAAAGGAAAGCAATGTATATCAGGTGCTCAGTAAATAATTACAATACAGTAGACGTGAAAACACAGATTCCAGGCATGGCGATGATTCTAAGACCAATTCATGCCCAAATCAGTACACTGAAAAATTCTTGCTGTCTCCACCCAAATCACTACAGCCCTTGTCCTGTAAAACTTCTAAATACTCTGCTTGAGAGCCTACTTTATGCACTTACTATGCAACCTTCTTGCATGGCTACACATAAAACCTCATACCTTATCCTTTACTCATACAGACATACTGCATTAAGTTTGTTAAGTACTTGTTATAAAGGCCCCATCAAAAACTGCAAGACAGGATAGCAGGACAGTTCATAACTGCATTTTGTAAACACCATCTTCTACCCATCGAGCAAAATATGTCACTGAACAGAGGAGCTCAGCATTTAAATCACTGGTAGTGTGTGATATTTATTTCTGAACATGCAGCTTGATGTGTTGTCAAAGGATCTGGCTGTCAGAGATTGCTTAGCACCCCTTTCTCTGAAATTCAGGTCCCTCAAAGGTGTCCCAAAGGGAGGGAAAGCTGGAAAGCTCAGATTACGTAAACATTTCCTCTTGCTTAATTATATGCCATTAGCATACTGAGGTTCAAATGTAGTATCAGACTGCTCTGATTAGAAGTATCTCTGATTTTAGTTCTTTTTGCTTTTATCTCTGTATTTTGACATGAGTGCTCTATATAATTTTGTTGAGAATTTCTTGTTCTGCAGATCTCATTCCTTATGTTCTGGTTTGGCTCCGCTGTTTTTTGGCCTCTAAAGGCTTACCTACTCTTCTGTAATTATATGTAAGAGCACTTCTTCATGGTTGAGATTTCTTTATTTCAGCATCTCCAGCGACTGCTCTGCCTGGTGGCTCACAAACTGTGTATCATCTGAGGCCCCTATAAAGTAGATGGTTTTTTGCCTGGGAAACAGTCTTCCAAGAGCTTAGCCAAAGGTATCTTCTGGGTACAGAAACCGAAGCCAGTGAAGCAGAGAAAATCTGAAAATCCAGCAATGCATCTGCTACAAAAAAAAAAAAAAAAAAAAAAAAAAAAAAAAAAAAAAAAAGCCAGGGAGATTTTTTTTTTTCTCCTTATCTGACTTTAGTTTTACATCTTCTAATGCATCTTAGGCATGAGTGCACCCTCTCTGGCTAAGGAGATCTAAGGGGAAGCATCTGGAATATTACGTTCTTTAAAAAGAAGATACAGAATCCCTCATGGAAGTATCAGTTTTCTTGTGACTGAGGTTTTCTGGGGAGAATATCATCCTCTGTAGCAGCTGAAGTCCTCCTCTAAGACTGATGCAAAGTGCTCCTACTTCTTTCTTAAAAAAAAACCAAACCAAACAGTGAACAAAAGCAGCTGCTGGAAATTAAGGTCCAGGTTTATGCAGGGTCCTTGCATTCACATGTGGTGACATGGATGTAATGCTGTGAGATACCTCTCCCATGGACACTTTGGAGAAGCTTCTTTGTCTTAGCTTTCCTTGCTGATTTTACCAACAGAGTGAGATCAGACCTATTTCTCTTCACCAGGCTTTGGGAACAATACTTTTCTTGGTCAAAGCAACACTGAGTGTTGGGTTTCTCCCTCTTGGTTTTTGGTTTTATGGCCATGTTCTTTCAGACAACATGGGACAACTTGAAAGGCCACTACCTGTCTTCTGTCTTTACAGTTAAGTAGAGAACTCCAGCTTTCAGGCCAGTCGTCCGCTTCTTTTGATGAGAAATAGATTCACATGAAAAAAAGATTACACTGAAAAAGGGAAATGGATTTTCTGTTTTATCAGCAGTCAGCATAAGACTTGTGAGCTACTCTAGAAAGTTATAGAACTACAGAGATTTTTAAGAACATGCCAGTAGAAGCTAGAATTTAAAAATAAATGCTCTGGCTAGCCTGGGACCAATCCTCAAGTGATGCAACCAATGCAGCTTCACTGAAGTCAGCATGGTTATGTCAGCTTTGCCAAATTGCTTCAGAACAGGTCTTTTTAGAAAACATTCGACTTCAGTAATTTTAAATTCACTTTGAATTACACCATACAAATCACATTGTCTTGCTCTAGGAACAGCAGAGCTTAGAAACATCCACCAGGCACACAAATGTCTTCATAAAGTAAAAAATGTCACCCTGCCACTCCACTCCTCACCTGCAGTGACACGGCTGAGATGAGAACCACCACTGGATATTCTCAGTGTAGCAGAGACTTAATGAGGCTGAAGGGAGGCATGGACTTCCAGGCCTGAGGGAAGGAGAGCAGCAATGGGTGATCTGGTTCCTTTTGAACCTTTTCCCCAACCACAATGCAAGGGGAGAAAAGGAAACAAGGCTATTTCTGTGTTGCTGGCATAGGTTAGACTGTTAAGGAAAGGTTTGACTCTCAGTCCTGTCCCTCACAAAGGCATCAGTGGAAGTGGAGGCAGGCACCATTTCAGTTACCGCTGCTGTCAGTGTGAAATGCCTTCCTAAAGGTGTGGTAAATCATGTGAAGTCACCAGCTGAGAAATAAGGAAAGAATTTTTCCCCAGGGCACAAGTCTGAGTGGCATTCTGGCAGATTTTTTTTTAAACTGTTTTCACAATCCAGGAAACCTGTTTTGAAATTAACATAGGTTTGAAAATATCACAATTTCCCCAAATTCTCAAAGCGAATGTGGAACTTAAGATGATTTCAGCTATCTGAATCTGCTACAGACCTGGGGACCCCTTGACTGTGCCATCATCCCCTTCATGGGAGGAAGTAAGAGTCTCTTTGGAAGCTGGATAAATTCCAAGCATTAGATAGAAGACTCTGGGTAACAGTAATTTGATAATTTAACACCAGACTGTACTCAGATGAATGTTTGGTGCTTTGACAGGAAAGCACGTCTTACCGATAAAAAAAATAGATGTGCAGCTTTCCCCTTAAAATCCGTGCTGGAATCCATATGTTCTGATCAAATCATGTTCCAACCTCATCACAAAGCTCACAAGGTATAATAGACAAAATTTCTTGCTATAAATTATAATAAGACACCCCTGCTTGGAGGTTTAAGAGTCTTCAAGCAAAGCCTTGTTCCATCAGAAGGAATATTTCACGCGCAAAAATCCTGAAGACTGTCCTTCTTCCAATAGCAGAGCCCTAGTTTGATCCTGGTGTGCAAATTCATTTATTAAGCATAAAACTAGAAACTGTACTTTGGCTTCTTCTGGGTTCTGTTTAGATTGTACCTATTATATTATGAACCAGCTAAGAAAATTATTTGTAATATGAAAGAATAAAAATGCCAACCTTCCGCAGAGGCTTTATTTGAACTGAGCATTAGTTTGTGGTGAGCTCGACAGACTGTGCTAGAGCAGCGCCAGGCCAGTGCACTCAGTAACACGAACAACCATATCCTTTACACGTATCGTCAGCGATCACATAAACTCAGCGTGCACAAAGGGAGCACGGTGGGTCACATGCAAGCCTGTCAGGCAGATGGCAGTGGGCTAACAGTCTTGGAAAGGTTTACTTGCCTGACTGCGAATCTCTCTGGTGAACTGCTTGCTGTGGCTCTATTTAATTCTTAATCTTTGCTTCTCTGTTTAATTCCTAGCTGCTTTAGAGACCTGTTGTAACACAGCAGTTAAAAAAATATTCACATGTACTGTCGGGCCTCCCTAAAGAGCACTAACTTGACACGTAGGCCATGACAGCTGGGCTTGGACTACTATGAAATCTAATCCACGGTTTCCATCATCTCAGTTGTTGCCTTTCTTTCATTACAGTTTGACTCAGCCCCTAATGGATTCAGCTTTATAAAATCAGAAAAAAGAGGAAAAGAAAGCAATTTATTCATGTTTCACTAGAGCTCACAAAAGACATGAAATTTCTCTAAAAATGCAAATTATTTTGTGCCACACAAGTGAGACCGGGCAGCTAAAGCTCTTAGAGGAAGGCTCTTTCCCAGGGCTAATGTTTTTATACCCAGTGATTGAATAAATCGATCCCTTTATTATCACATCTCTATTACTCTCCTTTTTCCTTCAGAAGAATGTAACCAAAGGTACCAAAACACCCTTTTTAATTCTAAGAAAATTGATTATGCGTGTTAATTTTGTTTTTAATCCCAGACATATCAAAATAAACACCATAGACATGTGTAGCAGAAATCAATATCTCTTATGCATCAAGTTAGTAAAAACAAGGATTTAGTAAGAATCCAAGATGTAAAAGACTAATGTACAAACTAAGCCCTTATTTATGTAATGTGCCTTTATACAAGCTCGATATAAACCTGAAAGAAACTATTTCAGAAGAGCAGAAATGGTTTACTTGCACTGCATCAAAAATGACCCCATAAGACCTCCTTTACTGAGATAGCCCAGATATTTAATGTGAACATATGTTTTTAAAGGATTTCTTGTCTTATGTCCAGTCATTCTTGTTAATTCATGGGACAGCATACTGCAGATGTGCTCTTTTTTATGTTACATAAAGCAAAAATTACATTTAACAAGTGTAAGGTTGGTCATAAAAAATAAATAAAAATAGACTCTTAAAAGCTGGGAAATCACAAAGTGAAGCTATCAGTCATTCTTATTGAGAAGGGTGAGGACAATGTGAAATAAAACTTGCACATCTATGAACAGACATTCCTAAAACGCCAGCACTTGGCTGTTATTTCACATTCTCTATAGGTTGCTTTCATCGGCCCAATATTTCTTCCTTTAGGTTAAGCTTCAATGCACATTTTCACTAGATGCCCTTTCTAGACACTGACTTCAATTTTAATAGTAATTAAATTAAATATTTTGAACCTATCTGCAAGTTTGTTTACTTAAAAAAATAGAAAACAAAGTCAGTGTTAGTTTTTGTGTGTTCTACTTCTGGGTAAGAACTTTAACTACATATTTGTTTTAACAGTAGTATTCTTCATTAATGTAATTGCTTAATATGCAAATGAAATAACTTTCACAATGATTAGTTTTCTAATACTAATCCAAATCTAAGTACCAATTTGTGCACCTTATTGATATGTACACTAATCATACCATTATTATTGGTATTTAATTCTGTATGGTTTTACTCCTTCCTAAGTGCAGATAAGCAATATCTCTTCAAAAAAGGAATATTCTCTTCTATTTTTTACTGACACTGAAGATCTTCATCCTGCATACATCATTTGTAGCCAAGTACTATTCTCCCCAAAACCTCTTCCTAAGTTGGCATAAGATTGCGTATTCAAAGACTTGCTACATGGAATTTCTAATTAGAAGCTACTCTTGGAAGTTTGGTACAGTATAAAATCAAGCCAAGACATGGAACCAAAATGGCTTGTGAGGCAGTGAGGTCAGATTTCCTTTTATCAACACATAGAGGACAGAAACAAAAGTTGTTCCTTTGGTCCACTCATCTCCATTTGACACTAACAAAAATTGCTCTCTCACCTCAACAAGATGGATGGAGTCCACAGTAAGTCAACAGTGAGACTTTAACACAGTGTGAATCTTTCCCAAAAGTGGGCACTTCTGGAGTAACACAATCCCAGCACCAGCCCTCTTAACTTGGAAACTTTCACAAGGATTAAGTCTAAGTTAAGTTCTTTGTAACACCTTGGTACAGCCATGAAAGGTAAAGATCAGATTAGACAGTACCAAATGCCAGCAACATGCAAGTAACTTGCACAGACGAAGAGACTCTGATTTGAAACACAACTGAATGTCTCATTTTGATGTGTTATTTATGTTATTGATAATGTTACCTGATTCAGACCACAACGACTACATCCACGGAGGCACATCTGCACATTATCTAAATCACTTCTGAATTTTGGTCAGTCTTTCTTACCATTCATTATTCTAGATGTCTAAGTGAAATTCATTCTGTGGTCCTCTAGGACATTGTTAGTTTAGAGATCGCTAAGTAAATTCACCTATATTGAAAGTATAGACTTCCCAAATACACATCTTTTTGATATATTTACATTCACATTATTGTTTGTAATGCAAAAAAGCTTCACAGTTAATAATTATATGAAAAGGCAAGTTTAGTATGAAATTGGTTTTCCTATTTTATAGGAAAAACATGTCAGAGAGAGCAATATTTACAACTCAGTTCCCTGGGAGCTTCTAAGTAATGCTGTAACAAAACAGTATTTTATTATAACTTATTCTGAAGTTTAATTACACTCACACACACACAAAAAGGATATACAAATAAATAACAACTACAGCTACTGCCATTTTAAAAGTAGTTTAATGGAGAAGCTTGAATTATGAAATGTGAGAGACTAATTTTGAAGAGTTCTGAATCTGTTTATGGACATCTATATTTATTAAGACAATGCTAATTATTTTTTATATAATACGTTTGCTAAGGAAATATCTTTTCACTGAAAGCAAGGGTAAACAAACAACTTAATGTGAGCTGCATCACTGCCAAATTAGTGGTTCAGATCTGGACTGAATGCTGACTTTGTAAAACTTCACATGTCTCTTCATTACAACAGGGGCATTGGTACTAAATGGTTGTAATTTTAATAATCTGAACTGAATTCTTCAATTAACGGCAGCTGAAACCTGGTGATTCTAAAGAAACATTTTTTTGTATAGCTAGATATTTTCTGTAAAATGTTAGGTCAAGTTTTTTACCTCGTACTCAAGACACCAAGGGAATTCAAAATCTTAAAACTGTATTGTTATTCCATCTCTCCCCAACTATACTAAGACTATGGTTGAACCTCACTTCTAAAGATGTTATAGTTACGAAAAAAAGAGGGGGGGAGAGAAGTGAAACACACACTAACTAGATCCTCAATAGTCTTAAAACAGACCATAAAGAACTATCTTGAATATAAGGGAGCTATGAAGGGAATAATAAGCTACTCTCCCAAAACTGAATCGCTGAATCAGTCATCAAGGAGTGCTTGATAATTTCAATTTTTCAGTTTTTCAGTTTACAAGCTTGAATCAATACCCGCTGAATTTTTAGGATCATAGTCCAACTGTAGCATTCACATAATATAATCTTGTTCACTGAAGTATTAAGTCCTACCTTAACAGAAGTCCCTAATGCTTTATTTTTAGGGTTTCTTCAAAACTTCACTACTTTTAGTTCCTGACCTAAGCCTACCAAGGAGCCAGATGATCAGAAAAACAGTCTGTTCTTGTGTCAACATTATCCTTTCATTTAAAATGTCTTCTAACTTGGTGTTTATTCATCTGTGTGTGTGTATGCACTCTGCTAACTATGGTGGGATTTGGAACATGCACTAAGTATTTCAATGTATGCAGAGCTTACACTAGCAAGCTTAAAAGGATATCTGTCTGGATTTTTTTTTTTTTTAAATATTGCATTATGACGCTGCTTAACTAACTTGAAAGCAAAAAGGTCTGCAAAAATCTGCAGACAAGGCCTTAATACAGAAAGGTTATATAGTATCAATCTAACATTACATTTTTACCTACATACTTTTATGCATTGTTCTTTTAAATGTAGCTCTTGACTATGTAAAGAAAGTAAATAGAAAAACCAGCAAACTTAGGACACTGTAAAGTGAAAGATTAAAAGTTAAGCTGTTGAAAAAAGGACATGAATTTTTCAACATTTTGTGTTCTTTGAACTTTTTTCAAACATTTAAACAAATCATGACATCCTAATTCAAACATACATCATACACTTGTGAGAAAATGTAATTTGAAAAAAATGTAATACACCAGCTTTAAAGAAAACTTTGAAAATCTCACACAACATACCACAGAGCACACACCACATCTTCTGAAATTTTCAAGCTATCAAGCCTAGCACCTTTCAGGATTCCTTTACAAACAGATCAGCCAAAAAAAAAAAAAAAAATTGAATTTTTCATTTCTTCTAAATCCCTGCCCCTGCTTTTTGGGTGATCACGCTAAACTCTCAGAAGATACAAAACTTTCCTTCTTTGACTGTTGATGCTTTCTGTTGTTTCACTACATTTATGCATTCCAAATTCTTTCTCTCTCTCCCTTTGTCTCAAGTACCCAAAGACTTCTAGGATAGCCTCACTGAACTATTCCCTCCATTTGTTTCCACAAAGAGGTTCAAATTTTTCCTCCATTGACTGTTCAATAACTAATGCAGTGGTATTTGCCTAAATCAGCAGACAACTTAAAGCAATGTCCTTTGGGGATTAAGCTGCTTCTTCCACTCCCAATTTGATTAGGATGTTATCTCTAAATTCAAATAATGACACTTTGCTATCAAGCCAAATTTCATCTCTGATTATCTAACCAGTGCTGTGAGAAAAGAACTAGGAATGAAGACTTTAGTCCCTGGGAGGAAAGAAATGCAGAGAAAAGATGGAAGAAAACCCTCAAGACAGCAAAAATGTGAAAAGAAGGATGAAGGAAGAAAGAATGGAAATAGTCATGAATCATACAGCAATTTTTTTCATATGACTAACAAATAAGACAATACAGTGAAGAAGCAGCAAGTCACTAAAAGTCTAGTTAGCACATAAGGTTGTATTTTGCCTCCGATTACTGTGGAAGCTTCCCCTGAACTTCTCAACATGCAAGAAAGAAGGTACAGATGTCTCTAACATATAGCTCTTAATTAAAAGCAGAATCAGGGCCTCTGTAGTTTGACATGCCTGTCAGAAATTCCTTTGGATGGCACAGGAGAACGTAGCTGTTTTGCAATCACTCTATTCTGCTCATTTCCCACTGACACAGAAACCTGCTCACTGTTACAAACCAAGAACATCAACTTGACACCCTCACTGCACCTACAAATAGCTGATGACTACCTGTTTTTAAACTGAACTCTAATGTGAACTTTCATGATGCCAAGATATTTCTAAACAGAAAAACTGAAAGATTTCAGTGTATTTTATTTTCTAAAATAGAAAAGCTGAAAGATTTCAGGGTATAGGCATTAAAAATACAACTTAGTCCATTGCTTTATCTTATGAGGTCTGCACAAAGATAACAGAGCACAGATTTCAGGTACCACAGCTCCACAGATTGCATTGTTTTCCTATTTCTACTTGTGTCCTTACAATAAAATAGTGGGAAAAAGCATAACTGCATGCTTCTTTTAAATTTTTTCCAGAAACACATACACACACACACACACACAAAAAGAGTTAAAAGAGAACTCAAGGAATAAAAGATAACAGCAGAAAGGCAAAATGTATTCTTGGGATGGTGGTCACTAAGGAAGACCTCTAGCAGAGATCTACCTCAGCAATTTTGTTTTCTAGGTAGGAGTGAGAAGAACAGTCCCAAATAGAAACAACATTGAAGGAGGATTGGAAGAAAATGAGAAATGAATTGGGCAAGAAAGTCGTATTTGCTCAAGAGGTTTAAAGGACACATACATAGGTATTGCTTAAATCAGCCTCAATACCAGAATAATATGAAGTGCTAAACAAGACTAATTAAAAACAAGAATGTTCCGTGAGAGGAGAGACCAGTAAAAATCTGACTTCCATACTAGGCAAATTAGCTACAGCTCTAATAAAGGATAATAACGATAGAGAAGTGAATGAAAATGTTATAATGAGGAAAAGAAGTCAAGATAGATTTTGTAGAGGTCTCATAAGATTATTGTTCTTTTGAGGAATGCATGAGGATCTGGATGAATATTACCTGGTTGATTAGATTTCCAGAATACTTCAGATATCTTCTCTGGATTAATAATTAGTTAAAGGTAGGAAATAAAAGTAAGAATAGATAGATTGATTTTCACTATGAAGACAGATCAGTAGTGAATTCAACAGGGATCTAAGGCAGAATTTGTACAGTTAAATATTAAAAAAAAGAACACAAAATGTTAGTGAACAGCAAAGTGACAGAATCTACTGCTGATAGAAAATTACACAGGGTAATCAAAATCAAAACTTTAAAGAACTTCAAAAAGATTTTGTGACTGGGCAATAAAACATCAGATAAAATTCAGTGTTGATAAATGCAAATTAATGCACATGTGGAAAACAGTCTTTTATGCACAGGGAGATTGCAAGCTTCAGCTTGATAGTAAGATGACTGATGGTGGGATATAAAGAGATGTATGTATTTTCATGAGCACCATGAAGAGAACGAGTGAGAAATGATAACTCACTATTTCTCATGGGGCAGAAGTTGAGGGGCAAAAACTGAAATTGCAAAACAACGGGCTAAGGACAGATTCAAGGAAGCTATTTTTTAGCTGTGAAATTCAATGAGGTGTCTTGGCTGCCAAAGTTATGCAACAGTTAGAAATACACTGGACATGTTCATGGAGAAATACAGGAAAGCATATTAAATATAGTGGGATCTACATTCAACTTTTCTTCAGAAAGTCTAACTTGCAGGCTGCTGAAGATGTGGAGAGAATACCAGACAGAAGTATTGCTTCCAAATTTCCTATTATATTTTTTCCTGATCTATTAGCCACTGCTAGACAGATACCAGACTAGATAGACCTTTGGTCTGGCTTACTACACTCATTTTTTCAGTATATCATGTTACTATTAGAAAAGCGTGATCTCTAATCATGGAGGTTAGAGAAGGGTTAACATAAAAAACCTGCACAGGAACTCTTCCAACTCTTTCTTCTGTATGAAATCAAACTTAACTTACCTCTGCTAAACACTATCCCAGGGTTTTCATCACCCTTTAAATTTAATGTTTTTGGCCACTAAAACTGATTCTATTAAACTTGAAGTTTTCTAAGCATTAACGCCTATTTGGCTTCCATTCAAAAGTTACTAACAAATTATGTTTTGTGAGTGCTGATCTTTCCAATATATTGAATGACTATTTTTACTTGCAAAAATAACACTAATTCTACCTGTTGTGCTAATGTAAAGTCATTCAGACTGTTTTTCTACAGTTTTTATCAACAACAGAGCATAACAGCATTGTCACAGAAAAGGCTGGACGTTAAACTATTATCTCAACACTTCACCCAAGAGCTAGATCCTTGCTCTATATACTGAAATTGGGAGCACACTACTAGTTACTAAAAATCCCAACCCAAGCACTGATATTTAAAAACAGAAACGCCATTTCCTAGAGCGAGTGGAGTTTACAGGCTAGTCTTCAGCTTGCAGATCATCTGCAGCAGCCCTGCGGGAGGACAGTTTTTATAAATAAAATATTTGTGAACAGTAGTAGTCACACCATTATTACAAAGTCCAAAAAAAAAGATATGAAAGGGCACTGTTGCATGTGTTGAGCAACAAGTCTGCATTTTTTTCCCTGAACAGTTGTATGCTTCTATACCATGCCAGAAGAAGAGGATTTTTAAGGTAGTTTAAAATACAATGCAGGACACATTTTTTAAAAGCTAGTGATATTACTTTTATGTAATGGAATGTTTTGGAAATTTATGGAATATTTTATGGAAAAATTTATGAAGGAATTAATTTTTCCTACTAAATTAGTTATGGTTGTTACCATTTTTACACATTTTGCATTTGACTGAGGATACATTCTGAAATCATTGCTTACGCCCTAATTCTTTTTTCAGTGGAAGAGTGAAAGGCTAGGGCAAAGGTTGAGAAAACCTTTCAAAAACGAGAAAAAAATTGCCCTCAAATTTGGCGAACTCCTGTGCTGTTCGGGCCTTCACACACACACACTGGCTCTTGCTCAGGCTCCCTCATTCCTGGCTGAGCGACCTAAAGCAATTGTGGCAGGACCATGGAGACTGGCGATAGGTAAAGAAGTCTGCAGGAAAATGAATAAAGCTCTAGACTGTATCATCTTTTAACAGAGTCTCCGTCAACAGCTGGGAAGTTTGCAATGTGTGCCTATCTTCAGGCTTTCAATTATCATACATCCGTTGCCCTCTTCTGTGAGCGACTTTGATCCACTAAGGAAGCATTCATCTATGAGGCCATGGGAAATAGTCCATGGAATAGTGCTTTTAATTGAAATGTTGTTATGAAGACTGCACAGTAGTTTGCAACACATCTTGAGGCTTGACAGTGCTACGCTGTTCAGATAACTCTGGAACCACCTTGACTCCCCATCTATATGGGATAAGCCTGATTCCTAAGTGTTTATTGGGGAAGTGGGGAGAACTTAGGTAGGTACAGGCTTAATGTTTTCTCTGTTAAGCAAAATGATAAGGACTTCAGGATTTGGGTTACAACATGGCAAGGAAAAACCCTTCTTCTTATGTTATTCTTTCTAGTATTGAACAGATTCAATTTATAGAAACTTGTGTTTGAATGGAAATGCTAAATAATTCTTGGATAATATAACACATTTATCATTTACATTGAAAAAATGTGATATGCTAGAAACCTGCATAAATGTATGAAAACAAGTTCATCAAAATACATCACCCGGCACGAAGTATATGCCAGCAATGAGTCTGCCAGACACAGAGGCAGTAATACAATGTGATATGCAATCTCAGTTCTTTGTAAACAGAGCATTACACTGAGTTGATTAATGTGAAAAGCATGGATGATCCAAGAGCACACACTGGGATTAAATATTACTACCAGACCTGCACATCATTCAGTAAAACCTGGCAGGATTTTTAATCCTTTAAAGTACTGTTACTGCGTTACAGTCCAGACCTTCAGAGATGCTATCACTGGGACAAACACAAATATCTGTATTGATATTGCTGTTTCCTCCCACACAATGTCATTAGCTTCAATCAAAGACTGTAAAGTATAGTTTAGCCTTGATTTTGCATAACTGCTAAGCATAAGTCTTATGGGTGGCAGTAATTTATGAAAAAATTTTATGGCAATCTCTGGGATTTTTAGGGGAACACACCATGCAAATAGAAATTATTGCAAGCCAATACATGTGCATGCAGATTTGGGTCAGATTTTTCAGAGAATCTCTGGATCTCATGAAGTTATCAGTACCAGTATTTCAAAAAATTCTAATTTTCTTCTGCTGTACTAATGTAAAAGTGTTCAATTTGGTTCCTAACCGTTACTGTCCACAACTGAGCTTGACAGCATTGGTCACCGAAGATTGGACATTAACCTCTTAAAATGGTGTAATTTTTATTTTATTTATTTATAGGAAGTGCCTACCATAAGCTCACAAAAAAAGAATCGCCACCTGTTTTTGTGATCAATGTGTATGCTGACAAGGCTATCCTTGTGGCTTCAGTGACGCATTTTTATAAAACATAGTCACTGCTATGTCCATCCTCCAGTAATCACAATATCTTTAGAACAAACCTATTCAAGCAAGCTTCCAATGCAGATTTTGTTTCCTGCATATATTTCAGTGTTGAAATAGGAACTATGCAGAACATTCCTGGGGTATATTATCTGAGCTGAGGGTCAAAGCTGGCTTGTATTCCTTTGGGTAGGATGTGGGAGTTGGAAAACACTTCAGCTAAGCATCATCCCTAAACAGTTTTGGTTTGTTTTTTTTTTTTTTTCTTTTTTTTTTTTTATTTTTTAAACAGACTTGTGCCTGTTGTTCCCCTTTCACTTACTCTGTCTTTGGTGCAGTATAGTATACATAATTTAAATAACCAGGGAATCTCTCTGGGCTCGAAACCACCTGCTGGCTTATATTAGCTAATTAATGGTGATTTATCCAAGTTACTAATTTGAGTGGAGCTGATTGCCTTTAGGAATTTTGAGAACGTTGTAAGAATTTTGATTATAATTATGCTTATTTGATGGGCAGTCTACTTAAAATACTTAAAAAAAAAAAATGCCTGCCAGCTGATTTTTAACTGTGCCAAATGAATGACTTTGTGTTGTTTTCTACTTGAGATCATGTATTCAGGTAGTTTGTTTACTTTGCTACTCAATTTCATCTTTGGCTCCCTATCATTTTCTTTTTTATATTAGGGTTTATTTGCCTAGCTTTGAAAAGATGACTGCTTGAAAAATAGTACTGATCTTGAACCTGCAGAGCTTAATCATTTTCACAAAAACTAATATAGCAGATTCATTTTAGCCAAACTTCTCTGTCATGCTGACCTGATTCCCAGGGCCTGAAAGTGTGAATTTAATGGTGGTACAATGTCTGAGGTAAGAACATAATAGAAACCTCTCAGCAGTATATCTATTGGATCAGTGTAATTTCTTTTTTCTCTGCTGGTCTCAATGTCTCTTAAGGCAATCTAGTCTGCAGACAGCAAAGGAGGCTAGCCTTCTCTTTTACTGTGATCCCAATGCTACTTATACTAAACAAAGAATCAACTCCCTAGATAAGGTGTACAGTAAGGATCTGTTAAACACATAATCCTAGAGGAAAATTTACTCTATTAAAAAAATTATTCTTTTGCTATGAATTTAAGAGGACACTATGAGGTCTATCCTGAAGTCCAGAAAATAAAGTTATTACAATTTGGCTGTATTATAATTGCTTTTTAGCTTTGGGTGTGAGGAGGTTTTTCTCTTAATCATTTTCAGGTACTAAAAATGAGAATTAAATACTACATTCTCTGGAAAGTAACAAGAACCTGGTGGTAGATATGTTGGCTTCCAGCACACATTTGTAGATGAAAATTTAACAGAACTAAAATAATTCACCAAACTGAAGTAACTGTTTCCAATGCAACTCATGCATGAGAAATTCTATTCTTGCTGGATCTACTATCACGCATACTCATGTTGCACAAATTCCTTCTGCAGAAACTTGTATGATGATGGAAACTTAGGATATGACCCAGCATAAGTGTGCTCTCACAGATTCTTCTTTATACGAAGCTTTCTGACAAGGGCTTGTCTACTACTGATGAGATGGGGAAATTGTAGACAAGTTTCCTCAAAGTCTCAGTTAATTTTGTATGAGAAAGTATATAAAAGCTATAATTTGTAGAAACTGTCTTTAAAACTAGAGTACTACATTTAGGCATTTAATGCCACATCTTTGACTGAAATCCAAGAAGTGCAAGACAATAAAAAAATGGCCCTGGAATAACACTTTTGATTGGAATCAGAATCAACTGTACCTGAACAATTTTGGAAAGATATTTTTCTAACATACTCTTTCAAAACCTCCAGAAATACACAGATTTCATTCTCTCGCTAGGCTTCTTATAAATAAAGTGTATATTTCCATTGGGAGTTATGGGTAATCAACATCTCAAACTGCTTTAAATATTTAGGTATAGCTTTCACTGCCTAATTATAAATAGCCAATATTAAAGAGATCTGACCTTAGGTTTCAGTAAGCTCTTTTCTTGAATAATGAAAGATTAAGAGAAGAATTAATGAATAACTGTGCTTCTCTGTGATTATTTAAGGAACAAGAAAAAAACCATATCAGAGAGGAAAAGGGAGTCTTCAGCATTTACAAAGCAAATCAGTGGCAAAGAGGGAAATAAACGGCTATCTCATACTGCACAATCCTCAGTGCCTTATCCTCTCCAGATGTTACTCTCTATGCGCTTTTCTGATAGTCTGAGTCCTTCCTGTGGTGTCAAATGTTGCTCAGTATGAAAATCAGACTCCATCATTTTTGCTTAAGTTGGGCTGCTCTTTATTGTCAGGCTTTTCCTCTCTGAGTAGTAGTCAATGAAATAAAACAGAGAAATTCAGAGTAATTTTTTCACTGTTCATTAAAAATTATCTTACTATTATGTAAAAAGGGAGACAAAGGATACAGGTGCTACAGTCACTTCTGCAGTTGAACTTGTTCAGCCACATCATGGTAAAAGCTACAGAGCTTTTGTTGTCTTCTACAGCAAAATAACTAACACTACTGTTAAGTTTTTTCACTACAAAAAACACACCTTTTTTGGCAGAGAAGACAAAGTCAACTCTCCCTCCAGTTTCTCTAAAATCTTTGATCTCTTAATTCCCCTTTCTCCTTCCCCTTGATGTTCTGGTCTCTCTGATCTCTGTTCATTACTACCATATATGTCCGTATAATCTCCCACTCATAATAACTTCAGGACAACCAGAACCTCATTCTTAATTTCTGGCAGACATGCATTTCTTTAGAAATAAAAAGCTAGGCAATCTTGAGGTCTCATTTTAGACTAGTTCATCAATGATGTTCTGCTGAACTTTTTGATTATGACTGTCCAAATTCAATGAGCAGGTCAGTGAATCATGTCTATGAACACCAGATTTACAAGATTTTATAATAATGAAAAATACGTAAAAGAAAATACAGGGGACTCTGTCATGTCATGTCATATTTAAAAGTATTGTCTGATTTAGCTCACTCAATTGCTGGTCATGAATATGTGAGTTTTGCTTTATATGTTGATAATGTAATGCTCAGTTTTAATTTTTGAGTAATTTTTTGATGTGTTTACTTACTATGTATCCAATAAAAAAAGCCTAATCTTTCAGTAACTGGTTGATCAAGAGCATAAGTAGCTAAATGTGAGAAACATGAGATATATGAAGTGTTTGCCATCACCAAATAAATGAAAGTACAAGTTATATACAATAGCCTCAAAACCTGCTGCACTCCGCATTCTGAAAAGCAATTTATTGCAAAATATATGGCATTGTGATACCTAGAAAATGCATACTTATTGATTGTCCCTATTATTTTTATCCTCCTCTCAATTCCTCCCCCACAAAAATGAATATGCTGACTAATCAAATGAAATATTATTTAGCTGAAGAGCCACTGTTGAATGGAATGAAATGACCTTCATATCTCTAACTAACTCCTTCACAACTGGTAAAAACAAATACAAATCTCTGAGCAAGGGATGAGCCAAACTGCCCATCTGTAGAATGTATTATATTTAGGCTCTATTCACATTTAAAACATCTAGGACTGCTTGGTATTTTGAACACACTATACTCTTCAGAAATTAACTGTGCAGCTTTGGATTTATTAATCATTATTTTTAAAAAGACTTTCTTTTGAGAAAATACACTTTAACTCATAGCTACTGTCTTGTGCAAAGTACTTATTACAAACAGCACATCCCTGTAGCCCAGAGGGCTGACAGCTTCCTCCAAAGCTGTACTGCTGCTCTAAGCTAACCTCCAGGGGCTACTCGAGAGTGATGCAGCCTTCATCCCCTCCTACAGAGTCTGAACATATCATACCTACAACAGTCTCAACCTCAGCTATCCTGAGAAATGCTATTCCTAAGGTGGCTACTGAACTTCACTTCTGGTAGAGAGGCAGCTTGGCTAAGCAGAGAAGAAAAAAAAAAATATCACCTATCATTTTCAAAAAAATTCAAACAATTTTGTGAAAGAATAAGAGCACAGATTCAGTGCAACTGAGGGCTTTTTTCCTCCTGCTCAGACACAGGTAACATTTGTTTCCATTATATCACTCATCTGTGACTTTTTATCTCACAGGATGAAAATATAACAAAGAAATAAAACTGCCAAACTCTGAGCCTTATAACTGAGACAGGGGATGCTTGCAGACAGCACTGAAGAACAAAAAAGCACTGAACAAATTCAGTTCAAAAAGACTGATCATATCCTGAGGTACAGCCAGGGCTTTTTTGTTGTCTGTTAAAAGTGGCATAAAATCTTTAGAGATTTTTTCCTCCAAAGATGGTATTTCTCTAGTTTACTAGATACACTGTTTTACTTTGCATGAACACCCTCTTTGACATTAAGATCAGCCTTCGGGCTAGCATCGTTTATCTCTGTTTCCAAAAATCCTCATATTTGATCATCACATTTATTAAGTCAGACTCTGAAATGACTTCCATCATTATATAGCCATTTTCTTTTTCTCTTCTTCCTCCAGAATGTAAGCAATCAAATAGTTTAAACACTTGTAGGAAACTGGTGAAATTACAGATGTAGTTTAACCATGAAGTATTGTACTCAATTAATTTTTCAAATAGTTGTCTGAATTTCAAATCTATAAATATTTATAATTTCTAGAGGCCAAAAGACATGGACAAATGCTCAAACATTTAATATTTTACAAAATACACTCCCCCACCCCGATTTTCTATTTGCTTAGTTTACCTTCAAAAGCCTTAATTTCTTGGATTATATATCCCTTAATATTGAGTAAAGGGAGAAAACACCACAGACCCAATAGAATTTCTGTCAAATTAATCTTATTTGTTAGTTACCTATGCCTAAAGTTGAATTAACATGGAAACATTTTTAAATTGAAAAATAATTTTTAATGAAAACCATACTATATCAGAAGGCTTAGCAGCAAGAGAAACAATCTTGTGAGTGCATATAAAATGTTGAACGAGAAAATATATCTCTTAGTTGATATCAGCCAGTAGAAACAAGCATTTCAGTCATCTCCGGATGTTAATTACCAGATGTTCTAGGACTCAAAAATGCATATACCAGAACATTTTACCTTGAAGTAGCTTTAAAACAGTAATTACACAGAACATTATTTGGAAAACATATCAAGGCAAAACTGACTTGCCCTTGGAGAAGCAGGGAAGTTTCATAGAATGAAGTAAGAACAAGAAAGTATGAAATAACCTCCACCCCAAATTCTTACTTGCAAGCTACTCCTGATCTTAACACTACTACTTAGAAGCTGCTCTCAATGCCTTTTAAAGAGGATCTGTGCACCACTCCCCCGAACAATTTGCACTGGAGCCCTTCACTGATATATGACACAACTATACAGGGACATCTTATTCAGGTTTTCATAAATAACTCCCACACAAGGGTTAGGAGCTTCAGTATTCCTCACAATACTGGGACTGAACACACAGGTGTCTTAGAAAATATTCAGTAATTGTACCTGTCTTTCTCATATGGTGGAAGTTTTTCAGCATTTGCAGAAAAAACCATGTTCACCAATGTATGCACACATACATGCAAGTACCTATAGCTCCCATTTTGTTTACAATCAAACCATTCATGTGAAAAAACTCTTGAGAAATATAATGAATTGCTGCTAGACACCCTAGCCTTCCACCCTTTCTAGCCAAAGCTGCCAACACTATCCCTTAGGTTCTGTGCAGGAAGGATGTTGAAGGCGCTGTGTGCTGCTGCTCTCTTAAGGCAGGTTTGTCAGTTTTTGGGCATGCAGCCCAAGGAATAGCAAAAGGGGAAGTCACAAGTTTAGAATACGTATGTTCTCCTCACATGAATATTTGCATTTGAAAACATCTGTACCTGAGGATAAAACCCACACAAAGCCAACAAAAAACTTGTACTGTATAGTCAGCATGTTCATGAAAGTGCCATTAATAGTAACTTAATATGAAGTCATGTACATGGCTTAAGCCCCAAGTGATGATGCTCTGGAAAGAAACACTGAGACAAAAGCTGAAAATACAAAAGATTGCATTTACTACTTGTAGTCCTGGCAGCCCACAGCCTGATAAGAGGAAGAAATGAAATGGTCCTGGGCTGGAAAGTGAACAAGGGACACATGGCAATGCCTGTTCAGGCAGGATGAAAAGGCTGGTAGTTAGTCTAGCCAGAGAGAGGAGAAACAGGCAGTGGAACAAGAAACAGGCAGTGGAAGGAAGGAAGAGTATAGACTGCAGCTGTGAACTTTGCTCCCAAGAGGCAAAAGTGGATTTAAATCTCAATCTTCATAGCCTGTCCTCACATTAAACCTGAATATGAAGCTGCTTCCAGGCTTTTCAACAATAGGCAAAACTGAATATTGTTGCCTTAGGAATCTATGGGATGGCAAAATTAAATATTTTGGTGGCCTTGAAATGGTTTCTGAGGAGGGGGAGAGCAGGGATAAGAAGAGAAGAAAGAACTGGAGAGCTTCCAGGGAGGAAAGGATGATGGCATGAATTGGGGTAAGCAAGGAATATCTGTCTCTTACTGTCCTTAAGTCAAGAAATATTTTGGAAAGCTATTTTATAAAAAATATCAACATCTTAAAGCTGATTCACAGATGAACAAACTGAGGCAGAAAGAAATGAAATGATTTACCCAACCTCTCTTAGCAGATGAGTGTTTATTTTAAAATAAAATGCAAGTTTCTTTATTCCCAGAAAATAATTTCTTTTTCTCTCTGCTAGGCCACAAGATCCTGTCACTGGCATTTCACAGCCTTATCTCCAAAATTACAGCATGTTGAGAATGCTGCTGTCTGTATTCTCTGACATGAATCAACAAATATATATAAAAATCACTCTCATCATAATGGCAACTCAAAAACCATTGAAATATGTGGCTACAATAGACATCACACAGTCCATTCCTCAAACTGTTATAAAGTTTTTCCCAGTGGCTAATCAGAAGCACCCTTCCAGTAATTGCATTTTTCTGGCTCATTACTTTTAGTTAGACCTATCATGGACAAAGAGAAAAGATCATTATTTATTTTCTCCCCCCTCTTCAAATTCTACGTGTCTCAAATCTGCTGTTGTGTCTTCCCTGGGTCTCTTCTGTAAACACAGAAGCTCAAAATCTACCATTAAATTAATCTTTTCTTTTGGTCATGATTTTTATCTTCTTTTCAACCTTTCTGAACTTTCTCCAGCTTGTCTGCATACTTCATAAAGCATGATATCCAGAACTGCTATGATACTAAGTTGAGACCTTATTAGTGTTGAGTACAGCAGAAGGATTACTTCATGAGTCATCATTTTTTAATACCCTAGTAAGATGTTTGCAGTTTTTACAACAGCTTAACACTGTTGATTCAGGTTCAGCTTGTGATTTACTGCAAGTCTAGATATTTTTTTTCCTCTGTACAGAACTGGTACTTGCTCCCTTTTTGTACCTATGCATTTGATTGTTCTTGATTTTATATACTCACACATACAATAATGCTGAGAACATTACAACATGTGTTTCTCAATTTTTCAAGATCCTTTTGAATTGCAATACCATGACCTAGAAAGCTTATGTTACTTCCCTAGTTTGTGTTACCTGCAAATGTAATAAGCATACTCTCTATTCCAGTCTCCAGATAAGGAATGAAAATACAAGAAAGTACAGACTCAGATCCCTGTAGAAGCACATGCTAAACAGCCTTCCATTTCTAACAACAGCCACTGACAGCTTCTAATAGTCAGGTTTTTTTATAATCATTATTCACCCACTTGATAGTAGGTACATGTAGTCTGTGCTTCTTACTTGCTTGTAAGTGTTGCGTATAATACTATGTCAAAAGCTTCAGACAGACTGTATCATATATATTCTCCTTATTTTGACTTCTTTACCTGGGATTCCTGCTGCCCTGTTAATTATTTTGGCTCAACACAATGAGTTTTGGCAAATCCATTTTGGCTATCACATATTTCCTTGTTTTATCCTAGGTATCTATGAAACATCTGATTGTACGTTCTGGTATTTTTCCAAGACAGGATCTTAAGTTGATCTTTCTGAAATTCCTTGGCGGCTCCTCCTCTTTCCCTTTCTAAAAACAGGCATCAGGTTTGTCTTTTTCCACTACTCTGGAACCTGACTTGACCTCCATGAGTTTTCAAAAACAGCTAATGACCTCAAGATTGTTCCAGCCAGTTTTTTAAGTGTTGTAGGATGAAGTTTCTGAGGCCCATCTGATTTGCAGATCTAACTCCTCTAAGTACTCTCTAGCCTACTTTCTCCTGTTCTAGCCTTAGATTTCTCTTTTTTGTGGCGGATATAAACTCTGTTTGCCACACGATCCCAGCTGACCTTTTCAGTGAAGATTAAAGCAAAAAAAGCATTAAAGCACGCTGGCCTCCCCTAGGTCATCTATTAAGAGTTTCTCCCCTCTGTTGTATAGCAGACTAATACGCCCCTTGATCTTCCTCTGGCTAATAACATACTATTAGTTTGTTATCCTTGATGTCCCTTGCTGACTGTATCTCTACCACAGTTACTCTTATTTTATACTTCATCAGAACATGAATCTTTTCTCCTCTGCTACATGTTCTACTCTCTCTATCACACTTCATTCTGTGTGATTTAAGAAAAAAAACAACAAACACTGGTATATTGGTACATAAAAGGAGGGTTTTTTTTTGTCTGCACCAACATGTGCACTTCCGCCTGAAAAATGTCATGGTGTTATGAATTTTTCAGTATTAGCAGGAATAGAGGTGCTATATAAACAATGCTTTAACCATTTATTGATTGGTGCTTTAACAACATCTGACTCTGCTAAAATCACAACTAGATGACTGGAAACTCATTGTTTTATTTAAACTCAATGTTTCACCATTGCCAATATTGGAGACTTGAGTTTAGGGATAAAAATTGGCACTGACAAACAAATTCGCTGGAAAGAAAATAATATCAAAATTCAACTTATCTCAGCATTTGACTTTTGGCATGTTTCTCAGTACAGCTTAGGAGGTGGGTAAAACAGAAACAGTTCCCCCAGTGCCTGGCAACACTGAGGGCACCATCTGGGTTCTGTGGCCTCAGAAAGTGCAAGGAGAACGGGAGAGAAAACTCAGGAAGGGGGGTGAGAGGGGAATGTTATGAAGGGAGATGACTGCCATGGCAAGTGAGAATAAGAGAGAGGGAGAGGACAAATATTTTGCTACCTTCGGGGCCTGAAAGAACCCCTAGTATCTCTGTCCTTCAAATGTGAAATTTATTACTTAAATCCCAGAAATTATTTTTTTCTTCTCCAAAATACGTCTGAAAGAAAACAATAAGAGAAATGGAGAAAAAATAAAAGCTTAGCCTTTCAAAGCTTGTTTAAAACCTTCAGTTGAACTATTTCTAGAATAAGGGCCCACTCCTGACCCTTACTGCAGTGAAACTATTCATACAGGCAGGGATTACTCACATGAGTAAGAATCACATGTATTTCCTAATACATGTACACCAAAAAAAAATTGGATCCATTTTTTCTGCATGTTTCATGGATGTAATATGAAACAATGAAGAAAAGGTTTAAAAAGTGATCTTATTTCTGTTTATCTCAAGTTGGAAAGAAAGCAAATTAATAATTTGCAAACGAACAAGAATTCAACCTTAAAATGCCTCTGGTCATCAGTTGTTGCAAGAAAGGGAAAACAAAATGCAAAAGAAAACCAAGGATTACATTTTAAAATAAAGAAAAGAACAGCTTCTCTGCAGAAGAAATGTTTGCTTTATGCTCTGCACAGATGCTGTACAAGCAAAATTCTCAGTATATTAATATAAACTGTCTGAAAAAATTCGACCTGATTTCATAAGACCAGCAAAAACAAAACAAAGGGAAGCATGATGTTTATGGGCTTTTTCCTCTAGCACAACCATGCAAGCTGAGCTGTGAAACTGTGATGGAAATATTAGAGCTGTTGTGCCTGAAAAAACGTAGTGATCATTTCATTCTTCCTGTCTTTTAATGCTCCAGGGTTTTGGAGACGAATAGGAGCAATAAGTTCACTTTGCAGAATTAATGCTGTAATTCTTTATCATAAGAGCGGAGCATTACCTCAATCTGATTTTTCTACAAAATGGTTCAAAGTCTATTTTTAATGATGGCCCTAATTTGTTAACACCTTTTAAATTATTAATCCCCTTTATATTCAAGTAGTTATTGCATGTCATAACAATGTATCTATGCAGGGAAATTTAATAGTATTTTCTGCATGTCAAGAAAAGGCTTGTTCTGCAAAATGCTATTAAAACTGATAATGAGCTAAATATTTGCCATAGCAAACACTGAAATTACTATATCAATCAACTTTGGGTTCTCTTATTCAATAAACAAAATTTAACCTATTAACTTTGCCTAATTTTAGGCAGGAAAATGCTTGTTTTCAGGCATATCTTGCCCTTGACTTCATATCTTTGTCATCTGATAACTACATTTTCCTGGCCAATTAAGCCATTGTTTTGAATCAGATGTAGTAATATAAGCCTTTTATTCTGTCTTGAATGCAACTATATTACTAGATCCTGAATGTGATTTTATCTGAGCAAATTTAGACTACATTTTAAGGCACACATACATCACAGGAAAATGATAAGCTATGTTCCTGAAGACACCTTTCATATTAAAGAAAAAAAAAAAAAAAGGATTTATAAGGAAGTCAAAGGGTAAAATAAAGCCTTATACTGCAAATCTCTTAACTCCTCAGATTTCAGTATCTCCACAGATTTGTCTATGTGGCAGGATGTTTGTGTTAATATTTTAAGAAAATAACTCCAAAAATATAAAAACTGCGTGCAACCATCACCACTGACAGGCAAATGAAGGAAAGCATCTCCTTTCATGAGCATCTAAAGCATAAATCTGAAAGCTGATTGAGTATCTAACATCCAATTCAGTGAAAAAAAGAGGCAGGTTCCATCTCTGAAGAGTACACATAAGCTGAAATGGTTTATTGCATAAGATAAGAACCTTGCCTCAACAGTGTCTGCTGGTGTGTGATGTTGTTCATGCATAAGTGGCTGTATTCACCCGCTCACTTGCTTTTGTCACAGCAAATTGTTGTGTGATCAAGAGGGATCAAAGTGCACCCTCTAGAGGCTAAACACAACTCCTGGCATGATTGCTAGCCACCCACTCACCTCGGCCCCCTACCCCATGGTTGTTTTTGGCCCTAGATCACCACTTGCAAAAAAACCGACCATAGACAGTCATGATAGGAGTATTAAAAATCTCAGTTTTGCACTGGTGTCTTGATGTAAAATGCTAGAAATGTACATTCTTTTGCAAGTGCATCCTGCGTAGCATTGCTGTCCAGAATAGTATGGGTGCACAGACGAAATGAAGAATAAGGTTTTCTAACCCTTGCCTGCAGTAAGGGCCAAATCTTGGTCATGCTGGGCTCCACCATGAAGCTCATAATAACTTAAAAAAAAACCATACCTTACACGTGTACTATAGGGGAAGCAAAGTGGAGTCAAAAGGCATGCTCCCCCAGTTTCGAGGAAAAGAGGTGTATATACTAATTCAATAACCTGTGGTTCTTACTCAAAGACAATTTCTTAATATAAAATATTTCCAGTGAAATGATGCAGAGCCAATCCTGAATGGAAATTAACTGTGCTGTAAGTGTCACTTAGGTAAGACAAGGCTACTTGTAAAGACTCATACTCATGGATCTTATTCCTCAGCTTACAATGAAATTATTTCTTCTTTTCTCATATTTCACATCCTGCTATGCCTCACTGCTGCTAAATAAAGCACCTGTGTGAAAGAATACCAGTTTCATTTAATTAGGGGCAAGAACAGTATTAAGCTCTTTTTTCTATATAAATTACAGGAAGAGTTGACCTAAAAGTACGAAAATTCCCTGCAGAACAATACTGTCATGTGTTAAATCTCTTACACTTTGCTCTCCAAGATGGTACTCTGTTCATTAAGAAACAATTTTCTATTAAAGATCTTATTTTTCATAACAATTAATAAAAATTGTAATTTTCAAAAGGATACCATGGATTGGTCATTAATACATGTCATGTCTTAAACTGTTTCATAGTTTTCTCTGGTTATGAAGACAGACCCAATTTTCAGGTACAGGTTTGCAATCATTCATGTGTAAAACTGCATTTGATGTAATCAAGGCTGAGTTCCTACCAGGAATTTGTGTGTAAAAATGGTTAAATGATAACAGCAATTATCCCCCCCAGTGAGCATAATAAAGCCAGGAAATTCTGAATTACCTTAAGGTTAAATTTAAAAGAATCTCAAATTTACAGAAAGATTGCTGTTGAAGGTTCAGAAACATTCTCAGTTTCCTTGTAGTGACATGTAATACATAAAAAATTACCATTAGTGGCTGCAGTTTCAGTTAAAACTGATTTAAAAAACACACTTTGTAGTTTCAAGGATTTCTGCTTACAATACCACTGATATGACAGGAAAATGAGGAAGAAAGAATGACTCTGCAACAGGGTAGTGTTGCTTACTTCTATCTCATACTGTGCCAACACAGAGTACAACATCGGAGGTACACCATGCAGAGACATACACCATCAGCCAGCTAAACCCGACCCTTCGAGGCAGCTACTGAGACTGAGCCACTGTGGCTTAATCTGAGATCATTCTAAGGACTAATCTTTTTAGGTGATCACATTTGCTAATAAGGATTTGTTAATCTTACTTTTAGCATATAAAAAGTTGGCTAAAATCTCAAACTAGAGAAATAAAATTGTATATAGCAAAGCAAACATGAAAGAACCTGATGGGTCTCGGGTAGTTATGAAAACCAGGAAGATTACAACATAGGCAATTGCCAACCATATATATATATGTGTGTAGATATATATATTGTGCAGTCTGGAGGTACAGCCTGGAGAACTGCGCCAGAATCAGCCAAGGGAGACAACTTTGGAATAAGGAAAGAACTACGAAGAGTTAGGATTAATCCAAAACCCAAACTGAATTTATTGAGGGGGGAATGAATAATCCATTTTAAAATCAAAACTGTAATTTAAAATATTAAATAAAAAATAAGGTTTCAGCTAACTCTTGCAGCAACCAAACACCTATCAACTGCTAACACCTCAGAATCACAATTAAAACAACACTGATGGAAGGAAACTTTTTTCATCTGTTTCCAGGAAGCTGTAGAGTACAATCCTTCAGTCTTCTAAGTAATGATTACTTCAGAAGCTCTTAAGCCCTTGTTTTATCCATGGAGACTGAGATTCTCAGGCACATAGGAAACCTCAGTCTAGCCTAAATAAAATGCAACAGCCTCCTTAATATCTAGACTGCAAAGTTCTGTGTACACAGAAATTACAAGGTCAGGAAAAAAATGTTTTCCCCTTAACTAAATGTGAGTGTTTATGTTGGATATTAGCAGGTCCCACACATGCAGCCTTAGAGACAAATACTTGAAAATGTTTACAGCTAGAGAGATACTGAAGACTCAATGATTATGAGAACTTGAACACAAAGCTCAAGTTTATGGAAATCAATAATGGACAACATATCTCATTTTACATCTGACAATAGGCAATGTTCATAGACAATTTTCTTCTTTCTTTCCATTAGGAATACTCCTCTCTCAAACACCCCCAAACAAAGTGGCATCTCACAACATAAAAACCAAACCAGTATGTGTCTCTGCAGTGCTTGGTGTACATGTAAGTAGGGGAAAGAAACATCCTTTTTCTCCAGAGAGGCTCCATCTATCAATCTGGAGCATTCACAGCAGAATGAGATGACTGAAATTGGTAGAAGAAAATCAAACACACCTCTCTTTCATATGGAGTGAAAGAATGTATGGAAGACCAACTAACTGGCTGGCTGTAACTGCTTCCACAGGATAGTCTTTCTGTTCAACTATGATGAAACCATTTTCCTGAAGCAGTGTCTCCTTGAGCAGGATGCTTGCTGGATGCCATTTGAGTGGGTTTTATTGATCATTTGATCTATTTGAAGATTGATGCTTTTTGTACTCTCTTCCCTTAGTTATAACTTCTACGGAAGACAAATATAGCCTCAGACATTTTTTCATGAATGAGTCCTACGCAAACAAAAGTCTTGCCAGCTTCTAACTTAGGTAGAAGCTTCTCTGTAGGAAGCTCTTACTAACAGAGGCAGCTATGGTTAAATCTTATTTAGGATAGAAAGAGGAGTGACATTTAGAAAAGAATTTGACTTGAGAACCTGGAGGTAGGGAACTCTTGCAGATAAGACTATTAGAAGGGGTTCCAAGATCCGAAAAAAAAAAAGCCTTAATTAAGTTGCCATGGGAGGAAAAAAAACAATTTACAAAAAGGGAATAAAAGCATTTGATATGGGCTCAAAAGATGAGCCATTTGACTTGTAAATATTTTTATTTCTCTTTACAAAAGACTGGCAAAACAGGACTCGGTACAGCTTTATGAGAATCGAGAGTTGTGAATGCACCAGCAGTACTGCAATTTTATTTGTTTGAGGATATGGATTCAATTACTGAACTCTGAACCTGGAGGAAAATCAGAGTCTGATTCTGATCTGAGACTGAGAGTCTGAAGTATCAAAACATACAGTCTGGAATGGATAAAGAGACTGTTCAGATCTCACATCCGGGTTGCTAGAAGAAACATTCTCAATCATAAATAAGGATCTCAAACATTTCATTTGAGTTCAGTCGCATCTCTAGTAAGAGTGAGTGGGTTAACTCAATAAGATGAATTCAGAAATCTAGCTGCTTTCCTGCTTTAGAAACTTATGTAAGGAGAATAGTCCTGAATTATGTAAAAGACTTTGAATAACAAAGCTTCCCAGCACTTACAGAGACCATTTAAGATAAGCAGCAATGCTTCCCTCTGCATTGGTCTATTTCTGGCTGGTGAAGCCCTTGTTCTTCCTGCCCTTTTGGAGCAGATACCAATCTACTGTGCTCAGATGAGTGATATGGACTAGTCCTACAGGACAATAAATAAAAAGGAAACAGAATCTTTGCATCTTCTTTCTACCTCCTTCCATCAGCTGTGCTCTTAAGAAGGAACTACATTCTGTCGTATTTAATTAACACTTAGACTAAGCAATCCTTATAACCATCCTCTTCAGAAATCACTATAAATTTTTCTTCTAAACCCCAGCATGTGTCACATAATTACTTTCTCCAAGGTTACTGTAAAGATGGAAGGAATGAATTTGAAGTCCTCATTGGATAGGATAGATACAGAGTTTGAATTACAGACAACTTCAGTCATAAAGGAAAAACTTTCTAGTTTTTTTCCTTTTCCTGCATCATTTTACCCTTTAGAACAGATTGTCCATGGATGCTGTGGAAGGTCCATTGCAATATATTTTTTAAGAACAGGCAAGACAAACTTCTCTCAGAAATGGCATAAATACAGTTGCTCCTACATTGGGGCTGGAGAAGGTAACTTCTTCAAGTCCCTTCCATTACTATTTTTCTATGATCCTATGTTTATTATCCTGGCTCATTAAATTCCACAGTTCTGGAAAAGACTAGAGATGATGCTGCCAAGGTGATTTGGGTATCTTCAAATTAACCCCACAGGCTTTGGCACTGAGAAACAGAAAGACTGCCAACTGCTCTTCACATTTTCCCTAGCCTGACTCTGATCCTTCTAACTGGCATCTACTCAAAGTAAGACTGAACTTGTACACCTCTGTGTTTAGCTGAATCAAAGTCCCATAGTTTATAGAAACAAATGTTAGAACCAGGTTATTTTAAAAAGCGCTTTGTACCTACGTGGAATCTGAATGTAGCTTTGATTGTCCTATCCAAGTATCTCTAAGTAAATAAAACCTCTGTCTCCATGCCTTAACACATTCAACTCTTAAGTTCTATGTTCTTGTATCTTCACAAGTGGTGAAGATTGCAGCTTTCTCCATCACAGTATGATTCTTTCCTCTTTACAGACTATACTGAGGACAAGTCTTTTTCTAAGACTTTTCTAAGGGTGGTAGAAAGGTGCTTTACTATATTGGGAAATAACTGAATTGAGTGAAAAATAATGATAATTATACTAATAAGCTTGAAATATTATAATACTACTGGAAAGAGGCAACAAAGTAGCAGTTTGTTATTATTTGGCTTACAATTTCAAAAGATGCAAAACATTTGCCACTGTGCCAGCCTTATTGACTATACTCAGCTTTAACTCTTATTACTCAGATATAGATAAGCTGTTAAATGGTGAGAGTCCCAAGTAGTAGGCTAAGTTATTGCACATACATAATGTCGAACTGAAGGGTTCAAAGCTCAGCTAGGCAAGTTAACAGCACGTTACACAATTACATACATAAGCAGTACTTTAGCAATCAGCATCTGAAGAAATGCCATAATGCAAATGCCACAATATTATTATGACAATGAATAGCATGCATGATGGTAGTCTCTTTCTGCAAATATCAGATGTCACAGTACACAATTTATCTGCATTGAAAAAGATGATTTCAAACTTGCACTGTAAGGAATCTAAGTTCCTGAATTGAAACTCAATTCACTTTGGAATTGAAAGGGATAGAGAGGAGTCACATGTTGTTTTGGAACTTCCTTCCAGGACTTCCAAAAGACTTACACTGATGTCTTCTTTGGTCTAACCAAAGAGGGAGAGTAACAGTGTCCTGCTGTTTTGATTCTGTGGTGAAAAAACTGGCATGAAGAACGAATTATACTGCAGTCTGCACAGTATTACTTTATGCTGCAGATTGTGCATAGTATTACCAACTCCAGATGGCTCAGGGAACAAGGGATTTAATTTGAAAAAGAAAATGTTGCAAGAATCTAAATGTAGAACTTAAATGTAAGATCCTAATGATTGAAATGTAAGATCCTGGATCTGCTGCACAACATACTATTGTGGACCAAACTGTACATTTTAAGGTAACCCCTAAAAATCATAGTAGGACTTAAAATGAAATAAAAAAAATAGCCTGAGTATATGTAGCCTACAAAATGAAAAAAAAAAAAAAAAGCAAGCAGCTGAGCAGCTGTAAATGCTTTTAATGTTGCATGTACATAATGATGTGCATATATATATTCTGTAGGTATAACTGAGGATCAGAGTTCAAAACGCCCTGGAAAATCTAAACATCTGGGTGCAAAACCCCTAGATCTCTTACTGAAATGGGAAAAAAATACTCTGAGAATAAACACATTGTTTCTTCAATCAAAGGTTAAAATGGATTCATTGCTGACTTCGTCCATTTGCCAATTGTTGACAGCTGTCAATGTAGGGATTTGATTTCTTTATCCAAGCATCACAAACACTACATTAGTATCTTCAGCTAAAGATCTTGACTGTGAGCTGCAGTTTCACTGCCCCAACTCAATTACTGCATTCTTGAACTGCAATGTATTCATTTGTGGGCAGTGGGGCAGCCAGTGGGAGGGTATTGATTGGAGTATAATGTCATGTGTAGCAGCCAGAGTAAGATGAAAAGTGTTTTCTGCTTAATGGGTTGGTATTAAGTAGGTGGGAATGGCTTCTAATTAGCTAACAATTGCTGTGTTTCTCAGTTTCCCTCCTTTCCCTCCTCCTGTCGGTCACCAGCTGCCAATCTCTCTCTCCTTTTCCCTTTTTGTGTGGAGTTCATTGCTCACTGCAGTGAAAGCCTTTGTTTAAAAAAGAGGGCTCCCAGGGTCTCATCTGCCAGGGTACAGCTTGCTGCCTGCGATGAGTAGCAACTGTCAGTTTATTTTATCTCAACCTTTTCATCATTCTGCTGAAACTGGTCGAGTGAAACCACCTGAGAGACCTGAGGATTCAGTACCTACAAGTCATTAGCCAGGACTGCTCAGTCTCTCCCCACACAGCAAGTCAACTGAACACTGCTTAAAAAATAGTCCACTTTAACCCCGTATTTTCCTATGGATATTAGAACTCTTCCTGCATCTTCCGGATTTTAGTTTCATGACCATTGCTTAAACATACTACAACTATGATTAGTGAGTAATATATTTTCCAGTGCTTCTCAACACAAATGCTCAAGCAGCACTCTTTAGAAATACAAAATATAATATACTAAAATCTATTAGAATATCCTCAGTCGGAACTTCCCTCTTACCTAGGTTATGTTCCCCGGCATGAATATCATACCTAGTGATTCCCCCAATTATTTGAACCTCTGCTTACCTAGAAGCTTTTTATAATGCTGCTCATAGTTACACTTGTGCAACCCCCCCCTCAAATCAACAAGATTTTATGGGCATAAAAAAAAGCAGTATTTTGTCCACAATTTTTAGCACATTTGCAACATTTTCCTCTCTTTGCCATACAGTTTCTCTCTCTGTATGTACATATATACGTACATATACTCCACATGCATATCCACCTTCCAAACAGCTAGCATAATTGCAGTACAATCATTAAAATCTTACCAAAGTATGTGAGAGAAAGAAATATTTTATTTTGAACTAAAACCAAATTAAATTTATCTAAAGCAAATGTCAAAGTCATTAGCCTGAACAATCTTTTTCTGGTAACCACAGCTAACTTGTTGCAGTCATTACTAATAGTTTTAATACAGCAGCTGAAGTATTGCTTTCCCCTATGTAAACAGTGAGCCATTTCAAGATATATAAAAGATGACAAGAACAGAAACCCAGTTATCCTCCAATATATCAGTTGATTTCCTAATGCTTAAAATCTTCAATCTTTCACCTCAGTTCTCTTCTTACTACAGCATAAGTGTGCATACTTGTATGGATATCAACAAAATAAAATATAATTTGCTTTAATATTATTCTAAAAACTGAGCTAAAGGTACCAGTGAGGATAAGCTCACTCTCGGGGAATTATGTGTGTCAAGGTGCTGTTCAGCAGATTGAAAGGTTCTGGTGTCAAAGGACTGGGCTCCATAGCACCCTGAAGTGACATTTCCCACCAGAACAAAAATGTAAGGTAAACAGAGGGCTGCAAGTGCTGCACCCTGGATAAAAAGTAAATGGATAGCCCAAAACTACCAACACCATGCAGCATGCATCCCTCTCCCCTCCTGGTTCCTACCAACTATAACATTCTGATTTTCCTTGACACCACCTACTGGGGCATGATCTGGAGTTCCTATTCCTCAAATTCCTTGGGTGCACAACATGAGCTGAGCAACATTACTATATGGCATACTCATCCTCCATTTGTCAGGTTCAATTTTATATTGGCAACAAGTTGAATGCACAGTACTATCAACTAGACACAATTAGATAGATCAATGTCTCTGTTCATGTGATCTGTAAATATCAGACAGTTTGAAATACACCTTCACAAAAAAGACACAATTTTAGTATTGGCTTTCACATACATTATCATTACCATATGAATAAGCATAAGGTTTAGATAGGAGAGGTGCTGAGCACTTGCAGTTCCCATTTCAAAAACTGCTGCAGAAGATTTAATTCCCCACAGGAGCTGACACCAGCTACACTGTGTTTGACTAACCTTAAAAAATATGCCAGAATTTTTAGGGAAAGAAATGTATTAAAACACTATAGCAACCATGGAAAAAAAATGAAAAAAAAACCTTTGATTCAGAACAATTTCAGATTGGCCTCCCCTGATCAATTACTCTATCTGATACTTATTAATGTCAGTATTATAGGTTAGTAGCTACATGTTTGAAATTATGTAATTGTATGACACACTATGGAAAATACTGTATAATTACTTGGCCTTGTGGCAAGACTTGTACGAGTCCTTAAATGGGAATATTCTGTTTTACAGATAATATTGAATGCTTAACTGAGCAAGTAGAAACAATTGGATGAGCCTGAGGGCATGGTCATCTACTTAAGTACGCATTTGGATCTTCAAGCTAATTAATCACCTAGTTGTATACTTAAACTTAGTCAATCCATTCACACAGGTGATTAAGATCTCTTTAAAGGCAATTTTGATACTCCACAATTTTCTGTTAACCAACTTACCAAGATACTCAATATGAAGTGTGATTCTTTCCAGTGTATTCTCTGATCACAACGTAATAACAACACAGATCGTGAAGAACAGTGCCAAAATGATAAGTATGAAAAAACTGAAACACCACTCTTAAAAACCCCCTATTGATTCTACTACATGCACAAAAGACATACCTAATAAGGTATAGGTTGAGATGCTAGCTACTGTGTATAAACGTAACTGACTTATGCTCCTTAAATATTGACCGGAAACATACAAAAAATTGGGGTTTGGAATGAAGGTGTGGGGGAGAGAAAAAGGGAGAGAGAATAATTTGCAATATAAAAGTGAAGAACAGGAGGGAAAACAAAAGAGAAGTAGGGCACAGAACAGACAGGGAGGGAGGAGAAACAAAAGAACAATAACTGTTTCAGAAACTGTAAAAAAAAAAATCACAAAATATTCCTGATGATTGCAGAAAAGAATAAAAAGAAAGGCGGATTTTGGACAAAGGAAATACAGTTTCATAAATACATTAATTGTGGAAGTGTGACACTTCACTTTTTAAAATAGATTGGCTCATTCTATATGTAAATAATTTAAATCTTGACTATCCTCAGACCACATAGTCTTAATAAAAACAGCAATTTGTTACTTAAACATAAGAGGAACATAAAAGGATATGTCTAGGCAGGGGAAGGCATCTCAGAAAAAAAAACCCCAAAGATGCAGAAAAGAATGGTGGCTTGGGAGATCCAGGAGAAGGAAGGAGTTTGATACGCTGACTGTGACTTCTATGATGACCTAAGGGTTCCTTTCCAGAAAATATGCACTGAATACAGTTTCTTTGTCTTGGCTTTGATTTTCTGTGTCCAATGATTGTTGGGGAGCTTTTGGTAAGGAAGGGTTTGCAGCAGAGAACTGTTTTCATGTTGGCCTGAGGTCAATCTCTCTCGGTTGGCATGTTTGCAGACAGCACCAATAAAAGGTTCTTTATGAAGTCTAAATGACAACAACCTTCTCAATATTAAACAAAAACATAAAAGTCTGCTCTTTGGTTCTTTCTGAGGAACAATTTTCTCTTTTGACAACAAGAGCCTAAAACCACCAGAGACATCTCTGCTCATGTATGCAGCAAAGGAAAGGGGCCTACTACGGGCACATGCGGAGAAGCCCTAGGGCCACTTCAAAGTATGCCAACTGGCTATTCCCCCTTTGGCCCTGCAGCCATCAGGGGACTGCCAGAGCACAGCAGCTGCCAGCTGTTCTGTTTTATGACTCTTCTCTTTGTCAATTCATTTCTTATGCTCTGCATTGAAGGCAAACCTAAAATTTCTAGGTGCCTCCAAATCAAGGATTTCTCCAGAAGTGACCTAATGTGGTTGGGCAAGATCTTCAATTTCTTTTGCACCATTCAAGTGTCCTACAGAATCAGAGCAGGACTGAGCCTCTGCCCTGAAAATTTTTACTTTTGAAATGGGTAAGGACTGCACTTTTCATAGAAGTACTGACAATGCAGTGCACAAAGCTACACTAGTTCAGCGCATAAAGCTACACTAAAGGGTCTGACAATATATTGTAGTTTGAACACCACTTCCAACATTTTTTTTCCACAACAAAGAACAATTCATCTTATTTAGGGAACCATTTTCTGCTGATTTAGAAAGCTTCTCTGAGAAAACACAGCTGGATGCCAACAATGTTTAGCACAGGATGTGTCTAAAGCAAATGCATGGTGAAATTTAGACGTTTCCATAGAAAGTATCAGTTGGAAGAAAAATCTAGATGAGACCCAAATTCTCCTCCGGTTAAAATGTTTTTATATAACTGTAGATGACAAGAACACTCACAATCACATTAGACAGCATGATAGTGAACTTTTTGAAGTTATACCGCCACTTAGACATACAAGAACTGCCAACTCTTGGCAAAGACTATGAAGAAACTTCTCCTAACACATTATTCCATAGTTAAAAATTAAAATATTCTATGAACCCTCCTCTCATATCTGGTCCTGCCAATCCACAGACTTGGCCTACATCTGATCCTGTCAAGCAAATCCCAATTATTTAAGGCAGTGTTTAAAAAGAAATCATAGGAAAAAAAACCTGGATAGTGCATTTGTACAAAGCATAAGAATACTGAATACCAGCTCTCCCCTGTCATGTTTTTTCAGACAAACTTCAGCCATCAGCAGAAAACAGAACAAGCTACTGCACTCATGGCAAAACTGACATAGATGTTTAAACGGAACAGTGTTTTCAGCCTCTTCATTGAGAATCTGGTGTGTCCGGCCACTGATCACAATGTGCTGAAAAACTTCCCTGTCACCCTCAGTTCTTATCTTCAGATTTGATTCTTTCTGTAGTCCAAGCAATAATTGCTCTCACTTTCTAAAAATAACGGCGTATACCACTAAGCAGATTTAATCAAATACTTAAAAACCAAACCCGAATTAATAATAAATAACATATGAACCACATAAGCTGTTTTTCTGAAACACCTGTTCCATGTAAACAAGATCTATATGTAAGTGTGCTGCTTTTCATCATTTACTTAAGGTATTTTGCATTAATATAAAAGGTACAGCAGTTCAAAAAATGACTGAGATTTTTTAAAATTAAAAAGCTAAAGTTAAAATTCAGCAACTGATGAGTGCTAGGTGATATGAATAAGAAGAGGCAGTACAAGTTGTTTTTTTTGGTTTTTTTGCTAATAATTTTCCTAAATGTATATATTTAGGCATTTATAACCACAGTATTTTTCCAGAAGTAAGCAATTTATTCTATTTGATAAACCCCACAAAAATGTGCAGAAGCCATCCTGTGAATTTCAGTAGGGGACACTGAAGCATTTGAGCTACTTTTGAAACATGCTTATTAAGAAGTGAGCCTTTGTGCCTCTGGCACAGGGACAGCCTTTGAATCTGTTTTTGGTCACACACCTCCTTTCCATAATTTAAAATTATAGTTCTTATTTAACAGCGTGAACAAGTGTGTAATTCCCTTATTTCATGTTCAGTTGTATTTTCTGAGAAAACACCAAAATCTGTCTGTAAAATCCTTTCAATTTCTCATTATTTTTGGTCATATTAACAATATATTCTGAAAAATTCAATAAACTCTCAGTTTGTATAACTTGCTATTGACATAAATCATAAGCATATAGAGCTTGAAGCAGAGTCCATTACAGAGCCTATCTCCAGACTCTTGCACAGTGAACAGACCACTGAGAGGGAGGAGGGGCCCAGAAGGTCATTGGGAAGCACAGGCATGCTCTCCACCTCCCAAAACAAGGGTCTGAATCATTCCCATCTTCTTTATGGCAGCGATTGGGAAGAAAAATCATAGTTTGGCCTGTTCAAACTCAGTCTAGCTACTTTGTCACTGACAGCATATACATTTAATGACCTTTACTCAACAAGTTAGTTACAAAACCCACTAATATACTATCAAGAAGAAATATGTTGAAAGAAAATATTAAGACTGCATGCTAATTTCAGCCACCATACAAGCCTATATATTTGCCTTCTGTACATGCTAACTGCAGAATAGACCTTATTAAGTAATAAATGAGCCAAATAACATAACAGACACATAAACAGTGGCTTTGAGGGAGCGCATGCACGTGCACAATTACAGTAGTGCCACATCGGTATCATGATACACCAAAATCTATGACAGAGGTTTAGATATGAAATATGCAGTGAACGGAACCTGCTAACACAAGCCTCTACCTTTCCACTGGCATCATATAAGAACTACTTTATGGATGTATATCTGTGTAATGTACAAAGACTTACTATTTTTGTAGTTTTGATCAGTGCACTGTATCTTTTCTTTCTCTTAAATGTTCTCAGATCAAAAAATCTGCTACCACCAATGAACATTTACTGGACAAATACAAAGTATAATTTGTAACTCACATTCCTGATGAAGATAGGTTTTGATTTGTTAAAGTACAGTCAAGCATTCTGGGTACAGTACCATGGCATAACAGTTTTATTTAGCATGCATTTGAGGTAACTAACATAATTTATTAATGGAGGAAAGACAAGATTTGTAATGTTAGAAGTTTTCCTGGAATTAGTGTACTTCAGAGAGAAGAGACAGTAAAAAAATGCAGTTTATCACATTGTGAAGCAGGCTATTCTACTTTTGGGCACTGTTATGAAAATGGCCCATAAATTACATGGCTGTGGTAAGTTACAGTACAGAAATGTTAACAGAATTTGTTTAGTGTAATCTTTGATCTCATATCTCACTTCTGACTTTACTATTCTTTACGGATTATCCTTTTATTAATGAATGACAAAATCACACACAAGCTCAATCTAAAATGCACCTGGTAAGATTTCTGTTCTTCAAATTATTAAGAATTTTGTGCTAGCCACATCTTCTACAGAAAAATTACTATAAAACATATTAAAGAGCTTTTAAAAATGTAAATTGGTAGGATGACAATTTAACATTTTACACAACAAAAAGGACACATTCACATTATGGAATGTACCATTCCATACATCTATGAGAGGAAGCTGGAGAAAGAATATTGAGGGACTACATATTTGGGAGTAAGAACAAAAGCTCATTGGATTGTATTTTCCAAGCTATAGTTTTAGCTGGTGCACGCATTTTAAATCATGTTGAAGGCTGCTCAGCTGTGGAATGCTAGAAATAGTCCTGATCATGGTGAAGTTCATGGTACAAAATAATTCCATTGATCATAAGGCTTCACAATTGATGATATGGGTAAGGCAATAATTTATGCTGTATTTGTATGTATTATAAAAAAACCCAACAAAACAAACACAGAAAACCTACAGTGAAATGTGTCAATTTTGCAAAGTTGTCCAAAGTCAAGAAATGTAAATCTAAATTGTGATCAAAAGCACATAACATTTCTCAAAAAAAAACAACTGAAGACTTTTTAGTATGAGGAAAACAGTACATTTTAAGTCTACTCTTAAAACGGTTCAGATGATTTCAAGCATCCAAGGTGTCTTGCTGAGGCACAGCCCTGCCAGATGCAATGACCTGAACTAAGAGTTGCCGGACTCACAGTAAACACAATTCTTGGTCAGCATTTCATGTAATCAATATCCAAAATCTGATCCAAAATTTTTCTGCCTTCAGCACCTTTAATTATTCTTCTCCCTTCTAGAAGGCGGCAAGTCAGGAGGTTATTTATTGAGAGACCTGTGAAATATTTTCTCATCAGACAATGTTAGTCATGCTGTGGGTTACTTTTTAGGCTTTAACATTGAGTCACAAGCCTTTTTGCCTACTGATTCTGCTGATAATTATTTTTTATATGTTTGACTAAACATAAAAAGATCAATAAAAACGTATTTGTTCTTGCAGTGGCACATTGGCATCTCACAATGGCATAAATAACTCTCTTGTAAGTGAAGTCAGGTGACTGAGTCAAATGCAGCAGATAGAAACACATATTCCTTTGCATTTATAAACATTGTTTTCTGACAATCCTATCCCTTTTGTCCATGACAACTTTGGTCAAAACATTCATTTTATTAATAAATGTTGAGGTAAATTGAGTAATTAATGGTTCTTCCTGCCTGGTTATTGAAATGATTGATTTAGAAAATAAGCCTTGTTTGAAAGACATAAGGTATATGGCAATACTTGAATTTAAATGTCATTGTTACTCCACTAGCCTAAGTATTTATTTTGCCTAAGAATACAGAAACTACTCTTATTTTTTTGTCTCAGAAAAATTATTCAGTCAGAATAGTTAGAAATAAAAACTTATTACCTTCCTCCTTCTTTTCATTAAATTCCCCTACGGATTAAGAAGTACCATTGTATCTTGTCTTTAGCCGTTTTATCCTCAAAAAGACTGAGAAAAATCTAGTAGATTATCAAAGTTGAGCTGTCTGAAAGAGCTAGAAATACTGTTCTATTATCACAGCAGGAATTTCCAAAGTGATGAGTTCATCATAGGATGCACAGACGTTCTCCTGGAAGGTAGCATAAAGGCTGTACCTGAAACTCAAAGCTGGTGAATCCTAATATTGAATTGGTGCCAGGTCGTGTTTTGCCAGACAAATATATTAAAAATGTAATGCCAGCACTAACAAGAGATTTGGCACACAAAACGTGAAGAATGTTACAGATTGTGCTGACAGTGTGACACTATGTTTTCCTGGATGTAATCTGGGTATCATGAGAGTAAGCTGGGAGCACTAATGAGAAGAATGATATTGAACTGGAAGAGCTGCTAAATATGCAGTAGCCACAGGGTTCCTGGAGTTAACTGGAACTAAAATGAAAACTGTAATACCAAAAGTAACAGAGGGTAAACTAGGCAGAAATACAGAAGGAAGAGAATCTCAGCAGGCGAAATTTGTTTCTGGTACCTTGCTTGCCAGGACATAAAGGGCTTTTCTAATCATACTCTTTTTATCCCTGAAGTACTGTTAAAGAGGAGCATGAAGCTCAAGCTTAAAGGGGCACATATAATTTCAGGGTATAAATGAGTTTCACAACTGGCTGGAGAAAGCGATGTACAAAAGTTGAACAAAAAACCTCTTTAGGTGCAAGAAGTAAAATACATGTTGAAGATACAAAGATCATCCTATCTCTTCAAGGCTCCTGTTTTTTTTGCTGTTGCCGTTGTTGATTTTTGTTGGCCTCCTATTTATGTCAGCTACAGCTAATGATCCTCGTACAAAATGCATATAAAATTGATTGACACTGGATTCTTCTTTGACCATCTTTGTTGGAATTCTTGCCATCTGCACTACAGGTCTAGAAACTTACTATCCCTTGTAGAAGACATGCACCCAATTAACTCTGCCAGCCAACAAAATCTGTGACTGTGCTGAATATTCCCTTATTGAGGCAAAAATCATAAATATATATAGACATTGAAAAAGAAACACATTATCATCAAGAAAGAACTGGCCTGTTACCATCACTGGAACTCTAAACAGAGTGCTATCTAATTTGTTATCTCTTCAATGAATGTCCTCGTTCCACAGTTCTCAGTTGCTTCCAGTGTTGCCTCTGGTATCCTGGCGCCTGTTAAACCGCTAACATCTTCAATTACCAGGCTATTAACCACTTATTTTATACATAAAATTCACAATTGAAGTTATACTTAATTATTCCAATTCTATGAAAGAAAAAGATACACAAGAAAACAGCAGACAAGCAGTTCTTTGTCTTTGAGAGTACTATAACTGAGGGAATTTGGACACGGTAACTCTGAAGCTCCATATTATGATTTTGCCCCAGCTGTCATTTATTTCCACTATATTCCAGATCCACAGGAATGCAGAGAGGAAAGTTTTAAGGTGGAGTAGACTTATCCTTTTTCCTTCCCCTGTACCATACAGTTTAATACTATCCATACTTGGAGATAGTGTGTAATTCAGTTTGTCTTGTATTAACATATAGTACACGGGGAAAAAAGTAAAGAAAATTTAACCTGTGAAGAAAGAGATCTACTCCACACAAAGTCATCCTCTAGTCTTTACCCAAGACAAGGAAACACAGTGAAGAAATCAGAGTTGCTTTTTTTTTTCTTCCTCTCCAACGTCAACTATAAGGATTCAAAAAATAAAACAGCATGTTCTTCTGAATTCAGAACTATGTCCACTGTGTCAAGCAGAAATTACTCCTTACTTTTAGTAACAGGGAACTTATTTTTGGATGCACTTGAAAAACTGACTGCAAATGAAGATTATTATTTTTTTTTCTTTAAAGATTAAAATAATGATATTTGACTAAACTAATACATCACTGTTTGCCCATAACTGTGATGTTTTGGAAAACAGCACTGAAAAAAGTAAGTTACCATCCATAGCAACTACTACTGCTGTATTGTATTTAAACCTACTTAATTCAGCCTTTAATAAGCATGCAAAGGAGTAAATCTAACCTCCATTCAGTGCAAGGATTAAACCCAGGAAATAATTTAATAAAACTCTACAAGAAAAATGACTTAACCGTTGAGGACAATACAGCACTAACGTGTTTCATAACCAATGTCTTACCGAGTGGAAGAGGGTCAGTGCACATGTCACTTCTGTTCTCCTTCCATGCCAGCAGGTACTTGAGGCTGACAGGATCTTCTGCTTCTATATGGCTGTTAAATGCCACCATCAGTTTATGAGCCTTCGCAATGCCACAATAAGTCTTTGTTTCATCCATTAAGGGCAAATTATTTAAAGTTTTTGCTGCTTCAGAAGCCTGACTGAAATATTCAAAAGCTTCATTATAGTTCCCCTAGTAAAGAAGAGAAAAAAAGAAAAGAACTGTAAAAACTACTTGTAGTCACCTGTATTTTACCTTGAGATTACAGCCTGCTCCTCTGGCATCTTAGAGATGTTGCCGCTGAGAGGCTAGCCCACAGAATGAGTCATGGCATGGTATTAAGCAAATCACTCTCCCTTGCTGTTCCCTAACCTCTAAATCCAGATAATGCTGCTCATATCTTTCTCAGGAACTGAATTGGTTTTTGGTTGTCTGTGTAGTATTTTGAGCATACAAATCTAAGTATATCAATGCTAAGTATTAATACTGATTCCAGCCAGACCATTTAGAAATTATCGTTATTGTTTCATTGAGTTTAACATCTCTGTGGAAGGAAAGGTCCTAATTTACTATTGTGATACTAAATTTTAGAAAAGAAATCTTAAAAATGGAAAAAAGGGGATAATGAAATGATGGACCTAAAGCACAGAAAAGAACATAAATTAAAACCTACAGATTTATGGGGGAAGAAGGGGTATACCAAAAACCAGGGGTATTCCTAATCACAAAAAGAGAAACAGTAGGAGAAATATAAGCCAATTGTTGCTAATTAGAAAACCCAACTAATTTATCTCTCTATCCTGCAGAATACAAAAATCCAACACTCATGAATCCAGTAAAAAGGAGTATAAACTACAGCAGATAATACATTAAGTGGAATTAAAAAAAGTATAACAAGAACTATTTTTTATGTGAGATACAGAAAGAAAACTCCTCAACTTCTTGACCAAAGAGGAATAAAGAGAAAACTAGGGAAAATCACGGTAGGCTGAAGGTTACTGCTGAAAAGCTAAAATATTTCTTGGTATATTTCTTCATCTTTTGCATATTTCTTCTTTGCCATGAAGCTACTTTGAGTTACCATCAGAGATGGAGTCAAAAGAAGAGTTGCAGGAGCAAGCTTCTAATCTAAAAAGTAGCATACCACCAGACCTAAACAGAGCATAAATAAAAGATTTGAAGAAATCTAAAGACAAAGAGATTGAATTGCTGGGAAATAAATTACATCTTTCATTAAAACTAGGTAGGTATAATCCAGGCTTGAAAGGTAGTACATTTTGTGTTGGTATTATATGTGGCAGTGTGCAATAACTTTATGCTTTACCATCACTACTGTCTAATGTTTAATTATTACAGAAAAAGAATCAGATGACAATTTTGCCAAGATTGTCGAAAAGGTAAAAAAGGAAGTTTTTTGCATGGCTTTGAGGAATTTCAAAGGGACCTAAGAATACTACTTGAGTGGTTATGTGATAGCCAATGAAATTAAATCTTTAGAAAATGAGAGGTAATTCATAATGCCTGAACTATTTGTAACTTTTAGTGATTTCTAATTAACTCAGGCTCAGGAAGGTGGCCTTGAAATAACATGGGCAGCTCTACAGTGGTTTCTAATAAATGCAAAACACCTCTAATATCTAGTAAGGTCAAACAAAATATTAGGATGCATCAAGAATGCAGTGGAGAAAGCTAGAGTAGATACAATCTATGTAAAAAAACAATATATTAATAAAACTGGACAAAGTAAATATATGCCAAAAAGCAAATATAAACCAGGAATAGATTGAAAATTGCTACCAACTACAATAGAAAAATAGCAATGAATTGACTATAACTGAAGAGCAAGAAATTTAAAAATTATTACAGATAGCTCTCCCCTCTTAATGGATCATTTATGATGACAGTCTTGATCACAAGCCTACTAAGAAAAAGGCTGGACATCCTTGTGGAAAAAAAAAAAAATCAACAAACAAGACAAAACAAAAAAAGGTCTTCCTGGGAACAAGTCATTATGGAATGGTTCATCCTTTACCTTACTCTGAAGGAATTAGTCCTGGCTATTATCAGAGCTAAACAAACTTCTTGTGGCAGTTTCTATATCTCTATCATTAACGCTAATTATAGCCTGCCTGCTCCCTGGAAGATGCCTTCCAGTTCTCCCATTGGTGTGGAATTCTGCTGCCCTGATGACACAAATTTCCTGACTGAAAACATTTTCAGAGCTGTCTTATTCTTTCACTCTCAGCTTGATTTAGTAAGATTGAAATTCCCTTCTGCATAAAGACCAGGAGGAGAGACTCTAACTGGTACCTGTTGCACTTGATACCACTTTTTGGGATCAAAATTTGTATAACTGCTAAAATGTGCCTGTAATTAAGAAAGAAGAAAAGAGTAACAGAGATTCAGGTAGTCTTTAGGCTTTGTTTAATGCAGCAGGAGAGCCGAATTAGGCCTATGAGGAAACGGCAATGAATAAAGAATGATAAGTAGTAGGATAATAGGTAAAAAGCAGAAACATCTACTTACCATACTCATGAGAACTGTAGTAGGTTAAGTGATGCAATTAGTGAGAGGAATGCAGCAAATCAGACTAAGAAACTTGAGAACAGTGAAATGAGAAATGACAGTGTGTCATGCTAACTCCATCATAGTTTGCATATTAAGCAAGCAACCTGCTTAACAAACTGGGAGAACTTAGACCTAATACTTGCCCCTAACACAAACCCAAGCATTTTAGGAAACAAGAAACATATGGGTAAAACAATTATGACTAGAAAGCAAGAACTGAGTGTACAGCATTAAAGAAAGACAGTGGTGGTGATGGAATAGTGAGATGACAGAACTGTAAAGATACAGCAACAGTGTGGACAGAGCAAAGTGAATTTGGTCAAAGTCACTTTGGGAAAAACAGTAAAAGTTATATCCCCAGTTTACTAAAGGTCCCCAAGGATAGATCTGGATAGAAATAGAGATATCTTTAATTCAATGAGAAGGACAGTACTACTGCAAATTGTATCACCAAGGGAAGTACAGAGCTGAATAAAAATACCCAAATAATGACTTAGAGAATACTGGTGATGACAGCTGACACCAAGCAGGCATTGAACCAAGAGAGGAAATGTTAATTTAGACTCAGTTTTGGTAAACATTGCTGACCTTGCAGAAAAATTGGTATAGAAAATAGGGAACTGTAAAACTTTAAGAGATTTTTTTTGTATGTTTAAATTACATGTTTTTATGTAAGTTAATAAGATTAAGTCACTATATTTCTTCCCTTCTACACCACTACCCCAGTTCAAGGCAGCAAATTCTGAAGTGAGAAAGAGAGTTTAGAGAATAACAAAAAAGAGGTTAATTGTTAAAATATCAGTTCTCATAGAATTGATTATTAGCAATGGTGGCAGAAGCAGTGAAATATAAAAGTCGTTAAACAGAATTTAGTTAATTATTTTTCAAATTTGGAGTAGAACAATTAAGCACAGTATCACATCACCCTACTTCTAAGTTTCATATCCATTTTCAAGTTACTTCAGCAAGTTCTCAAAGACTTTAAAACTTAGTTTTCAATAAGAAATTCAACATTTATGCTAAGGACATATGTAAATAGAAAACTCTCAGGCTAATTCAGAGATTACAGAGTAAGAAATTTTTGTACTGCTTATGAAACAAAAACGGGCCAGCATCTTCGGTAGTGGGAGTTCTCTGAGAGGAATTCAGAAAAAAAAAAAAAGGCATTTGGGGGTAGTGTAAGTGAAAAAGGGCAAGTAGCCTCCTCAATAGATTATACATAGAAAAGAAATTATGATCAAAAAAACAGGCAACAGATGCTAGAAAGGGTGATTTTGAAAGGGTATTTCTATTTTTATTTTGTTCATAGTGAAAGTGTTTCCTAATTTCCGCATTCTCCAGTCTGCAGAATGAATACTTTTTATTACTTATTGTATCTAAATCATTTCACATAGCATTTCAGCTCTAAAATAGGTGTTAAAGGGCTCAACATGAATCTTTCACTTCTGCAGTAATGTTTTTAACCTTCTGATTTCAGAATGCAAATGCTACTGGAGTGCAAGTGCTGCATCTCTAGATGCAGTAAGGGACAGAGTAAGCATGGAAACCTCTACCCAGACAGGCAGCCAACTGACCTGCTGTCTTTGCAGGGTCCACCCCAAAGGAACAATTCAGAGACTGGCACATGGGTCAGAAAGAAGCACTTCAAAAGACCTTAGAAACTATGATAAAGGGAGTTTCTTAGTTACCGCTAGCTTAATATTGTCTGTCACTGCCTATCTATTGATTTAAACAGGCCAAATCAAAGCCATCAGGCTGTATGGAAACATATAGAAGAGAAAGCCCTTCCATGACCAACACAGCCCTTTGCCGAACTATTTGCTGCTAGCATCCATTTCATAAATTTGGCTGAGAGAATACAGAGAAGAAATGAAGCTAAGATTAAAAACTGCTTATTAGTATGCAGTATAGTATACATTAATTTTAAAAAAAAAGCATAAATTTCAATGTATAGTACAATAAAATTTCATTTGCATTAACTGATGACTCTTTACGGGCATATGCAGCCCCAATGGTGATTTGGATGCAGATTTTTCACAACACTGAAAGTTTGTCATGATATGAACTTGGAGTTTTTATTCACCCATTCTAGAACAAATCCCTATATGTTAAATATGGTGTGAAGTTTTCACCTTTCCCAAAAACTTAAGGCACATTTTATTTGGTCACACAGTATCTTCTCCTTTGGTAACTCTTGCAAGATACAATACCTGTATCAAATCCTTCTGGGTCATCTCATATGCAAAAACAGTTTTCCCATTAATTAAACCCAATTGTTTGACATCATTACTACAAGCAGTACTTACTCTTTCATTGTAAATATTCCCAAGTAATACACATGCATCCACCAGGCTTTGGCTTAGATGAGCATTCTCAGCAGTTTTCATAAAATCTCCCAAGTACTTAATAGCTTCAGCCGCTTTTCCCTGACTGAAGCAAAGGACAGGGACAAAATTAAATATTCACTCAGATGGCTTCTCCAAATGCTGAATATCTATCCCCCTGTTCTGAAGTAACTTTACTTTGTGATGACTCATCCATGACTGGACTTTATTTCCAAAATTGTTGTCTAGGCACTACCTGTGCTGAGACCAATGAGACTAGTCCACACAGAACTTCTGAGGGCAGAACTGGATCCTTTGAGTGAAATAAAACAAAACTCTTCTTCAGAATATTGTGCCATATTTTAAGGCCAAGAATGAAAATGCAGGTGATGATTTTACAGGGGTTTTGGAGTTTCCATTATTTTAATGTTTTTCCTGCTGAGCAGCTGATAACATTTTCAGTACAGCTGGACCTCACATCCTGACAAAACAGGGGAAGGAGGTAAGAAGGTTAGTTTTTCAGTAAGACTTTTTGTGCTCCTGTCATTCAGAGCTGCCATTTCTTGCTCTAGAACCCTGGTGGTGCAGCAGCAGCTCCATAACATATCTCTTGGTTCTGGGGATGACAGCCTTTCCCTGAGTGCGATGCTGCACTTCAGCTGGTGGATAAAAGGTTGCTGGAGTCACACAGGCAAACCTATAAACTGTGGATTGCAGGCGTCACCCCCAAATCCCAGTGAGATCAGAACAATATGAGGTCACAACTGATTCTAAGTTGAAAATTGTTTAATGTACTTTGACAATAACATTTGCAGATTTCCTTTTTTTAATAAAGCCAGTCATATTAACAATATAAGATCTCTGCAGTATGATTACAAGATATAAGATAGACATCTGGGTTTGCTTGTGAGTAAGGCACTGCACTCTTCTTCCCTTTAAGGCTGAAGTATTACTGCAGCTGACCTCAATATTAGCCATGAACTTGAGTCACTAATGTAAGAGTGTAGCATGCTAAATGTCAAGGCACCAAGCAAGACAGAAAATCCAGTCTTAATTAAGAAACTCACAGAAACAGAAGTTTCTGGAAGTGATAAAGAATTAAGATTTATTTTCTCACCTTTTTAAAAGACCTTCAAGTTACATTCCTGCAGCAAATCACTGACTGGGGTTTATTTACATTACAGTTTTTATTATAAACTATATTAGGGATATGTTATTTCAAAATCTGGCAGAAGTCTGCAATTCTCTGTCTTATGATATCAGAGTAGTTATAACAGGGCAGTGCCTGCCATGCAACAGGAAACACAGCAAAGTATGGCTGCAAATTTACAATATTGCAGTGATTATCTGTATGTGACTGAGATTGCTACAAAGAATGCTAAAACACTGCAAACTAACATGCTTGAAATGTTCAACTATATGCTGCTGTAAAGCTTGGTTGTCAGTAAGCAGAGTTAGATTTACTAAAGTTTCCTAACGTAAGTATTTTAATATCATAAGAATATTAAATATTGTACTGTAAACATTTGCCAAATGTCAAAAGGCTTCTAAATTTTAGAATTAAAAACACATTTTTTTTTAAACCTATTTTTTTCCCTAAGAAGAGAAAATCAAATGTTTCCCCACAGAAATACAGCATATGATTTATATAAGTTAAAGGACAAGGTTAAAGTGTTAGACAAATATTAATTCCAGGTTTTCTAGCTTTCTATATGCAGTGCACAGGTGCAACTTGAAGAGCATATTATATGGTATAATCATTAAATCCATTCAACCAGACCTTTGAGAGTTAAAAACATATATTCTGAGGAAAAGGACTCCTCGGTCCAAAGAATTAGAATGAAACAGTGCAGAATATTTGTGTATCAAGGTGATTCCAGTTTCCAATTGGGAAAACAGGACTGTTAACACCCACATCCCCTGACAACTGTCCAATTATGTATATCACACTTGGCCTACTGTTTGCAGTAGAAGTAATCAATAAAGGATGTGGTTGAGTGAACATAGATTTTGGTTGAACCAATGCATGAAAACTTAATCATTTACTCAGAGTGGAGAAATCAAATAGAGCAGAGATGAAACAGCCACTAAGGGGTTTGTTGATTGTGCCACCAAGTTTGTGGGCTAGAGGCTGAAAGTAATAAAGCAAATGGAATCAGTGACAGGAGAAAATGTAAAAAGGTTTTCTTAATTTCATGAATTAATAGAAATGTTTTGATGTATTTTTGTCCATCTTTTATATTTCACATAAAACCTATACTCCACGTATACAAAATATGAAAATTGCTAGGGCATATAACCTCTTTCAAGCAAACAGAAGTCAATTTGATACATATCAGAAAGATATTTCTCACTGTTAGGACTTCACTTATGCCAACTAGCAATTGGTTGGTAGAGTTTAACAATTTTTCAAAGGAAGTACTTTTAAAAGCACTACAGCTTGAGATATTTAAAGTATGCTAGAAGGATTACTGAAACACTTTATCCTGTACAAGACCTGGTAATATGATAAACAGGTCTTTCCTACTCAAAGGGCTAATATTTTACAGTTCCTTCAAAAATCTACATGTTATTTTATACAGCCATATACTTTCTATCTCCTTAAGCATCACCTTCCTAAATGCATAAAATGTAATTTCCTAAAGATATAGTCATTCATGATCCCACAGAACAGTTATGATGACTTCAGCAGAAGAGATTACATATCTACAGCAACTCATTTTCCAGTTTCATGCTAAAATGCCCTATGAGATTTTTACCCCTATTAGACTTTTATGAAAATATGCACCTTTTATAGGATTGCTCATGTGATTGAATTGGATATATAAATCATGTGTCCACAAGAAGTCATTACCATGGTGGACACTGGCAGAATAAGTCAAGAACATGATGCTATTATGTCAGATTTTTCCCTGGAAAATGACGTGCCTAAATGTACATGACAGAGAATTTCAGTTTCCCATGGACTGTGGAAACATCTGCAGCAAAGCTTTCACAAAAAATTCCAAAGCCATAGACAAGTTCTGAGCAATTTGGGAGGGCTCAGCCACTTTCTTCAACCTGTCACAAGGCAGTCAGTGTGAATTCTCAGGGACATTATAGTTATAATGCATTAGTTTAGGGAAACAGTAATCTTGTATTTGTAAAGACATTATCCATCAAATTTAAAATTATTTGCACAAGTCTAGCCTACATCAGGTAAAAATACAAGAAAAGAAAAAGTGATCAAGCTCAGTATGGAGATTCTGTCATCAACAGTAATTACTCATGCATTTATCCCATATTTTCTGAATAGGCTTGCCAGAAATTTGCTTGTTTGCTATACATCAGACAAGTAAATATCCTAAAGTTTAGTGTGAGAATAAACATAAACTTACAATGTTTTTTTAAATGCCTCTCTTTACATTGGCTTTTCAAACCATTTTTCTATGTCCTTTCCTGCTCCAAGGAAGAACCAGTAGGGCTGGACCAGCATTATTTTGTTCATGAAAAATTCTGTTATTGAATTTTGAAAAGTAGGTTTGTCTGAAATATCCATCATCCTGGGCTACAGAAAGCGTTCTACTAGAGAGCACTGCATGGTCAAAGGGAATTAATCTAGAAGGACTGCTTAAGACAAAGATCACAGAATCACAGTATAGTTAAGGTTGGAAGGGATCTCTAGAGATATTCTCCATCTACCTTGCTCAGAGCAACTAGAGGATGCCTGTGTCCAGTGAAGTTTTGAGTGACTTTTGAAGGATGGAGACTCCACAACCTGTTCCAGCTTTCACCCTCACAGTGATTTTTTTCTTCTTCTTGTGTTTAAATGGGATCTCATGTATTTCAGTTTGTGCCCCTTGCCTCTTGTCCTGTCACTGAACACCACTAAGAAGAGCCTGGCTCCCTCTTATTTATACCCTCCCATCAGAAATTTGAACATATTGATGAAATCCCCCCTGAGCCTTCTCTTCTGTGGTCTGAACAGTCCCAGCTCCCGCAGCCTCTCCTCCTAGGACAGATGCTCCCAGTCCCTTAGTCATCTTTGCAGCCCTTCGCTGGACTCGCTCCACTGTGTCCCTCTCTCTCTTGCACTGGGGAGCCCAGAATGGGACATAGCGTTCCTGGGGTGACCTCAAGAGTGCTGAGTAGAGGCAAAGGACCACCTCCCTCGACCTGCTTGCAACGCTCTACCTAATGTGGCCCAGGATCCTGTTGGTTGCCTTTGCCATGGGTGCGCATTGCTGTCTCATGGGCAACTTGTTGTCCACCAGGAAACCCAGGACCTTCTCTGTCAACCTCCTTTTGATCCAGTCAGCTTGCAGCCTGGGCTGGTGCCTGGGGTTCTCTGTCCCCAGGTGCAGGACTTGGCATTTCCCTTTTGTGAACTTCAGGAGACTGCCATTGGCCTGTTTCTCCAGCCTGAGGCCCCTCTGAATGGCAGCACAACCACCTACCTGGTAGATCAACCATTCCTCCTCAATTTTGTATTGCCTGCAAACACACTGAGGGTATGCTTGGTCACATCATTCAGGTCATTAATGAAGATATTAATCAGTATTGGTGCCAGTATTGATCCCCGAGTATGCCACTAGTGACTGGCCTCCCACTGGACTTCATGCTGCTGCTTAACAATCCTTTGAAGGTCGGCAGCTCGGCTAGTTTTCAGTCTATCTCACTGTCTGTTTATCTAAGCCATACTTGATCAGCTTGTGTATGAAGATGTTATGGGAGATGCCATGCTAAAATTGAGAGAAGCAACATCCACTGCTTTCCCTTCATCCACCAAACCAGTCATCTTAAACTAGAAGGCTATCAGGTTGGTGAAGCACAATTTCCCTGTCTTAAATCCAATCACCTTCTTGTCTTAACATGTTTGGAAATTGCTTCTGGGAGTATTCACTCCATTACGTTCTCAGGGATCGAGGTGAGGCTGACCAGCCTGAAGTTTCCTGGATCCTCTATCTTGAAGACAGAATTGACATCTGCAACCTTCCAGTCCTCAGGAACCTTCCCTAGTTGCCACAGTCTTTCAAAGATAATCAAACACAGCCTCACTTTGGCCAGCTCCCTCGACACCCATTTCAAATGTTGCTTATGCTATTTTCTCACATCAAAAACATTTTACGGTCTACTCAGCTATTTTTGCTGCTTGTGATATAGTAAAAGTAATCGTGGAATTTATCCATTTCTACTTAAAACAATGAATAAATAGGTTTTATGGAATGGTGTCTTCCCATCTGTGAGACCTCCTTACAAAATTGCCCCAGGAAGGCAATGGATGAAAACTTCCTGAGTCTCTACGACCCTCAGTCAGAGTTCAAGCATTCAAGAAGATGTTAAGGCCCACATGCACAAACAGATTTATACATCTTACCTAAGGCTTTTTTAAGGTTTTGGAGCATAAATCCAAAACTTGTGATATCCTTTGAATTTTTGGTCAACTGAATGTCAGAATTCAGTTCTGATTCAACTCTAGTTGGCATTACTGAAACTTTTAGGACAAATCCCATGACTGCAGTGTGGCTATCGACAGCTACAGGCTGCTCAGAAGGGACAGGCGAGGAAGGAGAGGTGGAGGCATTGCCCTCTACATCAAGAAGTAGATAGAGTGGGAAGATCTGTCTCTGAAGAATAGCCATGAACAGGTTGAAACCTTATGGGTAAGAATTAGAGACTGAGGCAACAAATGGAACCTTGTGGTTGGTGTCCACTACAGGCCACCCAATCAAAGGGAGCCTATCGATGAAGCCTTCTTACTCCAGCTACAGGAGGCATCACACTCACAGGCTCTTGTCCTGCTGTGGGACTTCAACCACCCCGACATCTGCTGGAAAAGTATCAAGGCAAGCTGTAGGCAATCCAGGAGACTCCTGGAGTGCACTGAGGATAACTTCTTAAGACAGGTAATAGACAGCCCTACCACAGGGTATGCAATACTGGACCTGATGGTCACTAACGCAAGTGAGCTAATCGGTGACATCAAAATTGGAGGCAGCATGGGCTGCAGTGATCATGCACTGGTGGAGCTTGCAGTCCTGAGAGACATGGGTAAGAAAGCAGGAAAGGAAGGGAAGAGACCAGCATGGGTGAGTGGAGACCTGCTGGTCAAACTAAAGGGCAAGAAGAAAATGCACAGGCAGTGGAAGCAGGGACAGGTATCCTGGGAAGAGTACAGGGACACTGCCCGGTTGTGTAGGGATGGGGTCAGGAAGGTCAAGGGGCAGCTGGAGCTGAAGTTGACAAGCAATGCAAAAAATAATAAGAAGGGCTTCTACAGGTAAGTCAGCCAGAAAAGGAAGGTCAAACAAAGCGTACCCTCCCTGATGAACAAGACTGGCAAACTGGTAACAACAGATGGCTGAGGTACTCAACAACTTCTTTGTCTCAATCTTCACTGGCAACCTCTCTTCCCACACTTCTCGAGTGGATGGACCGCAAGATGGCAACTGAGGGAGCAAAGTCCCTCCCACTGTAAGGGATGATCAGGTTTGTGACCATCTGAGGAAACTGAACATACATAAGTCTATGGGATCTGGTGAGGTGCATCCCAGAGTCCTGAGGGAACTGGCTGATGTAGTTGCCAGGCCACTCTCCATGACTGAAAAGTCATGGCAGTCAGGTGAAGTCCTTGGTGATTGGAAAAAGGGAAACATTGCACCCATTTTTAAAAAGGCTGGAAAGGAGGACCCTGGGAACTACCAACCTGTCAGCCTCACTTCTGTGCTTGGGAAGATCATGGAAGAGATCCTCCTAGAAGCTATGCTAAGGCACATGGAGGACAGGGAGGTGATTCGAGGCAGCCAGCATGGCTTCACCAAGGGCATGTCCTGCCTGACCAACCTAGTGGCCTTCTATGATGGAGAGACTACACCAGTGGACAAGGTAAGAGCTACAGATGTCATCTATCTGGACTTCTGTGAGGTCTTTGACACAGTTCCCCACAACATCCTTATCTTTAAATGGGAGAAAGATGGATTAGATGGGTGGACTGTTCAGTGACTAAGGAATTGGTTGGATGGTTGCATCCAGAGGGTAGTTGTCAACAGCTCAATGTCCAGATGGAGACCAGTGACAAGTGATGCCCCTCAGGGGTCCATATGGGGACCAGTACTGTTTAATATCTTCATGAGTAACAGACAGTGGGATTGAGTGCACCCTCAGCAAGTTTGCAGATGACACGAAGCTGAGTGGTGTGGTTGACATGCCCAAGGGATGGGATGCCACCCAGAGGGACCTGGACAAGCTCAAGAACTGGGCCCATGGGAACCTCATGAGGTTCAACAAGGGCAAGTGCAAGGTCCTGCACCTGGGTTGGCACAACTCCTGGTATCAATACAGTCTGGGGAATGAAGGATTGAGAGCAGCACTGCGGAGAAGAACCTGGGGGTACTGGTGGATGAAAAGCTGGACATGAGCCAACAATGTGCGCTCGCAGCCCAGAAGGCCAACCATACCCTGGGCTGCATCAAAAGAAGCGTGGCCACCAGGTCGAGGGAAGGGATTCTGCCCTCCTACTCTGCTCTGGTGGGACCCCACCTGGAGTACTGCATCCAGCTCTGGACCCCTCAGCACAGGAAAGACATGGAACTGTTGGGAGTAGGTCCAGAGGAGGGCCACCGAAATGATCAGAGGGATGGAGCACCTCTCCTATGAAGAAAGGCTGAGAGAGTTGGGGTTGTTCAGCCTGGAGAAGAGAAGGCTCCGGGAAGACCTTATTGCAGCCTTTCAGTACTTAAAAGGGGCTTATAAGAAAGATGGGGACAGATTTTTTAGCAGGGCCTGTTGCGATAAGAAAAGGGGTAATGGCTTTAAACTAAAAGAAGGCAGATTTAGACTAGATATAAGGAAAAATTTTTTTGCAATGAGGGTGGTGAAACCCTGAAGCAGGTTGCCCAGAGAGGTGGTAGATGCCCCATCCCTGGAAACATTCAAGGGCAGGTTGGATGGGGCTCTGAGCAACCTGATCTAGTTGAAGATGTCCCTGCTTATTGCAGGAGAGTTGGACTAGATGACCTTTAAAGGTCCCTTCCAACCCAAACTATTCCATGATTCTATGATTCTATGATTCATAGGTGCCCAGACTTTTCTACATGTAAGTTTCTGAAATGGCTGAAAGGTGCCAAGAATCATCGTGATAATTTACAGAGCTGAGTTTATGCCTTTCATGTACCTAAAGCTCTTCAAAGCAGGCATATATGTAGTGTGTTTAATTTGGTTAGCACTCTCAGGGTGTAACTACCAGATGCGTTTTATAAAAAATGTCACAGCAGCCAATTTACAGAGGAAGGGTTTACGGTTGTGTCTTTACCTGTGCAAGAGATCAGCAGTTAAATCCCTCATCCTAGACATGACAGTGACTTCCTCCTTCACTTGAATCAATCAGAATGTTCCTCTCCTAGGATAACGCCTTAAATACTAAACTGGGGAATCTTATTGCTCTTTGTTTCCCCCTCATTTCTCCTTATGTACTGGTTTTCCTCTTTCAAATTGCAACAACCAGAAAGCAGTGAGACGGTCCATTCCCAGATAGCTAGAGAATGCTCCCAGAAGGTGTGCAGTACAGATCTGATGCAGAAAAAAATCACTAGCTATTCCTTCTTTAGCTCTGCTTTTAAGAAAAGAATTTGTACTGGCATGGTCTTTCAGATGAAGGTTTTAGAACCCTGACTTTGGAAGGATCTCCAAATCTGCAACTTCTAAGTAAATAAATCTATGTACTCTCATTCCAGAATGCCTAAATCTCAGAGAGAGGAAATTAACATATATGGTTTTCTAGGAATGTCCTCTTGGCTATCTTAGGCCACCCTCTACCCAGACCGCTGCTTTTTGTGAATACAAGGAACCTTGCTACTGAGAGCTCAGAAACATTTTCAGTCATTGCAAAGTCACTCGTCGTTACAGCTGGTGTCCCAGCAACTAAATCTTTGTCAGTTAGGCTTAAGATAGTTTTGAAAACAGAACCTGGTATTCTAAGTCTGTTCTGTGGCTTTTTGAAGATCTTATCCCATGTGCTTATTTAGGATGCTCAGAATATGAATAGCCATGAATTATGAATCAGAGAGCTGAAGAGAACTGTGATTGTAGCTGGTCCCTATATGCTCTGACAGGCCAAGAGGCAAGGCATCTGACTCAAAGAGGAGAATTTGCTCCGCACACTGAAACAAACCAGGTGACAAGTCCTCCATAAACAATTTGCCAACCTGTGTCATGCATCATGTGCACTGAAGTCCCCAAACGTAGGACAAATCAAGGATAAGCTGCAACCTTCACTTTAATCTCTTCTTTTCCTACTTCATATGATAACTGCATTAGACTACTTTATGTCAAAATTATTTATGTAAGTAGTTTAAGTAGTTTCAAAATAATTCACCTGGAAGAAGATTTTAATGCCAGATGCTAAAACAAAAACATTGAAGACAAGCACCTTATCTGCAACAATTTTATATCTAGTTACACATGCACAAACCAGAAATGCCTCCACAGAATTGAGTACAATAAATGGAAACTTACAGTTCAGAAAAGATTACACTGAGACACCTACTGAAGCTTGCTACATTCTTCAAGGTTTTCTGTCTTTTTAAACCTGGAAAATATGCCTGATTTTCTATTTTCCAGTAAGGTCCCTCCCAAACTTGTGGGAAAAAAAAAAAAAAAAAAAAATTATTTACAAAGCCCCCAAAATGTGGGAAAAAGAGACATATTATAGTTTACAGGTAAAGAAAAGCTTGGATCACACTTTTTAAAAAATGTGTACCAGTTTAAAATAACTTTCGATGAAAGGGTCACTTACTGCAAGAAGGGCACTGCTTAAAATTTAAGCAGTCAGTAATGGGAAGTGACAGACCTCTAACAATTTAAGTCTTTCACAGTTGAATGAATCTGCACTGACAGCCAGACAAGGATGTGCTAACCTACCTTACCAGAATCTTGGCAATAGCTGCATATGCTCTGCCCAGGCCAGCAGAATCACAAAGTGCTGTGAAGATTTTTACAGAGGTCTTCAAAATCTGTGAAACAGGAAAATAAAATCCAATAAATACAATGCTAAGAATTTCCATTTTTTTTCAGTCTCTGTGTGCATAAGAAACAGGAAATTGAAATTTTGCTACCTATATATTTCTTCTTTAATTAGCTGTAATGGGACTAGGTTTTTGATCATTACTTATAGTTGTTTGAAACTATTCAATAATTACAAATGAAAAAGATACAAAATGCCTGTATTTTGGAACTTTGCAAAAACCAAAAAGATATTACCTGATTCGCAATATATATTTCCTTATCCATAATTTAAAAGATTTTAAGGGGCTGTGCTTTTATGAATTTCTGTTAATCGATACCTTAAGATGGTATCCTTTGCATTCTCAGTGTATTAGAATGATAGGCTGATATAAAACTTAATATTATTTTTCTTTCTTTAAACTGTCATACGACAACTTTTCTTAGTACAATTCAGATGCTCAAAAAGTGAATAAATTATAGTTTATAAATTTAAACTATGTTGGCTTAAAATACTGTAGATAATTTTGTTATTTTTATGACTAATTATTCAGGCACACAAGCAATTTGTTAACATTCATTTGGAATGCACTGTATTATCATGACCCCTCCCATAACTGAAGGCTTACAGCTGCTGCATAAAACCATATGATCTTAATTTAATTTAACACTGACATCACCTGTATTACATAATTTCTCTTTTCATCCATTTTTTTCCAATGGTGATGACAAGAGTGCATATAAAATTAAATCCTATTCTTTCCTGTCTCCTCTTTTTTGCTTGACCCAACCTATTACACACATGAGAAAACAGGAAATCTCCAAAGACTATCTATGGAAATCCTTTTTGCACATTTCCAAGAAAGGAGTAGTGAATGTCATTTACCAGCTCTGAAGGGGGATGGGAGATGCCCAGGGACATATGACAGTATCTTGCATGCCCCAAGATGCCTATTTATACTGAAGTAAAAGATAGGGCATTTTCTATTAAGACTGCATTCCTTGTCATTGGCAACATGCATAGTTCCAAAGAAGACAACTTGTGTGTGCTAATGCTACAGATGTCACCATTTCTGTCACTGTTTCTACTATTCAGATTTCCTAGTTCTTGAAGGATTTTCACTACATGCAGGAGTATCCCTGGACAAAGCTCTTATTTTTTAGTTATATAAGTTCTGTGTGCACAAAAAGTAACATTTACTAATGTGCACTGCACTATTTATCGTCCTTCAAGTACTTTCATTATCAGTTATGCTCTCATGTACATCAGCATTGCATCCCATACTTGAAGGTCATTGTCAATTGAGTTATCAATGCATAAGATATGACAAAAAGAGAGTGCTGGCACCTCATTTAGGAACTTGTCACATCAGTTTAGAAATCGCCCTAAACTGAATGCATACTCAGAGTTGTCAAGGCCTGCAGCGTGTCCTTCTAATAATCCAGGCTGGTAACAGAAATGCACACAAATGTCTAAAAAACAGTTATTGATTTTGCATTTAACTTGGAGGACCTACAACATTTGTTGTAATAATCGTGCCCATATCAGAAAACCTGCCATAAAAGTGTCAGAAGGTTTCCAAAATTTTATGTACTGGACTGAAAATCACTCCTACTTTAAACTGGCCTCTGCAATACTAAACTAGGACACAGGGCCTCTAGTGGTTAGTATCTAGCACAGAAAGTTTACTTAGGCACCTAAGGCTTAGGCTGCTGTACTTTTTTTCTATCAAAGATACCACAGAGCCTAAAAAGTACAGATAAAACCAAGGAAAAACGATAGCCAGAGTAGCTAATGAAAAAAGTTGGTTCACTGGATCTCTGCAACAGCTGCTAGAAAGAAGTGAGTAAATAAATAAATAAAGCCACTCATTCATATTGATGAAAAGTGCTCATTTTGGTCCCAGGTTACTACTACTCTGCACAAATCAGGTGTCTCATTCTAAATAATGATGAAATAACAGTAATTAAATAATCTACATGATAGGGAGGAAATCTTGATAAATTACAATAGAAAATGTATTCTTTATGTCTGTATTTCAAATAACTCCTCCAGCTTCAGGTACTATGTAGGGACACAGAAAGGGACACATTCTTGATGGAAAGAGCTGTGTAGTGCCCCTGTATGTTACAGTTGCCCAGTATCCATTTAAGTGGAGGAAGAGGAGCCTCCTCATCCATGGTGCATGCCTTACCTTCAACATTAAGGATAGAAAAAGAGGAGGAGGTAGGGCAGGATAAAATGACGGATCAACATGTAAGCATTAGAGGATTTCACCCGAAGTCTCCTGCAATTACAGCACACTTTTAATTTCCATTTAAAATGAAAAATTATAAAGCTTGCATGCTGGCAAATCAAGCAGAATTGACACAGTGATGTCTGCCAGAACTTGTAAGCAGCCTGAAAATAAATGGACATGAAAACTCTTTTGTTTATTTTCATGGGATATGAATAACCAGTCCATCTAACTGGGTTCTTATGAATACCATATAAGAGAAGACGTGCATGTGGCAAGAGAGTATTGAGTGGGCATGGCTGGGCCAATCATCTACTAGCTCTCTGACAAGCGGATAAATATTGGGAACATGTATCATTTGGATCTAATGGAATTTATAGGCTCCCATGAATGTTTTTCTACTTTGGTCTTTTATATATATTTTGGCCAATCTGCGCATAGGACAGTGACATCCAAGGAAAAGGTGGAACACGTCAATAATTAATGCTGAAAACTCCTACACAAATGTGCAGTTTTGCTATATTTGTAGTTTTAGAGAATACAACTGTCATTACACAAACAAAAACAATGGAAAAATTGTTTTAGACAACAGAACAAAAGTCTTCTTATTAATGTAATATGCTTCTGCTTCAGTATTCTATGGTAAATATTGTGCATTAAAATGTCATCTTGGTTATTTTCTTCATGTTAAGGAAATGTAAATAAAAATATATAATAGTGTGTAAAGAGGTATTGAATGAGACTACATAAGAATCTATACTGGTAATGTACATTAAAAAGAGTGGGTTTGGGCATTACATAGATCTGGCTGAATTTCCTTCTCAAAACTCAGGCAAAGTTTTCAGAGATTTAAGGTTACTGAAGGGGCAAAGTGTCTTGTTTTTTTGGTGGTGGTGGTGTTTTGTTTTGTTTTTTTTTTTTTTTTTAAATTTGCTATTTACAAAGAGTTCTGAGGAAGGAAGCTGTTGCAATAGATTTATCCTGATCATGCTAGGCTCCATTATAAAATTTCCATACTGTTTCAAGGAGAGTTTGATACTCCTAGCAACTAGTGGAAAAAGTTCATTGTATATGCAGTTGAACAGATTAGAATAATGTACAGTTCTTTCTACCTCTAAAAAGAAAAGTGTAAGTTAAGTTTAACAAAATAAAAATTATAAAAACTGCACTGATTCTGGTCATGAATTTGTTTTTCGCTCTATGTGACCAAGCACACTGACTGTCTCAAACTTCCTACTTCTGTGGGTCCGCAGTAGAAATACTGGTTAAAAAACCAAATAAAATGAAAATCAAAGTCTAATACAGAAATTAACAGTGGGTTTCAATCACTTGTTCTCATTCAGGCAGGATGTGGGAAGGTGGCAGGGTGAAGACTTCAACTTTGTCTTCCACATTACAGACAACTGTCCCACATGCCATCCACTATTATTTTGGTGTATGCATAAAAAAAAAACCACAACCAAACAGATGTATGTTTTATGGCTCCAAAACAGAAATAAAAAAAATCAGGAAGAATCGTACAATTTCCCTTGTTTTCTTGCTTAGCACTAAAAGCTGGATGCAGGTGCACCTGGAAGGAGGATAGCTACTGTGGGAGCATCTATTTACAAAATCAACTCTCTTCCTGGGTCTTTGTAAGTCTACTGTGGCTACAATTAGTCACAGTGTAAAAATAAAGTAAAGTAGCAAGCTCTACTTAAATCCTCAAACTAGAGCCTATTTATGGTGTAGCTCTTGCACTAATTCTCTAGATAGTGGTGAATTTCATGTTTACCTCCTTTGCCAAGAAAAATATTAGATCTCAGGCCCAGATTTGCTTCTCAGTTATCTCAGCATTATGCCAGTGTGACCCTCCTGGGGTTACTCCATTAATATAAAACAGATACACCAGCTCCTCCCACAAGACTCCCCCTCCCCAAAATCCCACCCTTATTTTTTATTGTTGTCACACCTGTACTTCTTTATATGTACATAAAAACATGCACACACCTCATTGGCATACACTAAGGACTCGGACAAAAGAACATACATAGGATGTGCTAAACATTGATACATCTGGGGATAATGGACAAAAGAGTAAAAATCGAAGGTATGAATTTATGTTGAATAAAGAATGTCTATCCAACTCAACACAAGATTAATGCTACTACCAGTATTTCATTATTTTGGTAAAATACATTCCTCTGACAAAAACATGATGGGATAATATTGATTTATAATACTGTAACTTTAAAAAACACAGGAACATAGTTCTGCTCTCAGCTTTGCACTTGATATTGTTGTCAAACTTTATTGGAAAAACATTTATTTTGATTTCTGAAAATCTAGCTGTGTTTAGCCATTTCACAGCTGGTGACCAGTAAAGATGCTTCTGCCTCATTTACAGATCTTGAACATGAATCAGACAATCAGCTGGAACATTAGTCAAAGAGATCACGAGCTAATGATTTCTGACAGGCACTGCAGTAACAGGCTAAGGCCCAGCCTAGCTAGCAGTGTCTGACAATATTCTGGAGCCAACAATAGGTGTTGGTAGACAGACAATGCAATTGAGTGAGGCTACTAGCCTCATACCACTTAGTATCTCTTAAATACTTTCAGAAAAAACACACAGCTCTGACAGTCACTAAATAATCACTTCCATACAGTCCAGTGAAAATAAAAGACAATAGAACTGTATGCATAGGCATTCTGCAGTTCAGTGAAGTCTCTCCCATAGCTCCCCAAGAAATGCGTATTTAAAAATGCCTAAGAAGTGCTGTCTTTTTTACCATAATTTGAGTGGCTAAACGCCTGTGGCCATCCTGAGTAAGGTCAAAGAAGAGTTTCACGATACAAACCCAGATGTATTCTTATTTTGGCCAAAACACAGTGTGAGTAAGGTTGGACAGCAGTAAGAATGTTGTATAGTTCATGTAATGTATTGATTACAATGAGCAGAGCTCATTGATCCCAGGAAAATAACACACCAATATCAACTGAATGGCAGGCCACACCTAATTAAATGCTAAATGTATTCAGGCACAGTGAGCATCCAGGGTAGAAGCAGTACAACATTCTGTCTGCATGCTCACAACTAAGGGATACTGAAACTGGGTGCCATGCTGAGGAAACAGGGAGTAGTCCCTGATCTGCCAGAACTGTTAGTTCTCTCTTTTCCCACCACTGAAACTCACCAACTCATATTCTGTAAATGTGAATGCTAACTCCTTGCCCTTAGCCACATCCAATTAGACTGGACTGCATTGTTTTGATAAATAAATGGAAAAAAATCAAACCAGAAATGTAAAAACTTTGTTCCTGCAGAGATAGAAAGAATTTGTCTGGAATTGGCCAACCTGGTCTGTTCCAGAACTGCTATTCCAGGGACTTTAATGTGGATATTTGGATAATGCATAGCATAAGCATGCATGTTGGAGCAAGGGAATCAGGGACAGCAGGATGGGGAGGGATGTAGAAGAATCCACCCAGAAGTCTGGCAAAGTCAAACATCACAGTGGAGCACCCTTGTTCAAGACCTTCCACAGGCTCTTGCTAGGTGCCTATCACTAAGGTGTTGCTTGGTTGACACTCTCCCTAAGGGGTAACAGCTTCATCCAGTCCACACTCTCCCCTCTCCTGTTATACTTGGTTATCAAGTGCAATGTTTACCTTGATGCTCTATAAGCTTGCATGGCAATACATGCTTCAGGTTACCCATGTGTGCACCTGTTTGAAGGATTAAAGAAGGGAGACAAACATTTCACTCATTCCTTAACAGTCTATCAAGACAAGACCTAGGGTTTTTGCCTGTATCAAGTCTTACTTGTATGCTTTGTGTGATATTTAGAGTATGTACATTTTGCTTTGATTCTGAATGGATATGTAAATACAAGTAACTAATTGAAAAAGTTCCTTTCCCCAGAGACATTTCAAACTTCTGTTGGCTTCCACGTGGTCAGAAGTTCACCCTGTATGCTTCATTTTGCTGCACAGGAAAATTAAAAGAGATGAAATGTACAGATGATTAAATAAATGTTAACTTTTGTTCCCATCCTTCTTATTTCTTCTGTATTAGCTTACATATTTCTGTTTTAATTCCGGCCTCCTGTGCCACTAACAATTATATTAATTCTGATTCTCTACACCTACAACTTTGTAGGAATGCAGTGATCATTTTATTATTTACTATACTTCATTAAAAATATTAAAATAAATAATAAGTTAAAAAAATATCAGCCAGGTCCTTCAGAGCAAAAACCTATGCAAATGTCAAAACCAGTTTGTTTTTTTTTTTGTTATCATTGTACAATTTGAAATCTTTACTGCAAGAGACATTACTCTAGTAAAGGTTGTTGCAATCTTTATTTAGTATGGGAATGTAATGTTTTCCAAACCAGCCATCGTTGACGTATTTCTTCAAAATAAAGCACGGCTTAACAGTCTGGAGTGAAGAAGCTTCATCTGTTACCCTTTAACAGCAATATAAGAGGAAAAAACAGTTTATGTATCCTTTCCATCCTGACAGATGTGACAATAGCTGGAAACACTGTGCCTGCCAAGAGCTTTTATCAAGTATGTTATAACAACTAGTAATAAGTGTAAATAATAAATGGCTACGATCTTATGGGAAACGGTGGCAATACTAAACAATTTTTGGTGCTTGCTGATGGGAGTCTGCTAGTCTTGGAATTCCCTGGCTTCCCAGTAGAGTTTTGGCCTGACAATAAACAACAGTTTAATACTTTATCTAATCCCAGCCAGGAGGTAAGTTCAACAGCAAGCTTTTGCAGATGTTCACATCCAATAATCTATCCATAATTGATGAAACAGGGAGGTCAGATGTAATGGTTGCTACTATTCCAGCAACAAATAAATGGTTATTGACAAAACAAGGCAGTGTGGCGCCGAGTGGTGAGCAGTGACAAGCATGAAACAGTGCTGAGACAGAAGTAGTGATGTGAATACAGCCCTTCATCTTGAGAACTCCTCAATGTGATGTGTGGCATGAGGGCCACTCTGACACATAAGCAGATGGAGGTGACTTGTAAAGGAAAAATGAGATTCCGCAAGTACATAAAAGACAAAGGCAGAGGCGGAGAAAGAAACAAGGAGAAAGGGGTGGACACGACTGGAAATTTGGGTAAGTGCAATAATGTGAATTGTTCAGAAATGTTTTTGTATAGCAGCACTGTGATCCAGATGTCTGGACTGCTTTTATCATGCTGTTGTGTCTACATGAATGTACCTGGCTGTCAGATTGCTGTAGCCTCCTAAGACATTAATATCATACCATATGCACGTGTGTGCTTAAATGCACATTACTTCTTAGACAAAGCACCTATAAATATTCTGCTTCGTGCTTATTAATATCTTTAGTCCACCCATGAACAGATATTTTTAATTACACAAAGTTTTCCTAGCTAAAAGCAAACAAACAAACCCTTAAATTTGCATAACACAATGGAAAAAAACTGCAGAGATAAACTAGGAAGGTATACAACCGATATAAGTCAGTGAAACCCCACTATTTTTCTGCATACCTATATGGAAGTTAAGGAAAAGTTCTCATTCAGCTGAAAACCTCATATTCTTTAAGTTTTAACTCATGTAAGAAATGTAGTAAGAGGATTAATAGACTGTTTTTATTGACTGAATAAAACTTGAGTCATTTACATGCAAATAGACACTTGAAATCTTTTGCATCCATTTCAGTGCTAAAAGATAGTATTTTTGCAATGTTTACTGTGTAATATTCTAATATGAAAAACAGCAGAATGAAATGGTGGCCATTATTGCTATATGTAGTCATAAAAAGATTTCAGACAGAAATATTTTAAATATTAATATTACTAAAATCACTTAAAGCACCAAGGAATGTTAAATCGATTTATTTAGAAGTACAATTTATTTCACACTTTGCTACCAATTCTTTTGATCAGCTCTGAAATAATACATAAGCTGAAAGCAAAACAGCAAAACAAATTGCTTCTAGCAATGAAGCAGCAAGCTCTAGGTTTTATACTGGCATGCTTCAGTGTTTTAACTTCTCAGGTTATTTATCTATCAAAGGATAAATTTTAAATTCCTTAAGATCTGATGCCCGAATCAAGACCTCCCATTCTCCAATCTAGCCATCGATGGTTCTGATCAAGCAAAGCTGTTAAGCATTTGCTTACACCTGAATATATGAGCTGTCCCCTTGAAGTCAATGGGAATAACTGAATTGAAATTTAAACACATATTTAATAAGTAAATTGCTGTAGCTTGAACTATACCAATTTGAGAAACCAATCTAATTTTAAAAGCCTTACTTTATAGAATTTTTTTTAAAGCCTGTTCATTTGAACAAAATTATACCAAGGAAAACAAACCCTCCCAGATTATGAATATATTTGCATTTAAGTACTGAAATTCCTGAGTTTGTACAGTGTGAGTACAAATGTTTCGTTTCTCAAAATACATAAAAAGTCTAACTTCCCTAAGTATATTATCTAACAGAATTAGAAAATTTCTTATACAGTTTTTCAGCCATTTGCTACAGCCCTGGGTATAATATGTGCAGTTTCACTAATGGACATACTACTGACAGTTCTTAAGATCTCTCACGCTATTGTTTCTCAGATAATATAAGCTACGAACTAAGACATGCTGTGACTATCTCTTTCCCTCAATTATATACACCATTTAGATTCCAAGGTTTAGCACACCTAAGCTAGAAATCCAATACAGTCTAAAGTCCATAAAGTAAATAACCTCTATAACATACAGCTGTACTGCTTTGTCTTTTTTGTTCCTAGCCTGTGGGAATGAAATGAGTGGAAACTTGTATACCAGCAGTTATTTAAAAAAAAAAATGAGCAAAACCCTATATTTTATTAGCTACTCTAAAATAAAGTTTCAATACAGTAAGTGGAAATTGTCTGCCTAAATCACATCTTTTAACTGACAGAAGGCAGTTAGAGTTTTAGAAACCTCAGTCAGGGCAAGTGGACTAATTGTAACCTTATATCCCATAAAACAGACACTATAGCTGTGGTCACAATCTGGCTCCTACCTTGCCTGGGAAAGCATAAGGAAGAGCCATGTCCACTGGCCATACCTAGCAGAGAATAGCAGAGATTGTTCCATCCCGTCAGCTATATCAGAAAAGGCAGGGCCAGAGTGAAGGCTCCATGATTGCCAACTGCTCTGCCTGCCACGCCTTGGTGAAAAATAGATGCAAAGGTATTTTTATTCCCTTGCAGAGCAGGTTAAGGAGTTTTTATGGCTTTCTCCACAATGTTTCAACATCAGAGCTAAGCAAGCCTCCAGTAAGGGACAATTTGCTTCTTTTGAGTTCAAACTTAACAGCTGGCAACAATTTCATGGAAATGATTCAGAGTCGTACAAAGAATTCTCTTGATCTTAGGATATCTATTGTTATTATTAATGCAGAAGCATGTAAATATTCTTATTAATGTTGCACTGTAGCCCCCTCCAGTTCTTTTGCAAACTCATACAGAGAGTGTGTGTGTGTAAGTGCATGCGTTTATAAGGTAATAATAGAAGTTGTCATTTTGTAATAGATATCCTGAGTTAAAATCTTACAAAAAAACAGTCTGAAGTTTGGGAAACCACATTTGATATGTTAAATGGCATGACTTCTAAATTCAGGATGTCTAATATAAATATTTTAAGTAAGGCTACATAAACCTTGTAAATATATATAAACCCAGCAACTTTCATACTGTTTGGGAATTAAAAACAAACATGCAAACAAAACAATGTCCTCCTCGCATAGCCCCCAAAATTGGGGTTTTAAACTTTTTGTCACCAACTCATATTCATATTCCTGAGAATGCCAGTGGTCAGACAGTCTTAAAATTTTGAAAAAGTCTTATAGATTTATCTAATGGAACATGCAGTCAAATCCGCAGCTCACTGCAGTTGTCTTGCTCTTTTGGGATGTATGAATAGATTTAAAATTGTAACGGATGAGATGAAAGTCCACCCATTTATGGTGTTTTGGTAGCCAGTCTTATGGAACATGAGACTCCTGAAGAGTAAGGTTGAAATCAGCAAGTTACGAGTACATTTGTTTTCATTGTTGCTATGGGAAAACGTGGAAATCTGATAATCTGATTTGCTTGACATCAAGTAATAGATTTTTTTACATAGGTAATACTTTTTGTTTCTCATGCTCTAAAATTTTTGTGTAATTTGACTACTGTAATTCTGCAGCAGCACTGCATTTAAGAATGTTTTCTTACAAAGGGTATTCTTGTGGTACATTTATCTTGACAAAAATCCAGTTTACTGAGAGGAGTTATTCTGATGCCATTAACAAAGCAAAATGCAATTTGAACCACAGACTCAAAAGCAAAATGATACCATGTTCCAAGGCAGTTGTAGTGGACACCGTATCACCAAGCTACAAATCTGTGTGGTACAAGAAAAGTACTGAAGGAAAATAGCACCATCACATCTCAGGGCTACTCAGAACATTTTCCCTGTTTTTTTTTGAGGTTTTCAAGAAACTGACTAGGATAAGAAAATGATTATTTAAAGCCAACAGAAGAAATTCTTCCTTCACTAAGAGACTGTTAACTTTCATATCCAAATAAAAAGTTAGATCTTTCTTTCACCTAAGTGCTAAATTAACAACAAAAAAATTAATCGAATGATCAATCACCTCTTTCCTGAAGTTTCAGGTCTTCTTTAAGATTATCAACACAAATGATTTCTAATTTCTTAATTCCATCAGTACTTGGGTCAGTATATTTTGCCCAGGCAAAGTTCACTACCAGTACTAATTGTTCTCACATAATTTTGTTTGTACTATCTTCACGAATGTCTAGCAGCAGTGGGACCTTTCAGAAACATGAAATTTAATCAGTTTCAGAAGTGGCTCACTAATTCTAGACCTTCAAGAAGAAAACCTTTCTCTGTACATAATCTATTGTCAGTGTCATGACCAATCAGAAGTGCCTACCTTCAAAGATGACTCAGTTTTGTCTGTTTTTTTATTCCTCAGATATGAAAAATACAACATTTCTATATAAGTACAGTTTTAAGAACAATTTAAAAATCACTTCAATAAAAGTGAAGCCTCTAGGAATGATGAGACCTTTTCTTAAACTGGTATGCTAAAATGTTTTTTCAAGCACCTGACACCATTTGCTAAGCTGAAAATGTTACACTTCATTACTAATGGCTAAATATCACTTATGGATGAATAAAGGACAATCTGGCTTATTTAAAAGAAGGAAGTTTGAAACAATCTCCATTTAATAGCATCTTTTGATGTGTTTTGCGAGTCTCCATTTAAGTGTTTCTTTTTGTAGTAACAGTAATGAAATCTTAAACCTAAACTCAGTAGTCTACCCAGACACCATTGACAGAGAAGTGTCTTGAAGTTCAGCCTTCTAGCAAAAGCACTATAACAGTTAGCAAATCTCAAAGGAATGACGCTCATTCTTCTCAACTACCTTTCACAATGTTTGGGAGAAAAGAGGATAACATTCAGTTCTTTTACTTGCTAAGATCCTCCTTGATTCACCAAATTCATACATATATATGGGCGTAATCTATATAATTAGATATAATAGATATAATTAGACAAAATGTATCGTGCATACTAATTTCAGAATATCTGCATCCCAGATACATTTACTTATGATCTCTCTAGCTGCATGAGTTGAGACCAACTTTTTGGTTGTTTTGACATAGACATCGTCAGAAATTAACTTTATGGTCATAAATCACCTCTGATTACTTTAATAGGATCATTTCAAATGTGAAGATGTCTTTGTAAGTTCATAAATTTTCTTGATAATTTTATGCCTGTGGCTTGTATATCGTAATTCTGACAATTCATGCACATAGCATTATGTCATAAATTACCACATTTATTTTGGCATGAGTCTCAGTACTCATGAACACTGCCTCTACTATTTAAATACGTAACATATCTGAAACACAGGATTCAATATCCAAAATAAAGGACCACTTAGAAAAAACACTAATGCTCAGACAAGGGATGAGGACTGGAATTTTCCTGATGATTTGGGATGCAACTCTAATTGAAAGAGAAAAAAATCCTTGATGCCCAACTCTTTGAAGCATTCTTGAAAGCCCAGTTAAAAAAAAAATTCCCACATCAAGCATTAGATTACAATACCTTATGCAAGGTTTCTAATGACACAGAAGTGATTTACTTAATACTTAGCTTGTTGTACGTCTGAAGAAAAACAAGTAAACTGTAATTTTATTTTAAAATTAGCCTAGATGCAGAACTCTCCCTGACAAAATCTATAATGTTTAAGATAAAATCTATATGATGTGAGCTATTAATATTTTGTGTCATATTTTGTGGAAAAGCCATTAGGCCTGATTATAAACCAGATGATATGAAAAATATTATGAACATACCACACTGCTATTGAACATAATTAGTTCTCAGGCTTTTAAACTTGCACATACTTATGTTTTTACATCTGAGTAGGTCCACTGAAATCAATCATATATATCAAATAAAATTAAATCAATTTATACAGATTATACACCAAATCAAATTATGTTAGATTACACACCAAGTGCCTAGCAAATAAAAAACCTTCTCCAACAAAACTAGCCCATTTGATACAAAGTGACTGCATATTTTTGATATAATAGGCTGCAGCTTAATCATTTCAACCTTTAATTACTGCATCAGATAATGAATATTTTGAACATATGCTTCTCCACTCTGCTAGAAGACATGAATGAAAGAGAAACAAGTTTATATGCATGCTACTGTGTGTGCATGTTGGGGGAGGGAGTAGCACGCTGAACAGCAAAAGGAACCAAGTGGCAACAATTGGAGGAAATGGTATCTGTAACAGCTGCTCCTTTCAGATTCCCCTAGAAGGAGACTGCCTGAGGTGGACCACAGCACAAAAGGATAAAGAAGATGAAAACTGATGCAAAGCAGGAAAATAACTGCTGAGACCCCTGAGTCTACACCCGAATAGTCCCAAGCTGTGTGGCAAGACCTCTTTAGCATGCTACAGAAGCTGGTGATGAACTACATATTACCATGAGGCAAACTGGCTCCTAGCCGTATTGTCTGCATCTTATGTGTAATGATAACCAGTAGTCCCTTGGGAACAGGATGCAATGATTTCATCTCTGTAAGCATCTGAGCTCCCCTTGGATACAGAGGCCATTAAACTGAGAACAGAAGGGTAAATTTTAGGCAATGATTTCTAATTGGAGAGTGAAGACAACTTGTGCTCAACAGTACTGTCAACCACTGATATTTTATTGCTGTCTATCTTGATCACTCTTAAGGACAAAAGGAACTAAAATTTTACCCCTTTTCTTAGTCTCATAACATGCGCTATATTTTCTGAATGAAAGTGCTTCAAAGGTTTCTTATGTAATATTATTGGAAATGCCATCATATTAGGAAATGCCACTGTATTATATATATAATATATTACTTACACTGAAAAGTATTGGTATTTTCATTACTGTTAAAATAACATTTTATACTCTTAACATGATGTATCATTTATGTTTTGTACTACAGAGACCTTCTTTCCCTTTTAACAAAAATGCACATTGCTTTCCTTACCTGTCAGGTGTTTTTGTAAGACTAAAAACAATAGGCACAACCTATTAAGTATATACTTTAAATTAATATTAGTACATTAAAAAATTCAAGGTTTCAGAATCTTCCTTAAACAAAACAGTAATTCTGCACGTGACAAGAAAAAATGGAACTTCCAAATGATTGCTGTAACTTTTTGGCAGGAGGCATGGAGGAGCAATGAAGGGAAAGAAGTAGCTATAAAATATAAGCAAAATGGGTCCTGAGGAAACAATGCCAGGACACCTAATATTTTTGACACTTTCAAGGGTAGTTTGATTCTTTGTATATCATGGAGACTGTGCAGTCTTGTTCATTAATTAATTTCTCCTCTGATGGAGAGATCAAATATGCATGCAGCCTTCTTTATTTAGAACATTTGTTTATCTTGCTGCTCTTCATCATTCACACAGCTTATTGTGACTCTCAGAAACAACAGAAAAGTTGATCAGGTAAGAATGCTGGCACACTTGTCAGTCAAAAAACAATACAGATAAACTTTAGTACAAAAAATTCTAGTCTAATCTGTCATACTGTATTCCTGGAAGAGATCAAATATCCTCTTCTCATTGCTGTTGTAATTATTAGATATGATTTTATAAAATTATATGTAGCTTTTTAATTTTGAAATATTTTCACATTCAGCTTCAGGCTTTGACTGCAACTGATGTGAGAACAGGTTCCCACTTTCCAACATTCAGTTGATTTATATGGAAGATAGGCCTATCAGAATTGAAGAATCATGTATAAAGATTGTCAATAACTTTTGGAAAAATCATATCACAAATCAATAAAAGCATGTAAGAGGATATTTCAGGACAGAAATCTAGAACCCCTCCTACACTGTACAAGGCAAGCAAGCAATATTGAAACGCAGGCTGAATTCACTCTGTGACTTCTATTGGTCTATTTCTGGGGGAAAAAAAACCCCAAACCATCACAACAAATAACCACAAAGAATAACCTGTATAACAGATGTTTGTTAATAAAATACTGAGTCACTGCAGTTAAAGGAACAAACAGAAATAGAAATAGTAAATATCCAGCTGATTAAGCTCAATAATCATGGATAAAATATTCAAACAAATTAATTTTCCACACGTTTGAAAGGATCATGGAGGACTGTGACTTCTCTGATGACTGGCACAGACAAATCAAGTGGATGCTTATCTTTCCTCTCACACTGACCTATGATAAATTAGAGGAACCCTCCTTCCAGACTAGAATTCCACATGTAGAATTCTCATTGTCTTAGAATTATTATGTATAGGAGGCTTAAGGGAAAGATGAGAAGAGGAGCTTGAACTCAAGTATCAACAGAAGGGATTGCATCAGCACTACAGTTTTTCATATGAAAAGCAATTAATATTTCTTCTAAATTCCTCATGTTCTGAAAAGCTCAACATGTGAAATGATATATTTTTAATTGTTGCTCACAAGTATGCTGTATCAAACTAGCTTGGAAAACTGGTCATTTATACAAAAACCTAGCTAAATAAAAACTCTCTTATACATGTATGAATACTGGAAAAGGAAAGCTAGTCACATATAACCTGAATTGTCAATTTATATTATTTCTACAGATCTAAGCATGGAAACCTGGACTCCATCAGCTCTGGAATTTATTGGAACCATAATTGCTTAAGCCACATGGATCCCGGTCTACAGAACTAGATACAATTATGAAAGGTCCGTGAGCCAAGGCCCTCCAAAATGCCTAAGAAGATGCCAAGGAGGCAGAGAAAGGGATTGGGAAAGCTAAAGCAACTTTAAAATCAACTTACTGATAATGCTGTCTGTTGTTCTCCAGCAACATGATACGCTAAACTTAAGCAATATGCAGCTTCTCCTTCCATCTTCATATCACCTCCTAAAGAAAGGATTAAAGTTACAGTTACCAGTGTAATCTGAACAAAATTACATTAGTACGGACAGTTCTTGCAGGTTCTTAAATAACATACAAACGATTAAATACTGTAGTAAGTTCTTCCTTCTCCTTACCCTTGCCATTTTTTTCTTTCCAAAAATATATTGTAGTAATTAAAAATAGAGGCTATGGAATAAACAAAGTTCAACAAGAAAGTTCAACAAAGTCAGAGAAAAATATCTTCCAGTAGGTAATGCAGCACAATCAATTTAACATGCTGTAATGTTCTCTGTCATGAATTGTTTAATAATACTCACAGTGTCTTCACATTAGTAAATCATAGTAGCCTCTCTATATATATTCATATATAAAATAAAAGTAGCTAGAAATATATAATACACCCTAATATATATAAACACAAAATATGTTGACCCATACTCTTCGCTAATGTGAATCTTAGTGAAACACCAAGAGAGAACTATCAGTAGACCAAGTTCATATTTCTTACTCTTATGGCTATTTTGCAAGCTACTGTAGGCTAGAATAGCTAAAAAAGGGATAACTTATAGTTGCAAGCAGCAGTCAGAAAATTCTGCACAGGAAGTTGCTAAATGAGGTGCATCACACTTTTCCCTGCCAGGTTTCATTTCACGAATACTGATCTAACAAACACTGCTTGCTAGTCTTTTTGTATTGCTCCCTCAATGCTGAAATTGATATAGATTTCAATTATATAAATGCTTACTGTATCACACTATATTCAAAAGTTTCCCTCCAGAACATGAGTATCCATAAAAAAAGTGTAGATGAAATGATATTAAAAATAGCCAAAAAGCCAGTCTTTCTGTTGTTCAATATCCGTCTGCTCAAATAAAATAAAGAGCGGAAAATCAACATGAAGCATAACTGCATATCAAGATATTTTGTAAAATGCATAAATAAATACAGTTGCAATGAAAAGGGAGATTATCTACTTAAAATTGTCAGGCTAAAATTCTTTATGTCCAAACACACAGAAGCCTACATGTAGTTCTGGAACTCTCTGAATGTTATAATTGCTGAGGCCATAGCAATGCTCTATCTATAGCACTTCATACATTACATAAAATCATGAAAAGCCTGTAACTCAAAAACCTTCTAGTCTTTTCCAATATTCAATATCCCTTAAAAGGCTTAATGAGGCAAAAGGATACAGCAATACAGTTTCTCAGAGGAATAAGAAGTGAAAAGTTGCTAGGGATATAAAAAACTTCCTTCCTCACTTAAGAACAGTCTGAAGTGGGTAATATCTAATCCTAATTCATAAAATACATAAACACAGATGATGGTCCAGAAGGACAGAAAGGATGTTACAGATGGCAGCCAGAGTAAGTTTGGGTTTAACTAAATTGTTAAATATGGGCTTCATAGATAGTGGCTATGGTTTTGGAAGGGGAACTGGAGAACTTGTCTGAAAGGAACTTCTAAATCTTAAATTTAAAGAGAACAATGGCAAGTATACTGTGCATAGTGAAGGGCACTGGAACATCTGCCTGCTCAAAGTAAGTTTTGGAAAGGTATCAGATCCATTTTGACAATCTTCATTCCCCTCAGTTTTCACTAGGAACAGGAAGAAGTTGATGAGAAACGTCATCAGCAGTCCTTCTAGTTAGTACAGTAAATGTTAGTAGCAGCAGTTTTACTGTAGCTGTGACTTAAGCATGTATTATAGACAACAGCTGCAGAAAAAGCTAAAAGCTTGTATTTGATCAACAGATGCAGCTGGAAAAGATGGAGAAGTTTTTGGGTAAACGTGTCCTTCTTCAGCTCATTAATTGTATTGGCATTCTCAGTATTTGGGTACATACTCCCAAGAGAAAAGATCTAAACAGGCAACTAACAAAACAGATCTACTAATGTGAATTGCAGATGAAAAAAAAAAAGGTTATTTAGTGGTTTAATTAAAAGAAAAAATTAGCCAAATACAATCATATACCCTCACAAATTAAAACATTTGGAATGGAAAAAACTGAATTCTTGCCCCCAAAGTCCTGTTTGGTTTATTTCCCAAAAATTACCACATAAAAGCATTTCGATTTCAAATGGGGTTTTAAAAAATTATCCTCCATGAGATAAGGCAAGATGAGAAATTTTGGTTTTTTAGAATTAGTATAATCAAAGACAATATAATAAAAAACCTGAAATAGAAATAATTCACTGGCACTTTTTAAAATAATAAATGGCAAATTTCACATGGGCTTAGATACCTGAAAGCATGTTCATTTTTTCCAAGAATAACTGCTGTTCTAATAAAGATATTTCTTTTTAGGAACTTGCCTTGGCTTCACTGAATACATTTTACACTTTTCTATAGATTGCTGTGTTATACTATCTACCTGTGCAGTCATATATTTATTTGTGGGAAAACTTATTTTAAAATTTGGAAAATATTTTCACTTTTTGCCGTATTTGATAGTTTAATTCTATCTATCCCAACTACTAGTCAAAGACTGGCTAACAGACTAATGTTGGGCATACATAATTAAATTTTAAAAACTAATGTATCTGGCGATAAATATTGAATTAATATTATATATTAATTGTATGTGCAATTCATATGCAAAATATGCCCCTTAAGGAATACCATGAAAGGCTCTTGAATTACTGTGCATGGAAAACGATGATTATTTGAGACCTCCTATCCTACTTCTGAGAAGCACTCCAATAATCATCTAGGATAATCATCTAGGAAAAGTAAGTCTGTAGAAGTGGACATCCAACAGCACCTTTTGAGAAGCAACCACTATTAAGATTTTTGAAAAATCTGGAAAATTATGTGTATTTTCACAAAGTCAACTTGTAAAATTTGCCATCTCTTTTCTGTTCCCTCTTGCGTAAGAAATGCTCCAGAGCATGGTATTTCTAGCTCATCAACATCTCACATTATATATAACATTCAAATGCTATTCCAATTTCCCCCACTTTTAGACCTATCCACAGATAGACAAAGCTTCATACAGCCATTATCTAGAACAAGAAGGCAATCAGGACTAGTCAGCATGGATTTATAACAGGGAAATCATGCTTCACCAACCTGATAGCCTTACTAGTTTAAGATGACTGGCTAGGTGGATGAAGGGAAAGCAGTGGATGTTGCTTCTCTCAATTTTAGCATGGCATCTCCCATAACATCTTCATACACAAGCTGATCAAGTATGGCTTAGATAAACAGACAGTGAGATAGACTGAAAACTAGCCGAGCTGCCGACCTTCAAAGGATTGTTAAGCAGCAGCATGAAGTCCAGTGGGAGGCCAGTCACTAGTGGCATACTCGGGGATCAATACTGGCACCAATACTGATTAATATCTTCATTAATGACCTGAATGGTGTGACCAAGCATACCCTCAGTGTGTTTGCAGGCAATACAAAATTGAGGAGGAATGGTTGATCTACCAGGTAGGTGGTTGTGCTGCCATTCAGAGGGGCCTCAGGCTGGAGAAACAGGCCAATGGCAGTCTCCTGAAGTTCACAAAAGGGAAATGCCAAGTCCTGCACCTGGGGACAGAGAACCCCAGGCACCAGCCCAGGCTGCAAGCTGACTGGATCAAAAGGAGGTTGACAGAGAAGGTCCTGGGTTTCCTGGTGGACAACAAGTTGCCCATGAGACAGCAATGCGCACCCATGGCAAAGGCAACCAACAGGATCCTGGGCCACATTAGGTAGAGCGTTGCAAGCAGGTCGAGGGAGGTGGTCCTTTGCCTCTACTCAGCACTCTTGAGGTCACCCCAGGAACGCTATGTCCCATTCTGGGCTCCCCAGTGCAAGAGAGAGAGGGACACAGTGGAGCGAGTCCAGCGAAGGGCTGCAAAGATGACTAAGGGACTGGGAGCATCTGTCCTAGGAGGAGAGGCTGCGGGAGCTGGGACTGTTCAGACCACAGAAGAGAAGGCTCAGGGGGGATTTCATCAATGTGTTCAAATTTCTGATGGGAGGGTATAAATAAGAGGGAGCCAGGCTCTTCTTAGTGGTGTTCAGTGACAGGACAAGAGGCAAGGGGTACAGATTGAAATTCCATCTCAACTCAATAAAATAATTCTTTATTTTTAGGCTGTTTGAACAGTGGAAAATGTTTTCCAGAATGGTTATGGTGTCTCCACCTGTGGAGATACTAAAAACTTGACTAGATGTAGTCCTGGGCAGCCTGCTCTAGCTGACCCTGATGACCTCCAGAGGTCTTTCTTCCTACCTCAGCTATTCTGTGGTTCTGTAGTTTTTTACCTCATGTTTCAAAGTATTTACATTTATTAAGATATACAGAAGAAATCTTGTTTTCTTATGATAGAAAACTGTTTTTTGTAGTACTAAATAACTATGCAGAGTGGAAAGGTAGTGATCCAGCAGATAATATCACTCAAAAATTGCCAAATCAATAGTGACTAGCCAATCAAAATCAGTGAACTGAACTTCCACCAGTGACTCACTTTCTGATTATGGGTTCGCTGTTTTATACTATTATTCCTACAAGGTTGTTTTTTTGGAGATAAAGCTTTCAGGAATCTAAAAGATTCTTTGCTGTCAGCAAGGACACATTTCTGCTTTAGTGAGATCTGGAAGTGTATCGATAACATTTGTCTTTGGATTTCATAGGAAATAATCACCCAGTGAAACACTTGACAATTTCTTGGGAAAATCATGGCATGCACATATAATAAAAGAATGTGAAAGTGTTATTTTATACCTACCTTCTTTTGCCATTTTTAAAGCTTTTCTTAGTGTTTTGATGGCCTGTTGGTGTTCTTTATTTTCTAGCATTTTGTCTGCTAGTAATGTATAAATTCTCCAGAGATGTTCACATGCCAGTGAACTGTAAGTGCGGCCTGTCCCATCCTTCCATGTCAAACCCTCTGTTAGCTGATAAAATGCTTCATAATGCTCAGCAGCTTTCATGACATGACCTGAAAAATGTAATTCATAATTACAATCAGTGTAATCAACAAAATTTTTAGAAGTTATTAGCTTATAATAATTTTCTCATTAGAAAGTAAGTTGCAGCCAATCATCTCACAGATTTTTCAAGAATCTTCAATATATAACTTACAGGTCACTGGAAAATACTGCCAAATCTCACAGTAACCAGTAATGTTGTAATTTAAACTTATCGCATCTTAAATTAGCTTTCCTTTGTAGATTCACAATGTTGGGGGGGTGTGATCCCAAGCATGCGAAGTCAGAATTTTCTAGAAAATGCATCTATTATAGATTCATGAATATAGCCTTTGTGGATCTCCTATTTCAAAATAACATCTATGCCTAAATAATCACAATTCAAACTCTTCATCGAGTTTCTTTTTCCATAATGAAAACCTGTGCTGAAAGATTTGAAATGTGGAGAACAGAGGTATAAAAACTGTGGGGGAAAAAAAATCTTTATTCAAATATTAATTGATCAAAAAGAATTATTATGCAAAGTAATTTGTCCAATAGTTACTACTAAGCCAACTCTGGTGAGTTTATGTATTAAATTTACTGGCAGAGCATTAACCACTAATAGATTAACTATTGAACCTGAAGTAATACCCTTTAAGGTCTTCAAATATAAGTTACTCAAACATCCTTAAGGCAAAGGAAAGTTTGAAGATAAAGTTCAATTCCTTTTAACATGCAAGTAGTTCCTTCCTCTCCTCTACCTTCAGCTAGATTTATCTCCATGTATACATGCAATCTAGGAGATTTCCATGCTTTCTGGACAGCAGAAATTCAAAGCCCCTTGAAAGAACAAAAGCTTTTCCTTGTACATAATGGATATAGAAAAACTACTGGGAAGCAGGTAAGATGAGACCATTTACATACATACCCCCCGCCTCTAGTCACAGTACCTTGTTTTACAAAGAATGTTTTATAGCAGGGAGAACTGTGAATGTGCCTCTTCATTCATAAGTGTGTAAGAGAGACAGAAAGAGAAAGAGAGAGAGAGAGAGATGCAGGAACCTTGTCCCATAGATCATCAATATATCAATTGCTATTTCTATTAAAAGCTGAAACAAACCATAAACTACATTTGTTTAGATGTGTTTGCAGTTTACACCTATTTTGAAACACCATTTATAAGAAATGATTACTGTTTTGCAGACTGTTTTTACAGTGCTGCATTCAAATTACAAAAAGAACCAGGAAGGAGAAAAGTTGTTTCCCAATTGTAGGAAAGGAAGGGAGAGATTTTTGGAGAAGGGCCTTTTTAAGCATTCTGAGAGAAAACAAAGCTAGTTCCCCAGGCCTCCAGCTGACTTAGAGGCAGCAGAACAGCTATGACAGATTCCTCTTATTAACTTAATTTAAATTTGTCTTTTGCATATGTTTCCCTTTTATAACCATGCTTCCAACTTTGCAATATAAAACATAACTCTTACCTTTATTAGAATTAAATTTATTTTTACATTAAGCTTCTCTGGTGATTAAAATGAGTTCAACTAAAATTGACAAGCACAAGAAACTTCTCTTTCAAAGAAGCAACTAATAAAATGAGTTTCACAGACAAATCATTTAAAGTCTCTACAACCTATGATTCATGTAAGAATCCCAGACGACATAACAAAAAGTGCTGAAGAGTGAAGTGCCAGGGGAAAGGGGAGACAGCAAGCTTTATTCAGTTACACTCTAGCTAGGGACAGGTATTGGAGAGATGGCCCAAAATCCTGGAAAAAATCTTATTGCCAGAGTAGTTAGCAGATCCTGATAACAGACAGCAAAAGATCTATACATTCTTTCCAAAATATCACATACCTGACATCAGACTGAATGAACAGAAATGCAAAGTGAAATTATCATGACCAGAACAAGCTGTTTAAGGATTCACTAAACCCAGATGAAAACTTTTGTCCATTCTAAAGTGGCTTCCAATTTGAAATTGGGTTTCTGCCTATTCAGTCCAGCTAACCTCTTAGGGAAAGTCCAACTCAGAAGTCAAAGAATTCCAGTTATCCAAATTGCTAAATGCAGATTTAAGATATTAATTGAAGAAGCTGGTGTTGGCTTTGTGACAAATGATGGAAAGTTGAGTTGAAATTTAATGTTAATAGCTAAATCTAGCATTTTCTCCACTTGCATACTTAAAAGTACATACAGACTCCTTCCCGGAATTCTCCCCAAAGTTTATTAATCAACTGATTGTCCTTCTGAAAGGATATTGCCATACATTTACATGATCTAGTTTCACTGCAAGTGTAATGGATTCTTTAGAATAACAGAGTTTGATTCACATGTAACTCAAAAACTTGTAGTAAGAATAGGAAGCAGCAAATGAATGGTATCACCTGGATACGTAATTTGAAGCTGAACACGGTATCTGAGTTTCTCATAAGACTCTGTAACATAATCTCTTAACGGGACACATCATTTACGTAAATAATACGTGCAACCTTCAGAACTATTGTTTAGATTGTTAGAACTATCAGGTATGGTAATTCTTACCCATGCTTCCTCACTTGCAGTACCCCCTTGAGAAAGTTTCTGTCAGACTAGAAATTGAACTCATATATTCCATGTACCCCATAGTTCTTAAGAGTTGACCTAACCATAAGAGCTGTGACCTGACATCCTTTTTGCCAGGTCTCAGTGAAACCTCTTTAGAAACAATCCATCTACATCAAGTTTCAAAATACAAAAGCAATATAATCTTTTTGGTAGTATTCAAATGGAATTAAATTAGATTTGGCTTCACTGAACTACTGAGAAAGACTATGAAGTAAAAAGTAATACAATCTGCTCACAGAAATACCAAAAAGACGCTAAGCAAAAAAATAAAATGTCTGCTAGTTTCCTAAACAAGGGAGAGATATAATTCCTGACCTGGAACCCGTTACATGGCTCGAAATTTGCTTACTGAAGACTCTTTCAAGTAATGCTAGCTATTTGGAGACCTCTCAAATTCATGGAAGGTAAAACATTTTAGACTTTGGAATTCATTCCTCCATCAAAATAATCTGAAATTCATTTTTCTCATTGGCAAATGACATACTGGCCTATTTCTTTAACCCATAATGTATATGTGAACCTCAAATGTTGTGGAAAAATAATGTTTTCAGGGGGGTGGCAAGCTTCTTTGCTATCATGAGTTGGCTCAGTTGGAATTGATTTGGCCAGTGCATTCCTAATTTTTAAACACTGAACTACTCCAACTGTTAGGCGCAGACATAGGTAGATGCTGTCTGAAAATCTTGAAAAACATTAAAAGAAGGTAATAAGCCAATTACAGAACACTTCTGAGAGTAAGAGTATTTTTATCTCACCTGGGCAGTGATAAGGCAGCGTTTTAAATGACTTTTATTATCAACTTAAAGAAAAAAAGAGGAAAAAAAAAGGCAAAATGAGAGGAAAAACAATGACTAGGAAAATAACTTGGAACTGTTTTTAGAAATGTATCTTTTATATCTCTAGGAATTCAAAGAGAAAATCCAGAAGGTATTTCTAGGAAATCCATATTTGAAAAATCTATTTGCAAAATGTTACACAAAGCAGTATAGCTATTTTCAGTTGGCAATAATAACAGCAATTGCATATTTCTTTTCCCACTGCCATGCAGAAATTAGCTCAGTGTATACTAAATGGAGTTTGGGAATCTCTGGTCTCTCTTCCCTGCTTATAAAAGGAACCAAAAAACAGAAATGGAGTCTTACAACATATATACTACCACTACTAAAATATTATAGTTTAATGTAGCTCAGGGCATAACATAAGAAACCCTATCAACAATAGTTTAATCTTAAATATGTGAGGTAAACATTGTCACAATATAATTTTGGGAGTAAAGAATCAGTTTTAAACAATTGTATAAGATATTACTCTGCCACTAACAGTATGAAATTTTAGAAATTACTCTTATTTTCATAGCAGCTACGTATGTATGCACAAAGATTTGTGCTACAGTTTTCAATGAGTTGCTTAGAAGTCAAAAAAATAAATCTATTCATTCAAGCAAAAGAACTCAATGTAATTTTGTAAATACTGGAGAGAAACGTTTTTACATTATCTAAAACTTCCTTTATAATTCCCCTTCCTAAAACCCACTCCAAAAGTATACATTTGTTATATCAAAATAGATATCAAACCAAAAGGGGTATATATGGAGACTACTATTTTGCTTTTTTTTTTTTTAAGTAGAAAGATTGACTAGATATTAACACAAATGGGTTTAAATGTGAAGCTGCCATAAAAGCAGGCACATAAATGTAATTCTCCCAGCCGCTATTTTGATGCACATTTTTGATTCCATGAATATTTTATGAAATGGCCCAAACTAAAGCCATATAACATTCCTGCATTACTGATGCTTGCGCCCGTAAGCTACAAACATTAGAGGCATGATTGAGTGCATTAAAATGAACTCATTCAGCAGTGCATTGATTACTTGAAGGCGGAAAAAAAAAAGAAGTTACTCCCACTTAAGAAAACAGCACACAAATCTGAAGTTTTCAATACTGAAATTAAAGATAGCAAATTTGAATAATGTGGTATTTAATAAATAAAGGCAGTGCAAAACTATCTAGAATTCTCTATATACAGTCCTGACATTAATTAGGTAAGATGTTAATTAGGTCCACAGATTGCTTCCAGTAGTGTACAGGTAATTTAAAATGTCACAATCTGCAAAATGCAGTGACTGACCTGTTCTAGCTCCATGCCTCAGCAATACTGAGAGCACCTAATGATTTCCTTTTCTATCAGCTTGTACATTTACCAATGAAAATAATGCCACAGAAACAATTGCACAAAACAGTGACAGGTCTGTTAGGTACATTTCTTCAGTAGCACTAGTATAAGCAGAAAGCACATTTAGTTCTAAATTGTAAACAGTTGTTGAGGACTTTAGAAAATATTCCACTTTAGCTTAAAACAACAACCTAAAGGAACAATAAAGCTTTATGTATATTATAATATATTTTAATCTAGAACTAGGACATCTTTTGTAATCAGTTATTTCACTGTACAATGTGGACATAAAATCTGCTTGAAGCAACAGTTAACGGTAGCAAAAAAAGAAAATGTTATTACTATTTAAAAGATATAGGCTTACATTTCAGTTTAACTGCTTGAACTACTTGTATTATTTTTAGTTTCCTATGTTCAGTTACCACAATTATGGTAGCACTATTCATGCTGAAATAGTTAAGAATCTGTCACAGTTTCCAATGTGAGCCACTATCTACAGAGGTAAGTCTTTAACAGAGATGTGTTGGGGGTGGAACAAAATGCTCACAAGAATCATAAACCAAGGCTCTCATTCAGTAAATAGGTGAAAGACCCTGGACTCCTGAGGTAAAATTAATTGTACAGAAGTCACTGTGACTGATCTCAGATGCAAGAACCTGAGTTTATGTGCCATCTGCAAAAACAAGACAAAAACTGTGGAAGAGATTTAAGATAAAATTTTGCAGTTCCGTAACACTACAAGATTCCTCTAAAACACAACCAATCATCAGACAACAATCAAGGTGAGTATTATTAACATAAAGCATAAAAAATTATTTTCATTTACTATACACGAACTGATAACATTTTTCAGAAAGATTCCACAGGGAGTTTTAGCAAAATGACATAGGCAGGTCATAAGAATATTGTAATGAACATGCTGGCTTATCATGGGGTTTTCTGACAATTTCCCCAATTTGACAATACACCAGTAGATCTCTCCCTAGAGTCTAAGCTGCTCAAGGTCAACTGAAAGCATGCCTGAGAAGTAGAAGGCTTGAGGACATAAAGGAGAAGGAAGGAGATAAAAGGGAAGTTGAGCATCACACAACCCGAGATATGGTATTGGTGGACTGAGGCTGCAGTGCAAAAAGATGGTATTCCACATTCCCTTGTTTGGGTCAAGAACTGCTAGGCTAATCTTTATTATTGAAGTTTAGAGAACGATATATTATTTCTGCTGACGTTAGTTAAGCATGAATCTGTTGTCCAGAAAGAAAAACATAACTACAGGAATCCAGTGAGCATTAGATCACATATAGTGTTGTCCTCTGAGGACCTGAATTACTTGCCTTAAAGCTCAAATACTCAAAATACACCTATACAAACCTAGAGGGCCGTGCATATTGTGGCACCCAAAGTAGGACTGTTCACAGTATGTTGCATCATTAACACATTATGATATTAAAAGTGTTCTAAAAAGATGTTGCTTAAAGGGTCAACTCACAAGCTAGGGATAATACTAGTTTCTCTGGTTACTTGCCTGTCTGCTCTCTAATCCCTTCCCCTGCTGCTGCCAAGACTACTGAACTGCAAAGAAGGAAGGGTTTCCCACAGGCAGCTGTAATGACAGCTGCTTTGGGGATAGTTTACTGTGGGCCAGCAAGAGAAAAAAACTGTAATTAACTGAAGAGCACATTACCAGAAGAGGAACTGCTGTGAAAAATGTTCTTGTTCTTACAAGAAAGCATGAAGAGTAAGTACAGGAGGAACAGGCACTGTTGTAGGAGACACTGGAACAAATCTCCTCCTCCTGCCTTTTTCCAGCTACTGCACCAGCCACTGTACCCTCAAAATTCTGGGTTAGCTCCAGGCCTTCTTAAGTTGCTTCTGGCTCTACATAAAAATCTCTCAGATTTTCTCTAAGAGACATACAGCTACTCTCTAGACCAATTGCAACTACTCAGAGTAACTCTACAAAGAAAATCTGGTGTCAATTACATGATTTCACCCAAAACTACATGCACACAGACTTCACATATACTTTTCAAAGAGTGTTACAAAATATAACATATGGACATTCATGAAAGACAATAATACATCAGAGAGTGATTTCATATTAAATGTAACCCTTAACTCTGGCAGTTAGAAACATACTTGTAATTACTGACTTGCTATCTGAACAACTTTATGCCACTGATTTTTCCCTTTGCTTTAGGCTTAACTGTGGAAAAAATGTTCATGTTTCAGGCATTTTCACAGAATTTTAGGTCTGAGGTGGAATCTAGAATCTCTGAAGGCTTTGCAACACTGTAATTGCACAAACTGGTTTAGCACCATTTTGCTCACATGCAAACTAGAATAAAAAATGTACTCTTCCAAGATCAGTGTCCAAATACAGGAAAAAAACCTCACAACTGAACAGGTCCCATATGAACATTCCACTAATTTGTCTGTCCCACATTCATATTCAAATGAACCAACACAGAAAATTTTGGTCTACAATTAAAATTCCTTTATCTTTTTAGGTTAACATATTTTATGAAAGCAACATTTGTCAGATGCCTTCTTCTGATTTGTTTGATTATATATAAACAAACACTTTTTGATATATGTCAATTTTAACCTAGAGGAGAACCTTGAAAACAATGTTATACACTAGCTGAATGGCAAGATACCCATTTTAAAGAGAATGCAATTCTTGCTTCACGATAACATTCAAACCTTCTTCTTTCATGTTTGTAAAGCATCAAAGTGCTTTCTATATGCAAAGACTACCTAAGATGCAAAATGTATTCAGGAAGCTCACAATGTAAGGCTCCAGGCTCTGAATACGAGCAGGCCCACACTCAGTGGGATGCTCACACTTCAGGTTTCACAAATATTTCAGTGTTTGTAGGCAGATATCCAAATGCAGAGAGGGAAGGGAGGTGAGAATGCAGTGATGAATATTGAAGAATGGCACACATTTTGCAGTTCTGTTTTTCAGGGCTTGAGGGTTTTTGTTTTTTTTTTAGCTCAATAGAACCAAGTGAAAACAAGTTATATTACTATTTAATCTCAAAGAGTAATATGATCATGATCTTTTAAATACAGAAAGTGACACTGAAGCAGATTAGTTTCACTACATTATTTTTTTTGCTAACTCATGTCAAATGCTTGCCTCAGTTTAAATAATTTTTTGTAGTTTTCACAGCTTCCATTAATAAATTTAATATCAGATGCTCCAGCACTGGAGCTGTTCTGTTGTGCAGATAATCTACTTCAGAAGGATGCCTTGAGTAGCAGCTTGGACTAATGACCTGCTGAGGTCTCTTCCAACTTGAATCATCCTATGATCTTCTGAAGAGTAAGATATATTTTTATTAATAGATTCAGAATGTTTGTTTTACCTATGACTTCTACAGATTATTGATAATGGCTGAGGACATGCAACCCCATCAGCTCTCAGTCCCACTGAGAAGGCACCTCTGGAAACTACCTCCAGGAAAGTTTATGATGACAACTGCCAGTTCAGCTGCAGTAGTCCAAGACCTTGCAAAGCTTTGAAGCAAAAAAATCTGTTAGTGAGCGGGCAGCTTTGAATGAAGCTTCATCTCAGTACTACTCATTAAGCAGTAAATAATTAAAATACCCTGGAAAAGACAGGTAAAATGCAAGCAGCAATGTCAGTAATAGACATGAAAGAGAAGAGAGGGAAAAAGAATTTAAAAAAGCAAAGAAATAATTCATTTGAAGTTTTAATAAAGTTTCATTTGCAGTCTTGTTTAAAGATATATCAGACTTTAGGGATGTAACCTAATTACATTTTTATTCTAAGTTCTATTCAAAGACCTTGGACTTTGAATCTTTAACACAGATCAAACATAGTGTAATTTAGTTGTGGCTATCAATACTTTAAAAAGATCTCTTCATTAAATGTCACAGTCTTATGAATGTGCACATAAAGCAAACAGAGCAACACTTGATACCACAAACATTAAGAATATGATTCTTACACAAGTGTGTATATAAACAAATCACTTGAGTGCTACACATTGTATTCAAGTGTACATAAAATATTTTTTCTAAAATATTTCTAATACAATATCTTTTATAGTTCAATGTAATCAACAGCAAGAATTTTTCAGTAATTTTATGACATATTTGAAAATGAACTTTACAAATACATCATAAATACAATGCTTTACCAAATACCTAAGAACAGAAACTAATTCAAGATTTTTTTTTGCATATGTGAAAACTTTTAAGGAAAATGCAACTTACAAAGTTTAGAATTAGCACTATTGCACTGCTGTGAATATTTTGAAGAGCTTCTCATCACAAAGTAAGAAAACAGACCTGTCCCCAGGTGTTAAATCAGAACCGAAAGATTCTCCATTTGAAAAATTAGGCTAGGAAAATGGCAGTGATGGTGAAAGGATTAAGGAGGTTTTGGCAAACCTGGTTACTTTTTCCTAGTGAAAAGAATATTATTACTTCCCTGTGCTTAATACTAAACCTTTAAATCAATTTAAATTTAAATCAACTGAAGGAAAAGCATGAAGAAAGTTTTTCATTTTCACAGTTATTTACGTTCAAAAGTGAAAATAAGAACCCCACAGAATTCTCCCATGTGTTCTCTTATTCAAAACACCTTCATTGCCTACCAATACCTCTTAAAAAATAAGAATAAAAAATTATTATATGAAGAGTATTCTTTATGAATTCAACAGACCCTCTTTGCTTTCATGTTGCATGTTCAGAAGCTTCTTTCAGACTTTCTTAAGAGTATACTAATTTGAACTGAAAACATACCTAATTTCTATAACATCAGTTCAATACAGTACTTGATAGTTCAATACCAGTAACAACCTTGTAATAATAAGATGTCATTTATCAGGGAACTACATTCTGCACTTGCATGAGGATGAACTCAATTATTTAATAAATGTTTTAAATCTGTCCTCCCCAAGAATCTATCTGGATTTATGGCTGCTTCTGTCTGCCACTGACTGACAGAGAAAAGCATTGTATCTGAAGACTTTATCTCCTAGCAATTTACTGCTTAAACTTTTAAAATTATGCTCTACAATCAAGTTTTTCCCAGCTAACTTATGTATTCAATTCTTAAGCAACCAGAAAAAAACCAATATAACGGCTTTGTGAAATGGCGTAAGCCCAGAATAACAAAGAAGAGTTAGCTTCAGTTGATATGATGAAAATCAATGACTAGAAGTGTTTTAAATGGTCAAACTGGATATGCAGAATTCCATGTCCCATTAAGGAAAGGCTTCTTTCTGTCTCTAAAGTTCTCTGATGTGGAGATAAGTTTTAAGTATATGTCTTTACATGAACTTAAAGTCAAAATTTAGCAACAGGCATATGTAGCCAAAGATATAGGACTTGGAGACAAGTGAGTAAGTTTTCAGGTCTGAACTATTCCTACACTCCTTTTTCTGTAAAAGTTGTTTGGAATAAATAATCACAACTGGGAATAAATCTTAAAAATTAGCAATCTGTGATATGCAACCTGGGGCGAGGCGGGGGGTATCATGATAAAGCAATGATATTTTGTTACTACTAGATATGGTCTGTTATATAAAGAAAAATTAAAAGAATCACATGAAACACACTACGTATTCTCTCCAAACAACGAACAGTACAAAAAGACATTTTTAGGTTAGTCTCCAAAGGAAACAAGCCTGTGTGGTCATCCTGTCCTCCAACTAGATTTGGAGTGAACTTCAACCAAATTTGGTGAGAAGTGATAAGAAGTCTGTAGGACAATAAGTTCCCACCACTTTTAAGAAAATTAGTAGCTTAAGAATAGACATTGATCCAAATCCAAATAGACAGACAGGCAAAATGCTGTACAAATTCTAGTTAGGGCAGCATGCTGCTTGGCCAGCCAGCAACTAAGCACTGGCCAGTCAGCAGCATGTTCACATATAGTTTTCAATTTGTCACAGCACACACTGAATCTTACCAAGTACAAGTGTTATAGAAGCATTCAGAAAACGGTATTGTATAAACATAGAACAAGATGGTAGTTCCTGCTTCAAAGGATATATAGCCTCTAAATCTCTAGAACTGTGACTCTCCTTTAGACCACTGCCATATTTTGACTAGCACTCAGGCTTCCTATGAAAAAAATTACATAGGCATTTATACCTTTAAATAGCTTCTCTCTTTTTTGGTCCACACTATGAAAAATCCCATTATAAAAATAAAGAGAAAGTAAAATTTGAGGCTAATCTTTTATCAAAAATCACAAACTTATCTGGGTATCATTTTAAACCAAAAGAAGTTGCTTACAAAAAGGAATCTCTAACACAGACACAAGGATAGATGAAACCGGAAAGGCCTTGGGTAGCTATTAGCTGGTAATTTGAGTTGCTTTTGTTCCTGAAGAGAGAAATGGGATCCATTTTAGGTTGCTTTCTTCCAGTATTGGACCTACTCTTGTGAATACAACAATATGGAGACTTCTAGATACTGGATATACACCTTACAGTGGAAGCATAACCATATTAAATTGGCACGTTGAGTAGTTCAAATGCAGCAATACTGTTATCAGTAACAGTTCTGCACAGGTAGTAAGGAAGAAATTTATCACTATGCACAAATGTTGTCCCACTGGTTTGTTTTATTTACCAGCTGTTTCTAATTTTGCACTCAGATTATGAAGCAGCACTTTTCATATCTACATTATACAGCACAATAAGGATTTGCTATTTAAGTGGGTTGGGCAGACTTGCAATGCAGATAACAATATAAAGTTCTATTAATGTAGAAGGTACATATGGGTCATCCGTCCCAGAGGTGAATTTTATTCTGGCTATCCTTAGGAATCTTCTTGCAAGAGATGCTACATGTTTATGTAATTAAATCAGAGTTGCAAAATGCACATACACAAAAGCATAAGAAATTTCATAAGCAATTTCAACTTTTGCCTTTTCAAACCTTTTTAGTACTTGATTTTGCAATATTAACATTCTCTTTTTTTTTAATCTGAATATAAATTATTTCTGCCTGAAGGCAAACCAATTGGGGAAATTCTGCTTAAACGTGCATATTTCCTCTGCATAGATACTCATGAATGTATGCTGAGTTTCTCTCAATTATTTATACATTACAGTTTTTAATTGAAAAACACTTGCCATAAACAATTCAAAATACAAAATCAACAATTTCTTAGCAATAAATTAAATAGGACCTGCTAAGAACAAGAAAATAATCAGTTTAGACTTTTTATGTTCCAAAACAAAAAGATGATGTTATGAACTGTTTTTAAGTTGTTGTTTACCAAACATATCTAGCAATTAATACTTAAGCTTCAGAATCTTGAAACAAATGCTCATTAAACTCAATAGGAATCTTTCCACCAACTTCTATAATGCCTTGATCAAAGACTTTAATTTCAACAGTATAGTAAAATGATAGGTATAATCCTACTCCTTGGTCTTAATCCAGATTGTCAAAGTCTGTAAGAACCCTGTGGGGTTTTTTTCCCCACAACAAATTAATTAAATTTATTTACAAGTCCCCTGTGTTCAGTAGGCCTTTCAACCAGAAAAGTTTGTATCAAATTCTAGCATATGAAATAGACTGTATTTTATCCGTGATTACAGATAGAACAATTACAGCTTTCTCATAAATTAGGTCCAATTTATTAATATTTTTGGGGTGGATGTGGAGGGATCAGAAGTGATCAACTCTGGCATGACATAAGCAACAGGAGCTTAACATTGCATATAGTCAAGGCAGAACTGGACTGAACAACAAGACTGAACACTTAAAAGCCCTCCATTAATTTGCAGAATATGGCAGATTTTTTTAAATATCTAAGCTTATTTTAGAAAGGACTAAGGAGATGCTGATCAGGAATTCTTTAAGACTTGCAATTTAAAAAACACGCAAAACCAAAATTGGGTTTATGGATTAGCTGTATGTTATAAGAAACAGTACTGAGATATCTAACATGGCTACTTGCTTTGCATTCTGTCCCTTTCTCTTAGTAGTTCTTCCTGCCTTTAGTCTTTTCAGTCTGTAGGCATTTCAGAAAAAGTATTACCTCCACTTTTGTTGATCCTTATGTGCTAGCAGAATATAAATCTGATGACTAATTCAAAGTCACTGCTGCATTGAGAATAACGGCATAATTTTCACACATCTCACAGTTCTCATACCAGGGGATATGCAGTTTCTGGCATGGCACTGATTTACATTTGGAATATGTTGTGAAAGTTTTATTCATTGGACTCTACTGTGATACTTACACGCTTTCTCAAAACTAGTTATTTCAATGTATCCAGAAATGTTTCTAAGCACTGCAACCACAGGTATGGAAAGGTGCATCTATCTTTGTAAATTCTCTTATCCTTCAAAACAGTGTGGCAGCTTGCAAACTGCCTGTTAGGAAAAGTCCTTGCAACGATCCTAATTACCAAACTGTGACCATGAATAATTGCAGGGCAGGAAAATCCAATTTAGCACAAGCTAAACGCATGTACAGGACTATTAACATCATTTTAGCACTAGCCTGCGCTCCAGTGCTCATAGACATCCCCCTGCACTGCTTAATTTACTCATGCAGGAAAGCCACCATGGGCTGTGAATGTCTACCTTTGCTGCTAACGTCTGAAAGGTAAGTGCTGAGATCCTTGCATCAGTTGAGGGTGGGAGGACAGATATTTATAATAAGATTGTAGTGATGATGTTCTCATTGCTTTCTCCAGAGTTCTTGATGTCACTTTTCCTGTTCCACTGTCCTGCACACAATGTACCACTAGCCTATCTTTTTGTAAGGGTGTGCCTTAAGGAAAGAAGAGTCATGCATCTGTATTAGGAAAACACCATCAGATATGTTAATTAGTCATCTTTAAGCTTCTCTCACAAATGCAGAATCGCTTCACATTAAAATTGAAATGTTGGTATCTGAAATACTGGCTTTAAAGCACTGGTTATATTTGAATGTGTGTGTACATATATATGTCTGTATATAGATGCATACATATATACACATGTATGTACATACACATCTGTATACACACATATTTATACAAACAGCTGTATTACTTGCAATGGCCCTGATGGCTGCTTTTAGAACAAGTACACTTTCAGATATCCGTTTTTATTATGCTTTTGAACAGTATAGAAATATATTATATCTAACTCTGTTATAACCTATTTGAAGCAAATAGCTCCTACATGTACAAATTCCTTGTTTACACTGGACTACTTTTGTTACTGATATAAGTTATCTGAAACTTTGGGATGCATATATTTAGGGTCTACATAATTTCATGCATGATAGATGTTAACCATTTAATAAAACCAGAAAGCACTCAAATATCGTAATGATGAGCGCTAGTAGTGTGAGAACCTATACAAACTAGTACTAGCCATTATGTTTATCAGTACACTCAGACTGTGTTTCTTCTGCAAGATACAACAGTGTAAACCTGAGGTTCACAACTAACTTTAGCAGAATTTATACTAATATAATAGAACTATCACAGATGATGATAATCTTCTTATTTTCTGATACGCATAAGAATGCACACATTTATAATGATTGATATTATTCCTGTGTTTTGAATGTGTTTTTAGAAGTGAAAATTTTTTTTTTCAATTAATTTTTATTAACTGAGATTTTGTCACAAAGTCTGTGCTTACTTGGATGACAAGTAATGTTGGATTTAATGTGAGAAAAAAATATTAAAATATGACATTGCTTTTTCAATGTGTATAAAGTGACATCGGCATGTTTAATAGCTATATGAGAAAATGACTAGTAACCAAACTAATAAAACAATTTATTATCAGCCCCCTGAGGAAAGACAAACTATGGGGTGAGTACAGCTAATTGAAGAGGATCATAACCTGAACAGTCCTATAATAATCAATGAATACCATCTCATTTGGGTGACTTGTAAACCGAGACCTTATTTTACAGAGTTTTTTAAAGAAGAGGTTAAAATCTCATTCTGCAAAGAACTGTGACTAAAATCATGTTTGCTCCAAGCAGAATGTTCCATTTATGTCTGTAGCAGGCTACTCAATTATTATTGTTTTCCTTCCTTTATGTACTGACAGCCACTATGCACTGACAGCCACTAATCGCCTGCATCCAAATATCATGACTGAAGTCTATACTGCCAACACCTCAAATATTTAGCTTTGAAGATTGATGAACATCAGATTATATCCATCCTTTAGGACAGGGACCAGGCTAAAAGTCAACGAACTTTACATTTGATTACACAAAAATTACCCAGCAAATTTATTGATTTGCTTCCAAGGCAAACAACAATCTTTACAAGTACATGTTTAACTTTATACTCGCAAGCAATCAGTCCTAAGCATATATAGACAGCTTCCGTGCACCAGTAATAAAAAATGCACTATTGAGTGAGAGAATTGAAAAGAACTGGTACAAGATATTTACATCTAAAAGGATGCACACATGAATGTCTGTAAGACTAACTTCTCATTCTTGTAAATTCTCCTGTCTTCTTGGCTGCACTATTAATCTGCTGCAGTTACTATAGATATGATGATTTAAGTCATATGAAAGTATCATGTAAATGTTAGGCATCATTCACATACCTACACACATCCCTGTATTTATATAGGTACACATCCATATTCCTATATGTATGTATTAATACACACATACATGTCTATACATGTCTATCTCTTCCTGTATATATGTATATATCCCCATAGGAAGTGGGCATCTGACTCATTCAGTTCACAAACAAGTTAGATTACAGCATTATAAATAACTGAGGAAAAAAAAGACCTTTTAATTTATAAGCTGTATCTATCTGTTCTAATATAAAAAAATAGCATGTTTAGAATTTTACTTATAACACTATTAATACTTGTGCAATTTTATACAACGCCAACTCAACATCTGTTCTTACACTTCTTCTGCAATCAGAACTTATGCTTTAATTTTTCACCTGCTGAAAATAAGTGCATGGAATATATTTGCTGTCTTTTTCTCAGTGGTCCCTCAAAGCAAATCCTACACTTACTCTCTCAGCTTCTTCACTTCTTCACCTCTCTCTGTGGAAAAAAAGATATTTGCAAAAGACAGACCCTAGAGACTCAGTGAAGCTTTACCCTGGGCTGTGAAAATGCACCTTGCTTTATCTCTCCTTACCAATGTTAACAAGAAGCCTCTTTTCTGGAAGTTTCTAATATTTTACAGCAGGAAAATGAAATTTCCCCTCCTCTGAGCATCTGAATGTGTATATAACTTTACCTCTGTGCTTTTGTAATGGGCTTAAAGATTTTAAGTATTTCAACAACTTTTGCTTAATACATCATAAAAGTAGGAAATGTTAAATTTTTTTTAGGGAATTGTTCAATAGATAACAGTAGTGAGTCACACTCAGTATGAGCCTTTGAAGCTACAAACAGATAGGGATGTTTGCTTTTATGCACCTTCTTAAAATTTTATGTTTTAGTAACTGAAGGACCAAGTGAAAAGGTTGCAAAAAATCCAGCAACTTCAATCATTTTATTCTACTGAGTATCACACAGATAACCTAATTAAGCATTTTTCACTCAAAATGAAAATGACTCGGTTGTGACTGCCTGGGCTTTAAGCAAGTGCTATTTTATCTACTGGGAAACTGAATTTAGCTTAACTTCAATTCCTGGAACAATACTGGAATAAATAAATAGTAAAACAGATTATTCCAAAGCATTTAGAAAAAACATGAAAATATTATAGCCAACACCAATACATCAAGAGTGAATGTCATCAAACCAATCTTCTCTTCAAGTTAGTAAATTCTTTCTCACTGTCATATAACTTTCTTGTTAAGCATTAGGGAAGCATAGGTCACCTGCAGCTATTGTTAGGTGGGTGCAAATTGGTTAGGAAATCCTATATAGACATTGGTTATCAGTAGTTCACTGTCAGAATGGAGAAAGGTACTCAGTGAGGTTCCACAGGTGCCTGTCCTAGGTCCAGTTTACTACTTAGTATTTTCATTAAGGATCTGAATTACAGGATAGAAAAATGCTTTTTAAATGTTCAAATGAGACCAAAGTAGGAAGAAGAGAAAGCATGCTGAAGGACAACTTCAGAATTCAAAACACCCTTGACTATTTCTTGAAACCGCCTACAAAACACACATATTGCATTTAGGCAGAACTAAGTGGCGATCCCAGAATGGGGAACAGAATAGCTAGTTAATGATTCTTCAGAAAAGAATTTAAATTACTGAAGATCATGAATTGAATATGAGTATGCAATTTATGCTGAAACAAAGAATGTAGATGTCATACCTGAAAATACGAATAAAAATAAAGCCTGTAAGAAAAGAAATCCTTCCATTTTATTCATCATTGGTATGAACTCAAATTTTAAAACTGAATCCAGCTCTGGGTGTTGCAGGCAAGAAAGATATGGCAACAGTTCAGAGGAAAACAGTGTGAATGACCAACAGTCTAGAAAACACAAGGAAATACTGAAAAAGGTGTGATTTTTCAGCTTTAAGAGAACAATGGAAAAAAAACAGGACATCACCTTTCAATTAAAAAAAAAAAGCTGCAGGTTTTATGTTTTATGTCCAGGATTTTGCTGGGAAATTAGGCCGTCTTTCAAAACACACCCATTCTGTCAGACATTTACCAGAATTACACTATTTTCACAAAATATTTCAATTTCTGTGAATCTTTTTTCTGAGAAAAGCCATTCTATTTGAGAAACCAGCCACAACCTGAGTTCAAAGTTAGAATGGTTTCAACTCACAAAGTCAAACATAAAAACAAAAACGTAATGACTGTACAAATCACATATATTTGAAGCAATGGTTAGGCATCCAGTACACTTGGGAATTAGAACTGGAAGATAGGCTTTATTCTGTTACTTGAGGCTCACTTATTGCTTGTCTTCCCATGACATGAAAGCATTTTAAGGAAACGTAGGAAAACACCTTTTTTATACCCAGGCTGATATACACACACAAACCCCTCTGCCATGAAAGTAATGTATGTTTTTAAATATAGAAACAAGGTTCATCTTGATATAAGAAAGTAATATTTTTTACAGTGAGAACAATCATTCACGGGAACAACCTCCCCAGGGATGTGGTAGAGTCCTCTTCACTGGAGGTCTTCAAGATGTGATTGGACAGGGTGCTAAAATAATTTAACCTAGGCTCCCTTTCCTATGAAAGGTTGGACCAGATGATCTTTTGAGGTCCCTTCCAGCCTGGGGTGTTCTATGATCCTAATTGCTTCTATCAATATCTTTTCTAATTTCAGAGACTCCCAGTTTGAGGATACAGACACATGAATGGAGAAACGGAGCTTGTGGTAAGGTATAAATCTGAAGCAAACACCAAGGTGGCAGTCATGTACAAACAAACTGGGTGCCATTTTCAGTCAAGAGAACCAGAAGGTAGTTTTTAGAAAGAACACAAAAACATAGGCTGTTTTACCCAAGTGTAAGTTGGAGGCAGGATTAAACTGAATTAATTGTTCATACCTCTTAAATCAACCCAGTTTGTGTAACTACAAATGCCATCCTACTCAAACACCCATGGCCTGAGGCAGCTTTACCAGTCTCTTGGCAAAACCAAGCAAAAGGAAATAAGGTCAAACTCAAAGAACCTTTGCACTAAACAAATGATTCCTTTAAACTTGTGTTTTGTTTTTCATCTGGCGGAGTACTTTCAACTGTAGATGGAATGTCAAGAGAGGAAACAGGTCGGTGAATAATTATAGACTCCGTCTTCCTATTCTCTGCTCCAACAATTAAAATTGCAAGTTTTAAAACTTCTTTTAAATTATTGTTGCAAACCAATTTTACATTTAAATACTGTGCCCTGTGATGAAACACCAATTGCCAAATATGACTGTCTCAATGCTGATACAATGTAGCTTTATGATCTCAGTGACTTACCTTGTTCCTCATTGATGAGGCCCACATGTGCATGTGCTTGTGCCTCTCTTTTCCCACCATCAATTTTTATTAGTTGAGCAGTGTTAAAGCATTGCTCATAAAAGTAATTACTTAACCATTTGTCCTCAGGGTCATTGTAACAGTAGGCCAAGTTAAGCTGGCTATCATACACCTCCTCATAGTGTCCTTTAAAAACAAAAATTACAATCAAAATGTTAGATTATCATCAGCTTTCAGAAATCTTACATATTATAGCAATACCCATACAATGAAAATGAAGAGCTTTTATATATCCACCACTGAAATACCACCAAATTCTCCTACGTGTCCACTCAAAGAAATATGATAACGGGAACATTATAACCTTACAAATTAGGCAGAATTGAAAACTTATTTTAGCAAAACCACAATAAATTACTCTCATTTCCGTATGCAAAACCAAAATTCAGTTCAATAAAACATGTAAAACCTGGATAAGACATTGACTAGTCAAAAGAGAAGCTACAGTGAGCAAAAAAAGCACAGTCACTGCTGGAGAAGCATTTGTCTGAGCCACTGAGACCTGAAAAGGCACTGAGAGCTTTCAAAACAGATCTAGGGTAGCAACTGCGGTGATGGAGATAAAGAACCAAACAAAACAGTCTGCAAACACAATCCATTAATTCATACCATTTTAAATGTTCAAAGTAAGACTGACAAAAAAGGCTTTGAGTGTTCATGTTATTCCCATTTTTAGTACGTTTTCATTCTTAGAAATTAAGGACAAATTGAAATTTTACACTTTGCCCTGAAAAAGACAGTTCACCAAGGTATTGCTCTCAGAACAAACGTGGAAAGCAGGAGAGACTCAAAGTCACAAACATCCTTTATAATCTGAAGAAAAAACTCCCACATTTAGTTCCCACTCCTTATCATCTCAGACAGCTAAATGAACACATACTATCCCTAAAATTTATAAAAACACTGAAAGTCCCAAATCTAAGTAGCATTACAAAATTATCAACAAATATATTATTCACAATTTAAAATTACAGAATGAGAGCTTCTATGGAATTAGAGTTATTTATCTCAGAAAAGCACCTTTTGAAAAAAAAATCCACAAAAAATCTTCTTTGGATTATTCCAAAACTGTATTAATTTGGAGTAGAAATCTAAAGTTTACCTGACAAGTCTTATCATACTGCTTCTCCCTAAGGGGGATTTGAAATATATATTCCCTACATGATGCTGAAGAATCTATGAGATAATAAAGTACAACATGAACCTATACGTTTCACAGTTAAATTTATCGCTGGCTAAACCAGAGGAATTTACTTTCCAAACTCTGCTCATGTCAGATGTGAATGGGAATAATTAGCTAAAATTCCATTGCAGCTTTGGTTGGCTAATTACTGTGTTTGTGGCTGTCAAATGAATGTAAGCCAAACAGCCAGTTCTTAAAAGAATTTTCAGGTAGTTGGGTAAAGGAGGAATTAAGAACCACAAGTCTTGCAGCAGGTAAAAGACTGTTTGGTTAAGCTAGATGTGTGAATGGAACTGCTTTGCTTTTGGGAGTTCTGCAATTTGTAAGCTTTGCTCACAAAGAGAGAAAAGGGGGAAAAGAAAGAAAAAACCCCTCTTACTTCTGGGTATGGAGCACCACACAGAAATCAGCTGCGGATAACCCCGGATTTCAATACAGGCAAGATCTCACTCAAAGTCCAGATCTTTTTTAAGTGTTTTAAAACTAAGATACCATATCAAAACACTTTGATCAAAAGATGCAGTTAAATACTCTTCTTTTGTTATCTGCAGGAAGAATTGGGGAAAGTCCAACTTTCAAAAAGGGCTAACTTCTTGACTGTAAATTCTATCATCTATGTGAGTCACTTGCATCATTTGCAACAACAGCAGCAATTACTCAAAAAAGTACTTTGAATGCATCAGTAAACCACACAAGAGAGTGTTTCCTCAGCTTCATCTCTAGTATGTTCTGTCTCAAAATTAAAAGTGACAAATTACATATGGTCTAATAGGAAGTAATCTAAATCTCTCATTCTGTCTGTTGTTATAAGTTCTTTGACTTCAGAACATCTTGATAAAGCTCTTCAGTGTGTTGCATAACACAGTAAGAACTTTATTCTGTCTTCTGAAAGAATCCTGTTACCACCTAATCATGTCTGCAGTCTTCAAGAGGTTTATCTAGTATTTGTTTCTCCTCCATTTTTATCTATCTTGGCCATTTTGGAGAATATTGGCTGAGTTTTCCCTGCTTAAAATTTTCTGAAATCAAGCTGAAATGTCTTTTCCCATTCTTGAACACCCTCTGTTTTTGTCTTTTGATTTACAAATTCATTCCTCTTCTTTAATGGTAAATGATACTGTTTTTTGTTGCTTTTGCTTTTTTATTTATTATTTTGCTTTCTTGTTTATTTTCTCAGAGCTTTTCCTCCATGAAGTGTCACCTCATATTTCTACCTTTTAAATAATTCCCATTAGGATATACATATATAAAATATATATATAAAATATTAATATTTTGAAGAGTTTGTGTTACATACATTTCCATTTCTAGTATTTAAAATAAGATAACACCCCTTCCAAGAAATGAGAATGTTTCACAATCTCTTTAGAATCACCAAAATAGAAATACCCCAGAAATTACATCTAGATTACCATCTCATCATTTGGATCTAAGGTTTGATACAAAAACATGCCAAAATCACAGCTTAAGTGTAGAAATTTGGCTTTGAGATGAATAATTATCAATATATAGGCTTCTTTATTCCTAATCAGAACATTCTTCATGGCCATAAGTTTTCATGCCTTTTCTTCCCCCTCAAGGCTGAAAAAGTACCTCTTAGGTACCTCTTCTTCAGAATATCCAGCAGTGTACATCATATAAAATTTATTCATACATTAGAAATTAAGACTATTTTGGTATAATAGCCTCAAAAAAATCTCTGCAAATGATACTGGAATGGAAGTAATAGAACTGGTTTGGGCTTAATATACATGTATCTATCTATCTGTGTGTGTGCGCACATATATGCATATATATATATATATGTAAGCATATCTATACACATGTTTAGATAAAAAAGTCAAGACATAGTTGGGATTAATCCAAACTAACCAATTTAGATATAGACATGGGTTACCTAGGATCCCTTTACTCTCAAAGAAGAAAAACAGATACTTCTCGGTTGTGATTTATCTCATCCCAACTTAAACATCTATTGCAGCACAAGGGAACACTTCTAAAGATTATCTCAAAAGTAAGACGCAGAGTTTCCCATGACGATTACAAGTACATAACCAAATAACCACATGAACAGAGAAATACAAAACCTAATTATAACCACTAACATAAAGATAACAATACACATTATATATAGATTACAGCTAAGTGAAAATGAACTTAGAAGAAACTAGAGGACACATACAAATGGTTACAATAACACGGTAAGGGGAAAGATAATTGGATTGTCATTGGGGTAGAACACTAGATACAGATTTGTTGCCTTTGAAATTTTGCTACAAAGTATCCAGGCACTAATGTGACATAAAATTACGCAAATAACTTCAGGTAGTGCCCTACAAATCTCAAGAGATGGAACTGACCTGAGGCGGACTATTGCTACTGCCACAGCTTTGATTGAATGAACTTTAATGTGACCCTCTGATGACTATCCTGCCGGTGAATAACAATGAGAAGTGCACAAAGACAACCATTTCTCTGTAATTGTCTTGGACAGTGGCTGACCAGATATGCTGGTCATAAAACAAACACTCTATAGTTTTAAAAGCCGTATTGTCTTCTGGATTCAAAGTCTGATTTACAAATCAAGAAATTACTTGAGATTATTCTGACAGTGGTAAAGCTAGCATGCCAGACTTAGTAAAAGTGAACTTTTACCTCCCTGGGAGAAGAAAAATATTAGAATAGGTAAATACTCTCTTCTACAAAATCCTCCATAGGTAGTTAAAGCTTTGACCTTTCTGATTTTATATAGTAAATTCTCCACAACTGATAATAGAATACATGTAGACAAGTCATATTTATGTACCTGTTGACACACACAAAAAAAAATTATCTGCACCACTTATCAGAGAGGGAATGATGGCATTGGAATGTGACACTGAATGAAGAGAAAGAGAAGTATGAATCACACAAGCAATTGTAAAATGGTTCCTGCAAGACAAATTCCTGTTCTTAAATAAGAAACAATTAAGAAAGCACATAGATAAAGGTTCAAAGGCTGATCCCATTAATCTTTCAAAAATTATATTAATTTCATAAAACATTGGAAGCTAAATTCAGGTCCTCCAGAACATTTAAGTCACAGGATTGTGAGAACACTGCAAAGATGAACATCTACCCAAAATGGCAGCTACACAGAACAAACAGAACTTGATGGAGCAGATGATGAGGCCCGATAGTTCACAGTTTTGGACTTAATTGCAGATCCGAAGCAGGACTAAGAACACATCTTATGGGCAATTATCCAACAGAACATTTTTTCAATGCCAAATTAGCAAATTTGAAGGCAGTAATATTTAAAAAAAAATTAAGCAGAAAACAAATTAAAAGTCATGCTGTGTTGCAGTATTTGTTTTATAATATTTTAATATTTTTATGTTTTTGCCACAGAATATAAACTACAGAAAATGGACTGCTTTCATTTTGTTTGATCTGAACTTTTCAAAATATTTTATTTTCTTTGTCCTTTGTAATGGAAAACAACTTAGAAATTGGGTGTCTCTGCACAAAAGGAAAGTATCCCTATCAATCCTTGCTGAGATCTTTTTATTAAACAGAGATTTAAAAAAAATCCCTTAGACTTGAGCTTAAACATTAAATCCCATGTATTAAACACATACAGTATTTCCTGCTCTGCATCAGGATCTCTTCAGGTGCATCTAAACTGTCAAGCAGGATCTCCCATTGTTATGCTCAAGCCATAGTCTCTGACTGGCCCACTGAACAATTTCTTTGTTTTTTTCCTGGGATCTCCTCAGGAACTGTTCCCTTGGCAAGCAAACGCATGCATGGAACAGAGGATCATTAAAATCCATGGTCCGCATGTTTGCTGTGTTCAGCTAGACAACTGCTAAGTAGTGCAGTGTACAGGGATAGTGAGGTGGAGTTTGAGTATGACAATCCCAACAGAGCTAATATGAGAGAAAAGAAACACATGGAAGATCTGCAAGCCATATTAGTGTGATTTAGGTACAACTGCTGCCACATCTGTATGATCTCCTTTGTGACAGGATGTAGCGGAAGAAAGGAAAAGTGCAGAAATGGTCTTTAGAGAACAGATGATAACATTATTAAGAGATCCTGGCTTGATATTTTCCTTGAAGAAAAGAAAGAGGTTGTTGTTCTTGTTAATGGAAGACAGAACTTGTACTCATTTTTAAAATACAAGTATAAGAAAGAAATTTTTCAACATCCATTTATGGCTCAATATTTTCCACTCAAAACCCCACTACTCAGTCATTTGTTCCTGCCAGATGAAGGCCATACAGAAACTTTTCAACAGCTGATAACACTCACCTTCCAGTTCAGTTAGTTGTTTTTAGTGAGTATGACTTGATTATAACTGACCACTCACTCTTGAAGACATATAAAGGAGTGGCCTAAGATCAATCAAGTCACTAGGAGTCATTTTTGATGTCAGAATGACACACCATTAATACTGGAAATGTCGTTTTTCTTTTGCCAGAGAGATCAATACCAGTGACTTGATAGCAACACAACTGATGCAGTGAAGAATTCAGAGAAAGATCCAGAATGGAGGCTGTTGGGCCACAAAGAAGCATGAACAGTAATAGAATATGGTGCTGCAATCAGTTTATTTCCACCTGGATCCATACATGGCAAAGAATCAGTCCCATTTGCTTGCTCAGGATAATCATGCTTCTACACCTACAGGTAAAGGACCATCCAATCATTCCTTTTTCCAGAAAGTTTATCCATAAGCTAAACTCACACACAAATGAAGAAAGGTTGCTGTGGGGTAGCATGCTGACACCATCGAGTTTCAGGCAGTCTCTGTTTCCTAGATATGATGAGGCAGGGTGTACACAGAGCACACCCCTCCCAACACTGCTAGGTACATAAGGGCAATATATTAAATTAAAGTGCAATCTATACAAAGATGCTAAGGAAATGGTCAGGATATAATTTTGCCAAGTAAGGATAAAGCTATCTAATGATAATGATACAAAGCAATTAGCTGGCAATCTGCGATGCTAAAGGGGGGCTCCAAGCCGTTGCAAAGAAAACACACTAATGAAATTTTCTAAGAAATGCTGCTTCTGTTAAAGTCAATGGTAGTTCTACAATTGGCTATATTTTGAGAAGGCTTGGCTTCTTTCCTGGGCAGAATCACTTCACTTTTTGTAAGATAATTACAAAAATAATAATTTCTCTATTGGTCTCTAGCAACTGCTGCATTTTTTCCTGTGATACAATATTAAGTAGAGAAGGACAAACCTGCTTAGAAAATGAAACAGTGTTCCTTTCCCCATCCCCCCAAAACCAAACAAAACTACACCTCCTCCAAGCAAATATTAAAAGAGGTTTTGGTATGTTTATCCTTTTTCTTTTTTAATGCATAACCTCTTCCCATTTTTTTTTTCCAAAATAGCATGGGTAATATGGTTATTGCAATGTTTCTAGCCCAGCCTAAGGCGTAAGTGTGAAATCTTACAGAAAAGCTTTCCACTGTAAAATGCTAAACTCTGTTTTCAACCTTAAGTACCTCAGACAAAGAAGGATTTGCCAGTGCAAACACATCAAACACTCATGCTTTCTTTGTATACTTTATGAAAAGTCATCTTTTACAACAACAACAAATGATAACTCATACTGTCAAAAGTTTTTGCTACACTGAAGTGAGGAAAAAAGAGCCAAGTTAGCAATTGCTTCTAATTCTGTGTGTCTGATATTCTCTAGAACGAGGGTCAGCAGCCTGCAGCACATGCACAGATTCAGCATTTAGCATACAGCATACCACAAATGTTGCATGGGGTCAGGAACCAGGAGCAGATGGAATCTGAGAAAGGCAACAGCTTCCAGGACTTAGCTCCTACTATCCACAAGCTGCCCCAATAATCAACTGAGAAGCAGTGTCTTGCCCCTTTGAAGGAATGTTCATACCTGAGTATAGGTTCCGTGCATTCGCTTTGGCACAGTGAACACAGTGATTTGCCACTATAGCGCTGACTGTTTAATACATGTTGCAGCCACCAAACTGTGGCATTTTCCCTGGTTTTGCTCCCCTGCTCTGGCAAAGTAGAGCCAATGGCTGAGACATCTCTGCCTTTAATTGCTCTTGAGCTATAACTTGCCTTGCATCCCCTTCAACTTGTACAATACAAGTAAACCAACTCACTCTAGCAAGCACTGATCATATGAGCTCTTCAAGGCCTCTGCTAGTGCTAGGTAAAGATTCAGTTAGGGTTCAAGCCTACATTTAATATGTAATTCAGATATATTCTGAAGAGCAACACTTTTCAAGCCCTTCTGAAATAATACTGGGACAGGTGACCTCTAATTTGACAAAAACAAAATTTGGCACACTACCACTGAGAGGCCGGCCTCAGTTTAAAACACGATTGATGCTTTATGGTATAATCTGCATACTATCAATCATTCTTCTAGTAGGCTCAGTACTGACTAAATAAATAAAAGTAGCTACCCAACACTTTGACCAGATGATTCAAAGAGTGGCTTAGCATAATGAGCACACAGACCCAACAAGTAAATTAACAATGCATTTTAAAACAATAAGACAGACTGTGGCAGCTAAGTAGTGATTTAAAGAATTGTGCTGGTTTTGGTTGGGATAGAGTTCATTTTCTTCATAGTAGTTAGTATGGGGCTATGTTTTGGATCTATGCCGAAAACAGTGTTGATAACACAGGGATGTTTCAGTTACTGCTGAGCAGTGCTTACACAGAGTCAAGGCCTTTTGTGCCTCTCACCCCACCCCACCAGTGAGTGGGCTGGGGGTGCACAAGAATCTGGGAGGGGACACGGCTGGGACAGCTGACCCCAGCTGACCCAAGGGATATTCCATACCATATATCATCATGCTCAGCATATACAGCTGGGGGAAGAAGGAGGAAGTGGGGGACATTTGGAGTGATGGCGTTTGCCTTCCCAAGTAACCGATATGCGTGATGGAGCCCTGCTCTCCTGGGGATGGCTGAACACCTGCCTGCTGATGGGAAGTAGTGAATGAATTCCTTGTTTGGCTTTACCTATTAAACTGTTTTTATCTCAACCCACAAGTTTTCTCACTTTTACCCTTCCGATTCTCTCCCCCACCCCACCAGGGGTGAGTGGGTGTCTGTGTGATGCATAGCTGCTGGCTGGGGTTAAATCATGACATTCATATGGTAAACTCTGTGCAAATACCAGCTTAAAGGTTTTAATTTCACTTTTAAATATTTTTATCTGAGGAACAGCAACATTATCATTATAATGAACTGTTCTCGCAGGCACACATTACACTGGGTGCTGTTCAAAAATTCCAAAATATAAGTAAAAGACTTCTTAGTTGGATTTCCTTTGTTCCTACTTCTTCCCCATGGCCCACTCAAACACACAGAGATAGAGAGCCAAATTTTGTCTGGATTTTAGACAGACAAAATGGACAAAAAGATTTCTACTCAGTTGGCACACCTCTGTAGGGTATGATCATCATTTATTCACAGGGTGTCAGCAGCCAAAGGATATTTAGTTGGGAGCCCTCATTGTCAGACAAGGATGGACTGTGGCTTCAAACTCTCCCTCCTGCTAACTCTCAGAACAGTACTGAGTAGGGGCTAGGGAGCTATGGTTTTTCAAAGGGATGGCAACAACAACCTGCCAGCACTGTATTATACCTTTCAAGGACAATTACACCTTTAAGTGAAATTACTCTGAGCAGCACAATCAGTCAGGCAAGCATGCAATCGTGCAGGCCATTCCGTGGCCTCAAAATATAACTTTCTTTTGGAAAAAACTCCAATATTTTCATACCTGTGCCAAGAAATAACTGTATACATCAAATGCTGAGCTATGTAGATACACTGCTTTGGCATTTATCCTGCATTCTTCTGTAAAAAAACCCTAGAACTATACATATTTAAACAGCTAAACTATTTCCTTTTTTTTTAAGCTACAGAGACCAGAACTAGTAAAAAGAGAGGTTAGTCCATGATAATGAAGGAAGATCAAAGAATAATTAGAAACAACTCAATTTTGAAGTCAGAAAAATTTACACTATTTGCATCAAAAAAGACCAAATAGGAATGCATTCCAGTATTGCCAATATTTCTGCCAGCTTTTTTGGGATAATGCTGTACCTAGGGCAAAATAACACTGTCAGCTGTTTTTCTGAGAAGCTGCAAGGATTAATGCTAGCTCTCTATTTTTAAATACTTGGGAGGTATTCCAATACAATGACAATGACATTAAGTTGGAGAGAAAAAAAGATATTTTCTTTGCACACTGTATAATATTGGTAATAACCAATTTAAAAAAAAGATGACTCCTGTATGATTTGAAGTTCAATCAAAATGTTTCACTAAAAATGAAAACAGAGAGAACATTCACTGGTGTATGTAAAAGTAAACGGTCTGTACAGCGTAACACTGATAAACAAAATGTCACTGTTTTCAAATGCAGCAGTAAAGAAAATAATTGCTCTCTGATATCAACCTCCACATTGTGATGGATGGCACTGATTCTGTTCAAGCAAACAATTTATGTCCAGCATTATAGTGTCCTATAACTACAAACTATCAAAAAAAAGAAAAGATTAACATATTCTGTCAGTAAATATGGAAAGTGAATGAATACCTAGCTTTCTCTGTGCACTGTGGTAACAACCATGAAACTCTAAACTTATGAGCAGCAGTTCTAAGTTATATTTACATTTAAGACAGCAACACTATGATACAAAAATACCAAGTGAAAAAATTAAATAACAAATAAGAAAATTATTTGCTGACATAGTAAGTGAAGTTTGGTTTTCCACTTACCACTTCAAATTCAAAAACAAACCCTTCATGAAGTTTAAATTCGTCAACAAACTTACAAGTCATGAAGATTTTTTTTTCATAATTTATACCTGCTATCTTTTCTTCAACACAACTGTTAGCTCAAGACAGCATGCCTGAGACAGGCAAACTTTCAGCTAGCCTAATATTAGTGACATCAGCCACACTGTGAAACTCTCACAGTTTGCAGCCCCAAATATTACTTTCAGCCTTTTAAGCTTGAACTGCAGTGGCTGAAGAGCAAATGCAGGTCAGCTGCTGTTGTGACTGCTACATCATGGTAAGTTCCAACTGAGGTGAACCTCTGAACACTTCTGAAACGGTGTCAACTAGAGTTGTCAGGCGATCATAAGCCAGAGCCCCAGGCAATTTGATTAGAATCAGAAAGTAACTGGATTAGTGGAACTACTGAATTAGTATTTGATGAGCTGTATAATTCCTATGTTATTTTCACAGCACTACTAGCTCTAACACATGCAACATGATTAGCATCCACTGCTTCATGTGTCAGGTGACTCAAGCCTCACTTAAAACAAACAAGAGATTTGTGCAAAGGTTTGCATTGAAACTGGTGAAAAAATCAGAACTAACTATACCTTGACCTAGCAATTCAGTAAAGACGCTTGCCAACTCTGTTGGCACATTCTCATTACTTTCTCGTCTTTCATTTTAACCAACTTTAACAGGCAAAGTTGGGAGATATTCTCTCCTAGAGGCATGATACAATCAGTCAGACAATTGGTGGTATCTTGGCCCTGTGAGAGGTGAAACACTTTCAGAGCCCAGCACACAACGAATGCTGGGTTCAGTGAGAGAAAGGGCCCCTGCCTTTCACAGGGGCAGAAACCGCACAGGCAGCAGCACCTTGACTCTCTGGGAAGGTGTTTGCGAACTCTGTTATCACACATCAGTTTGTAACACTGAAAAATGTCATGCACTGAAGGAAGGCAAGATGCTCTCCTCAAGCAGCTGCAGGAAGCAGGCCCATCAAGATAAGCCATGTCTACTACTTTTTGAACATCAGAGTGTTGGCAATATGCTTCTGTCAGGGCAGTCTGAGCACAAAACTTCTCTCTTGTACTCCTGCAAGCTACAGGGGTGCCTATTCAGGTTTTAATTGTACTCCAGAGAAATCTGAAGATTCCTTCCCATCATGGGCTGGCTAGACTTCCTGCCTAGAATTACAGTGAATTAAATAAAGAAACACAGCTTTTGGCTTTCATAGTAAACATAAAATAAACATTTTAAATGAACTTTTTTTTTAGTGCTGAAAGGGGTTTTTTGTTGTTCCTTTTTTAAATGAAGTTGGCTGTTTCTAAATTTCAGTCAAAAAGCTTAGGTTCCCAACTCGCAAGGTTTATTGTAGATTTTCATATTTGTAATGATCAAAATGCAACTTGAAACAAGCCAGCTATAGTGAAATCAGCTCATTCATGAAACAGGATGGCAGTTAGAGCTCTGTCTGCCTCCATCTCTACAATTATTCCAACGGAGAAAGACAGAGTAAGTTATGTTACTATTTATAGTAAAAGGAAATTATAAATATGAGCGCTTAGTAAATAGAGGGCAATAGAGAAAATACAGTAATTTGGAGTTATATCTTCACTAATATCTAGTAATTCACAGGTGGCATGTTACATCTGTGTGCTGCATTTTATTTGACATGTTCACAATCCTTTTTAAGTCAGTCACAAATCCAAACACAGTTAGCAGACAGGTTATTTAATAAAATCAGATTTATAAAACTATTACTGTGTGAAACAGCGTTTCACCTATTAAATTTTTCTAATACAAAACTAGCTACTCAAATCAAAAGAGAAAGAAAAACAATAAATAATGAAACTATGAGAAAATAATTGAGATGTTATCACAGCTATAAATACATCAAACATTTCTGATATCATAATGCACTCTACATGTTTTCTCTTTTTTTTTTTCTTCACAAAACCTCTCACGATATCTGCAGTTCCTAATCATTTATTCTGTACATACAGCTTAGTTGACTAAGGCTGAAATGTGCTAAGATGCAGTAATGTTTCAAATTCATACATGAAAAAATTTGGAAGCTTCCCCCAGGCATTCACGGCTGCAGCTCCTGCTGCTCTGCTACCCACAATCCCCCCATTTACCTGCTCGCTGGGCTGCCTCAGCCCTGGTCAGGAAGTGGTAAAGCTGATCCAGCTTATCAGGCTGCTCCTCCAGGGACTTCTGCTGCCATATGGCTGACCCAGGCCCTGCAGCCTCCCTCAAGGCATTCCACTTCTGTATCAGAGTGAAGAGCTCCGAGAAGGACTTGTGATAACCCTGTCGCAGCATGTCTATGCAGATGTTCTTCTTGTATGAATTCCTGTTACTGGGAATAAGAAAGATAGATTTTAAGCCTTTAAACCTGTATTCTGCTCTCTACCTTACCAAATAAGCACAGATAACTAAGACAGCTTTCAGGAAGACACCTCAGCACTTCAGCAGTGGGGAAGGGGTATTTTTTCCCCCACTCAAAAAGCGTTCTTCTGCTAAAATACGATTCCGAATGTCGTACCCTAGGGAAGTAAATATGGCAATAATGAATAAATACCAACTATATATTGAAAACATATTAAAAATATACTGGTATTCTTTAGCTGGTATTGGTAAAAAAAGCTGACTGATGGGAAAAAAACCCCATGTTTACATTAGCTCATGAAAACACAATGAACACTTAGTTTGCTTTAAAACAGTGCACAGGGAAAAATGAGGCACATTCCACATGTCAAAACAATGTATATGTTAAATAGTTTTGCTGTAGGACATGATGGCTTGGTTTAAAACGTCAAACAAATGCTATGCCAGAAACATAATCATTAGATATTATTTTGCGTCTGTTTAGCATAGAACTTCAGCTGGGACTGGTTTGTTGATGCAAAAGTTTGATAATTTTTCCCTAATTTTAAAATCAAATGATGCAATGATGAATTTATATCAAAGTTTTCTCATTCATAAACTTGGATAAGATATACATATAAAAAAGTTGTGTAATCAAATATTCTCAAGAGGTAATATTTCTTTTGGGGTACCATTTATAGAAATAATCAAAATATTTCTTTTCTGTGGCATGAAACAATCATTGTGTCCTATCCTGGAGAAAACTATGAGTCCAATGGGACTGCCTGCAACACTATAGATGTAAAGGTTTGCAGACTTAGGTATCTAGTGTGAGAAAACAAACCTTTGTCCCAGTAAAACAGCAAGGACCCAGATGTGCTAATCTTATTTTGCATATTCAATTAAGTTTCCAAACTGTTTTCAAGACTGCTTTTTTAAGATTAAAAACCATTTAACTTCAAATTCTCAGCAGCTTTAAAATAAATATAGAATTCTGAAAACTGAGATTTATGGTGTATGTAATAAATTCAGATGACCTCATGCTAATCAATAGCCTAATGAGACTAATACTTCCAGCCTAAAAAGAGCTACTGCAGTTCTTTAGCAATGCTAATAAGATGGAAGCGATGTAAAAAACTTCTTAGCTAGATGTCAATGAAATAAACAGAAATGTGAGATGTAGGAAGTAAACAATCTGCATTATTTCATATTTAATATGATTAAAATAAAATCTATTAATTACTATATAGATGCACATTAATCCTTCACATGTATTTTTTACATTTCAGTTACAGAATGGAACACAAAAATATTACAAAATCCTGATACAATTTAGACTAGACAGTACTGAATTTATGTTTAACATATAAATAGGTGTTTTTTGAGATTGAAAAGCACACATTGTTCACACAGACAAGGGAAAATATACAACTGTTCTGTACCAGAAAACATTTGCAACATTAATCTTAGAAAAGTAAATGAGAATTATCTTTAAACATTTAAATTTTAATTTGCCAGGATATGCTATATTTGTCATATAACAGATGCACAGTATATAGCTTAAAAATACTGTAAAGGTATTATGTTAATACTGTACAATGTATTCTTTACTCTGTATATGGAACACTTCCTTTTTTTCTGTTTTAAAATTCTAAGTAAAAAAAATTAAAGAATATAGGTAAAAAATTCCTCCCAACTTCCAAAGGCCTAGGACTGAATCCTACAGTAATATAATTCAGAGCAGTGGAATAACAATCTGCATAGCAGACATAACATGCATATTCATCTATATAATGTTATCTATATAAGTGTATATGTGTGTATGCATTAGATCATTAGATGTATTGGAAGTAAACAAGAAAGTACTGCTAAAAGATCTTAACAGTGACTAAACAAAACATCATTCAGTTAATTTTTAACACTCACTGCATACTCACTAAGCACAGTACCAATATTCGTATAAATAGAAAAACTGTGTCCGTGTAACATGTTATCTCCTGTAGACTGATTCATTTTACTTGAAGTCAAAGCACATTTCCCCCACAAGACAGCATTGTTAGCAAACCAATACAGGAAAACAAAACATACAGTAAAATAGGTCAGTTTTAAAAATTAGTGTCAATATTCTTTTAATAAACCCCATCCCAATTAATAAAGAAATTGAAATAACGCTGAAGTAATCATATGGTACAGAGCACATTTTTTTCTTAGGCAAAGATAACTGATTTTAACTCACGAGCAATGAAGCTATCTACTGTACAACTGTTCAAATTTTAGAGGCATAAAGATAAAAGTTATCTCTCAGTTACACTTAAAAACAGAAAATACACAAACTGCAAAATAATAATACTATTGTTTCCTTAAGTTTCTGCAAGCCACAAGTGACTGATCACACACAAACAATAAAATAGGGCTAGAGATGAATGATATGGGGATGAATGGTATTTGTGACACCTAAGAGAGCTTGATGCTGCAACGAGTTCCGAAATTGTTTCAGTTATCAAAGTGGTTCCAGAGGAAAATGCCAGTGCCCTTTTTTCCAACAAACAGTGCTTTCGAACAGAAGAGTAGTGTAGGTGACAGCAGTAAACTTTTCATGATATCTTGAGATAAACTATAAACCCTCTATCCTCAAAATCCTTTTCATACTGCTTTTCCTGATGTCATGCACCACGTAAAATGAGAGGTGAAACAGAACATCTCATGTTTTACGTAGCTGAAGATTACTTTATTTCTAATATCAATATAAAAAGCTGATACCTAATTAAATGCACATGATTTATTTTATAAAACCCAACTGTTAACAGTATGTTTCTACTACATTAATAAACTAGTTTACACTAAACCTTTTGAACCTTACTACCTAATAAATTGTGATATACTATTAAACAAGTAAGTTTGTTTTTCTGCATTGTGCCCGCACCGATTTCAGGTTTCCTTTGAACAATTACGTTACTTCAAGAAGCAAAATGAAAAAAGACTGGCCTTTCATTTGGTTGGAGACGTTCAAGAGGTTTAATGGTCTCTGGGGGCATCTACTGGAAATCTGGAAAACTGCAGTCAGGACATGTTAATCATGCAGCTGTCAGTGCAGCAAGGCACGGCTGCAGAACAAAGAAAGGCACCGGCACGGATTAAAAGCCGGGCGCGCAGCGCTGCGAGCAGCGCGCAGGAGACGCGCACCGCTGCGCTCCCTGCGCTGCCCCTGCCCGGCCTTACCCCGCGCAGCGCCGCAAGCGCTCCGTGCCAAAGCCACGCAAACGCTGCCTGCACGGCTGCCTGCAAGCAATTAAACTAGTCGAATTGGAATGAGCAGGCAGCTTTGTAACGTTAGCTGTGTTTAATTTTAAAATTGAAAATATAAACCTAAAGTCCCCCTCCCCCTTTGAATGATCATATGTGCATGCTGGGGGAAAAAGTTTCAGGCGTATTTTTTAAAACATTATTTTTTAATGAAATCTGGAGCATATCTATGTATTTATGGCTAAAACAAAGAGAACAGTTAATCTGTTTTTAATTTAAAGCAGATTTGTTTTGGTTTTTTTTAAATCCATGAAATTCAACAGATGAAAACCATAATACTTAACACAAACACAGACGATGCTGAGAATCCACTCTTCCTCTGACTGTATGCTCATCTCTGTCATTACTGAAACCCCGTCGATGTTGCTAGATGTTTGTTTACACAGGCTGGGTAAAACACTGAAATGAGGTCCACTTAGCGGATCTGGTTGGGTATCCTGCATTTGTCCTACATCAGCAGTTACTGTGATGCAGTATTTTATGCATGAGGTGCTGAAAAATTCTGTGCACTTCTGTGTGGGTGTTGCGGGGGCGGGTAGGGGGTAGGGGGCATGTGTCAGAAGAATTTTCAGAACCAAATAAATAACCACCAAAAATTAAAGTTGCCACTTTAGTAGTACCATGTTATAGATGATGATTTCACGTAGTATAATATCACATGGGTGGAAGCAGCTGTTGATGGAATGTGGATCTGTGAGCTTGAAAAGGCACTGCTATTGTTAACACTGTGCTTTAAGCATACCTGGGTATTGCTACAGGCATTTTACTTTTCTTAAACTCTACAGCTACCTATATCATTTTCTTATATGTCTTTCTTTTATTATTATTACCATTGCTGTTCTAAAACAATCTAGTCATGCTGAGGAATCACAGAAATCTGATTCTAATCTGCTGTTACCAGTGCAGAAATCATAAATACTAATCTTCAGTGAGGCTAATGAAATTACACTGTTGTTGCAACCTCAAGGACCTTCCTATGCTACGGTATTGTACTTTTACAAGACTTAAGCAATGCTGGGAGATCAGGACAGTATCATTCTACATCCCTTTTAACTTAAAATCCTGCACAACAAGGCTATTTGTATTCTACCCTTTACACTGAAAGGGAGAAAAGAAAAAAGAAATTAAGAGGCCAAGAGGCAGGTACTGGTGTTAGAAATAATCAAAATAGTCAGTATAGCATAACAGAATTATTTATTGTGAGCTTAATTCTCCATGCCTCCTGTCTGGTGTGATCAATTACAGACATGCAAAATAAGTGCAAAAGTCTACTATTTTCAGATGACAGTGTTTGTTTTTTTTTTTAATGAGCATTCATATCTTTAGATTTTGTAGGATTTAGTTAGTACTATAGGTTAATGCCAGCTGCTGATTACAAGTGTACTGCAGCAATCCCATTTTGTAAAGCACAAAATGGCATGGATTAAACAATGATAGTATATAAAATATTAAAGTGTACTTCCAGTGTAAAATAATTACTCTACCAATTATTACAATGTTTAAAAACTGTATTCAGATAGGTTTCATCCACTTGGGATTTCTTTCTGCAATTGGCAAGTCAATGACTGATACAAATGCCTTAGATAAGGATCACAAAATTATGAAAAAATAATCAAGATATTTTTGCTTAAGTTTATTTAAACAAATATATTTTAGCCCCCCCACATTTCCTGTCTATAAATCTACAAGAAAATTAAAATTAAATCAAATATGTGAATACTTAGCTACTTTGTGTTTAACCTATATGCAAATAAGCACAACATAAACAAGGAGACACCAGAATTTCCTCAATAAAATTTGAAAAATATATGCATTAAGTTAAAACAAATATACTATACAAAACACTAAAAAGCCAAGCATGCTGTAAGAGTTTATAACTTCAGGCTGCTCCGCCTAAGAATCGAAAGAAGAATTATTATTTAGTTATAGTGGGACAGCCAAAAAACATAACACTTCCGCAACACCGTTAGTGACTGACATCTAAAATATAGATAAAACTTCTGCAGGGCATTGCTGAAGTCAAAAAGCACTTATGAAAATATTTGGTAAATATGGAAGCTGAAGATTTGACTATTGCATTCAGCAATGCTACGATCCAGGTTACAGTGATATAAAACCATGTACTCACACTGTTGAAATCTACATTGTCATGTGTTTGGGCTGCAATCCACCGAAGTTAGGTACATAGCTAACCTGAAAATATATCTGAGTTGTCTGAGTATCTGAGTTTAGTGTGTGAATTTACATATGTAAGTACTCTGGTGAGTCAAGCCCTCAGTTGGTCAAGGTACTCAGCACATTTTCACCACATACTGCTATTTAAAGCTATTTAACTGAATCAGGGCACAGTCCTCTTTAATCCTAAAGACTGTCCATTTAAATACTTTTCTTTTAATGAAGTATTTACTGGGTGGTAATATGTTAAATTGTAGACTATAGCAATCTCATTAAAGAAAGATAGGAAAGTACAGTAAATGCTATTTAGTAATAGACAGTTAGCTCACACATCAGAATTTTTTTACTAAGGCTGAGAATTAAATTATATTGGGGTGGCATGGTTGTTTTTTAATTCCAAATTATAAAACTGAAATAGCTAATGTCCTAATACAAAAAGCATAAAATCCACCAAACACCGAAATGTAATAAAAAGAATTTCCAACTCTAAGTAGTAAATTAAAAATATTGCATGACAATTTGTGCATATCATGAGACAGAAGAACATCTGCTTGAAATTGACTTTTGTAACCACTTCAATTTTTTTAAATCAGAAAATGTTTATGGAGCTGCGTATTCAGAATAGAAAGATGGAAATAAAGTATATCAGAAAATAAATATATAGGTACTTTATACCATATATATAGGTACAACAACTTTCAGCATAAGTAATGCAGTATTTTTCATCTACTGCCTCACAGTCTCCAACTGTTGTCAAACCACACTTTAACCTAAACCATGCAATCCAAGGTGGATGCATAACCTGTCAGTAGGATCCCGTGAATAACACATATATTGAACTCGCTTCCTTTTGTTCAAAGCTATGCTGCCACTTTAATACTACATAAAATGAAAAATTAATCAATTATAAACATCAAAGGATGACACAGAAAAAGTATTTTTAAATGAATGTAAGTACTGTAATAATTAAGAATCCTTATTAACCCAGAAAATGGAAATATAAATTTAGCAATGAACTTTTGGAACATTCTGTCCCTAAACATAAATGCAAAGAAAGCATTAAAAATAAAGATAAAATTGCTACCCTTATAAAAAGGTTCTTCATACAAGAGCACACACACCTGTGATTATTTCAAGCATAATCAGAAAAAAATCCCATTATCTTCATTAATCTTCCTGCTTTTCTTTCTGAATTAATTATGTTCATTAACAAAAAGTAATTCCAACCATATTTTATGGACTATTATTTATCAAAATGAAGTATTTCTCAACTTTCCCCTTTTATTTCAGAGCTGACCTAATGGACTGAGAGCCAGAAGCTTCTGAGTTTGGAACCCTTTCCATTTGACTTGCATGGTATCGGAGAAGTCATTAAATTTCTCTGCAGGTTTCTTTCACAGTGTGCAAAATTATCTTTAGAAAAAGATAATCATAATTATTTACTTTCTGTATCTTCTCAAGCTGATGCTATGAATTATCATAAAACCCTATACGAGGCTATGCATTTATTATACTATTGCTACAAACAATTCCCACAGTATTTTTGCTTTTGTTTATGACATCTCATTCAAGACTCCAACAGAACTTAGTAGTCTAAGGACAAATAGACCACACAGAGATTAAAAGGAAAAGAAAAGAGAGTATTTTACACAATTGAGAAGGATTCACTGTGAGAATTATTAGGAAGTCAGGATTGTACCAAGGCAAATTAGACTGACTTTCTTTATTTCAGACTCTTTTATGTTAGAGATGCTTCACCTTTATGGAGTGTTTTAAAAAAAAAAGTCAGTTGTGTATTGCTTGTATATTATCTTCAGTACTAAATATTGTTGAACTATTGAGAAATGAAAGCACTAGAAAACCGTAAGACCAAACTTAGTAAAAACAACAAGTTACATAAAAAAAGAAAAACTTCAGCTCACTGTGTTCTTCTTTATTAAAGTATGTCATGTATTTTATCTTTGCAAGAGTTTGATGAGTTTTTGCAAGTAAAATTCTGTTTCCTCTATACTCGCTAATAGTCATGAGAATCTGTAGTTTGCACCTTCCCATTAAAAATGTATTGTATTTTTTGAAATTATTCACCCCGCCTTTTATCCAGATCATGTCTTTGAAAGGAGGAAGTAGATAATAAATGGAATAATTCATGATTTCCCATTAAATATGAAACTTTCTTTTGCAGAGTTTAGAAAATGAAGTTCTACATAATGTACAGAAGTTGATTAGAACTTTTTTTAACCTTTTCAATAAAACCTTTCACATTACACAAATGCACAGAGAAGTTTCTTTAGGAAAGACAAACCATTCACTTCCCACACAGTTCTGTTCTTTAGATCACTGTATAGTTACATTAAATAATATCTTTATCAGGCCTGAAATTCGCAGAGGTCATTCATTTGACCAAAAAGAATGTGTGCCTCTAAGTGCTAAAATCTCTTTTTGAAAGTTGTTTAATAAACATTGAATCCCAGTCATGGCAGGCAAGATTGTTAGGAATTATTTAGACAGAAAAAAATACATATTTAAATAAAATTGTGAAAGAAATTTAAAATTTATCATCTAGCTCAATAAGTGACTTGTGCCATCTCCCTTTCCACAATCAGCAGGGAGTTTGGGATAGAGTGCCTTAATTTAAAATTTATTTTACTATGAAAGGATACATTTCTTCGGTTCTGATTTACGCTTTTCTGTAGTTTTTAGTATTTAAAAGTCAGTTACCCTCATAAAATGTAAATGAGTTGACACAACAGTCCACCAGTTCTCAACCAGAGTAATGTGAATAAAGAGGGCCATAAGGTGCTCACAAAAGATTCACATCAGCAAGAACAGCAAAATCTTGCTAGGACCTGAACATGAAAGGGAAAGAACAGTTTACTTCTTTCTCTTTTTGCTGCTCTGTCCTCCTTTAGCTGCCTTGAGTTCTCCTCCCTCCCTCTGTCTTCATAGTGTTACACACAAAAAAAAATGGAAGCAGCTCAAATCAGTGCATCACTAGAACCAAGTACTGGGTAATCAAGGACTGAAATAAAAGGGAAAAGTAGAATCTGCACCTACACGTTATCTGTCTGTGTCCGAAATCACCTTTTGCAATCTTCCTAGTAATAGCAACTGCCCCTCCTTCTTCCTTGCCTTAACCCCACACCAACAAGATACTTTTCCTAACCCTTATTCTTGGCAGTGCCCCTCCCCTGCCCCTTGAGAGCCTCACCCCATAACACAGAAATGGTCAAATCCACCTTACAACACAAAATTCCCAAGCCTAAATTATGCATGTTCAAATTGGGTAGCCCCAGTAAAGAAAGATTTTCAGGTTGTGAAAAAGAAAACATGGCAATATGATAAGCTATCAATGAAAAAAGGTCCCAATCTATTCATTGAGTAAAAGATTTCATAGGTCACCTATGAAGTCACCTTACTAATTTACTTGGTAGGGGTGACAGCTACTAAAAAGTCTGGATTAATCAAAACCCCAATCAGCTATTTGTGTTCAGCTTCCTTAAAGAACTCGTCCATCAATGCAAAAGACTAGAATAAAGACAAACAGAAAAGCAAGTAAATCTAAAACTGAGTACCAAAATTCTCATAATTTAAATAACTTATAAACAGAGGACAAGATCAGAAGAAGCCCAGTCTAATAGGACTTACTAGTCTGTCATGGCTATGATGAAAACAAAGAATAAAACACCCTTCAAGCTAGGACTTCTCTCCATCTGCCCACAAACCCCATTCTTCTCCCTCAGTGGACTGTCCAGATCATCCTGGCCTCTAAGTCAGGTGAGGAAGTTTCTTCCTCTTTAGCCTTGGAGGACAGATGGGGTTGAATATTCAGAGATCACCTGGTAGAAGAAGTAAGGATGTAGGAAAGAAATCCTTTATTTCCACAAACTTATCTTGAGCACTAACACTTAATCCCTCGTTAAATTTGCGACATCTTTTTTCCTTAACCCTACCTAGCTGATACTGACACTGAAAACAGCAGAAACTTGGGGGTAGAGGGTAGGAAATAATTTGTCTCTTTTAATTCTCTCACTGCAGAATGGAAAAATAATCTTCTATCAGATGGCACTAACAGATTTAAAATGGATGCCAGGTCACTTTTGTTCTGGACTTGCCAGCTTCTTGTAGAAATGCTGCCTCAGGAATTAGTGAATACAGCTCTCTAAGACTTCTACCTGATCCGTTTTACAGCTTTCAAAATTCAATAGTTCTCCAGTGTGGGAATCAGAGGTAAATGTACGTGTCTACATCTGAGCTGGCCACCCTAAGCTCTCTATGTAAGCAATGGAGAGAAACAGGTGCTTCAAAAGTATAAGTCACCTCATTTTAAAGCAGTTGTCTGAATCCTAAAACATGGGGCTCAACTAATGAAATTACTTATTCATAATTATTTCCATTGATTATATGGGGTCATTAACCTAGTCCTCTGGATCAGTTAAACTTAGGTGAAAACCCCTTTGCTCTTTTTGCAGAGAAGGACAAAGGTTTACAGAAGCAAACAATTGAATATATTCACCACGAAAATGATGAATGTATTCACCAGTCATCACTTGAGCAAAAATATTCCAGTTTTCGGTATACAATCTGCAAGTAGTGTAATGATTGATCTTCCCAGTATTAGCTGAGATGGCTGGCAATTGCTCTGGGGGTCACAGCCCACCTGAGAATGAAAACCTTTGCCTTTTTGTGTTTCAGATAATCTTGAAGTGGACCAGCCTTCTGGTGAATTTTAAGCAGAACAACACACTATATCTCAAAAACACCTGATCGAATGTGTCTAAGATAATCTTGGCCCCTGCCTGAAAAAGTCATATCATAGCGTGTCTTTACTGACACGAATTTATCAAGGCAAGCTTTCCATAATACACTGATCCACCACTCACAAGACAGAAAACACAAATACAAATTTTCTGCATATCTAGGTCAGTCCATACCGTCTCTGTATAATAATTTAGATGTCATCTGACTACCAACGTGTCTTGAGTAAGGACACTAGAACTCCATCATCCGATTCACAGAAATACGTCTAGTAAAATCACCAATGTAATATTTTGTTGTTACTACTAAACAAAGTTGTTCCTCTCATGAAAACAATTTCAAATTCTCTCTTTCTAGTCTTTAACTCGTTTTTGATGATATGGCTGTCTTTGAAAAATTTTCATTTGTATGAAGAGGAGAGAACTGTTACTTGATCTTTCTGGCCCTGACAAAAAGATCAGGAAACAGGAATGACAATATCAAATTCTGGACCATTCTAGGCTCCAAACTCAGATTCAACCCTGGAATCCATCCATTTTGATGGAAAATGCCTTACTTCACAGTTCATCATGAACTTCTTGACTCTTAGATCAGTCATAAGGACAATTTTTAATTTTTACTGCAATGCGATTTTGAGCCATTAATGATTTGGTAAGTCAAGACCAAGAACAGAAAGTATCAGGGAAAGCACACTGAAGGCCAGTGGAGTCAGCCAACCTCCTCATAAACTTACAAAAGCCTAATTCTGTGGCAAGAAAGCAGTCACATTCTGCATTAATGGGAACTCTTACTTTTTCTCCATTTCCAGCTTCTTACACCACATTCACTTCTTATTTCAAGTTAAAGTCTTAGAGAAGGAAACAAAACAAAATCAATGAAAAAAACAAAGCAATATCCTGTTTTAATATAATTAAAGTACTATCTTTCTTAAGCACTCTTTTTTCTCCCTCTCCTGGGACAAAAAATTATTACAAAGAAAAAAAATAAAAAACATCTCCACATTTTTCCAGAGAAAAATGAGTTACAACATAAGCACACAACGGAATTCTTCACATTTCCTGAAGTTTGGAACAGAGTATAATACTGTACAATAGAAGGATAACTGCAACCTTTTTCTCCTTCAACTAGCTTACCTTAATTTTAAATAATATTATGAAGGATACAGTTTTAGGGAACAGCTTTAAAGGATGTTGCTTGTTTCCATAAATGTGATACTACACATACATTCCTTTATTTCAAAGGTAATAAATTTGTTATCTGCCTAGCATGCTCCAAAAAAAATAAAGGGTGTTTAATATTTAGGAGGCATGTGGCTAGACATGCGGCATGTCAAGAATTTGTCTTGACAAAATAATGACTGACTTATTAAATTAACCTCCATATTAAACAAAAGTACAGATATTTAGGTGGCAAAAGAAAGATATCCTGTCCTTTTACAAAGAAATGCAATAATCTACTTCTGGAATGGAAACAATATTTAAAAAAATTACACAGCATATTATAAGACATTTCTCACACTTTTTTTAATAAAAACATCTGTTGTCTGCTGAGACGTACAAAGCATAACATTGATTTCAGTAAGATCATTTACAGATATGACATTGTCTTACTTTCTAAATTGGTTTAAAATTACAGTTGAGGCATTTAGTTTTTTATAACTAGATTAGACCAGTAGTAATATAACTGTGTAGCTGTTAGTTTGTTACCATTCATTTGCTCTCAAATGATTGTATCAGGTTTATGGAACAGCAGTAGTAAATTACATACTATAGAAATTTTGTAACTGCTGAGCTATTATGAAAAGCTAAAATTCTGAGAATAATTAAATACACAGAACATGAAAGTAATCTTTTAAAAGATGTACTTAAAAGAATCTCCATAGAAAGAAACCAGAACACATATGATATTTCAGTTTAATCTTCTAAGAGGTTTTGATAACTTTGAAAAACAGCATATTACAAAACAGTAAGGAAACACCCCACTTTGTGTAAGTATTGCAGAACAGATGATAAAATTTGCACTTCATTGTGGATTTCCTTGCTGGTTTCCTTTCCCACAACCTCCCGACTCAGGGTTTGGATATAAAAAGAAAAAATCATACAGGATGGTTTTTTGGGTTGTTTGGTTTTTTTTTTTTGTTTTTTTTTTTTTTAACAGCAGTAAAAGGCTGACCTGATCAAATCCGAGCTGTAAAATGCTCTTTGAAGCCCAAAGGCCTTCCTAAAATAGCAGTGACTTCTTGTGTAATCACAGAGAGAACACTTCTGTCCCTAGCATGGTCTGCGTACTGTGGAAATCCACTGGGGCTAAAGACTGAAACAGCTCACTGGGAAGGCAAGTCAGTCTGCAACAATTGCTGTAGCATAATGACTACAGCAGCACCGCATAGCTAGTTGCAGAACTAGGGTGGCAATAAGTGAATGTACTTATTTCTGTGCTTGCTCCCTGAGGTCTGATACTTCTTCCCCCTTCAAAGAACAACTACGCTACCCTTAATTCAAGGGACAGGACCTCTGTAAAGACAGCATTTCCTCGGGAAGGATCTGTTCCTTATGTTGGTCCAGCTCCTGCAGAATGTGACTGAGTCACAGACCTATCTTAGTTTCCTTCTCTTTAAGCAGGGAATATTTAAACCAGCTATGACATGCAGCACGATTAGTACGACAGCACGATCAAAGGTGACTGTCCCACATCAACCACGTGTACTCACAGAGCAGTAACTTGGCACTTCCTACTGCCTCACCTAACTCACTTTCCTGTCACTGTCAGACTGCTCTCCCCACAGACTGTGACCCTGATAACAGAGTCTCTCCTACAGAAACAAAGGAACAAATTGAACTTTGCAAACTCCAGGATGACATATTGAGAAGGTCCTGCCCAATCCCATCATCGAACTAATCTTTAGTCCATCATCTCTGAACCTAGTCTTAATTTAAATAAAAGAAGCGGGGTATGAGTTTGCTTTAAACAGGTTGCTCTCCTAGATCATTAGACCAGATACATAAAAATCTTTGTGCCAACAGTCAGAACACTTATTAGCTTTATCATGTTACCATTGTAAAAATAAAGGCGAATTGGACACGTATCACAGGAAAGGAAAGCGTGTCTGCTGGCTGGTATGGTTTGGTGGTAGCATATGGTATGGTTTTAGGACACTGCTCAAGTTATTACCCCTCAACTCAAATTTAGTAATTTTCTAGATTTTCATTTTAAAGTTTTTAGGTAAGGTTTGCAGGTACATTCTCAGGTTAGGAAGAAGAAAATCAGCATGTTTTGCAAGAAACTAGCTGGTCAAATTCCTGTCTGATTGATAGAATGCTTTTATGCTGCAAGGGTGATCTTGCAATATTAATTGTTAAGGTGCCTAGAGCCCTTGTATATGCATCTTTTTATTATTTAAATATTGAAATAAATAAATCATCTCACTTAAGCAACCAGCAATTCAGATTTGTTAGAATTCTGTCATTAATTTTGATGGTGCTGAACCCCAGATCTGTTAAAAGACTCCAGAAGAATAAGTCAGTCGTAGTCTCTTGTAACTTCTAAATGTAAATACTTCAGCTGTAAGAAATCAAAAGTTATCTAGATTTCTTTCATTCATTGGGTTTTTAAATAACTAATGGTGTATTAAATGCTTCACCGCAGAAGTCAGCACTTGGGCTTGGCTAAATAATAATTCAAAATTACAAGAATGTGTATGTTGGTATACTAAGCTTCCACCCCAGAGGAAATATTTCACAGAGGCTCAGGAAAAAAAAAAAAAAAACAAGGAAAAAAAAGCAGCACAATTTCAAATATAATTACTGACACAATCTTAACAATAATGCTACAAATGTGATATAATACTTTGGTAAATATACAAATTAGTAAAACCAAGGAATTAAATGCTTTGATATATTTAAGATCAGGAGAAATGAACCATCATTATTTAATATGAACTTCAATTTTTAAATGCCGAGTTCCACTAAAAAGGGTAGGGCCTAGGGAACTTTAAATTTAAATTATTATGATGACTAGAAACAAAGGAAACAATAAACTTATGGATGTTAAAATTCCTCAGAAAAGCCAACTTACGCAGCAGCTTCTTGTTTTGACAACCCTTTGATATTCTTCGCCAAATAATCATCTATGCCATCTTTGTCTTTGATCAAATGAATCCTAAATTTAAATGAAAAAAATTAAAAGAAACACTGTGAGGTGCTAACATAGACTTCTGCAGCATGTATAATATATTAGCATTGCCAAGTAGAGCTAAATACTGAAATATTGACAAAGTAATATATCAGACATTCTATAAACACATACAAATATCTTTTTAATTTTTTGGTCTGTAGCTATTTTAAATCTTTATTTCTGAAAGAAAACAGAGTTGGTATTAGCTTTCAAGGACCTGGTTATTTGATATTTCTGTCTAAACTAGAAGAAATTGTGTATTAGCTAAATCAATAATAATTGATTAAACTATCCATATTTAAACTGTTTTCTAAACCAGAACCATTACAATTTTGCATTATCAGTATGGACCAGAGTGGTCCAATCTATTTTATATTTAACTTTTTCAAAATTTAAAAAAAAGAAAATCAACAAAAAAAATCCCAAACGCAACTCAAAATGTTTTCCTTAGTGCAATGCAGACTTTTAGTACTGCGCTCAGCTTTCCACAGTTTGAGCAGCATATTGCAAAAGGTGGTCCACTAATGGGGTAATCCAAAGGGCATTAAAATAAGCAGCAAATTTCAGGATGCATGGATCTAATTTTAAAATTTTAACTATACATCACTTCACCTTTCACTTGAGCCATCATCTCTTTGCATCTCCACTCTGATACACAAAAGATGCCTTGAATTTTAGAGGATAATATGCACTCACTGACCATAAAGTGTACTTAAATAGATTCTGATATCCCAACCGTAGATGATATTTTCTTTATAAAAGTAATGTGAATTTATTTTTATTCTTCTTTAAAGGCACATAAAAATTGTCTGGTTAATCACTCAAAGATAAAAGAAATTCAACATTAGTGTTCCACATAAATCTATTACTTTCCTCTTTCTCTGTCTGTATTACACTGCTGTCTCATTACAGGGATGAGAGTAAATTCTTTTCATAATGTTAGCTAATATAAGCATCATGCTCCTTATTGCTCTGAGAATACCAAAGACACTTCAAGAAGTTCATTTAAATGAAAACAAAATAGCTAGCAATGTAGAGATATTTTGACATGTCTGTATTTAAAACAATGTAATAGTGAAAACTTCCGGCACAAATAGGGCATTTAAATTTGTTCCAGAATTTAGTACTACTGAGCTGCACCAAAAGAGGCTTATGCTTTCAAGCTGCACATAACACAATCCATATGAGTTGCTGCTGACCATGCAAAATGTACACCTTATGGATATTGCCATAAAAATTCAGTTATAATCAATACCAACATTTAATCAATACCAATTTTTTCACACCAAAATAGTCACAATTTACGAATATACATAATGTCATTAGGATAATGAAGGTAAGGTAATTATTGTATATTTTAAACTGATGCAAAACATATTTCAAGATACAATAGGTTTATATGAGATAATAGAAAAATTGAAAAATAGTAATTAAATATGAAGTATTCCATAGACAACACAAAAAACCCTGGCTGACCTTTGGACTTTAATATTGAAAAAATGAGTTTTCTGCACAACAGTGTCACACAGAGAACACACCAGATATGGGGGATACTTTTAGCAAGTCTCATTTCAGATCCCAGCCACATTTCCAGACTGCAGTGACGTGCCTCTTCCACTCCTCCACTGTAATTTAGCAAATGCTAAGGACCCTGAAGCACTTTCCAGCTCCCAGGGCAAATTACCACCTATCTGCATATTTGTTGTGGTTTAGCCCTGGTCAGCAACTAAGCGCCACACAGCCGCTCGCTCACTCCCCACACCAGGACAGGGGAGCAGGGGGATGAGTGGTGCAAACCCCCAAACTGAAACAGTCAACTACAACAAGGTAATTCCTAAGCATCGTTATCAGCGTGCTGCAATTTAATCTACTCTGCAGTTAAAAATAATCTCAAACTAGAAGAAAGGAAAGCCTGATGCCTTCTCATTATCTTCTCAAAGGTATTTGAATTAAAAACAATCGGGGAAAAGTCCATAGAATCATATGCAACTTAAAATGACATCTGCCTTATAGTCAAGGTATAAATTTCTGAGTTCTGACTGGTAACACCCTCTAACTTAAAGATAACTACAGCCAAAGGAAAAAAAAAAAAAAAAAACCAAAAGAAAGAACTTGCAAACCAAGTACTCTTTACATAAGTTCTGCAATACCCTGTATTGGACTGATGCAACTACAAATGCGGTCATCCATCATGAAGAATTTAAGTTACTAAAAATAATAAATACTTATCTCATCCTGAGTATTATTATCAATGATGTTACTGTAGGAATAACACAGAAAAGACAGGCAGATGATACATAGGAAAAAATACACAGCAGAAAATTCCATCAACTCATGTAATCATTATTTAAAACAGCTTGTTATGTGCAATGAGATTTAAAAACAATAAAAGTAATTAATGTGACAAACTGAGACTGTGACTTGGAATGGATGTAGTTTCTTAATAGCGGAATGAGGTGAGGGTGGCACTGGCTAAGATGCAATGTTTCTTTTCTTCCAGAAATTGTCACTTGCTTTTTTCAAACTGCTTTAACCTTATTTCTCCAGTGTTTCCATAATGACTCACATATTTCATAAATAGTTCTATAAAAAGTCTACTTCACCTGTAAATTGGCTCCTATTTAACTTCAAATCACTCATATATATTTTTATTTAAAATTTTATTTATTATTTAAATATATTTTAATCCAATGGTCACTTATCCCAGAGTTAACATTTTATGTGTTCCTATAACTATTTCTGTTACTAGTTTACACAGAAAAAAAATGGCTACTGATTGTTTTCTAGAAACAAACTTCATGATAAATAGACTTGGCTTTTTAATCAAGAACGGAACAAAGTCGCATAAAGAACCAAACTGATTCTCACCTATCTTTCTATCCCCACTGCCTATTCTGTTAACTCAGACTCCAGTTTTCTCAAAATTTCCTATCAAAGAAAATAGCAGAGCTTGTCTTTCTCTGATCACAAAGCATCGACAGCATGGTCTAGACCACCGCAGAATCACAGATTTCCTTTGTGCAAATAGGCACAACTTCTACAGGACTGCTGCAGAATGATCTTCTTGAGCATGAAACTCCCCAAGTAAATGGAAGAAACAAGCCTCCTAACTCTGGGGTGAGTTCTCCAGCAATGTAATTACTGGAAAAAGTGATGGCTGCAGAACACGGCTCCAGCCATAAAAGACTTAAAAAAAATTGTAAGGCATCACTGCATGTCCTTATTCTATCAGTGTGTGAGAGCACACCTATCAGTACGTGCCCCTTAGAAAGACTGGGCCCAAAGATACCGTGTTTCTAGATCGTTACTGCTTTTAGACATGAACATGCATCTGCTGAACTCTGAGATGCCCCAGACCTTTCAGCCAAAGGCTAAGGGGAATGCTGGGATTGGCGGGGGGAAAAAAAAAGAAAAACACAAAAAAATAAGAGGAGGAAGAAGAAGAAAATAACCACAATTCTTTCTGAAATGGAGGCAATTCCAGGAAAAAGAGCACAGTGGGGCAGAGTAGTGACTGACAGACCAGTACTCACTGAGGGAGGCAGAAATGTACGGATACAAGTAACTAAGAGGAGAAATGAGTGCAACAGAACAGAAAGCCATGTAGGCATGTGCGAGAAGAAGATGGCTTGAAAGTATTACAGTACTGTTGTTAACTCCCTCATTTATTAAGAACAGGAAAATGTTTTTTTCAAATCAGTTTTATTCATCATCTTTTGAGAGACATGAAACTGTTTTGTGTCTGAATGAAAAAAAAAGAAAATCTTGTTTTCTCATCCAAATAAGTACATTTTCAATGACCTACATTCATATCAATGCTAAAGGGAAATAACTTCCTACAGCTCTTGAAGGGGTTTTGAAAAATTAGGATGAAATATCTACCTTAAACAGAACACATTTCCTATTTTGTTTTTTTTTTCCCTTTTAATTATGAAACTTTCTTAAGAGAGCATTTCTTTGCCTCTGATTTTTGCAGTTTTAAATATTGCAAAAAAGCAAACATAGTTTGCCACCTCGGCATAGCTGACTGAAGCTATTCACAGTAAAAATGATACTCTGAAAGAAAAGAGGTACATACCTTGCGAAGTCTAATGAGGGGCAAACAGTCTGCTCTATGAACCTGGGATGCTCCCGTGGGCTTTGTAGGATTGCTTGAGGAAACACATTCATTTTAACTACAACAAACAAACAAAGCCAACTTGAAACAATGTCTTCACAGTGATGCAGTTTCTTATCCTTCCTGTTCTGCTACCCAGTCAACTCTCTCTTATTTCCAGTGCGTTACTTGTAAAACTGGACTCCAGTTCCACACAAATCTTTTCAGGCCTCAGCATTACTTCAGTAGGACATAATGCATAGGAATGGTCATGATTTTACTTTCAATGGTTTTCTCTCTTTCACTGGAGTACTTTTGATTTGCACAGGGACAACTGATTGAGGAACCTTACTTGCATGTGATGCCCTGTGCTTCCTCAAGCTATCTAGGTCCAAGTATTAATAATATTTTAAGTTAATACATAAGGTGGAGAAATGACTGAAAATGCAGTGTGCAATGCAAAAACAGGCACTGTATTAACATTCAAAATAATACATAATGATTTGAATAAAAAATGTAAGTAATGCTATGCTTACAACACAGGGTTTTACTTAAAACAAAAGCTGAAAGCCCCACAGTTATGTAGAATCGTCTAGCTCGTCATTTTGAAGTACATAAATGCTAATAAGACTTTTTTGTCATATAGAGCTACTGTGTTTTTTCCCCAAGTATTCAGTCTACACTTCCTACCATTAAAGTTTCAGCTGCCAGTTCCTTCATTTTGCATGTCTGTGATCTGAGGACGTTAGCAGCAGGAGCACCCTTACTTTTAAATTTGGTTTAATGTAGGTATTGCATGCCCTGCTGGTAGGCCTCAAGGCACAAACTTTTAATAGGGATGGGAAAACAGAATATAGTGGGGGGGGAGGGAAAGAATTTAACTATTTGCTGCATTTAGTGAAAGGAAATTTATTTTACGGGAAATAAATGTTAGCTATGAATCAACTTGATACTGAATAATCAGCATCAGACTAGCAAATATTTTATATATTAGCCTTTCCGGGATCAAATGCCATTTCATTGATGCAATATTTTGCTACAGTTATAGTGAAGTAATTTTTTAATTGTGTTACTTAGAATAGAATAACAAAGACAACAGGATATGACCTTTCCCCTAAGTCATTCTTTTTGGGCTTAGTACTAATGATAACATTTGTTACAGAAAGAAAAAAAATTTATTCATAAATAAACTAATCTACAATTGGAGGCAGCAACATTTTACACAAGTGTGTCTTAGAAAAAAAAATTAATAGAATAAAAACATATGGGTAATTCATCACTATAAAAGATTATACCTCTTACAGAGAATGACAGGTTTGTATCCAGGAGCAATATAGAAAGGAAAATCTCTTTTTAGGAAGATGCTATTCAGTGAGAAATAGTAATTACACTTTGGAACAACAATATTGAATCTCAAGAAGATGCAAAGCTTTCTACAAGCCTCTTAGTTTTGAGGTATTAGGTGAGAAAAAGCAAACAGGCCATGTCTTAATGGCAGCTGTTGAATTTGGCAAGGCAGGAGAGCTGACCATCTGCAGCTGTGGGGCAGAAAAGGCAGGGGTAAGCATCTGGAAGGAGACCCTGAAAGCCCTGGGAGAACCACTGCAACCATGAAAAGCTATCTACGGGTAGGTGTACTTATATATATACATATAGGTATACATACTATGGCATGCCACAGGTCTCAGGCTCCAGACTGCACCCACATGGGACTTGGCTGGAGCATACAATAGCTCCTCGTGGGCCCACAGGCTCCAGGTTCCCACTCCACAGAAATCAAGTATAAGATAAGGCTGGCATGCACACAGGTCTCACGCTAACATGAGGCACATATCCAGACATTTTTCTGAGTCCATTACTGCCTTACAAGATTTAAAACTATTGCCCTGACTCCTATTTCAAACACAAAGCTTGGGAATGAAAAAAAAATCTGCTTCATTATAATATCAATTTAATTTTTACTTTAGAGGTGGGAGGTTGCTTTCACAGTGAAATGGATGGTGTTTTCCCTTCATTTCTAAGGTAATTGTAACCTTTACAGGTAAATTACAACCACAGAGACACGACAGAAGGTATTAGCAACACATCCTTCTGAAACACGTGCTACTACATTCACATAAATTTTGTTGCTGATCATTTAAAGACTGCTAATCCCTTTACCTATTACTCCTTTATTATAAGTCCCAAGACACATCTCATTTACTTAATCAAACACCCACAGAATTCAGCGAAAGACAAAGCAGTGCAGTTTATTTCTAAAGAAGTGCTACATTTAATCACACGATCAAGAGAATCTCCCCACAGGCAGGAATTGCTCCAAGGTGCATTGAAGCTAAAGGTAAAACGCCAATGGATTGTAACGGCCTTTCCCAGCATGTTTTAGGAAACCTGTTTGGCCTTTCCCAGCATGTTTTAGGAAACCTGTTCGTGCTACCTAGCTCTTCCCACGCATTTTCTGAGGCATGCATAAACCTAACTGGAGGCTGAGGACTTCCCAGAGAGGAAGCAGGCTGGGAAGTAGACATGGCTACATCCAGCTGCCCTTGCGGACATGTTTGCTGCTACCTAGCACCTCATAAAATGTAAGGATGTCAGAGTGTGACAGGACAGACTTACAGCCATGCCGCTTTATTACACTGAAAGTGCTGATACGATAAAATAAAAAAAAAACCCAACCAAACAATAAATTTTTGAAATCTATAGCCAGCATGATAGATGTAATTTCTTCCAAGTAACCTGGATGAGGTCACGGCCCCAAACCAAGCGGTTTTGCAGCGCTTGACCCATATTCTGGGTCCTACCCAGCCCCGGCTGCGGGACGACAGCCGCCCTTCGCTGCATCCCGGCCTTCACCGACCACCAGCCAGGTACGCTTTGCTTTCCCCTTCACCTATTAACCACCCCCATACGCTACATACCCTCTGCCCTTGGCTCTGGTACTGTCTCAGCCTCTTAATAGTAAATACATAAAAAAAAAAAAAATTTAGTTGAACTTCCCAGGGGAACGGGCCTCTGCTCGTGGCGCGGCGGCAGGAGGAGGTCCTCCGCGGGGTGCCCGCCGCCCGAGGCGGGGAGCAGAAGGGGGCCGCCCGCCGCCGCGGCCTTGCCCGCCCGCTCCCCCGCGCCGCTCCGGCCCAGCGGCCGCCGCCTCTGCAGCCGGGCCGCTCCGCGGGACGCCCGCGGCCTCGCCATGGCGACGGGGGCGGGCGGCGCCCAGGGCCGGCCTCCCGCCCCGCCGCCTTCCCCGGACCCGGCTCCCTCAGGCCCGCCGCCCCCTCGAGGCCGCCGTGTGGTGAGGCACCTCGGCCCTTGCGCCTCTGCGAGACGGCCGGTCGCCGAGGCGTGAGGAGCAAGTCCGGCGATTCCCGTCGGGCAGAGGCCTGCAGGCCAGGAGAGCCGCAGAGCCCGATTTAGACCACGAAAAATGTGGCAGCTGTGAGAAATCAGCACAGGTCGACGTGTTCAGCATCAACGGGTCCTCCAGTTAATGGAGGCCACATCTGGAGTACTGTGTCCAGTTCTGGGCTCCCCTGTTCAAGAAGGATGGGGAACTGCTGGAGAGAGTCCAGGGGAGAGCTACCAAGATGCTCAGGGGACTGGAGCATCTCTCTTACGAGCAAAGGCTGAGACACCTGGGTTTGTTTAGCCTGGAGAAGACTGAGGGGGGGGATCTTATCAATGCTTATAAATATCTAAAGGGTGGGTGTCAAGAGGACGGGGCCAGACTCTTTTCAGTGGTGCCCAACAACAGGACATGGGGCAATGGGCACAAACTGGAGCACAGGAAGTTCCACCTGAACATGAGAAAAAACTTTTTTACTTTGAGGGTGACAGAGCACTGGGACAGGCTGCCCAGAGAGGTTGTGGAGTCTCCTTCCCTGGAAATATTCAAAAGCCACCTGGACATGGTCCTGTGCACCCTGCTCTAGGTGTGCCTGCTCAAGCAGGGGGGTTGGACGAGATGATCTCCAGAGGTCCCTTCCAACCCCTACTGTTCTGTGATTCTGTAAAGGCGTTTGTGTGCTTTCTTGGAGCTCAGATGAGCTCCATATGAGCTTCTCTCAAATGGGACCATCTCCCAAAACTAAGTAAGTTTCTGAAGTTGGCAAGCAGAACATCAGTGACAATATCATATTGATACTTTAAGGAAGGTTTGTGGGCAGTGTCTTGGATTATAGATGAACACTTGCAGTGAGCAGGCTTTTTTCTTTCAGGACCTCTGATCTTCTTCGAGATCCTTCAGGACTTTTGAGCAGTGGAAAAGAGCAAATAGAAAAGACTAGACTTAAATCTATAAGTAAGTGACATAACATGAAGCCTTTTGGTTAGTGGAAAATTTTGTCACTTTCTGTTGATGAGAGCCTGCTGCTTAATTTACTGTAACAAAGGAACTCTTCTTCTAAGGGACTGTTTGGCTAGGGAGTCTGGGAGCTTATAAGAAACTGAAATAGTGAGAAGGAACCAATAAGCTTTTGGTAAGTGCAAATGAAAATGATAAGAGAAACCATAACTGGGATGCTGAAGAATACAAAGAGCAGAGATTATTCAGTAGTCTCTTTTTTACTGTTGGAAACTTGACACTAGCAGAAGAGGTCATTTTTTAGCACAGATTTGACCTAGTTTTTCTTGCTAAAACTGGCTGGAAAACTGGAATGTCAAAATCAATTGTTATAATCTATTTTGGAAGGATCAAGTGGACAGAAAGCACTTCAAAAATGGCATCACTTGTTTCTGAGTTGATGGCAATTGGAAGCAAATGATCTTGAATGTTTATGGGTCAATGTTCTAACGGATAAGTCAGAAGTTGACAGGGTACTTAGCTGATATCAAATCACACTAGAGAACAGCATGACTTATGCCTTACCCATCTACAACATATGGGGAAAACACTGCTGTACTGCAGTGAATTTCAAACTGAGTGACATATGCTGGAGGTCTCATGCTGCCAGGGTTAAAATGTACTTGGAATTTCAAAATTTTTTAAATGTCAATTTCCTAACTCAAAAAGTGTTGCATCCAACACAGGGGAATTCTATATTAGACCTCATCTTGTCAGATGAAAAGGAATTGATCACAGAATGAAAAATTAGCCATAGCTTAGGTATAACTGATAATGATTTGATCACATTTGTTATGTGCAAACAGAATTAAGTCCAAACCAATAATATATATACTTAATGATTCAAAAGGGCTAATTTTATAAAGGTGAATACTATCGTAAGGTGAATCTGTTGGGAGAAAGAATTTAATCTGAAATGGGAGAATAATAATTGGAAACTCTTTAAGGATGTTAGCCCAGATACCCACAAAGCCATAATCCCACAACTAAGGAATACATTTGCTCAAAAGCCAGGGTGGTTTACAAGGAAAACATCTATGAAACAGAAGGAATGTGGAATCATACATGTACACTGGAAACTAGGAACTGTAGAAAATTACTGTGGGAAGTAAGATGTTATCAGGGAAATATACGTATGGTCAACAGAGTTAAAATGAGGAAAATGACAGGATTTTTTTTTCAAGTATAGAATATAGAAAATTATCTGAACAGTGAGAAGACCCTATTAAGGGATGAAGATATCAGCTTTAACCATAATAATTGACAAACTTGGAACGTTAAAACATAGACATATTTATTCTGTTCATTTGGGAAGATGGCAGCTGATGTAGTTATGTTGTATGGTACTGAAGAGTTGTTTTCTATTCAAATGATAATGTAGGAGGATGGTTCAACTTCAGTTATTGAAAGAAAACAGGCATTAGAGGGTTGTGAATAAACATGTCAAGAAGTTGTATGCACTATCAATTTTCATATTCAGAAGGTCTTGGGACACTAAGACATTTACATAAAGAGGGTAAAGCTAGTATTATTCTAATACTTCAAAAGAATAAATGGGATAATAGTAGTGTATCAGTGTGACATCGGTCACAGGCAAAATATGGAATAGCCAGTGTAAAACTCAGTTAAAGAATTTAAATGAGGACAGATAATTCCAATTAACATGGGCTTCTGCTAAAAAAAGTTATACGTCCTGGCAGAAAAATACAGCCTGGCAAACAGACTTTGTATTCTTAATGAGGCTGCAGGTTTCACATATTGATGTAATTTAATTAGACTTCAGTAAAGCATTTGACATTATCATATGGCTTTTTGGATGAAGCACTGCAATGACACAATTATTTGTATCCTATACATAAACTTACAAAGAAAACTTGTAAAAACGGTAAAGGTTGAAACAGCAGATTTAAAATTACTGGTAATATTCTGGAATGATATCTGAAGTAATTCACAAACAGCCATTTTACACCATGGCTACATCTTCCGTGTTAAGCATATATAATTCATTTGACTTGGAAGCAATGTAAGAATTTTTTTATAGAGATGTGTTCAAAGGATCCTGCATGCCAAACAATATGTAACTTAGAGAGAACACTCTTTAGCAAAGAATCAAAGGCAGTCTACCTCTATATAGTAATATGAAGAGGCAGTAGCCTTTCTGTGGTTAAGGATGAAACCAACCCCAATTACAATGCTGTGTTGTAGCACCAATATAATTAGTCTAGAAATGTTTGCCCTGCAAGTCATGAAGGGAAAGGGTGTCTGTCCATTGATAAAAAAATAAAATTTCAATTGCTCGCAGTTTGCGTTCCTATCATTGGGGTAGGTCTTCTTCCAATTCTCTAAGCAATGATAATGTCCAAGGAAGGATAATATTTTATAGCAGCTCAACTTTGCAAAAACTGTTTGTGTGAAAAATTAATTTGTTTGAGCAAAACTTGGTGTTCAGATGGTGACAGATTCAAAAATGTAATCTAAAGAGGCAAAAAGTGCAATATATTGATCATTTTGAATAGCTGGTACCCTTAGGAAGGTTGTTTGTGCAGTTTCAATGGTTGCGTGAAAGAGGAATTGCTAATATACTGTCTGTGCTTAAATGCAGCAATGCCAAAAACTTACGAGAACATATCTAGATACTCTTGAATACTGAATACTTGAATACTGCTCATAAAGCTAGTTAAGAACCTGTGCCCTGTTACTTTAACTATATTAAAAAAAAATAAAGAAGAAAAAAAAAGTTTTTTGACTTCTGCCTAGCTGTCCATCTTTGGCCCCTGGTAGTTTTGATTTTCCTATTACCTGTTAACCTTTCCACTGCAGAAAAAAACAAAATTGAGCTGTCCCCACTCCTCCACTCTAGAAGAGACGGAAGAGAGAGAGAGAGTTGGTGAAAACTAAAGTGGAGAAAAATAAGAAAAAAAAAAGAGTAAAGGTCAAAGTGCCAAAAATACAAAACCAGGGAACTGGAGCGGGGCAACACTGAGCATGCTACCGGGCAGCAATCAGTGTACAAAGATGTACAAAGTACACAAAAAGCACAAAAGCTAGTACTGGCTTCTGTGGGCTGCAGATGTGGAGACATGACAGGCTGATGGAACAGAAAAAATCTCTGAAGTTGCCAGGATTTCTTTAGTCAAACTTCCTCCTCTACCAGGCCCAGGGCCAGAGTCAAAAGGAGGTGACTGAGAAGATTCTGCAACTCTTTGAGACCTTGGATGGCGTATTAAACTAGGTATTGATTTGGCACAAACTTGAACCAAAAGTTGACTGTGGCACTACGGTTGTTTTCATACCAAACGAAATACACAAAACCTAAGAAAAACAGAGAATTTCTGGAGGCAGATCCTGTAAGGTTTTGCAGTCAATACCTCTAGCCTCAGTTTTCAATGTTTTGTGTGAACTTCCTTTAAAGCCAAATAACAGGAAACCTGTCATCACTCAAAATGGATTATCTTTCCATAAAATGATTCATTTTTCCTATGCATCTTTTCCTTATACATCTGAGAGGTAAACAGCATTTCTACCTTTCTGATGTTCCTACATCAGTGGAATATGTAACTTGCTGTTCTAAGTAGTTATCATAGGCCAAGTACCACCAGAAATGGTTTTCTCTTACACACACACGAGACACTTCCCCAGGTACATTATAATGTTTTTCTTTCACAGCAGACTCTTCAAAATCATATTTAGATACTCGTAATCACTCTGCACATAATACCCCTCTGGTTTCTTTAGAGATGAACGTGAAGATTTTGTGGGCCAATCTGCTACTATGGAGCCCAGTTCTGCCATGTGTTGATCAGCTGCTTTGTTGGTAGGTACTAGTGATGCTGCAGAACTTGCTGGTCAGGTACCAGTATGAAATTAGCACTTGAAGAAGCAAGCGGGGTAAATACAGAGCCCTCACAAATAGGGGTCCTGGTACAGGTAGTATTCAGCCAAGGAAGGCTGTGCCAGGCAAGACTTGGTACTGCTCTTTTCGACAGCAATGAAGTATTACTGAATATAAAAGTTACTTTTCCTACAAGAACCATCTCTTTTAATTTCAGAGACAGTTGGAATACACAACAAAATTGGAGGATTTGCCTCTGTTTTTTTCTTTATGGCAAATACATATTTAGATCTGAATAAGTAGTATCATACTGACTAAAGATTTCCACTGTTTTTCTAATGCAGCACTTGCATCCTGTTTAACCAACTTCAGCAATGTCTCTGCATCATGTATCCCCTTTTTTAGCTTTCTGTTTGAATGATGAGATGGAGACAGCAGTGCTGATGAAGATCAAACAAACTTACAGTGTAAAAATCACTATAAGGATCTCTAGTCTTGCTATTCATTATGTACATATTATGCATCGATATACTAGATCATTGTCAAGTTCCAGTGCTGGCATAATATGTTTAGGGAAGAGCCAAATATTTAACAGAGAACGCAAGTCTCCAAAATCTTTACTTCATGGTTTTTGACATGTTTCATCTTGCTGTAGCTTGCAGCTGGTATTTAGATGGAAGAGTTCCACAGGAGCATTAGAGCAAAAGGATTAGACACCATAAGCTTTTGTTTTATCAGGATTTCCGTTTGTCTTTGCTTGTGCCACATCAAACATTGTAACGGGACACTAAGCAAAACAGGACTGTGTTATCACTACTCTAACATGCTAGTGAGCATTTATATAGGTAAGTTCCATTCACTTCAAATGGAACCACTCATGTGACTAAAAACTTGCTAACATAAGTAGCAACCCTTCCCAGTTTATCTCTAAACAAATAGGTATAAGGGCTGATATAGTTAAAAGGAGGAAAAATAGAAATATGGTTTACTAAAACAAGCTATGATTATTTCAGTAACAATCTAGTCTGAGTGTTTATGAAAGTATGGAACGTGCCTTGGTAGAAGTAGGTACTAGGGAAGAGGATATGCCACAAAAAATGAGAAAAGATATTTTTTTTTAATTTTTTTTACAAAAGTAGCATTTCCTCAGCCATTGAAATCAGAGCTACAATAGGAAAAAATTCTCCTCTTCAGGCCTTCCTGTTCTGCAAGCCTAGAAATTTGAGTTTTGCATTGTTAAAAAGAGGGTAGAAACATTCATTTGTAGTTCTGGAAGGTCCAGAGATACTGCACTTCCATTGTATGGCTATTAGAAATGATAACTGGATTCATGGTAACCTAACACATCTCAGAAGTGTCTAAATCAGTATTTCTTTAACCTGAGAGACATGTATAGGGTAAACAAAGGTGGCACTGTAGAAAGGTTTTATTAGCATTTGCCTGAGATCACTTATTCGTGAATGATGGCGTCACAAGTAATACTGCTTTCCAAAACTCATGCTGTTAAGTCTTTTATATCACACCATTGTAGGCCCTGTATTCTACATGCATTACAGAGAAATCTGCCCCAGCATGCACTTTATATCCCACTCTCTTTCCCACTCCCTCTCTTTACAATAAACTGAAATTTATCCCATTAATATCTCCTCCTGGTTCTGCGGTAACATTTACTTATTTCAGGTACTAGTACTCATAGATTTATAGGTATGCATCAGATAAATTTTCACCTACTGAAACATTTGTAGCATTATCAACTTATTTGTTTCAGCTTCTTTTGAAAATTGTCTTGAAAGATTTTATGTAAAAAGTTCATCAAACTACATCACTGACTCAGCTCATCAATACTTTTTCATCACCATAACAATATCTATGTGACATCTAGCTAACCATCATGAATTATGGGGGAAAGAATAAACAACCCATTAAGAAATTAAAGGCCCACAAAGGTGCGGTTTGATAAAGGATAAAAAAAACCCCACCGGGTGCGTATAATAAGGTCTCTCTCCCCTGAAGAGTGAGTGTTATTTTTCTTTCATGAGCGTCAAAGACCTGGAGCTTCTTAGTGCCTCAGGCAAGTGAGTTTGAAGGTCTTCTTCATGATTGAATGGAAAATAGTAACCAGAATTATGTTAAGATTGTTTGTCTTTAGAGCATTTTTTAAAAAATATTCTATGTGTAGAACTGATATTAGTAACTGATAGAAACAGCCACTGCAATCACAGTTAGAAAACTTTACTGTGTTTTGTGTATTCAGTGTGTCATTGTCTTTTTATTCTGGTATATGTTTGGACAAGTTTTTTTTCATGGAGAACTGAGCTAAACAGCTCTAATACATTAATTTGTATAGTCTTCACTCTGTAATAAATGGAAGCCTATGTAAAAGAACAGCGACTTACAGATAAAGATGTCTTTACAACCCCAAGAGAAATAAGTTACTCTTAAATAAGTTTTCATTTCCTGAGACAAAATATACAGCCAATATCCTTACTGTACTGTAATTAATTATGCCTTTCTTTATACTAATAGAAGACAGTAGTATTTACAGTCTTTCAGATTCCTCCTCATGATTCTGTACGTGGTATGACTTGTGGCTGCATGAGAATCTAACTAAATCAAAGGAGGTGCAATCAAAATGAATGACTTAAGTGATGACAATAGAATTATCCTGACCAGTTCTCCTCCTTGTCTGATAGATTATGCTTAAATTGGTGAAAAAATCATTTGAGATAATCAGAAAGACTGCCAGCAAAAGGTGCTTGTATTAAGTTGCACTGAAGGATAATTTTTTCCCCAGTAATTTGACACTAAAGTTTTGCACTTGATCCCTGAAGATTGGTTATTCCTAACTGCTATTAAACTCTTCTTCCATTATTGTTTTCTAGTTCTGGTCACACCTGTTGATTGCCTCTCATCTTAAACACTGATACAGACAAGTAACTACATATTATTTACAAAAAATACTTTTCATGATGGAGCCTAGCTCTAAGACCTTTGTGCCCTACTGGAGTGTAAATGGTAAATAACAACACATTAACTACATAGGACAGACATCTTTTGAGGTCAGGACGTCTCAAATTCTCTTTCTAGCTGACTTCTGGAACACTGTCAGTGACAGCCAGCATTGCCTTTGGCCTGTTTTCTGTTGGCCTGTGATTTATATAATGTATTCAGGTGGGAGAGTGTCCAGTGTGGGAGAGTACCCAGTGGAGGCTCACCTACATTTTAAGTGCTTACCTACTGAGGTTTATAACTTAAAGTAGCAGGAGCGAAAAAGGCATGGAAAGGCCACGTCTAAGAAAATAATATTTTATTGTTACATAGTCCTAAGACAACATTGCGTGTATCATGCCAGAGATAGTTCAAATCCTTTGGGTTCAGTAGGTCGGACAAATAATGGATGTTTTTGCTCCAGTATGTAAACCCTTTTGTATCCATAAGGCTAAGAAGTGTTGCTCTTTTTAGGTATAGTAGATGTTTAAATTGAACTTTGGAAACTTTGGGGATGAAAAACACTTTGTAAGCATACACTTGTGCATTAAGTACTTCTAGGTACTTACCTCCAAACTGAACTTAAAATTATGCATTGTGATAAAAACATTGCATTATATTAATGTAATTTTGTCTCAGTGTCCTTACCAAATTATTTTGTGGAAGTTTCTGATAGATTAGATTGTTGTTACCAGCCAGCCACAAAAGTGATACTGAAATTCTAATGGAGGCCATTTTAACATTCCCTATCAGTGACGTGAATATAGGCTTCATTTATTAATTGTAGCTGATTAGCCACAAGGCAAACATTTAATTAAACCTTGAGAGACAATAACATTGCACATAAATTATCCATTTAAGAGCACATAGGTCTTTATGTTTCATTAAAAATTGTTTAACCAATAACCACACATCTTAAGCTCAATCTGTATTTGCACAGATTTGAAGTCAGAAAATCCCCTAGTGCATTGCTGTTTTTTTCAGACATTTATTTCTTGATGCATTTTGATTTGTATTTACTTACCACTTGTTCATGCTGCTTTCCCGATTAGTGAGACTGCCACTCAAATAATGGATTAACAATTGATTAAAAAAGTCCTACCAAATTATTTACTTTTAAAATTATTTCAAAATAGTCTAAAAGGTACATTAGGTGCTCATGGGATTCAGAAATGCAAAAATCAAAACAAATACAATGTTATATTGCTATATATGAAAGGCTTCTGCTTTGTATTATTTTTGTCCCTATGCAGCTATTTTCTGTTCTTCTGGTAGATTGTCTAGAATCTTCTAGATTTTTTTTTTCCTACAAGAATAAATGCTTATTGTTTTATATGCTTTTCTGAACACTCTCATTGTATTAAATACGTGTTTGAGTATGAAATTCAGATGTAAGCAGCAAGATGGTTGCTTAACAAAATACTGTATCAGTCTTAATACCCAATTTTCCCTAAAAGCCTCCATACTTTCTATGAGTTTGCACAGATCATTATCTGCTCTGTGAAGTAACTTTATGAAGTGGAAACACCCTTAAAACACTCATGGTGAGACATAAGTTTTGTGGGCAGGTCATTTTCCTTCAGTGTATATTTTCTACCCGCTACATTTTCTGAATAATGTAGACTGAGGCAAAGACATCTGACAAGTAGGTGAGAAAAGAAAAATTACCTGATAAAAAGAAAGATGGTTTTGATAATATAGTGCACTGATTCTTATATCATATATTTTTAAGACTTACAGCCCAACCTCAAAGTTATAAGAATTTGATACTAAATCCTATTTCACTATCCTGTGATCCTATATAAAGAGCATAGGGAAGCATGATGTGAGGTATACTTGATTTTTCTTTAGTGAATTTATATTTATGTAAAAAAGTTACACACGTATCAAACACATTTATGTGTATTGGACATTGCAAATATTTCCTGAAAATAAGTCAAAGGAGATTCATATAAATGTCAATGCCAGTCCATACGCCTGCCGCCTTCTTTACCTGGCTTTTGTCTGTGTAGGCAATACTCAGAGCAGGGATCTTGCCTCTCTGTTTTCAGACTGTCTTATTTTTAGGAGTACAGGGAAAACAGCTTCTACTTAATTGTGGGATGAAAGCATTTCTGAAAATCAGTCTTGTGGGATACTACCAAAGATTTGCAAATAATTACTGCCACTACTAAGACATTAAAACCAGACAAGCTACTCTTTCTTGTAATAGGCATTTTTTAAAGAAATTGCCAAGCTTAAGTACATGAACTCCACCAAGGGAGTCAGTATGAACAAATCTCTTAGGTCAGATGGGCCCTCTAATATCCCAAGCTAGCCTCTTTCCCTTCAGGTTTAGGGATAGGCTCTGTGACTTCTTTCCTAACCTTTTTTTTTTTTTTCTCCTTTTTCCATTTTATTTTCAATTTGGAAAGCCGAGGAAAAAACAGCTAGAAATCAATTATCAAATAAAAGCAAGCAGACAAAAACCCCCAAACCCCAAAAGCTGAAATACAGTAGATTTGCACAACTGTCTGTGAAGTTAAATGTAGGTTACTCCATTCATGTACAAAGGTATTTAGATGTCAAATGGAAACTAGCTGCTGTGAAGCACATCACATTCATATATAATTGAAGCACCCGAGAGTAAAATACTGAGGCACAATAGGTGACAACTGATAAAAACAAGAGAAGAAGTATAAAACAGGACACAAAACTCTGGGGAGCATAGAGAATATCTAACACAGGCTGAAGAACCTACAATAACTATATCTAAATTACCAGATAATACAAAAATAATAACTGAACTGATGAAGCCAGAGAATTCAGTGAAGTACTGCCAAGGCACAGAGCTTCTGTTGGAATGATACATTACCAGAATCAGTAACATTTGCCTGATTTTCTTCACTACCATGCAAAGAGAAGGAAGATTTCTAACTTGTCACAAGATCCCTGTCCAGAACAGGGAAGCAGGAGTTCCCCAGCATAAGCCACTGTCCCTGTGTCCCTGGAAGAACAGCTACAATCATTCTTTATGGATCTGCCTCAAAACAAAGTGTTTGGAGATGGAGGTCACATTTATTTTCCCTTAATCTGCAGGGATGCCTAAGTGTAACTAAAGGTAATACTATTCCAGCCTACAGTTACCCTTTTCCTGCTTGCTTATCTAGTCAAAGTAACATATTTTGGAGAGTGAAATTGAAGGCAGTGGCTGGCAATGACAGTTTAGGACCATAAATCCTGAAAAAGACATATTGCAAGATGAACTTTGATCTATGTGCAGTTGCAGTAGGCTTTGACGTAAATGCCTTTGTCTTGTGGTGGCCACATGGCCAAAACTGTTGAGTCACATTCTTTTCTAAATGTGAAACAGAAGTTTGGATCAGACAGTTTCTTATGAATTGGGCTTTGGGAGAGCACACTTTATTTAAAATGGATGTTCTTGGCATTGATTCTGTGGACAGACTTCACACTATTTTAACGGTAGTACACGTATACGTAGTGTTTTTACACCACAGTTTCCTCAGATGCAGAGAATTCAGGCATATTGTCTACCTTGCTCTATCCTGACCATCATTTTTTCCACAAATATAAAGGCTTTCTAAATTTTAAATCTTTCAACCCCAAAAAGAAGAGAGGATGATGCTAAGGGCTCCTTTTCTTGGGACCTGACTGTGAATTCAAAAGCTTTATAACAATTTGTTACATTTATGTCATAACAACATCAGGCTTTAGGTTTGTCTTAAATGTTGTCAGACAGATGTTCTTACAGGGTGATTAATGATAATTTGTTTGAACAATGTTATTTGAACAGTGGCAGCTAAGTATATGGTATCTCTGTCTTGAAACAAGCTGAACTGAAATTGTAGTTTAGTAACATGGCTCAGCTGGGAGATGGATTATGGCAGTATTCAACATAATAATTTGAGTTTACTGCAAGAAAGATTAGAAGCTAACATCTATAATGAAATTCAACATTATCTCCTGCTGGACAATACACTCTAATGTCAGCACCCATCTGCCTTTGATCTTGGATTTGTTGAGAGGAATTTCTGGTCTCCAGAACCCAGTATAGATGATTCAGCCAGAATGTGCCTGTGCCCCTGCTCACTGAAGGTCAGCAGTAGCTGGTAAAGCCATAGGACAACATCCCAAAAAAATGGAGTGTCTCGTTGCTGGGGACAGAATGGAAGGAGCTAGGTAGAGCTGCTCAGTCTGATGGGGGAAAGGGTTCAGATGCATATTTGGAACTGGCAGCAGCATGACTGCATTGCTAAACCAAAGCTAACCAAAGACAAAGAGAAAAATGGTAGAATTGGCCTGGGACAGTGGTGTTGGGTAACAAGTTTGGAAATCAACAAAATTCCTCCTATCTGTTCTGCAGAACCAGCCTTTTCGGCCGTAACACCTTAAAAAGGTCAGGGTTAAGAATCTTGCATAATGCAGGTTTATAATCACCTACACTGTAATTTTATAATCACCTAATTTTGTAATTTTAACAGCGGCCTTCTTGTCTACCCTGTAAACTTTGCATCTGAACTGTCACTAAGGCCTCATAGTGAAGCCTTACCCTTTTCAACCTGAGCAAATTTTAGGCACTGCCTTTCGGTCTCTGTCTACAGTCTTAGCATGCAGTTTCCCTGTCTTGCACACTCCCCTGAGAGCTGGGTCCCTGCTATCCAACCAGGGAGGGCTCCTTACAAAGGCAAGTTCCCCAAGAGCCTTCAGGAATTTAGTATTACTTTTCTCAGTTGCAAATTAATTGGCATAGGTTCTTAAAGTACCGTAGCAGAGAAATGTGATGAATGAAGTGTATGAAATACAGGCATTACAGAAATCCTACACTTGATTGTTTTTAATTCTAACAATATACAGAGCTGGACAAAAATGTATGACACACAGATAGTTATCTGGCATGTTTTCAAGCAGATGTTTCTAAAGAGCTAGTGATTCTCCTTCCTTGCATCTAGCGTTTTCCTTCAAATACTGGTGTTTCTTTCTCTCATTTACAGCTAATTCTTGATTCTTCCTTGAACTCATAGCAAAATGGGCTTTCTTCCTATATGAGCAGTCCTTTGATTTTGCTGTCTTTATCCTAGTAAATTTTTCTCAGTATGTTTACATCATCTCTTGAAGAGGGACAAAATTCTGTATCCATACAGATAGGGAGTAGGCAAGCAGGACTGTAGGGACACACAAAAACACTGGAAACATAGCACACAGCCAGGCATGCCCAGAAAAGCAGATCATACTGCTTATGGCACAGTCATATCCATGTGGAAGTTAAATAAGAGTTATGTATTTCGTTCTTCCCAGGAAAGATTTAGTCAAGGTCCATTCATCTCAGGTAACTTATTTATGTACATGAAAACACATCAAGACACCACTTACAGTGTCTAGTACAGGTAAAGGCAGGATATCAACATAAAATTTGGATGGCTTATAAAATAAAATGAAGAAAAAATAATTAAATAATTAATGAAATAAAAAGAAAATCATACATATGTTCTTATATAGCCACTGACGCTTAATGGAACAATTTTGATTTGAACTTTTTGAGTCTTTGCAGAGTATCTGCCTCATTTATAATTGAAGAAGGTCTAATCAAACCTGCCATACAGTCTTAAAAGATTCCATTCAGTTAGATAGTTTCTTGTTGAAAAATCTTGTATTTATTTTTAAAGGTGGAATAACGTGTCATTATTATAAGGCCAGTAAGTGGCAGGTTAGAAAAGCAGTGAACTAAGTCTTTAGAAAAATTCACTTTCTCCTTATATTTTTGATGCTGTCAGCTGTATTTTCACTAACTGATAATAATGTATCATAGAATAAATAGAAGTGTTATACTTTTGTATGTTTGCATAGCTGAAGCAGAGGATAAATATAGCTGATAACAGTATGTATGATTTGAAAGTTAAATTGGCTAACTATTGTTAATTTTTCTGTGCATTAAAACAGTTTTGGGAATGCAAATTGTATTTACCTGTAGAAATCAAGCATTTCTCCTCCTTTAAAAAATATTACTCCAGGATTTCTGTAGCAATGATTTAAGACACTATAAGTAACAATAGCAATACTGCAGTTTGCAGTAATTACTGTAGAATACTCTATTTTACAAAGGTGACACTTCACATCATATTTCACCCAGTAAAACTCAGTTTTTCATGTTTTAAAATTAATGTGCTAAAAAGTGAACATGTAAATATTCAAGTGCACAGTTACAATTATGCAGATAGAGAAACAAGTGTGAAAACCTAGACTTTCATGTCTATGTATATGTATAACGTATAATCTGCATACAGTTGCAATTCAGCACGATGTTATTATAAAAGGGTCAATTTTTTTCTGGACATGGATCTCATTACTAAGGCAGAGAGTGGTAGCTAATACTGAGAAATAGAAATGTATACAGATAAGAACATGTAGACCTAAACTGCTATATACAAAACATCAAGTAGAGTATTACAGAGTTGTTTTATTCTTTGATAGCCATCTGAGTTATAATCTGTAATTAGTAATCGTCAATCTAATTAATTTTGCCTGGCTAACAAACACACTAGCATGCACAGCTTTCTGTGCTTCCCCTGTTATTTTTATTTGCTATTACAACCATTATTGCAGTATTAGTTGTGCTGGTAGCAGCCAAGTTACTTCATATGGGGATACATTTTTCAAATGCTATTCTGGGAATAAAATACTGACCCCACTGCATGTTTTTCCTTCCAAGATTAGCTGGTGTTTGTTCAAATTCAAATCCAAAATGAGAAATAAGTATTCTGGTTGTGAGTTGGACTTGGTCATAATCTTTACAGAAGATAAAGCACTTAACTGCTTTCATGTTTCTTGATTATTTTAGCTGATTGTTTGCATCTCCAGAGTAAAACAGCTAGTAATAACTGCAGCTGTGATTCACTTGAGTGCACGTGACACAGTTTAAGTTATCATACTATCACAGTTAAAATTATGGACTGTAAATTAGTCTAAGATAGTGTCCTAGATGGCTTTATATCTAAGAGCTTTGTACGCTGATGAGAGAATTCTTGAACACACATTGCTTGCTTTTCCATACAATTCTTTGTACTTTAAGTCATTCTGCATCTTTCCTGCACATATATCCGTGGTATTTTAGTCCTTATTTTCTTTTCAAGCATTAGCATCCTAAGCGGAATAAAGAGCCGATGTCAGGTGTCAGTTTGCATATCCTTTTTTGATTCCAGTCTTGTGCTCTGATTCAGGCATTCCTACTGCTTATTCCAGTTACATCTTTTGAACTTCCTGTTGCTATATAGATAATTGGGTATCTTGCACAGTCTTTTTCTATACAGAGTAAACGTTCCACTTCTGGGTTATAAGTACAATCTACGGTCAGTTCTTATGCAGTATTTATGCATGTCTTTCCAGAAAGATTATTTTGATGCTAATTTAGGCCACTGAAGAGCAGTGAGCCATCACTAGTAAATTAAAACCTGTAGACAAATCAGATCTGTTATTTCATATTTTTCAAAATGATGACAACAACGAAATGATGTGTGACTAACACATCTATCTCCCCCTCCCCCCACCAACCCCTTCTCAAATCCTGTCAGTGACATAGAAGTTTGCAATTTTTATGGTTTCATTTCTCTGAACTTTCCCAGGGTGCTACTATTTATGAAGTGGCAGGTACTTCTGGAAAGTAGGGGTTGATGTAATATGTAAGAGTAAGAGAAAAGATCTTGAGACACACGACTTTTTCCACTTTGTTTACCAGAAATTTGCAGACACAGCTGGTTGAAAATCTGAAACGTTATTGATTAAATATATTATTTGGCAAAGACCATTGTGTATAATATTTCAAAATTGCTTCAGTATTATGGACCAAAACGTAATTTAAAATCATCCCAGTGGAATAATCAGAAATTTTAGGTTATGCTATTACTGCAGCACTAGTAAAAGGAAGCAAACTGTGGCCATGTAATAGAATTTTAAAGTTCTGGGCTTGTTTGTTTTCTAAGGACATAATTGATACAATAATGCAAATAACTCCAATAATGTGGCCATGCAAACCTCTCAATTTGTTTTACTTTTTTTATAGTTATGTATTATTCATATTGCATTAGTATATGCACTGTTTATTTCCCTAATTGTAACAAGCACTTAATTAATTACACTATAACCTCTTGAACCTATAGGCCAACTGTTGCGTCTTTAGTTCATATTTTAAATTCTCATCTTTTTCCATTTTTCCTTGTGTCTTTGATGTTTTGTTTCTTACTCTTCTTGTTTGGGTTCTCTGTGGAATAGTCTCAGAATAATCCTGCAGTTCTCTTTTATGACTGAAACTTTGCATTTTAACAGTTGTCTGGAGATAGTTTCTTCCTTGTGAAATATCAGTTTTAATAACAAGAAAAGAAAAATGCCATAAATCTGCACTAACCACATAAAGCTGAAGTCTCTGAGAGACTGATTAACATTGAGACTCTACACAGGTTTTTCAATAATTAGAGGATGTGCTTGCATGGAGCCATGACTGCTCTGGCCTTGATGCCATTTCCCAGGGCAGACAGCAATTATTACAGCCCACAGTAAATTTCCTACATTCTCTGCCTCCAGCCGCTGAAGATCTTTTTGGAGTAAAGGTCTCTTAATTTTCTACACTCTTGTCATCAGCTTGGATTAGTAACATGTTCTACTTGTTTTCTTCAGTTGGTTTAGAAACAATTGACAGCTGCTTTTCTGCTGTAGTATTTTCTTTGCACCTGAGGTTGAAGAGATCATGATCATAGCTTTGATTATATTAACATAGTAGATAACAGTCTTGGCATTTTCAGCAGGACAGCTAGAATGAAACTGTTTCCACTATCTTTGAGCTCAAGTGAATAACCCCTACTCAGCACTCCCATGCTTTGTGGTGTAGATTATATTTATTTATTTTTCTCAGATTTTTATTACCTCCATGGTTCACAAATGAATTATTCATTGAGGTAGAGGGCTCTTTCTTCCATGATACAGTGTCTTCACCTCTTGTATATGTTCTGTGGTTATTTTGACTAGAATTTTACTGTATTATAAAGGCACAAACTATAAAACCGACTCACCTAATTTAACATGAAAAAACAAAATATATACTCATGGCTAATAATTTACAAGTTAAGTGGTTAAATTTAAAGTCATTATATTGCTCTTTAATTATAAAGGTGAGATCCTGCTAGTTATTAGTAGGGAGAAAATGCCCAGATTGCTTTTTGTAACATAACATTGGATGGGGCTGTGTAAGATACGGAGCCATTGCTATATCCTGCAGAGCTCAGATCTGACCAGAGGAACAGGCAGATTCACATAGTATGCCTTTATGGGTAGGCAGTTTCACCCCTCGTCATCTGGCATACTTCATAATTTGCCTCTACATCTGATGTCGTCAGTTCATGCTAAGCCTCTCAGCAGTGTTACAGTTAAATAGAGTAAAGGCACTTTTTAAACAAGAAGGGACTTCAAACACTCACAAGATCCACTGTAAAAGACTGCACTTGCAGTGCAAATTTATCTACATTCATCAATGTTTTGAGCTGACCTGAAACTTACCATGAGGTAGACCAAAAGGTGTGGAAAGTGAGAGTCCTTAGCATCTCCTGTTTGTTTTTCATTCCCAGCTGAGTCACAGCTTGTAAACATACATAAACAGCTATTTAAAACAGAGCTCTAGCTCTCCCTGAGCATACTGGTGCAACTGCAGAACTACAGCCCTGGCTCCTGGCTGCTTTATACCTGTTAGACTTTAGCAAACATTAAGATGGTTTATGTGTGGATGCAGAGTGTTAGGGTTCTTATTGCTACTTGGATATCATATCAACATATATGCTTAGGTTTGCCCTAAGCAGCTAACAGGTGCTGCAGATATCTAGCTGGGCTACTCAGTGCAAGCTGGGTATAATGCAGACAGAGAGTAAGAAGAAAAGAATGATCTCCAGAAAGAAGAAAGGAGTATAACTTTATGGATTAGCAAACTGATTAGAAATCCTTGGAAAAGGAAGTATGTGGAAACTGAGAATGACTTTTCAGAAAAAGATAAAGATTGAAATAAAGATTGACATTGAGATAAAGACTGAAAGAGGAGGAGAGGAAGAATAAACTTCTAACATGAAACAGGTAATTCAAAGAAATACAAATGGTTAGTGAAGAAAGATCAGGAAGTCTGGAGGAGGATGAAAGATTTAAAGATAGTAGAATGTGAAGAAAAGAAGGCGTAACTAATGTTAGTGGAAGAAGGTAAGTTATTAAAAACCTGTTGAATAAACTTTTGGAGAGAAAATAGAGGAAAATGACTGTCAGGCCAGATATTAGCTGAGAAAAAAAGAGTGAAAATACAGGTAAATACAACTGGATATCCAATGGACTGAGATCAGTGTTGCCAAGCACAGCGCCTGGCAGTTTTGAAGAAAAGATGAGATGTCCAGGGAGGATTTAACATGTAAACAGACTTTTCATTCTCAGCTAGTTTCAGTAGGATAGGTTTGAGTTACGAGATGGGAATATCTTGATGAAGGGAGTACCTTCTTATTGCTCTATCTATTCCACATGTTAACAAGATCTTCAGTCAGGCACCATTTAAACAGAGTAACAGTTTTATCTGGCATTTCTCTTACGGGAGGGGAACATAAAGTATCCTTCTAGCATATCATCTCAGCTGCAAAAAACATTAATAGTGGTGGCATTGATTTATATATTTGGGTGCCAGGGAAACTGCTGTGTTAGAAGCTGCTGATGTTTATGCTTCATCCTTTTCTAAATAAAAATGGAGGAAAGAAGCAGACTCTGAAATGGAGAAGAGTGCTCTTCCTAAGCCACTTCAGAAAGAAGAGAAACTAGCACTGTTGCATCCAACAGAGATGAGAAGATATATCCAGCACAAGGTAAAGAGATGGCCACAAAGTAGTGTTGCTTGGAGCTGACCTTTTCTATACAGCGTTGCAAGAGCTGAGATAAAGGAGTGACTGGTGCTGGAAGAAGAAATTCTATCTGAGAATGAAATTCCAGCAGAGGAAGTAGACTTAAAGAAGAGAGGGTTTCTGTTTAAGAATCCCCATGTAAGATTTTGGTGTGACAAACATTTTTTAAAAAAACTTCATACCACTCTATGTTTCTAATAGGTTATTTGCTATAGAATATGATCAGCTATGGCTGGTAGAGGAATTAAGCAGAAAATATAAAATTATGACACTGATGGAGAACATTCCAGCAAACACTCAAACCCAGTAGCCAGATTTGTAGCTGCAAAGCAGTGGCAGCTCAGCCCAGTTCTTCAAACCTGTTTTGCCAGGGATAAAGATAAGTCAAAGCAAGCCCTACCAATCTCATGTCTCAGCATGGTATTAGCTGCCAGAGCATCAGAGGAAATCTGACAAGCTAGCAAATGCAGAGGTAGCCTGTTTCTTTCTGCCAGAGTTGGGATTAGCTGAGCTGAAGGTGACTTAGAAAAGTGCAAATAATGTGACACTGATAAATCCCTTTTAGTCCAAGATCTCAAACGAGATTCCAGTCAGAACCCTGTTCCAAGTGGAAGGAACTTGTCCTCCTGCACCACTTGCCCTGGACTTTGTGCCTCCAAAGTTGTCACTAAAAGGTGTCATTCCCATGCAACTTCTTTCTCCAGGCTTTAGATATTTACATAACACTAATTCTGAAAATTGAACCCACTCAGGAGTTTAACTTGATCTTGCAGAAACATTCTCCACATGTAGTCCCTAAATATGTTATTTTATATTCTGTACTTTTAAATTTCATACCATTAAAATCAGTCCAGCCTTCAGAGTGATTGTCTTCTCTGGATATTTGGATCCTTCTCTGTGTTTAAAACTTCATCTGAGCTTTGACTCATTTATTGCTAATTGCCAAGACCATTTCTGAATGTATTACATACGATTTATCCCATCTCCGCTACTTTATGAATCCTTTATATAGCCTCTTTTTAGCTTGGCTATTTCTCCTTCAACATAGTATGTCACCATCTCCTCTTCAGTGAATTCCCTACATAGTTTCTTGTATAAGTTCCACTGTAAAAAGTTACTCCCATGTATCATTGTATTAGGCTCCATTCTAAAGTGCAGATAGGAAATCTTTTTTAATTTCTTTTGTCTAGAAGGAACATCAATTATCTTAGCAAAGACTAATATTACGTATTAATCTGACATCCATTTCTGTACTTACAGGCAGTATGCCTCACAGCTTTCTGTGTATATATTCCAAATTCCATTGGCTCATGCTCTTTAAATTAAAAATATGTTCTAAAATAATAAATGAGTAATGTTTAGAAATATGGGGCTAGATTCTGAGCGAGCATAGAGCATTTCTCTGTTAGCTATGCCATTTTTTGCAAGCTGAGAACATAGCCTATGACCTCCTTTCACTTACTCTATTATGTGATGGAAATAGAAACAAATGAAATTAATGAGATTTTCAGATTTAAACTCTAAATAAACAAAGTGAGGAAAACAGATGTTTTTGATTTTATGCCTGTTAAAGAATATTTTTAGGAAATACAATATTTTTACTTTCAGTATGGTTCATATTGCATTGCTTTTTGTAGTTGTTTTGTAGTTATTGAAATTGTAATTAATAATACATTTCCTAAATAAGGCGTGTTCTAAATGGATTAACATATATAAATATGTGTTTTATATGCACGTAAAAAGTCTAGCAGTTCATCACTGTACAGTGTCACAGATTTTAATAGAATTTTAAAAGGGAATAAATATTTTTATTTAGGGAGCAGCAAAGAGTAAATAAATAAAAAAAAAAAGCTTAGTATTCAACCATAGAACTCTATTTGGCTTTGAAAAGGCGTGGAGACTTCATATAACTGTTTCAGAGCGTAAACCAGATTAAGTAGAAGCATGAGAAGGAAACATCCAAGTGGGGAAAACTGTGTCATAATTCTGCACTGAGATGTCATATGCTTTTTTATAGGTCAGAGACATGTTATGGCAAACAGAAGACAACTGTTTCTGCCTGATTGGCAGATGTTATGTTATGCTCTTATGAGGATAAATAAGTTATATTACATAAAGAGTGTAGAAAATGTTTTAGTAAAAAATTATAATACTGCAATGTGGTATTTTGGAATAAAAATAATTATTAACAAAGTGTTTAACCATACTCAGAACTCCTGCTTTTGTTTCAGGATAGTGGGTGGGATCTGCAGTAGCAGAGACAGTGCATGTATTAAATACAATTAGGAAGAAAGAAGTTTTTAGACTAGAGTACTGAATAACGCCCTCATGAAAGAGTAGTTCCTCAATTTTTTGTGGCCAGTGTGCTGGCCTTCCACAACCGAAATACAATGTTTCCAAGGATCCTGGGAAAAGGATCCTGTGGACTCCTGCCTTGCAAAGCTTGTGCTGCACCCTTCTTTGTGGGCTGTTGTTTCCAGTGCTAGCTGGGTTTAGCTAAGCAGGGATGCTGGCACATGATAATGAAGTTATGTCTTTATTTTACTAGGTAGACAGCTGCTCTGAAGTTAGGATGCTATGGGATTCCAGGAAGTTTATTTTTTTTTAAGGCAAAACAGGTAATGATAGAGTTTGATGTTAAAATTGATGAAACGGACTGTCTGAATAGACTTGTTCAGAAATACGGGCAGGAAACCTGTGTGCTTAATTACCTCTCTGAAATGCCTGTACACCAACACATGCAGCATGGGGAATAAACAGGAGGAACTAGAGATCTGTGTGTGGTCGCAGGGCCACGATCTGATTGCAATTACAGAGACATGGTGGGATAGCTTGCATGACCGGAATGTGGTCGTGGATGGCCGCATACTTTTTAGGAAAGACAGGCCAGCAAGGTGAGGTGGGGGAGTTGCTCTTTATGCGAGGGAACAACTGGAATGTATCGAGCTCTGCCTTGGGGTGGAAGAAGAACGAGTCGAGAGCTTATGGGTAAAAATTAAGGGGCAGGCAAATACGGGTGACACTGTTGCGGGCATTTGCTACAGGCCACCTGATCAGGAAGAGGAAGTCGACAAGGCCTTCTACAGACAGCTGGAAGTAGCCTCACAATTGCAGGCCCTGGTTCTCATGGGGGACTTGAACCACCCTGATATTTGCTGGAAAAGCAACACGGTGAGGCACGCACATGAACCAGGAGGTTCCTGCAGAGCGTCGAGGATAACTTTTTGACACAGGTGGTGGAGGAGCCAATGAGGTGAGATGTGCTGCTGGACCTTATACTAACAAACAGAGAAGGTCTAGTTGAGGATGTGAGTTGGGGGTAGCCTTGGCTGCAGTGACTACGAGATGTTGGAGTTCAGGATTCTGCATGGTAGAGCAGGGCAACAAGTAGGATTACAACAAGTAGGACTTCAGGTGAGCTAACTTTGGCATCTTCAAAGACCTGCTTGGAGGAATCCCATGGGTTAGGGCTCTAGAAGTTAAGGGGGTCCAAGAGAGCTGGCCAGTATTCAAGTACCACTTCCTCCAAGCTCATGATCGATGCATCCCTATGAGGAAGAAGTCAAGCAGAGGAGCCAGGAGACCTGCATGGATGAGCAAAGAGCTTCTAGAAAAACTCAAATGGAAGAAGGAAGTTTACAGTATGTGGAAAAAGGGACTGGCCACTTGGGAGGAATATAGGAACATTGTCAGGGTATGCAGAGATGCAATGAGGAAGGGCAAGGCCCACTGGGAACTAAATCTGGCAAGAGATGTCAAGGACAACAAGAAGGGCTTCTTCAAATACATTAGTAGTAAAAGAAAGACTGGGGAAACTGTAGGGCCACTGCTGAACGAGGTGAGTGCCCTGGTGACGCAGGATGCAGAGAAGACAGAGTTACTGAATGCCTTCTTTGCTTCAGTCTTCACTGCTAAGGCTGGCCCTCAGGCATCCCACCCCCAGAGGTGAGAGAGAAAAACTGGAGAAAGTAAGACTTCCCTTTGGTTGAGGAGGACTGGGTTAGAGATCATTTAAGCAAACTGGATCCTCACAAATCCATGGACCCTGGTGGGATGTACCCACGAGTGCTGAGTGAGCTGGTGGATGCTGTTGCTAAGCCACTCTCCATCATCTTTGAAAGGTCATGGAGGACAGGAGAGGTGCCTGAGGACTGGAGGGTAGCCAATGTCACTCCAGTCTTCAAAAAGGGCAAGGAGGACCCGGGAAACTATAGGCCAGTCAGCCTCACCTCCATCCCTGGAAAGGTGATGGAACAGTTCATTCTCGAGGTCATCTCCAGGCATGCAGAGGAAAAGAATGTTATCAGAAGTAGTGAACATGGATTCACCAAGAGGAGATCACGCTTGACCAACCTGATAGCCTTCTGTGATGGTATGACTGGCTGGGTAGATGAAGGGAGAGCAGTGCATGTTGTTTACCTGAGCTTGAGCAAGGCTTGTGACACTGTCTCCCATAACATCCTCACAGGTAAATGCGGGTGAGATGAGCAGACAGTGAGGTGGATTGAGAACTGGCTGAACGGCAGAGCTCAGAGGGTCGTGATCAATGGCGCAGAGTCTGGTGGGAGGCCTGTAACTAGCGGTGTTCCCCAGGGGTCTGTGCTGGGTCCAGTCCTGTTCAACATATTTGTCAATGACCTGAACAAAGGGACAGAGTGTACCCTCAGCCAGTCTGCTGACGATACCAAACTGGGAGGAGTGGCTGATACACCAGAAGGCTGTGCTGCCATTCAGTGAGACCTGGACAGGCTGGAGAGCTGGGCCGAGTGGAACCTCACGAAATTCAACAAAAGCAAGTGTCAGGTCCTGCAACTGGGGAGGAACAACCCCATGCACCAGTATGGGTTGGGGGTTGACCCGCTGGAAAGCAGCTCTGCTGAGAAGGACCTGGGAGTGCTGGTGGACAGCAGGTTGACCGTGAGCCAGCACTGTGCCCTTGTGGGCAAGAAGGCCAACAGTATCCTGGGGTGCATTAAAAGGAGTGTAGCCAGCAGGTTGAGGGAGGTTATCCACCACCTCTACTCTGCCCTAGTGAGGCCACATCTGGAGTACTGTGTCCAGTTCTGGGCCCCTCTGTTCAAGAAGGATGGGGAGCTACTGGAGAGAGTCCAGGGGAGAGCTACCAAGATGCTCAGGGGACTGGAGCATCTCTCTTATGAGCAAAGGCTGAGACACCTGGGTTTGTTTAGCCTGGAGAAGAGAAGACTGAGGGGGGTATCTTATCAATGCTTATAAGTATCTAAAGGGTGGGTGTCAAGAGGACGGGGCCAGACTCTTTTCAGTGGTGCCCAACAACAGGACATGGGGCAATGGGCACAAACTGGAGCACAGGAAGTTCCACCTGAACATGAGAAAAAACTTTTTTACTTTGAGGGTGACAGAGCACTGGGACAGGCTGCCCAGAGAGGTTGTGGAGTCTCCTTCTCTGGAAATATTCAAAAGCCACCTGGACATGGTCCTGTGCACCCTGCTCTAGGTGTGCCTGCTCAAGCAGGGGGGTTGGACAAGATGATCTCTAGAGGTCCCTTCCAACCCCTGCCATTCTGTGATGCTGTGACAGAATACAACACACTGGGGTAAAGCAGCACTCAAGACAGATTGATCAGAGGGAGCAGGAAAAGATACAGTTAGAACTGAAGACTGAATAAATTCTCATGCTGTTTAGAATTATTCTGGAAAAGTATGGCTGTCTGTGACAAGAGGTGTTCTGAAGACTTAAAAGAAGAAGGGGTGATCAAGGTCACATTTGAGACAGTAGGAAAACATTACACTGAAAGCAGCTGAGTTTTTGTCAACAGGAGAAGCAGATAAAAAGCCCCCCAAAAAAAGGAGGGGGGGGGATATCATATCAGAAACAGACTAGATATATTTTTCAAATTTGACTTAAGTTTTGAATTTAACCCAAAATATAAACAGTTAATTTAAAAATCATTAGTGGAAAAGTATGTTAAATTTCTTCTACACCAAGACATGCACTCTCTCAAAAATTTAATGTCTAAAACTATAGCGTCTAGAGATGTTTTCTCTTTGACTTCCATACTGTGCTTGCTCAGTTTACCAGCCAAAATATGTTTTTGATCTTTTCAACATTGTAGATCCTGTCTAACAGATGCAAAGCTATATTCCTTTGGTTTCAGAAATCATTTTCAACAATAGAAAACAAAATTCAGATCCAAGTATGCTTTTTTTTTTTTTTAGTGATGCTGCCAAAAGCAAAAAGAATGCAGTCAGCCTCTTCAAAGGAAGTAACTCCCAGGACACTGCTAGTCAACACTCTTCATAGCATTCTCTTCTGTGGATTTTCAGACACGTAGGTCTCGCTGTCCATTATTGACATTGCTGCCATTGCTCTGGAGAAGAGGAACTATTGGGGGTGTGCATCACACACACTTGGACCTTTGCTAACTCTATGTAAGTAACTTGCAGTGTTTTCTGCTTCACTTGTTTTTAAGTTACCCTCACAATTACAACCAGCACTTTTGTTGCTTTTCTCACAGAGATCACTCTTCACACAACTTCTAAAATGCTCTCTCTAATGTCCTTAATGTTAGGCTAGAATAAAAATACTCTTGGATGGTGAAGAGCAACAGGATGTAAAGAGATGGGTTGAAAATATAATTCCACTTTAAAAGAAATATATCCTTACTTAAAATTCTATAGTCGGATCCAACAAGCAAATCTGAGGATACACAAGATAAAGAGGAACCCTTTGGAAGGGAGAGAAAATTGTGTCTCATTACTTGATTGTTCCCTACTGTAGCATCTAAAATCCTTCAAATTATTTAGAATTAAGACTATTGCTCATCATCTGTAGCATGGTAGAGAGTTTATTTTTCCTTCCTTAGATATGCTCTGTGTTGCTAATTCCGTTGCTAATTCCTGTAATTGTATCAAGTCTCATTTATGTTTACTTGTTAAATATACTAAGGATTAAATACAAAATGATCAGAAGTTTAAATTTTATTAGTTTTAACTTAAAAATAATTTTATTTTAAAATTCTTAGCTATAGAAAAGGTTTTTCTCCAAGACTCCTTTCTTGGAGTTTTATGACTGTGTGAACTTCACAACCTTACTTAAGGAAGCGTCTCCAACTTCATGCTTTCAAAAAAAAAAAAAAAATCACCCTTGCAACTTCTGTTGATAGCTCACTAAAGAAACAAAAAGGCAAACAGCAAGAGGCTGTAATGATGTGTAAGTGTTAATATGTATGTACGTATAATTATAGTTTTAACTAAATATTTCTTGACTGCTTAGATTTATGATATTGTGTTTATGATAGAGAGACTTTTTCTAAAGGAATACTCCAACAGAAAGAAGAGAGAATATTTTTACTGAATCCAGTGAGATTCAGTATTTATTTCTGTTGCTCATGACATTAATTTTGTAACATATCTGTGTATATGTGGTGGGGGCTCAACATGTTCTTTTGAGTAAAAGCCCCATAATTTTAAGGGTAACAGTTATTGGTGAGATTATTAGAATAGAAAAAAGGAGATTTTCCTTAGTAGCTACAGCCTTTCACATGAAGCTGAGTTTCACTTCAGGATATGGCAGCCTCCACTATTTAGATAAATGCCACTTGGCCACATGCAGGCATGTTCTAATTTATTTGAAATTATTTACGCTAAGTTTCTTAATAATGTTCTGTCAATAGCTGCTGTGCAATTACTTTCTTTCTAGTTTCGAAACTATAAGGACTCTTACTTCTAACTGATCATCCAGGTCACACATCTTTTTTTCCCCTGAGTGGATGAGTGTAATCTCTTGAACTAGCTATCTTTGATTCTGTTCTCTGCTCTAAGCTTAAATTAGATTGTTTTTAAGATAATTAAAAGAATGTTTCTTCTTGCCCTAGACCCTTTTTTGATTTTGGTATCAGGAACATTCTGAACCTTCCTCGTTAAAATCATATCTGAAGAAAAATCCCTTTAATAGATTACAGTAATTTGTCTTGCTAAAGAAAATTGCAGAGAGTGTCTGTAATGTGTCATAGTGCTTTAGTTTCTGGACCAGCACATTTATGAAACTTCACAGTTTTCTAATCCTAATAGCAAGACGGACTGGACAGACATACTGGGCATTCATCATTTTTCAGGGGACTAGTACTGTGTTTATAGTCCTCCTGTTCTCTGTGACATTCTCCCTAGAAGTCCTTCCTTGGATCTGTGCATGATCGTCTAGACAACTGAGGGTAGGGGATAATTTCTGTAAAAGAAAGACTTACATAAACTAGAAAGAGTTGACTAAAAGAAGAATAGCTGGAGGCTGGTATAATCATTACTAGTATGAAAAAGGTGGTCAAGGAGTGATTGCTCATTGTCTCTTTCAGAGCAAAAATTTGGGAAAGAAGAATTTCTTGCAAACATTAGATGTAATCTAATCTGTTAAAAAGATTAAGAAATCACCCTCATTCATTTTAAAAAATCTCATAAATTTGGGGATATTTTTTGAAATTTCCTTTTTGGCCCTACTGCAGTTCCCATATAGAAGTTTATTTTCAAAGGATCCATAAAGATGACCTCTGAAAGATTCGGTTGTACTCATCACTGTATGTTGTTCCATAGCACAGTATCACCTTAATTTCCTTTCTTTTTCACATGATTTGAGTGATAAGAATATAAGGTGTGCATAAAATCAGTACCCCATCTTTCTTAAGGGAATCATATATACATAAATATTTTGTGCTATTTTCTCTGCTATTTCTGGAGCACCCCAACTTTATATAAGCTTAATTACATTATTTTATTATTTGCATTCTGTTTTGTTATTTACTAAGCTCCTAGTTGGCATGAGAAATAATGAGAAGGCTTTCAGAATGCACATTAATGCAGGAGGTTTTTTCTCTGGCTGACATTTCCTATAGACCTATCGTGCAAGTGTCATCTGGGAAAATAATATTTGTCACAAATGTATTAGCATGAGGAGTAAAGTAGAAAAAGATTTTAAACAAAACCAAGTTGTTGTGTGTTTCTCTTTCTTTTTTTTTTTAAAATGGAAGAGCTCTATTTCTCACACCTTTGCTAATATTGCAGAAATCATGGTAGAGATCACTTTATTACTGACCACTTGGGCAGTATGCAGCCAAAGGTTTGACAGAACAGTCAGTGCAAAGGGTCACATAATACTATGCAATTCTCTTTGAGCCTGGAGATTTGGAAGGAGGCTCAGCCATAAAATAGGAGGTCTTTTCCCATGCACCATCATCTCACAGAGATTTAAATAAAACATTGGGAAGTGAAACAATTTGAGAGTTCTTCGGAAAATGTAAGAAACAAACCGACTAAGCAAAGAATCACTGCTTTTGCACCAGCAGGACACTTGTCTGCCAGTCTTCCCAAGGAAACAACTTCCTGCAAAAAAATCAATCGGCAATAGAGTCATCCTTATGGCAAAATACTCTTAAGAAATAACTTTAAATGCTTATTTCTGTACCTGGCAGTTTGTGTATCTCTGTAAATTGCCACAACACCGTTAAACACAAAATCCACCTGCTACAACCTCTTCAAATTCCCATCTCAGTCATCAGCTGTTGCTTTATCATCAGTGGAAGAAAATTGTCTAGAAATCAAGTCACAATCACCAGTCCAGCTCTTTCTATGGAGACTATCAGACATAAGAACTTTTCCTACATCAGTTGTCTTTGTGGTGAATCTGACAGAAATTGTCAGCTTAGCATGAAACAAATATTGCTGCATCCAAAGTCATAGCAGAATCAGGATTTTACAATGATTAAGATTTCTACACCCAAAAGAGAAAAGCCCCAGCTTCTGGGTATCTTTCTATTAAAAATGAACACAACTTGTTTTATTTTGGACACATGATCCAAACTGCATACAAGTAATTCTGCTTTCAAAATATCCAAATCAGACACCACTGAGCCAGCTCTGTTGCCAAGAAAATACTTTTCTTCTCTCTCACCTCTTTCTCTTGCATTTAGTTCCCTCTCTTTTCCTTCCACTGCTCAGCTTTTGATCTGAGAAGTCCCTCAGCTCAAAGGAACTAGTCTTCAGTTTGATGTTTTGAAACCTTGCTTGGCCTCAGACAAGTGGGTCTAACTCCTCATCCCCTTGTAGGGGTTAGAGATGAAACAACGTCCAGTGGACCCCAGATTTCTTCCAATCCCCTTCCATCCAAACAGAGCGCTTAACCTATACAGTCACCTGAATAATGAGGCCCTTTATGTTTAGCACCTTCTCTGGATAGTTTAATATGAAGTAATTCCATTAATGTTTCATACTCTTGTTTCATTAATTTTTTGAAGGAAAAATGTATTATTAAATGTTCAGTCCCTTCTCTCTTATCAGTTCAATTAAGGTACAGGAGGTACATCCACAAAGATGTCCTCCAGCAAAACCGGAATTAACATCTGATATTTTGAGGATTAAGAAGGCTGGGAAAACCACAAAAAACAAAAGGTTTTCAAGCTCCTCATATATATAACACACAAAGGAAAAAAAAGTGCAGTTACTCTTCTCTTATTAAAGAAAAATGGTTCAGCTTGTTGTAATTGTAAATTGTAAATGTGACATAAAATCCCCACTTTAAAAGAAGTATCTTTCTTGATTAGGGACTTTCCTAAGGGTATTCAGCCTTTGCATCCCCTGAAAACCTTTGTCTCTGCTCTCAAAGCATAAGCCCTTCTCTCCACTTCTTGCTAGTTTCCTTTGTCCCCTTCATATTTCCACCTAACTATATTAAAATTCCAGCGTTGCTACCTAATTGTTCCATTTCAGTCATTTTTAATGCTGCTTATTACCACTATTTATTTACTTAAGACATCCTATGACTGATTTAATTGCATGAATGGTATGTTTCCAACAAACACCATGTCTATTTATTTCTAAATTTTTGCATGCGATGTAGTTCGTTCAACTCGCCATAATTCAGTTGACTTTATAGTTAGATGATACAGTTAGAATGAACAGCCCACCTCAGCATGAGAATGCAGTTTTAAAACACTGATAGTTCTGTAAAAGGATAGTCTATTGCATATGGTAGTTATGGTAGATCCAAAATTGCTGGGAACAGGATTGTCCCTATGGTGGGTGGTAGAGAGACTTGAACTGGAACCTGACAGCAAAAAGTGCTCCAATAGCACTTTAATAAAAGCAAGATTCATGAAAAAGCCAGTTTCACTGAGTCTTACTGCATATAATGCAGCTAGGTAGTGGTACCAACTGCTCGAGTGTCTCACGCAGGCTGTGCACAAATGGAATAATTCTGTCCCAACAAACCCTCACATCAGTCTCCTGCACAAATATAACTTCACTCAGGAGTGTGCCATCTACAACCTTTCACCAAAGCTATAAGGCAGGTTGTCAGAATTCCCCAGAATTGATTCCTTCTGTTCATGCCAGGACTCCAGAAACCTTACATTCTCTCCAGTCACCCCCACTTTCCTACACATCATGTGTGGTTCTTTTCTCTATCATTCCTTAATCCTATACAGTGCAAGCAAAGATGTAGAGCATTTTATTTTGGGTTTTTTTAATATGCTGTGCCTAATGAGAGCCTATATTCCTGTGTGTATGTTACAGAGTGTTCTGTGTAATGCCAATCATTCCTTTGACTTTATTGCCATACTGGGGAAAAGTTTCTGATTAATGAGTCTTTTTACCCATGTGAGTGAAAAATGAAGAGATACCATTTAAACCCAGTGAGTTGTGGAGGCAGGCAGAAGAATCAGCATAGTGTTGTTTATGTGTTTGACTGACTTACAGCTTGTTACACAACTAAAATAGTGAAGCAATATTCTTGCTTTACCTTTTAATAGAGCACTGTACTGTACAATATTTTCATCTACTGTAAATGTTTTTTATAAAGTATGGATAAAGCATGTATATTTAAAAAAAAATCCCACTTGCATAAACCTGTACATCAATGACATAGTTGGAAGCACTTTATGAAACAAGTATGTTAATACAGTGTATTAACTCAGTAAAATACAAATGAAAACTGTATATTAATTGTTTTATATGCCCTCCTGTACTCATGGTTTATTAACTTTTTAATATTACCATGTATCATGCTAGCATGTGATACTCTTGCACATAAGGTACTATTTTTACTTGGTTTATGAAAATAAATGAGCGTTTCAGATTAGCATTTTGATTTTGCATAAAAGCACATAATGTTTTTTCTTGTATTCCCTGATTGTTTCAAGGGCATTGTATTGTACCATAAAGCTGAAGACTCTTTCATCTTTCTTCAGATAAAGTTGCTAATTACTTTTAATTTTACATGATATGTAAAGACTTTAAAATTCATTATTACTATCAGTACCAAATCTAACATCATTCAGAGTAGTGAGATACTCAATAATTTTTTTTTTTTAATGTTTCTGTTACAAAGTACAGTGATGACATACTCCACCGCCGCCTCATTCCCTTCCCTGACTAGAATTTTATCAGAGTACAAATGTTAGGAATCTCAATGAAAATACAGTTTAATGCAACCAGTTAAATTGCCTGAGAGGAAACAGTGAATACAGCTTCTTTAAAGCCTTTCCCCTCAGGCCATTAACCAAGAAACTGGTCACTAACTGCTGGTAACAAACCATTTTGGAGGGATTATTGCTATTACCAGTATTCGGTGGTTTATGGCTACATTTTGTTAAAGACATTAGGAACTGTAACATGGATGGGCCCACAGTATTGGAAAAATCATTCTTTTCCCTTGTGATTAACAACAGTTTTTCTTCCAGTCTAGATATCTTGAATAGTGGGTTCATTATTTGTCATATCTCTCAATGCTGTAAAAAAGGCTTTTCATTATGGCCAGAATTCAAATGAAAAGAGTGAAACTATAATTCTGACTTCTGGGAACATATGACTCATGTAGAAACCACCACACGTAGGCTGGATTTCAACTATTTCCAAGAACTGTAGCTGCCACTGAGAACCGGTTGACAGAACAATATACAGTAACTTTCCCTTCCTGTGATCAGCTGTTTCTTGGTGAAGGCATCAGCACTGCTGAAGAAATAAACAAGGTTATATATTCATTTTATATAACAATGTAGTGTAAGTTCAGGTGTAAGAAAGGGGTTTTGATCAGTATGTTTCTAGCACTCTACAGTTAGCTCCATTTCCTAATTACTGCAATTTACATAATCTATAGTATTAGCAAAGATGGGTCAGCCTTAGTTGTAATGGGAAGTGCAGAACTGTAGGAAGTTCAGCGCTTAATTAGGAAAAGTTCTATGGAGCTCCAAAATTCTTTCTTTATTCTCTCTTTAAGGAACTCCATCTAAGAAGATATTTTGACGGTTTAGTTCTATAAATGATATCGTTGAGTTAGAATACAGATTACAAACACATTATTTGCACGGGAAATGTGTTTTCCACTCTATTCTATCCGCCTCCATCTTTTAATTCTTTTAAAAAAACATAGATCAGAACATATCATTAGCTGTGCTTCTCAGTGAACCTGACTTTTCTCGAGAAATTTACATCTTTCTCTCATTTTCTGTTAAGGTTTCTTACTCTGTTTTCTCACCTAAAGAATTATAATGAGGTAGAGTGAATGAGATCTATGGGGAAAGCAGTGGACCTAGAGACTAAAGGTAAAAGGATGATTGATGGTATGAAATTACCATAAAAGTACAATCAGGATCAGATTTTAAAATGAATTTTTAAGCAGCCTAAGAGATACTCTTTGATTTGTAGTCTGGTGGAATGGATAATATCTCATTCAGTAGATAAAGTTTCTCACTGTGTGACTTGAGCCTTTTCTGATCTTTCTGACTGGGAGTAAAATGGAACCAAAGCATAAAGTGGTTTTTAATGCTGAAAATATCAAACACAATATTCTTAATGTCAAAACCTAGGAATAGCAGGTGAGAAAAGAAAAATAAATATAAGAAAATTATAGCATTGGTATTAATGTATTAGATAAAGACACTATCTTCTTAAGTATCCTCTTGATCTATAAAAATATTTTAAACATAAGTAACAGGTTAGATCTTTAAGTTGTGAAAAAACCCTGAATCTTTAAACAGCTTAAGATTTAAGTATTTGTGAATTTGTTAAAAAAATCAGTAAAGCCTACCAAAATACTCAAATACAAGACAAATACTATAGTTTATGTCTATTTGAGCAATGCATGACATAAGTCTTGTGATGTCTATATAACTAACAACAATTTACAGTGCACTCAGTGGGTCAATTAAAACAGAGCATAGTGGGTATTTAAGAGTGTAAACTATTCTGTGAAATTATTCCTGTATAACTGCATCAAATATTAAAATAAACTTAGGAAAGTTTTAAGTTAAAATTAGGACATTTTTCTCTTTCTAATTTAGTACATTCACATGAAGCAACTAATTGGCTTTGTAGGATTGATGTTAGAAATGATTACATTGTTGACAGGCTTATTCTTTTAGCAAAATTCTTGCAACTGTGAATTCTTGTTTCTTCTCCCCCCACTCTCTAGTTTTATTTAATTAATTTAGAAGATTTAAATATCATCGTAACATGTTAAAATAGGGATTCTGTTTTGTAAGCTATTTCACTCTTCTTTCATGTAAAAGGAAATTTTATGATTAATTTCCTTTCTACCGTATATGTAATAAAGAAGGACATATATACCATTTATGGTACAACCTCAAAGGATTTCTTTTATTTTATGGATCCTTATTATATGGCTGGATATTGTGATATTAGAATTACAGACCATATTTTAAAATAGTTTAGCATTATAAAAAAATCCTAAGATTTCCAACAGTTGCTTCTTATGACAGTTTTCATTTTTTTCCCTCCTACTGACAGTTCCCATAATGACTTTAATCATATAGTCTGGCAATGGAGCAGGTTACTGAACAGCAACAAACTCACTGGTCAATGTCGGTGTCACTTTTCTGGGAGTAGGACTTTTTGAGCATCAAGGAACTGATTTTAACAGCCTGCTGGAAAAGTGTTAAGTGCATTAACTCCCTGTCAATCACATTTTTAGCATGCTGGCCAAATTATTGTTATTTGGCTCAAGACATTCTATTGAAACTTATTTGTATGGTATTCTTATCTGTGTACCTTATGTGACTAATGATGATTGTTTATGGAGAGGTGCCTGTCCAATTATTTTTGAAGGAACACAAGAATGCAGAATGACTGGAAGCATCAGGTTTTTGCCAGAGAATGCCTCAGGTAAGAGGAGAATGGCTAGAGGCTATAAGGAATCACAAGAGACAAGTCAGAGTCGTAAATTGGGAAACTGACATATCTCATCTAATATACTTGCTAACTAGGCCTTTAAAAACCTTGACATTTAACTAAGTTTGTGGAAAAGTTATAGATTTTGTCCTTTTCTATTGGCTATAACTCATTAATATGATGAACTGAGGTGTTTATAATCATTACCAGCATTAGCAGACTAGCATATGGGATCATTTAGAGATCCAGTTAAGCACCTAACAACTGCTCAGTTGTTTATGTAGGTTGTGCCTTTTTCAAAGTCAAGTCAGTCAAAAATGATATTGCAAGTTATTTACCCTTTTGGTATTTCAGTGTGTGAAATGGGATGAAAGAATGGTGGTATTCAGCCGAGGCATTTAAATAATGCTTTGGAAGTCCTGGCCTGCTTAGAACAGACTGCAATCTTTACAGTAAAATGGAAATTGCTGATGGTTTCAAGAAAAAAAGGTAGTATAAAAACAAACTTTACAGTGAATGCTGCCTATTAACTCAAATTGATTTAAATACATTAGGGACTTAACTTTTTTTTTTGTGAAAATAAACTTTGCCTTTACCCATTAACATTTCAAGGATAAGACTTACTGTGTAATTAAATACATAGCCTGCCCTGATTCTGATCCTGTGTATACAGATTTTCATACGGGTGAAAAAATCTAATTTCCATGTAAAAAATAAACCAACAAAAAAAATCAAGCATAGAATTCTGTGAAATGAACAACAAAAGGAACTCATTGCAGTACGAAAAGTGGAGACAATCACAAAAAAAGCAGGTGGAGGCACTATAGCACAATAGCCAGAAAACAGTATGTTTTAATTTCTGAGTAGCTTTTCTGTCTGAAGAATTAATTTAAAACAATGTACTTTGCAAGCAAGCAAGCATTTTTATGCTTAGGAATTGCTATAATCATTCCAAAGAGCAGGGAAAATGTGAAGGCAACTAGTCAATGGAGGTGGGGGGAAGCTATTAGGGATTGTTTTCCCAGGGCAGGAAACTGAAATTCAGTAGGAAATGGCATTTTGACAAGCACTTTGTATTTCCAACCAAAATGGAATCTTGCTCATTTAATGCAACTAGAAAACAGTTAATTGAGGCAAAACCCCCACTTAATCTTACACGTGAGAAACTGTATTGACTTTTATAGGATTTGAGTTAACTCTTCCAGCCCTGAGAATTCATTACTTTCAGCTAATGTATTTTGGAACATGAATAAATTATACTGTAACATATTACAGCAGGAGAGAAAATGACTACTACTGTTCAGGTTGTGTGACGTTTTCCATGCTACCCCCATTTTCAGCAGCCCATAACTTCCTGAAAACTTCCAGCTGCCAGGTGAAATTTTCATATTTTAGGTCTCTGTTGGATGAAAGTTATTTTTTGAAAGTTTGAGGGACTTGTTCCATTGTTTCTGGATACACGTAAATAAAAACATATAGCACATCAGGCAAACATTCTTGTTTCTTCTGCATTCTCCTGTCATCCAAATGGAGAGTGAAAAAGGGATCATTCCATGTGAATTTGTGGACTGCAAATGAATAATTACATCTCTGCATTTGAGTAGCCTAGCTACTTTTGAAAATAATCAAAATCTTAGAGGAATTTCCAGTTTCTGTCCACTGTGCTGCTGAATTCCCTAAGCTCTTTGTCCTCAGCACAATTTTCGTGTGATAATCACACACACTTGTTAAATATAAGTGTTCTTTAACTGGTCACTTATGATCAACAATTACTTGGCAGTATTTTACTGGTCTAAGATTGCTAAAGACTGTATGTTGGGTTATACCCAAGTAAGACTTCAGATGTAGTGAAATGAAATCACAATGTTCCAGTAGGTGTAGGCTCTTTGAAATGCTACATTCCATCATGAATCTAATCTTTCAGAGGAACAGGGTCAGATGTTATGTTAATTTTCTTCCAATTACACTGCAAGACATTATCTAGTTAGTCAAAGAAATAATTGTGAGCAACTTTGAAAAGACATTTATGCTTGAAAAAATAAAATCTTACTGTTCCAACTGTTTGTCCCACCCTCTTCAGCTGAGGAATTCAGTTCCACGGGTATTCTGGTAGGAACTTTCACAGGGGTAGCAGACTCCTAAATATTAGCATTTACACCAGAAACTTGCCTACAAATTATTCCCAGCCAGTGAAGAAATAGTAAGCATATGATGTCACTTGATGTCCACAGCAAAAAGTAAAATATTTTAACAAACTGCCTGCAGGTAATCTGCAGGACAAGAATGACTGTAAATATGATTTGGTATATAAATGCTTTAGGTAAGAAAGGAAATCATTCCTGTCTCAAAAGGCTGCAAATTAGGCAAGCAGTCAAAGCAAAAGACAGGCAAAACACACACGATCATATATATGTGTTTGTGTGTGCTACTGTTCTCTTTAAAGCTCCCTTACCTTTTTTGTGAACAGAACATGAGAGGTGTGTGAAGACAACTGTGAAACCTTCAGGCAATATGTTCCCCAATCTACAGATATTGTGTTTAAAGAACAAGAATTTTAATATGAAGAGCAATGTATAGCAGTAAATACATGATCTATAGGCCTCTTATTTCTTCTGTACTGGTCTCTGTCACTGAATACTCTGAAAAGACCTTGGCAGATCTCACAACTTGTTCCCACTTCTGTCAGAGAATGTTTTTCCTATTACTAGGAATCCAACTAGTAACGCAACAGGAGGAACTCTTAGTTCTTGTTCAGTATAATTCCTCCATTTTCTCCTAGGTCATGTGGGCAGGAGAAGACAGAATATGACAGGTATCCCAGACATACTTTGCTGTGCTGTTTCCATCATTATAATAACGTATCATCATTCTTCATAGACCTCCCCTAATTCTTAATTAGATCTTCTCCAGACATCATTCTCATTCAGTAGCCTGAAATTAATCTTATTATTCTAATTTGATGTCATTCAGTACGTGTTTTATTTATCCTTCCTAGTAAGTTCTTCTGGCGTCACTTCCATATAAATCAGCAGGCATTATAAAGTTTTGTTAGCATTGTCGTTTGGTAGATGTTCAGAATCAAAAATCTCTCTGAAAACAAAAGGTCTAAGCATTATCACTCCACCTGCCATGATCTTCCATTTCTCATCAGTAAAATAATTTTCTTTGCCAGTAGAGACATGACTGTCATAATCAGCCCCTCCCTGAGAAGCTTTAGGTCATGCAGATACCACCAATACTCTTGGGGAGGCTCTAACAGATAACCTATGGCAAATTAGACTGTGATGGGCTGCCCTTTGTTCTTTCATCTTTCTGCTCTTGGTTTAATACTTCAGCAAATGGGTAGCAGAATAGAACATTTTGATGGGCATCAGTTCACAGGTCAACATCTTACCATAAACATTTTCACATCAGCCTTTTAAGATAATATGCTAGTCTGGGAAACTAGGCAGCTAAGAAACTGTCACAGAACCCAATCTGCTGTCCCAGCAAGGCATGCAACTGAACAGAGGGATGAAATGCTGGAAATTGCACCAGAGATTGTAGGACAAATGACATACGCTTGGGTTTTCTTAGTTCCAAGTGCAGTGAGGCCACTTTATCCTACAAACTTAATGACACTTCTGTGATATTCAGCTCTGGATTTATGTATCATTAATTTAAATTAAATGACTGAATAAATGTAACAGAAATATTGACTACAATCACTAGAAATAAGCCCTTTCAAAGAGACAAGCTGGAAGGGAGGACATCTTTCCAGAATGAAAAAAAGGATGAGAAAGAGTTGCTTTCTTTCCTCCTTAACAGAATTAAGTGTCTTAGGAAATGTTGCTTAATTGATAAATTTGGACAAGAGACTGGGAAAACTGTTTCTTTTAAAATTCTGAATGTCATCTCCCTTTCTGCATTTACAAAGCAAATGTATAAACAGAAAAAAGGAAAAACAATATTCCAGTTCCTGTCAATTCTTTGCATTTGGATTAATTCTGTAAAATACATCTCCATAAATGAGAGTGGATTGTTACGTCTTTCCCTAGGAAGTCATGTGAACCACACTATGCCAAGTTTTTATGCTGGGTCTAAACTTGCAGTTAGACTTTTCTGTAATGCCGTAGACTAAAACCTCAGTCCCCAACTTGACCAAAATTCTAGCTCCAGCCCCAAGCTTCCTTGCTTAAATAATATATCTTGTTTCAGTATTCTTTTATAGCTCTTAAATCATGCTTTCTATTGGTTAATTGATAGGAATAAGTGAGTAGAGGTTAATTATTTGGAGTAATAGCAGCAGTAAATTAAAAAAGAGATATGAAATCTTTTTGCTTCAGTATGAGGTACCATCTGTTATTGTGAAGGTCAATGAAGTTAGTAAAGAAAGTTAATACAAGATGCATGCATTATATTAGCTAAATTTTTAAGAGCATTTTCTGGAAAGGTATATGTATAAGTCTTCCAGTAGAAAGTTAATAACAGCAGCTCAGTACATTCAAACCCTATGAGTGTCTAAGTGCTCTAAATGCACTGGGCTGCCCACGTTGTTTTCAGATTGGCTGTTCTGTTCAGCATGCAGGCTTAGCACTGTGCGTGTAACTGCTGCTGACTTCAGTGGGGCCTTTAATCCTACATGAGTGTATCTCTTTCTGCTTTACAATTCCAAAATTTATTTAATCAGATCTGAGACATGGGCATCACTGGACATGAAAGGAATAATTATAGGGAAGGGACTGGAAAAGTACATGGAACATTCATATTTTTAGCAAACTAACATTTGCAGATACACTTTATAACTAGTACTTACACTTAACATTTTCATGTCTTACTAGGGTGTGTGAGAAGAAACTATAACCTGTTCTGTATAAGTCTTCCTTAATTCTGTCATATATGTATGTTTATGAGTGAGGAATGGAGAATCAGCAGCCATGGCACCCCTTGTGGCATTGTGACTGCCTCTCCAACGTCCATGCATGGGTAGAGCTGTGGGTTGATGTTGTGGCATGGGAGAATGGAGAGACAGTGCTGGAAGCTGGATTAAGCTCTATGCCTCCCATCCTCTTTTCCAACAATACCTCTTTAGTACCACTGTGCTATGTCTTTCAGTATTTTGGGTAGGGAAAGAGAGAGAGAGTCCTGTGGAGCCTCAGAACTGTGAATCTGGTGCAGGGAGAAGTGTATGAAGGCACAGACGGGAGGTTCAGGATGGAACTAGAGCTGAGATGGAGGGTGAGAAGTGAAGGCATTGAGGAAGAGAGCCTTTGGATCTGCTAACAAAAAGAAAAAGAAGGAACCTCTTTTGTAGTAGAGAATCATAACCAGGCAGAAGGCAACGGATGACCTAATATATCTTTTCCCATAGCAAATTTCTGTGATCTGAGGTTCCAGATTGTTTTGATACATCATACGTATGCTAGTTATTATTATATGGCTTGATCTTGACCTACTTGAGTCAGTGAGCACTTTTGCTCGCTTTTGTTCTATATATCCAAAACATAAACCAGTATGTCTGTTAAGCAGCTAATCCCATACATTAAAAAAAACGTGGCATTTGACTTACCTCATGTATGCAGTCCCTGCCTAAGGGGAATCAACATGACCCAGGGGCAATAGTCTCAAGTTTCGTTCCATTCCTGACTCTGGTGGACTCTGCCACTAGCTTGCAGGACAAGTTTATTCTAATCACATAACATTCAGTGTCTTAGTTTCCTCATCTGTAGGACTTGGATAGTAACTTCCATTTTATTTGTAAGAACACTTTAGAGAAACAGATGTTATTATTTTTAATTGAATCAATTATGGCTGAATCCCAAGGTATTTACTAAGTCTAGGCAATGCCCTTCACTGCATGAATGAGGCCAGCAGGCTAGACAGAACACATAAGTCCACATGAATGGAGCCATTAATTTAATCTACTTATTTTTATCTTTTTTCTTCCTTCTCCTTCCTTCTCCTATAATGGTATACCTGGTACAGTTGTGTTTGAGAAATCTAGGCTTGGCCATTTAAAGTAACTATGTTGAACATAATTGTTTATAAATAACACTCAAGCATCTTTGCAGTATCCAAGACAAGAAACATCCAACTCCCCTTATTCTGTTCCGGTCAGTTCCTTATCTCAGTGCATTCTTGGCACATGTGCATATAATCTGTCTGGTTTATGAGGGGGTACACTGTCTGATTTTATTGGTGAAAACAGTTTTAATAGCCTTCCTTTCTGAAAATAACTCTGAGACTCTGACATTTCCATTAGACTCATGTCTGTTTTACTGAACTGGTGTTCTAACAGCCTGTTATGTTTTCCCTCCTTTTGTTCATTTATTGCTAATAAAGCAGCCCCAAGAGTCACTTTAGCTGTGTCCCAAATTATCTTCAGTTGCATCAACAATATTATTTAGATCAGAGAATACTTAATTACTTTTAGAATTTTATTTTTATCAACATTTAAGTGATTCCTTAAAAGGCAGTTGTTATGTCTTCAAAACTTTCCATCAGTGTTTCTGTCTGCAGTCTTTGAGATACAATTGCCTGATACTCAGTATACCTGGCTGTAGGAGGTAGTATTTATTTTCATTATTGATCAAGAGTAAATGATTTCTCAGAAAAGAATTGCGAGGAGCAGACATAACTTTTTTCCCCTAGCAGGGGTTGCTTGCAGCAGTGTCAGGGAAAGGGTACCATTTACTATCTTTAAAAATTGCTTACCCATTGCAGGTTTAATTGCAACAATCCTCCCGTAATTAAAACCTTCTCTTATAGCTAACCTAATTTGAATTCAGATAGGTTAGCATGAACTGCTCAGACCAATGTGTCGTTGATATTAAAAAGCACAGATTAATTTTAGGAAAGCAGCTGGCCTCAGTTTTCCTTTAAACAATTATATTTACCATTCACTCCTTAATAACTATTGCTTTTATAAGTCTTATTTGCAGCTTATAATCTCCCCTGCCTCGCAGTTTACATTTTTCTAAAACTCTCTCAAAAAGACCAAAAAAAAAAAAGACATTCCCACCTCCATACTGTCAAGAAACCATCTGTTACTTTCCCATTTCCCAGGATGATCAACACTAGCAAAGAAAGGAGGCAGTTTTTAAAGCACATGCTTTTAGCCTGTATCAGGCTTATTAGTAAATTTTCACCAACATCTGCCTGTCGTGAAATGCACTGTTATCACCATTTATCAATGGAGAACTAAAGTAGAATAAAACAATTTACTCCACCTTATATGGAAGGGTTACGATAGAACTAGGACAGAGCCTGAATTCCCTAATCTTGGTAGAGGGTGTTAACAACACATCATACAAAATTGCTAACTGAAAAGATATAAATTTGGCAATTGAATTAATAATGCCTCCATCATTATACGAGGAGGAAAAGAACAATTTGTTTTACTTTCATATTACACCTCTTGTTTTACATGTCTTTAAAAGTCTCTCTTGAACTGCATATGTTTTGGGGTGTCTGACTGTATTGGGGTTGATTTCTGGGGGGACAGGCAATTTCTGGAATACTTAGGGATTGATGGAAGAGTGATTTTCAACTCAACAGCCTTAAGAGTGGCAGATGCCAGTGTGTCTGTGCTTTACATAGCCTGTTTGCAACTATCACTAGGAGTTTGTAGGTCTGTTGGAAGGATGGAGCTGGAGAAGTAGTGTCTGATGGCTGTGAAGCAATTTGTTTTGGATTATTTGTGGGTAAAAAGAGGCTTCTCTTGTCTAGTACACTTCATTGGATTCTGGAGATTGCAACTAATTAAAATAAGAAACAGGTTGTCATTTCTCAAAGCAAATGGTAAGTCTATAAATAAAGCATAACCTGACTGCAAAGTCATTATTTTAGGGAATTACTGTGTTGCCATATTCATTACAGCATACGATAATATCTACATGTTTGTAAATTTATCTTATTAGTTCATTAGCATGGTTGTCCTCCCAGGCAAATTTTAAGACTTTGTAAGTACCATGTTTTTGTCCTAAGTCTTCAAATTATAATCCAGGTTTTAATATTAACCATTAAACTGCTGATGCCTTGCCTATGGTAAATATAAACAAACTTACTGGAAAATGAACACCAGTTTATTTGTTAAAGGTATCTGCCAGATTAACAGGATATCACTATCATTATCTTAGTGGAGGTCAGAACAATTAAGTCAATACTTTGGGCCGAATTCTCTTGTGTCGCTATTGACAGGTAGATGAGCACTGTAACATACCTATGAGAAGAACCAACCTATCATCTCTTAGTGGTCTAGATTTTATGCTGTGTAATTTTTACATCATATGAGATGTTCCGATTGTTAGACAGGGTTGCTTGGAGTAGACCTTTTGTCTGGTTCTTAGAAAGATGCAAACAGCTCTCACTGAAAGCATTTTTGGTGTCTGGGCTTAGCTCTTCTGTGGTTTTCTTACTGTTCTTATTGTGAGGCCTGTTTTTGAGGGTAGATGAGAAAAGCCACTGACAACAGCAGATTCTTTCATCATGTTGGTCTTTCTGTCCTCTGACAAGGTTGGCAGTCAGCAACTGAATATGCAATGGCTCTAAACCTTGTGAAATGATTAGCCAAAGGCTATCATAATTCATGCACTCCTAAAGATTGAGAAGTGTTCTACCTAGCTAGGGAGCCTTTCCAGATTTAATTCAAGTTACTCTTTGAGTTAGCCTAACTGAAATAGAACAGCCACTTTGCAAATGAAAAAAACCCCAACAAACCCTAATATGTGTGTCATTTTTTTATGTTTATAGGCCTATATCTACCGAAAGTTTAACTCTGAAGATCACAAAGGATCGGAATATATAAACATCACCTTTATCATAAATGTTAATAGAAACATAGAAAAAAGTGAACTGCAACTCCTGTGTTCCCTACTGCTTTCTGCTCAATCTAGATACATTTTTTCTTGTCTTTGTAGAGCCAGAAGATGATTACAAAGCTGCAGCAAATTTATTTTCTTTCCCACTAAAATGGAGCAGTTAGCAACAGGTAACTACAGTCAAATGACTGTAGTTTTCCTTAGCATACACTTTACAGTTGGAAAGAAAGGCAATAAGTAACTTTTGAAAGCCACGTGTAATACCCTACAGCTTTGATACTTTAACTGTTTGCTTTTTCTATCTGACTTATGAGGTATTTAAAAGATTTCACTGGTGTTCATTGCCATGACACTAAGCCCACTGAAAATGTCTATGCAGAATCAACACATATGTTTTAGTGTTACACAGCAACAGAGTCAAGTTAACACTTCTGTCTTCTGCATCCAAAAACCATAATACCAAATAAATGTAGAGTTATATTCTTCAGAGCATATTTTTGTCTCCCTTGCACTGGAGTAAAAGCAAACACTTCCACGAATTATTGCGTGAAAGTTCTCCTGTGTTTTCTTCATAGAGGTGGGGTAATTTGGGGAAAGCAATAGAAGGCAACTGGAACTTCAGTTGAGCTAATCTGCAGCCATGCTATTGAATAGTTTTGTTAACAACTGCTGTGTACACTGAAATTCTGGCAAACATCTTTCTGATGGCTATTTGGAGTGAGAAGGGCCTCCGACTGCCTTCCCCCCCCCCCGAAATGTATGCTAGAAACTTGTGTTGGTACATATTTAAGAAACTGAGTGAAACCTTTTAATGAAAACACACAAAATGGACTTAAATTATATGATTTGAACATTTTGCCTAGGCTATTTGCCACCCTCACACCAGTTTTTATGTGATGAATCCTTGGGGAAGGCAAAGAGATACAAGCCCAGCACAGTGAGAGCTCTGATAGTCCTGTAGTCATTCAGCGCACTGCCCCATGAGGCTGTTGTGACCTGAGGTCAGAAGTATCATTTAAAATTATCAGGCACAGGTATGTGAGTGTCACTAGGCCAGATCCATTTCAGGAATCATTTTACTGCAGTCTGAACAGGCAAGGATGGTGAATGTTGATAATTAATTGTAGTTTACACTTCAATGCAATTAACAGTTTTTGATGTGAATGAGTAACATTTTTAATGTGAAGAGGTTACCTTGTAATCCCATTTTTATTTCATACTTATTGCCATATGCTGTATGTTTTGTTCTTTTAAATAGTGTTAATATTCTCTTTGACTGCACTATATACAATAGCGCATCTTTTGATTTATAAAATATGCTTATGAGACTGAAAGCATGTACAGTATTAAAATACATTAGACTAATAGAGCCACTGTCAGTTAAAAGACTCCTCCAAAAATGCAGTTTATGGGCTCAACAAAGCCGCTTCAAAACGATCAGCCCTCAAAGCTTGTGGGGGAACACTCTGGAGCTTTTTTAGTCATCAGGGAGCTGAACTCTGAGCTCTTACTGCTCAGCACAATTCATAGCTGCCTAAATAGCTTCAAGAATTTCATCTCATCTGAAGCGTCAAAGTAGAATACAAATAGAGAAGTGACCTTTAATCAGTAACTCAACCCATAAAACTCATGTATTTGGAAACTGGACGCAACTGCAAGCTTCCCTGGGAGCAATCCCACCACAGCAAGCAAGCAAGCACATCCTGTACTACATGAAGAGGCATCAGATTTAGCTCAGCTTGAATGCATTACAGGGTGGAGATGAATCTCCAAAAGGAAAATTTGTGGTTTTCTTCGCCAAATAAAGGTATGAAGAAAACACTCTTGGCTCCTGATATATTATTTGTCCATCAAAAATAGTCAAAATCCTAGTTTGTACACATTTTCAGCAAAAATATGTCTTTTCCATCAGGTATATTTTAACAGAAGCCATTTCTTCATAATAAAAAGCAAAAACTCTAGCAACCATTAGAGTGTTTGTTGTCTCTCTAAAAAGCACTTAGCAGCAATAGCTTCTACATGGGTTTTATTGATTTTCATTTAAATAAAGGATTTTTAAAATAAAATTTCTGATGAAGAAGAAAGCAAATTATTTTAATGAAAAGATTGAAAAAGATCCCATTCAACTAATGCAACACAAACAACTTCAAAATTATAATAATAAGAGAAAAATTTCTATTCATTTTTCAGGCACAGTTCTCACAAACCAGATATACACAAAGTAATCCTTTGTAGCTGTTGCTTAAAGATACCCCTGGCTCCAAAAAAATCTCTGTATACTGGACCAAAGTATGCATGCAGTATCTGGTAGCTTTATTATACTTAAAAAGAAAAAAAAAAAAACTACAGAAGAATGTTGAGTGTAGTATGACTAGGAGAAAAGAGATTTTTAGATTTTTCCTCTGTGAGGCTGTGTTGGCAGTGTTCATATTAATTTAATTTTGTGACTATGTTTCTTCAGTAAATATTCAGTCCTGCTGTAACAGATGATTTGGGATTGCATTGGCAGAAGCTTCAGCTTTCATTTTTACATTCTGCTGTTGGTCATTTCAGGCAGCATTCAAGGAATGTGCATATTAAAAGAAAAGGCACATCAAGCACATAGCTGTTCTTGCTTCTTGCTCCTTTATGAGGGGTGCCTTCATTTACATCACTGGAATGTAGAACTAGTTTTAGAAGAGTAAGATGAGGCCCATGAGGCCCGAGTCCTCAAAGGCTCACAGCCGCGTCTAGTTATTCATCAATGCCAACGGGTTCTGTATGCACAGAGAGGCTCAGGGAGGACACACTTCCACTGTATAGACCTGGGTAAAAGTCAGCTAAACAGGAAGACTCATATCGTGCCAGTAAGGGTACAATAAATAAAAATAGCTGATCTGTAATACATAGCTCCATTTGGACATTTCTAAATGGGTTCACTATGTTCATCAAGCATCTTTTGAATAGTGGATACTTTTGTTTAAAGGAAGACTGTACAATGTAAGAGCAACTGCTGATTGCCATACTGCTATAAATAAAGAAATCCTGTCTACTGGTTGTAAGTGTCAGAAATGCCTGCTGAACACATGTGCTGTCCACAAGATCCAGAGTCACAAAACTATACTTGAGAAAGAATATACAACCTGAGCACAGATTAATGTCAATGTTCAGGTGAATTAGAAGATAGGATGTTTGCCCAAGAGAAAATTCTGGCATTTCTGAATTTTTGTCTTGAACCAGAACAAGAAGGCAGCATTTCTAAATTTGCTACTAAATTCTCCCAAACCTTGGGGAAAAAAGACTTTGAATAATTCAACATAATATAACAATACAGAAGCAATCTATAAAAATAAAATATGATAATGTAAATAATTAACTTTTTTTTAAAGTATGAACAATTTAAAGGTAATTACTGGAACTGTGAGTGTATTGACATCCAGAAGGGCTGTGCAAGGTAGTTCTGAGAAAAGGAAAGTAGAGATATATCTGAGTAACACTCAAAATAAAGCCTCATTACCTACAGCTGTTCTCCTTCCACTGGAAGCAGTAACAAAGTAGAACATCTTTTCCTTATGACATTAAAAGAAATGTCAGTTAAAAGGAGAAGACTCCAAAGTTTCTCAATGGAGTTTCTTCTGCCAAAACACACGCACACAATCCTCATAAAAATCAATATTAAAAAGTGAGGAACCAGTCATGAAAGACCCCTACAAAAAACCATGGATTTTTGGCCCAGTTCCACATTTTATTGCATGGTAAACTGCTGCTAGAGTTGCTCACCAGGAATCATCAATATAGCCCCAAGAGACCAAATGACATCTTTGTGACTGGCTATTTATCTCTATCTCACTAATGTCAGGAAAATTTGTACTAAAAGTATAACAAATGATTCTTGAATTTGTAATATCTAATTCATATGATATAACTAACTGCTCAGTGATATATTAATGTCAGTCTCAGTTAAACTGGTCCAATTTTGTTTCAGTTGCTACCAGAAATGAATGTCACCCTTATAAACTGTATTCATTTTGAATGCATTGAGTATAATGCAGTACAATGTTACCTTCCAAAACCAATTTACAATAGTTTTAGCATATATATGTGTTAGTATGTTAACCTGTACCAGCCCTTCAGCCAGTGAGGAATTAAACCACTAAGATTACCAAAAGCAGATTTTAAAAGCTTTTCTCTTCAGCTATATCAGTGTAAGAACAGAGGATAAAGCTGTGAACCTTTCTTTAAGTGGGGGCAGTTGCTAATACAATGCAGTAAAATAGATAACCGTGCTGTTTGAGAAAGAAAGGAGAGGAAAAATGGTCAAAGCAAGTTTCACTGAAGAAGAATAAGCAAGAAAAGGCCTGAAATGGCCATATTCTTACTGACCCTTTTGTGTCATTCTGGTTCATATGTGTTTACACAGTCGTGTCATAAAATGAGTAAAGAACACATACTTGGAAGAGTGAAGTAACTTTCTGAGGGGAGGGAGAGGGAAATGCATCCTGTGCAGGGGGTGCAGGGGAAATGTATGTAGGAAAGGAATGAGGAACACCTGCAGAGAAGAAAGTGAGAGCCATGAAGAACTCAAAAGCTTAAAAAGAGACTGTAAGACATGTAGCATGAAAGAGGGGAAAAAGAAATCTTAGGGGGACAGGCCAGGCCGAAGACTGAAAATGAAAAACATGGTATAGAAGAAGGAGAAATGAGGCATAACCAAGGGCTATTTTGGTCATATGTAAAAGAGAATGAAAATAGGTGGCAAATAGGATGAAAGAAATTCAAAAAAATATAAACATTTAAAGGATCCCATGATAGTTTTTTAATCAAGATTCTCATATGGAGCATGGCTCTGACTGCAAGTGTAAAGTATAGGCTGTCTGCAGGATGCCCTGTTGCGTGTAGTTGTTCTACCAACTGAGGGTTTCTTAAGCAGCCTTTGTGTGTTCTGGTTTAGAACTGCAATTTCTAAATAAAAACATTTCCCAGTCTTGAGGTTGCTAAATTACAGGTGTAAATGAAGCAAAAGGTTATCTATTTTATGAGATTTAGAAGCTGCAGGCCAATTTCTATAAGAGTTTGGATTTGCTCCAGCTTGCAGATAGATGGAAACTATTAAACAGCAGTGTTAATTTTGAAAACAGGACTGAGATGTTTTTAAGCTTTTAAGCAAATTGAAATAATAATACTGAGGTATACGAATTTTTCTTTCATGTCTTGGGCAGGTATTACTTCTAAGCCTTATTTAATGCTTCAGATACATGCATGACATTTCAGAACTGACCATTTAGCTGAAAGATCAAGTTAAACGCACATATCTAAGACAGTGGGGCATAGCGACTGGTTTAGGAGTGGGTAAACCAAGGATTATTAAGAGGTGTCAAGATTTTCTGGATAGTATAAAGAAAATTTCAGCTCTTCTTTAACTTTAAATTCTTCTCCATCACTTCCACAAAACAAAAGAGATTTCCCAAGTAATTGTGTTACAGTTTTCTAGGGCTCCTGGGGATTGCTGATATATAGCAAGTCCACTATAGTTTGTAGGATGAAAGAAACTGGGCACCTCTGAAAAATGTCGGTCCCTGTTTCACTATATGAAAGAAGATAAATTGGTTGCAGGTAGAACACTGAGATATGAAAATCAAGTTTTAGAATCTTTGTCTTAACATGAATTTGCTCAAAACCAACACCCAAACTCTTGTCATGGTGATTTCAGGAATGATGATACTGCTTCATAAATGCTCTCTGCATTCTGCAGCCTTAGTTTCCCTGCAGTTACCATCTCTACTGTCTTATGAAACAATCTCCTAGGCACTTTTGCATAACTCATTTACATGGTTGCTGGTCCAGTATGTTACCTGCTACATGTGTACATTTCCTCCATATCTAAGTTTGTGAATGATTACTTGCTGAACAGGGCTTCACAGGTTGTTGGTCACAGTGTGCAAATGTTTACAACCAGTGAGGGCATACAAATATAAGGAATTGCCATTAAGCAAAATTTAAGTGACTTCTAGAATCAGATGAAGCACGTTTTCCTCTATGAACATGATCAAACAACAAGCATTTCCCCTGCCCCGCCAACTGCAGAGAAGCTAATTTTTATTTTCTGTTTAATATTACATTTCAGGGAGCATATAGTGACTAAATGTCTTTCATAGTTTGTGCTATATGTTTATCTCATGAAGGTTTCCAGAGAGTAAGTGTCAAGTAGCTATGTGGCTGCTCCAGCAAAAGTGTCAGGGTAAGCAAAGGAAACCTTCACTGTGGCCCAATCAAACATATTTTTGCAGACGTGTCCCCTCAGACCATAGGCTTGCCACTAAACTTTGCACACCAGTCTTGGACTTCTCCATTCTCAGTTCACATTCACGCAGCACAATTATTTAGACAAGATCCAGTTTCCCCAATTTGGAATGGGAGGGAAAAGTGTATGGTGCTGCCAGGCAGAAGATTGTATCTTCATTTTGGTGGAGGTTTCAGGCTCTTTAGAGAGCCTGTGGTTGTGGCTGTCACTCTCTGCCACACTCAGAGGCTTTTTTTATTGTCCCTGTCAGTTAGCAGCCCAAGGTTACTGCCAGCTCTCTGTCAGCGCTTTGATTTTTGTCAGCTATGGCCAGGTCCTTTTAGTTATCTGCTATCTTTTCAGCTTTGTTCAGCCTGAGCTCTACTTGTCTACTAATTAGCTCTTTGGAGATTTCCCTTTTAAAACTCACTATCACAGAGGACAGGAACCGTTCAAAAGTTTTGTGCTTCATAGAAATTCCATATTCATCCACATCCCATACAGCCATCTTTTTAAAATTAAAAGTGGCAGGTCAGGCCAATTTAAGGTATATAAGCAGCACAACCTGTAAAAAGATACCTTTAGGTTCTTGATCAGGTATGTAGATGAATGACAGAAAAAGAAAAAAGGTTTCCACTGAAAAGACCAAGGTGTACAAATAAAAAAGAAACTATCATTCTGTATAACATATTCTCATTTTCTTTATCTTCTGGTGTGCAAATATTGTGCTAGCTGAATATAAAAGTAGCACAACTTTAGGGTACAAAAAAAACCACACTGTAACAACATCAAGAGTGGTCTTACATCAAGGAGGGCCCTGAGGATGTCTTTGTTGTCAACTTCAGAAGAAAAGAGAGGAACAGAAGAGGAAACTGGCAGAAGGAATAGATGCCAAAGAGAACTCAAAGGATTAGGTCCGGGTGAGGTGATCGGTATTCGAAAACAGTCTGCCTTCTGGCTCTGATCTAAGGGAATAGGCTGGCAGCAAAGCCAGAGGGCATAACAGCACAAACACACCTTCAGCACACTGCTGGAGGCTTGCCTCAGTGCCTTAAAAATTGTGGTAGCAATTAGAAATAAAGGTATATAGGAACAATAGGCGAAAGTGCTCTATTTATGAATAAAAGTCCTCTTTTTACGTAATAGTCTACTTGTATCTTTTTTTCCTTCTTCTTTGCCACTTAGTATGTTTTTTTTGTGGTATCTCATCGATGCTGTAAGTTGCGCCTACATTGCACTTACACAGTGTTAATGCCTGGAAGATGAAAGTAAAAAACCTTTGAATATATTAATGCTATAACACAGATGTCTTACTTTTTATACTCTTTTTTTAGAAATATGGTGTGGTTAATAATGATGCAGATTGTGCTGGATGGATGAGCAGATGAAACAGGGGAATACAGATTAAATAAAAATTTCTTCAAAGCTTACGTTTGCTTCATAATTTAACTTCTGTACTTGTCATGATAGTAGTAGCTAGGTGCAACCATGCATAATCACATTGTTCTAAAATATCCTGGAGAAACAGAACAAACCTAATCTAAACAGCACTGCCAGACTTGTTCAGATAACTGTAAAAAAAGTAATTAGGAAATGTCAGCTCGGCTCCATGGTTGATGATAATTAGAAATCTATAGTTACAATAAAAAGTACACAAACAGTTTTACAGTTGAAAACGAAACATTTCTTACTGAAGGCAAGGCTGTAAAGAGACCATAGAATAATTTGTCCAGACCTCCTTTTTTGACCCAAACATCTCATGCAATTTGTGCCTGGTTTCTTATTTTTCTGCCCTCATATTTGTCTTATGCATTGGACCCAAAAAGAAAGACAGATTTGGCAGCTTTTGCTTTGCTAATGGGAAAGCTCCCTCAGGTCACTGCTAACCTGAGTGATGTTTGGCCAGCATGTGATAACTCTGCCTCCTCAGAGCAGTCACGCGTCTATCTGAGAGCTGTTCCTGTTCTTCAGAGCTCAGGTTTTCAATGACCCAGGTATTACAAGGAGTTACTGGTATAGAGGATCTTATTCGTTGAACTCACCATGTACATGGTGTCCTTTGCTCCTGATGTCTGTCCAGACTGACAGAACAACAAACATTTAGTTGTTTCTTGTTGTTGACATCTTTGGACATTTTCAGTCTCTCTTAAAACTGCCTCATAACTAGCCTGGTTGATAGATTTGGAGGCTTTACACATTTTTTCTGTTTCTTGCAGGTTGAAAAGTTCAGACATGTTCTATTATAATATTGTAATTCTGCTGTTCTCAAGGTTGGATACCATAATCTTTTTCTTGTTGGATTAATCTAATAGAGCATATTAGTGGCATAAAAATAACACAGATATTTTAGCTGCATGCATTGAAAGCATTTTGAAGCCACTCCTACTGGTTTTAAGAAAAGTTCTGGCTAGTCATGCTCATTTTCAAATTGATTCGCAATCTTCTAACTGCAAAACTGAACTGGCCAAATTTTGCATTTGAAAAGCCAATTCATGACTTTCTGAATCTAGCATTTGTACATTATTGTACAATTGTACATTAGACAGCTGATCACTTGCTCCTAGAGTTACCTACTGGATACACCAAGCTGAAGCAGTTTTGTCTGCATCGCGTCTGTGTTCAACTGACACCTTAAAAGCTTGGTAGCAATTTTGTTCAGAAAACTTACAGATATTAATGGTCTCTTAGTCTCTCCTTCCTCACTAGGAAGATGGCATACTTCATATATGGGCAGCTGGCGCATTGCTTTAGCCTTTCCAGATTCAAGGTATATTTGTAACAGACAGCAAGTAACCGCTATATAACAGTGTTGGCAGTCATTGCTTCTCTTGTTTTTCCCTGATTTTAGTTATGCTTCCCTAGCTTGCTCTTAGAGCAAAAGGATGTTGCAGACATGATCTACCTTGAGTTTCCACTAACTTCAAATTACTATACCTAAGCATGCTGATCACCCAGATATTTATCTCAAGGAGTCCTCTTAGCATATTTGGCTGGCAGCATTAATATTCTTTTACAGCAAATTTAATCCATATTGTCTCTCTCAGCCATCCATTTCTACTCTATAGTGTGGAGATTAGGGTAAGTAATTGCTTGCTTAATACAAAATTGCCTGGTTGCGAGATAGTCTGTTTTGCCAGCCGACTCAGATATTATTTCCTCAATTGCAGGCATCTGTTATTAAGCTCATCTCAGTACCATCCTGTATAAATGAATTGCTCTATGCAAATGTATTTTGTCATTTTTTCACCAGCTGTCATGCTGCTTACCCAACTCAAGGGCTGTGTCTCTTCACTGAGTTTTTCCAATTGCTTATACCAAATGCATTTAATGCATCAGTTGAATCATTTCATCTAGTTCTAGTACTACATGTCTGACAGACATTACAGTCCTTGAAGTACCTCTCAGTAATCTTTTAATAGCTTTGTTCCAAGGTGCATATTTTGCTTTGACTGATTTTATTTCTTCTTCTGTGTTTATTTTATGGTTTGTCCTATTATAATAACTGAGGCAATGCATACCCTGCAGTTGAGCAGTGATTCAACTGGTCAAAAACAGGTTGAGGACTGATACAGTCTTATGATTACCCGTGCATTTGCAGCATGCTTTGGAATTTTCTGAGAAATGCCTCACTGGCTAGGCACTGTCGATTGGCTGTACTGGACAGTAACAGAAAGAAAAGGGGACCCCAAGAGAAATAGTTACTAGAAGCGCATTACTGTCACCATCAAAATAATGAGTTCATGCTCAAACCTGCTCCTAGGAAAGGAGAATGCCAACAGTGGGGGGGAGTTCTAGAGAGAACCTTATACCTCTGGCCTTAATGATTTAAAAAGGTACCCCCTCTCCTCCAAAAAATAAGTCTCTTACTACTATCTTGAGACTGTCTAAAGACCAAGACTAGTAAAATAAAGAATACAATGGAAATTTAAGTGACTGAAACTGGTGTCAGAAATTAGGTTTAACTAGTAGACAAAACAATGACAGGTGCACTATGCTGCTCCTTTCCCATATCCATCCTACCCTCCTTGAGCAGAGGTGTATTTCTGCACAGAGAACAGCAGCTTCTGAGGATACACCAAGCGTTGTGGCTATAGGAAGAACTACAGGCCTGTACTTCCCAGTCAAGGTTCATGAATTCTGGAGTTCAGCAGAATCACACCTTTTATTGAAATAAAATGCTTCTAACACTTTTGGCCATAAAGAAAAATTCCAGAATATGATCTAAGTTAAATAAAATCACTGATACCTGCCTAAGTTTGCAGAGAACTGTGTTAATATTTGTAAGAAAAACTGATTTATTAATCTCAGTACTGCTTTAAATGGCAAGCAAACTCCATCCCAGCAGGAGGAGAACAGAACTAGCCTCAAGAGGAGAGGAGACCCAAACTACTACTCCTGTTACTCCTAAAGAACAAGGCCACTCTTTTGCAGGAGAGGAGATCTCTGGTTATTGCTCCAAAAGCTCAGTTTCACCCTGAGCGGGTGCATACTGAGGGCCACAGGGTCAGGGCAGGGAAGACAGCCACGTCGCAGAGCTGGAACCGGGGCCCTTCCCATGTCAGAAGGCAGGTATGGCTCCATCTTGCCTTAAGTCATCCTTATTACTGTGAAGGCAATGGCACCAGAGTACCAACCCAATTGAGTTATCTAGCAGAAGGGCAGGTGGAAGCTGTGCCAAGGAGACAATGCTTTCTGTTGCAATTACTTACTTGAGTGAAATGGCAGCATTTTTTTATGGCCACGAAACCCACATTTAAAAACAAAGGTTATTTTAAAATCTTAAACAAAACACATCCCTATTAATGTGTTTCTTTTCCTCTGCAGGCAAATATCTATTTTGCTGTGAGAAGACAGTAAGAAAAACAGCAAAGCTCCCATAGGCAAAATTTCATGTTGTTGTTCTACCTGCCATATTTGAAGTGCAATATGGGCCATTTACTGGGGATGGGAATAGCTCTCTAGGGGAAGGACAGGAAGACAGGATCATGTTAACACAAAACTCGCTTTCTTCCCAAGAACTTCATTAAAGAGAAAAAACGGTATTTCTTCAGGGCTTTAACAAATACTGAAATCCCTAAAATCCATTTTTGAGGGATGTAACTATGAACATCCTTACTTTACAGGAGGCAAAACCAGGACAGAAGCTTTGACTAAACATTTGTTAGTGGTCTTCATTTTAGGTCCCTTGCATTTTAGATGTCGGGGTCGATATTTCCTCCTGCTGTCCTCCTCCTGCTCCTCCTTCTTCATCTAAAAGATGCTGGGCTCCCACAACTACAGCTAAGAACAGCTGCTTCACAGCGTCATGGAAAATTAAACTCAAATTATTTCAGGTAGAAGCCCAAGTATTAAAAGTTTCAGTGCAAGAAACTGGACTCTCAGCATCTTACCCAGGTCTTTGACTTTTGATTTCCTCTAGCTCAGCACTCCTGCACCAGAAATTCACAGTGCTGCCACCATGTATCTACACAAGTGCAGAAAATCTTTTATAGAAAAGGCCAAAGGGCAAACAGCTGCTGCATAAATACTTTGAAAGTCAGTCTCTGAAGTGATGAATGGTTAAGGGGACATCTACAGTCTTTCAAATAAACAAGAGCCTACTTCCCTCATTCTCTGAGCTTATCAGGCATGGATCACTCCAAACGAAATCCTGCAGCTATGGCTAGTGCTTTGATGAACCCAGGGGCAATGGGCCCTGCAGTCAGGATCAGCATTACAGTGATGTTGTTATTGGCTTCAGCTGCCCAGACTGCAGTCAGAGACTCTTTTCATCCTATTGCAAAGACTTCATAGACATCCTAAACAGCAGCTGTTGCATTACTCTCTTGGAAATAAAGAAACATAATGTTACAGAAGTCTCATCTTCCTCCTCTCATGGTTGGTTTCACATATTTTTGCTCTATACCAAAAAATTTTTATGTCCTTTTTTTTCCTCTAAATATTAGTATTTTATTTTTCCAGAGAGTGAAACTGCTCTGCAAGGTGAAGACTGCAGTGGAGAGAAGGCACAGCAGGAGTTTAGGAAGCTTGGGAGTTTTCCACGTCACCATTTTTTTCCTGGCTGTGAGAGCAGCAAAATAATTAAGATCCTTGTAATTAATAAAATATGAAATCTGTGTAACTTCTGACGCTGTATATGCAATGATATGTTAAAAATGGTGATTCACCTGGTTTGTACTGCAAAGATGAAGTGACATTCTTTACTTTTTTTGAGCAGTTATAAGAAGTCCCTCAGTAAATAAAGTATATGTACTTGACTGTTTTTTATTTCCTAAGTCGTCCAAACCTCACTCACATAGCATTATGTAGCAGATAATATTTTAATGATTTTGCCTTTGCTGATTTGGTAAATAAGGAAGGGTGTCTATTACTGAAAGAGCAAGAATTTAAAAGCTTAACAGTTGCCTTGAGCAGCTCCTGTATCAGACTAAATGATGCAACATAACTTCAAGCCGAGGCCCCACATTTGTTTCCTTCTAGACCTGCTTTAAAAGTAATTTGTGCTGTAATGTTTACAGAAAGTCCCAAAGACAGCTATGAGGTTAGTGGAGACTTGTGGTTACATTTAACAGTTGTCTACATATGCACACGGGTGGTCCACAGATTTTGTTGTCCCATGCACCATTAGCAAATTTGCTGATGATACCAAACTGGGAGGTGCCATTGACTCTCCTGAGGGACAAGAGGTCTTGCAGAGGGATCTAGACAGATTGGAACATTGGGATGAAATTTAACAAGTCAAAATGCTGGATTCTGCACCTAGGACAGAGTAATGCCAGGCACAAGTATATATTGGGAGAGGAGGATTCTGCTGGAGAGCAGTCCTGCAGAAAGGGATCTGGCGGTGCTGGTCAACAGCAGGCTCAGTATGAGTCAGCAGTGTGCCCTGGCAGCCAAGAGGACAAAAGAAGTGATTGTCCCACTGTATTCAGTGTTGGTGCGGCCCCATAATTTAAGAAGGATGTGAAGGTCCTTGAATGCATGCAGAGGAAGGCAACAAAGCTGGTGAAAGGGCTGGAAGCCATGTCCTGTGAGGGGCAGGCTAAGGACTTTGGGCTTGTCTAGTTTGGAGAAAAGGAGGCTGAGGGGCGAACTCATTGCTCCCTACAGCTTCCTGAGGAGGGGAAGCAGAGAGGGAGGTGCTGAGCTCTTCTCCCTGGGATCCAGTGGTAGGATGCGTGGGAATGGTGCAAAGCTGCACCAGGGGAGGTTTAGACTGGACATTAGGAAGCATTTCTTTACGGAGAGGGTGGTCAAACACTGCAACAGGCTTCCCAGAGAGGTGGTCAATGCCCCAAGCCTGTCTGTTTAAGAGACATTTGGACAATGCCCTTAATAACATGCTTTGACTTTTGGTCAGCCCTGAATTGGTCAGGCAGTTGGACTAGATGACTGTTGTAGGTCCCTTCCACCTAAAACAGTCTAGTCTATTCTATCTTTGCCATCTTGGTCTCTTCCCTTTTCTGTGTTTTATGTCTTGTCTTAGATATTCCAGTAAAGTTGGGGAGAAGCCCAACTGCTCCAGCAGGGCCCAGTGATTTCATAAGGATTTCACTTGACCAGAGAAGTCCACCTCTGTAAAAGTGTAAGATATAACATAAACCTCCTGAATGCTGTTGCTTTCTCTTTCTTTCACTTCAGCAATGCAGAAACCATTAAAATAAATGCAATTATTTAAAATGAAATGCCTGTGCTTGTAGTATTTGTAATGGAACTGAGATTAGAACTTTTAGCTCCAGTTGTAATTTTCTGTTTTAAATCTTTTAGCAATGCTTGTGACCTATAGAAGATCTGGCAAATCTCTAACAAATACTACCCCATTTTATAACAACTGACCTATAGTTTAACTTTTGTCCTGACAGAACAAAAACCCTGGTGATATCTGGCAAAGTCAGGGAGGATAATATAGATGGCTATAGACGGTTATATAAAAGGTTTGAATTCCAGAGGAAATGAGGAGAGGAAAACAAGCAAACAGGAGATAATCCCCAGCTAAATTCAAGTAATTAATGGAAGACACTAAGAGGGAAAAGAAAGGAGAAAGTGAAGAAGTGAACAAGCGAAACTTAAGAACATCCACTTCATTTAATTTAGGCATGTTATACCCATGTTCTACTACTGCTCTAAAAAAGGGAACGAGCTTGTTCTCAGCCCTGCAGGACTAATGCATTTGCTTGCCAGCTTGCTGCAGGTGGGCAGAAGGGCTGTGGGTGGTCAGGGCTGTTGGCAGTGTGTGATGGCCTTCCACCTCCAACCTCTGCTGGTGCAGTATGAAGAAACACCCTCAGCCTGATATGTACCACTTGGGTGATTTACACCCTAATACACAGGCGGTCACAAAAAACATTTGCACCATTCTGAAAGTCATTCTTATTCCAGGAATGACAAACTAAGTAATTGTCAGTGGTGCTTTCTGTGGCAGTAGACAGCAGAGAGTAATATGTTCTTTTAATATTTCTAGGTAAAACGTGGCAAGCCCTCATGATACAGAGCACAATGGGGTGTTACAAGAGCCTGCAAATCAGAAAAGAATGGGAAGGTATCTCCAAAATGCAGGACTGAAATATATTGCTTCACAACCAGAGGTATCATTTGAGATGAACAAAATAAAATGCAAATCACTAGAGTCACAGAATCACAGAATGGCAGGGGTTGGAAGGGACCTCTAGAGATCATCTTGTCCAACCCCCCTGCTTGAGCAGGTACACCTAGAGCAGGGTGCACAGGACCGTGTCCAGGTGGCTTTTGAATATTTCCAGAGAAGGAGACTCCACAACCTCTCTGGGCAGCCTGTCCCAGTGCTCTGTCACCCTCAAAGTAAAAAAGTTTTTTCTCATGTTCAGGTGGAACTTCCTGTGCTCCAGTTTGTGCCCATTGCCCCATGTCCTGTTGTTGGGCACCACTGAAAAGAGTCTGGCCCCGTCCTCTTGACACCCACCCTTTAGATACTTATAAGCATTGATAAGATACCCCCCTCAGTCTTCTCTTCTCCAGGCTTAACAAACCCAGGTGTCTCAGCCTTTGCTCATAAGAGAGATGCTCCAGTCCCCTGAGCATCTTGGTAGCTCTCCCCTGGACTCTCTCCAGTAGCTCCCCATCCTTCTTGAACAGAGGGGCCCAGAACTGGACACAGTACTCCAGATGTGGCCTCACTAGGGCAGAGTAGAGGTGGTGGATAACCTCCCTCAACCTGCTGGCTACACTCCTTTTAATGCACCCCAGGATACTGTTGGCCTTCTTGCCCACAAGGGCACAGTGCTGGCTCACGGTCAACCTGCTGTCCACCAGCACTCCCAGGTCCTTCTCAGCAGAGCTGCTTTCCAGCGGGTCAACCCCCAACCCATACTGGTGCATGGGGTTGTTCCTCCCCAGTTGCAGGACCTGACACTTGCTTTTGTTGAATTTCGTGAGGTTCCACTCGGCCCAGCTCTCCAGCCTGTCCAGGTCTCACTGAATGGCAGCACAGCCTTCTGGTGTATCAGCCACTCCTCCCAGTTTGGTATCGTCAGCAGACTGGCTGAGGGTACACTCTGTCCCTTTGTTCAGGTCATTGACAAATATGTTGAACAGGACTGGACCCAGCACAGACCCCTGGGGAACACCGCTAGTTACAGGCCTCCCACCAGACTCTGCGCCATTGATCACGACCCTCTGAGCTCTGCCGTTCAGCCAGTTCTCAATCCACCTCACTGTCTGCTCATCTCACCCGCATTTACCTGTGAGGATGTTATGGGAGACAGTGTCACAAGCCTTGCTCAAGCTCAGGTAAACAACATGCACTGCTCTCCCTTCGTCTACCCAGCCAGTCATACCATCACAGAAGGCTATCAGGTTGGTCAAGCGTGATCTCCTCTTGGTGAATCCATGTTCACTACTTCTGATAACATTCTTTTCCTCTGCATGCCTGGAGATGACCTCGAGAATGAACTGTTCCATCACCTTTCCAGGGATGGAGGTGAGGCTGACTGGCCTATAGTTTCCCGGGTCCTCCTTCTTGCCCTTTTTGAAGTCAACTCTCTGCAAACTCCGCTTTGAGTAGGCAATCAATCAGCTGCCTTCTGGGAATCACCAAATATTGTAAGGCCAGTAGGACTCGGGGTCACCACAATTCTTGTACAGCCAGGCATTATGTTCAGCTCACATGCAGAAATCAACCTGACACAAGAACTTGTTGATATCAGAAATATATTAAATATGGACCATCTCTAGAACACAGTCATAGAAATGTATTTTTCGTTCCTGGGCAGGTGGGCTTCCACACTTTTTTCCCTCTTGCCTCATCCCTGATTCAGTCTGCCTTACAGCCTTCCACCAGCACAGGCATGTCAGGGAGTAGTGTGGTGAGGTACAAGCATTGACTAAAACAGGTGATGCTTTGGCAGCAGAGGTGCTTTGTGTAGCCACAATTTCTAACAAAAATCTGCTTTTATCAGCCAGGAATAGTGTTAAAACAAAGGGGTGATTTTTGGTTGGATACTTTTTTTGATTGTTTTCTAGAAATGGCATCCGTACTTAGAATATTTTCAATATAGGCTTGAATTTTTCCTAGCATAGAAGCAGCCTGGAAGACAGTATGAGGAAGCAGCTCTTTTTTTTTTTTCTGGTGTGCATTCCTTCTCTACAAAGCACCTCTTGTGCTATTCTGAACTGCCTTGAAGGAGGCAATTCCCACTACCGAAACCTAAACACCAAGTTGAGGTGCTTTCAGCCTGGAGACTAGGCAAGCAACTGAGTTAGACAGCTCTCTGATGAGCATTATATATGCATTTGTGCATTCCTGGAGAAGAGAAGAAACACATCTACATCAACAAACACTAGATACCACAGTCCAACACCATGCGGTGGTTCCCTTTCCAAATCCCAGAGCACATACACAGGTGCAGTGTCCAAAGCCACATTTTCAGGATTGTGTTATGATTTATTCCTAGCTTTGCAAATGACTGCAGTTTTTTAAATGGCACTAGAAATACTCCATTTCCTGCTGTGTTTATGATTTAACTTACCTATCTCCTGCTTCTAGACCAATAGATAAATGCGATGTAATACACTCAGCCTAATGCTAATTCAGAATTAAACAATGTCCATCCTATGGCTCTACCAGAGAACTTTTACATCCATTTTATAAGAGGAAGAGGACATACCTTTTCTGGCAATTAGAAAAGTGTGCAGGGATTTACATGTATGGGTGCATCAGATAATGAACCCCTTCAGGAGTAGGAAAGTAAGTGGGGCATAATTAAACTATGAATAGTTTTACCAATGTTTAAGGAATATACAAACTAATACTCAACAAAACATTTGATTGTTCTTGTACCAGTTCTCAGTAGCTCCTTAACCCTCACCCTACTCAGCAAGAAAGGGATTTTTGAAAGAGGAAAGGGTCAAATTGTTTTTCAAGTTAGTAAAAAAGAGAACACAAACACTTTCAAATTAATCTAGAAAATGGATCACCTTACATGGATTCCATGTGCATGTCCTTCTGGTGACACAGGTGTATCTTCCTGGGCATAACAGAAACATGCTCAAGAAGGTAGAGGAGTTCTCATGACTCAAATTCATAGAATACAGAGATTTCATATCTTCCCTATTCAGTTCTGGTGGATTACAACTTTAAAAGCATTTTTGTCTCCCAAACAATGTAGTGGAATATGAGAAGGGTGGAAAGTATAATTAATACCAAGTAGGATATGTAAAAAATGCAACTTCCCTGTGCCAGAGAAGCAATGAGTTTCTACCTGGTCCCTTTTGGGCTAAGCTGTTTGATCAGCTTCCCTCAGTCTCTGTGGATGTCCTTATACTAGTCTAATTGAAGGACCCCTGTTCTCTTTTTATTTTTGCTCTATAAAAAATGCATTGGAGATGTCTTATAATGAACTTTGATATGGTGAAATGATAATAATGTCCTAATTATATATAAAAATGTAATTACACTTGCTACTATTATAGAAAAACTCCCTTTATAATGAAGTGTTATGTTAGAAAAAAAGATTTCATTATAGGCGGATTCCTTTACTTGTTAATTTGGCCTGTGATTCATCGCTTTAATATTAAAAAAAATTTCTCTCTAACTTACTTTTGATGTTTCTCATTTATGGTTCATTTCTCTGCTCTGGCACCTTAAGATGCCAAAAATTACAAACTTATTTAAGATATATTTAAAAATGCACTAGTTCTTTAAAAGGAAGATGGGAAAAAAAGGAGTAAGAGTCCTTTTTCTGGTAAAAATATTTTTTAATGGAACATGGAACCAGGTTAATACCATGGCTGTGTTCTCGCTGACCAATTGCCTTTGCCGTTAAAACTTTTTTCTTCAACATATTATTAAAGAAAGATAGTATCAAATACCTAAAATTGCTAATGAAAGGAAGGATAGTATTAAAAATAGACCATTTAGAGAGAACAGTTCAATGAAAGAAGCATCCAGTCACTTCTGAAAGTCACAATAAAGTGACAGCCCTGAGCAAAAACGGAACAAAAGACAAAAAAAAAAAAGGAGGAGCAAGAATGAATATAATGTGATCTCAGGTCTAATATATCAAAACTGATATGAGTTCAGAATAATAATATTTTCCCTTTTGTACCATGAAAAAAGTACTTCAAGTGCTTTTATGAGCTAGTAAGTTTTCCTTGCGTTATACCATAGATTGCAACTAATACCCTGTTTAAAAGCCAGAGAGGGAAGGTGGTGGTAAGGCAGTGATTTGCTAATAATTGAAAAAGTTAACAGTAATTTTTTTGGAACAGGAAATAACATTTCCCAACCCAAAACATAAAATGGTTATGAGGTGATAGAATGTCTAACCAACTTCACTAAACTACATACTCACTGTAAAGAGACATCTCCTAAGATTTTTTAAATTGAAAAAAAGGTTTTTTAATAAAGCGTACATCCCAGTTTATATTATCTTTCCAAGTAGAGAGCTTCAGTTTCCTTTTGCGTGGAAATCCCATGCCCCATCCATTCTCTCTTTCTTCCTCTTTGTTTTAGTCAAGGTGGCCTCACTAAAGAGGATCTTCCCCACTAGCCAGCAGCTCTCACAGCTCCATCCCTTGCTAGAGCGGGTAACAGATCTGCCTTGTTACAGTGCATTATAGAAGTAAACGAAGTGTGAGGAAGACGTCCATACACCTGAAAGCTTCTCTGTATTTTCAAACTGTACTGGAGACCTAATGGAAGATACTAATTTTTCGTACAAGCCTTGCCTCATTTCTGTCTTTAGACCATCACAGCTGTAACATCACTGTTGACAACAATTATTTATCTATGGATAAAGGTAACATATTCTGTATGATGCTTACTCTGCATCATGTTCTGCACTCTTGTTCCCTTGCCAGGTACTTGTGTGGAAATAGCTTTCTGCTCTCTTTGTAGTTCACATCCGTATATGCCTTCTAGCCTGCATATAAAGATAGAAAGACTCCAAATGTCTATCTCTTTGTGGGTGCAGTAGTGTCCTGCATGTTTTCCTCATTTTACACTCTTGCAAAGCTGCCCAAGCCAAGTCCCTCAAGCCTGTGAAGATTCTCACAGAGAACGTTTATGTACCAAGAGTTTTGGCCCACATAACTTTCCTTGTTTCCTTTTGCTTATCTGAATAAAGAGAGATCCAGGAACACTTACTGTTTAACAAATATGAAAAAAAAAGTGCATTTGAACATAAATATTATAACTTAATTGAGTCTGCATCTATCCATCTATATAGTTTTATCTGCATTGGTCAGGAATTCTGAATGTTATTTTCCTGGCCCACAATGGTGTCTATTAAAGTCATATCCAGTTATTCATATCTTGTGGTGACAGAATCGGGTCTGACATTTTGTTCTTATTCTCTGTATAGGCTAGATCTGGCTAGTCCAAATAATTGGTACAAAATTTCAATATTTGCCTCTCTAATATTAAAGGGCGGGGGGGGAACAGACCAGGAGTTTGGAGGACTCACCAAGCTAAAATCCGGGCATTATACTTTAGAAGTTGTTTAGCTGTTTCACCCTGCCAAATTTTAGGAGCTTCCACCAAAAAAGAGGATACTGAGAAAAGCTTCAATAAAATGACATTCTTGCCCTAAGTGAAGTTAATGTGGAACAGGCAGTTGTTAAAACAATATCCCTGGGGATGGGGCCACTCTTTGTGCTATGCAACACCACTGTCTCACATTCCAAAGGATGCTGTACAATATGGTTACACTGTTGTATCACTAGACAAGGTTATTTCTTTCCTGGTTAGAAAATTGACATTTTAAAAATTATTCCCACATGCAAACTGAAATGATATATTATATTGAAAAAGAAAAGCATTCTTATAGATACTAAGCATGAATGATTGGTGTAGATTCAGGTGCATGATATTGAACTGTTGTCTATAAGGTATAATAAGTCCTGACCATAATACAAGAGTACTTTGTTCCTCTAGAGCATCCTTTCAAAGCATCCTTCTAATGAGTTCTTACAGCAGCCCTGTGTAACACACTTAGCAATTCATTTCCTCAGTCATCAAATTAGGTTCTCATCTTATTGTGCATACAAGTTTATATAATTCATTCCATGAAAATAACTGAAATGAGACCCTACATCCAGAAGTCTGAGAGAGGAAAGGACATATCCAAGGCCATAGAACAAGTCAGGTGTAGGACTAGGAGGAGATGGGCAACATCAACAGGGTGGACTCTTCTTCCAGCTGTCCTAATAGCAGCTGGTCCCTTTTCCAGTTAAAAAAAACCCCAAACCTATTAGTCAACCTACTTGCAAAATGAGCACAAACATTTGCATGTCTAATGGCCTAAGTTTTGAAGATATTTTTGGTTTTGCAATTAGAAGGTCTAGATATACAATGAAAGAAAAATGAGATCAGCTTGAGAGGTGGTACTGAATAGATGCATTCCTAACCGATTGCATTCCATAGCACTACTTCCTCTCCAGAGGGAAAAACCACCATAAAATCAGCAGGGATGGAAGGAAGGGCAGAACAGAGACATTTAAAACAGAGCAACAGATGTAGCCTGCAATAGAGCAGCAAGTGTTGCTGGAGGAGATGCAATCTCATGCACTAGCACAGTGCAGAATTCCCCCCAATTTTTTTCTCCTTTGTCAAAGAAGCACTTATATGAATAACTGCAGGTGAAGCAAAATTGGTTTTATAGAGGAAAACTAGTTATAAATTTAATCACAGGAAATGTCTGAATTAATAAAAAGGAATACTTTATTCTATTCCCTTTCAGCACCGTGTTGAGTTGGGGTTCCTCTGATGTTTTGATGGACATGAGATTTTTGGAGTGTTATTTCTCATCATATTAGAGTTATTGGAAAATGAGGGCCTTATTTTCTGCTTGATTAAAAACACAGTGAAACGTTTTAAGAAATGCCTATTTCAGCCTTAATCATGTCCCTGCTACTCCTGGCTATGCAATTTCAGGTTCTGAACTGCTATCCAGTGGTGGAGGGAGTCCTCTCTGCCAGCTGTGCTTACTCCCAAACCCTTGCAGCATCTACCTCAACATACTTGCCTGGTAGCTGCACTGATGGGGCCCTGGCAGGTCTACTAGGCCAATGGCTACAGAGCTCAACGGGCATTTAAAACTAACTTACTGACAGTACTTCCGGCATTCAGAGATGCTAATGTTGACATACAAGGCAAGGTACTTCTTCTCTTAGCAAAGCCTCACAGAGCAGAGCAATCACAGTGATTTTTGACAGAAAGCACACCTTTGAAGGCTTTAAGATCCTTGCAGCCTTTAAAAATTTCATTCTAAGCTAGCCAGTTGCAAGATATTTCAAAAGCTTAAGCTTCCCGTGATCAAAGGCGCTCTTGAAAAACACTATTATGTTCTCCTCCTTAAATCCTGTCTACCTGGCAGTGTTGGTGAGGAATTTGGCAATTTATTGCTTCTACTAGTGAAGCATATTGAAACATGCAAACTGCATGCATATAACTCCTCAACAGTGTCACATGTTCTGTTGACATCTCAGGATCTGACAACGTGTAGCTATATTTTGAGAAAATCAGATTGCTGTTTATTCCACCATTTAATTTAGAAAGCAGAAAAGAGATCAATGTTTAGTAATACCATTGTAGGCAAGACTAACCTGTAGTTGCCACTTTGTAGTCATATCCTTTGAAAATAACATCTATTTGAAAATAAAATTGGGGACCAAATTCTCAGTCTCTGACTTAAAAGTTTTTACCCAGTTTTGCTTGCTGTCTTGTCTGCAAAGGCAGGGTGTATTCAGACAACTATTTGGAGGTGCCAGGTGGTTCACCTTATCTTCTCATTAGTGTATACAAACACAAGTTTTGCGTTATAGAAACCAGATGTCCATTCACATTGCTCACATACTCAGTTTTGCTAATAATGAATGTTGCTATAGTGATGAGTTTGTGGTAGACCATACAGCTCCTCACCTATGTTTTATTTGTACTGCATTTATGCCAACATATGGTCTCCCATCTCATCAGGGCTGGTCCAAGGCTGTAATCACTAAATGTCTTTAGTTCAGAGAGTCTCCTTTGGTGGACACTATCAGAATATCTCAGACAGGCAAACTTTGTCTCAGTCTCCCACACTTTTATTTGTTATAAACTATTTTATCTCTCTTTTTGTATAACACAGCTGAACGTGAATAAATGTGCAATTTGTCCATAGAAACCTACGTGATTATTCATCCTTGCCATTACGACAAACACAACTTCTCTCCTTGCCAGGAGGGAGAAAGAGGGCAGGACAAAAAGTAGGTATATTGCAGCCTACTGCGGGGCTGTAATTCCTATCTGTTGGCTCAAGTTTGAGGAACAGTCAGAACAGGAAGGCAAGAGCTGTTACCACTAAGAAAATGAGTTGTTGGGAAAGCTACCAACTAAACTCAGCCCGCTTTCACACACAGGTCTGTGACCTACTGCTACCTATTTATATTCTGATGTAGTCCAAGCCCTGATTTTGGCTTTTAATTCTTTGGTTTCCTCAAATATAAAATAAAATTATTTTAAAATTGCAAAATATAAGCACCTGTGGCCACCTCCAAAATATTTGAATCAGACCCCCATATTCTGCATGCAAAATGAACAGGCAAGCAAATACATAAGCATAAGCATTATCATCTGCCAGTATCTACAAGTTTTACAGCTGTCTACATAATACAAATACACATCTGTTTTTGTTTTTACATGTATCTGTTCATTAGAAGTTTTAACATTTTTTATCTTTACCTTATCTGAAGTCATACTGGGGAACATGCACCATTTTTGTAAGTACCAGCAATCTCCATGAGCAAAATGAAGAAACATCTGGGACACTCTGGCAGGCCAATGCTCTGGCATTTCAAATTTATCCCAGGACTAATTTGTATGAAAGTGCAATATGAGATGCAAGTCTATTCCTTAACATTTTGGAAAGCATATGAAAGGACAACTGCAAATGAAATAAGCATTCTAGTTCAGCCACTAAGGCTCACTCTTCATTTACAAGGACAGGTTGCTTCTTATGCTACTACAGGTACAATCCTGTTCATACACAAACTCCTCACTAGGCTTTTGTGAATACAGGAAAACCACTCACTAGATGGAAAGACTGCATAATCATGGATCATGTACCTCTGCTTCTCTTCACCAAAGAACATTAAGCACTGGCCCAAACCTGTTGTAGCCAACAAATTAAAAGCTGTGAGGAAATTCTAATGGGCTATCTCCTAGCAATCAGGATAAAGAGAAGAAATTATACTCTCTAGCAATGATGTCTGACCAGACAAATGATCTATCATAAACCAGGGCTTTTCTAAGCAAAAAAAAAAAACCAAACCCAAAAACACCAAACCCCAAAAAAACAAAAAAACAACAAACCAAAACAAAAAAACCCCCCAAACTTCAATAAAAGCTCATATTGCTCATGTTGCTTCTACCTTGCATATGAAGAGCAGCAATTCCGTGTGGCAGAAGCAATTCTATTTTGGGGGGAGCAGAAAGGGTAATATTTGCCTCAGTGTTGCAATGACAGCTGCATACATGGCAGTAAGGAAAATAGAGAAGCACTGCTAACACTGATGTCCTCATTCAGGGAGAGATGCTGAGCAAGTCAGGGAAAGAATGCAAGCCAACCAGTGCTGTAACTGTCAAAGAGCTGGAGATGAGAATTTGCCAGCAGTGACTGGACCATTAGTGCTGAAGACACCTATCTACTCACCATCTCTAAAGAGGGGTGGGGACAACAGAGCCTTGCCACAATCTCTAGCTGTTTTGGCAAATGTACTTCTGCAGAGTAGACTTCTCTCATCTCCCTGTATCATTTATGATGCATGGACATTATCACAATTATTTCTGCAATAGCTGCAACTGAGAAGCAGAGAAGAGAATCTAGAAGAATGATATAAATGATGCAAACAGAAATAAACTACTACAGCCACAATATAAAATAGTGTCCTAGGCAAAGGGAAATGCATCAAAGACTACTTTCCTAGATAGCTATTAGTTTTACTTGAAATAAACCCCACATATTCCCATCCTATAAAGAAATTAGAAGTCATTTTCTATTCTACTGACCTTCTTAAGAAAAAACAAACAACACCTAGAAAAGACTGCAGTTTGCGGTTTTAAATTCCTGGGGTTTCTTTACAGAGTGATTTCATGCACATCACTTCCAGCTGGTCCAGTAAGGACCAGCCACCACTGGATGAACAGTATAGATTGCTATGATGTTCTAACACCACAAATGATGGGAAAAAAGCATAAAGTTTGTGGAGATGTGGGTGCAACTTCAATTAGCTCAGTATAGGAGCCCAGGTAGTTTTCTAAGTCCTGACGAATCCAAACACTGTCAATGCATACAGATGACCAAAAATTTGGAAAGCTGTAAGCAGAAGCTCAACAGTACAGCAAAGAAAGTCACACACACTCATGGCTCTTAAATAAAGCTTTGTGCTCCGTGCTGGAAAGTCACAAGACACTTTCATTCATTGTGGCATGGAGGAAGCAGTCTCTTCATAGCAACACTGATGAATTTACTGTAATTTTAAGTTCCTCAGGATAGATAATCACTTGCTTTATGAACAGTCTACTAAATTCCATTTGGAATTATTAAGACTGTTCACAGAGTGAAACCTAGTCAATTGGATTAAGTGCAGCAAAATACCTGAGGAAGTTTGCAAAGAAGTCAGATAGCTGAGTGATAACTTAGCTGTTTGACAGCTGGGAAAAATCATGCAAACAACAAACATCTCATAATAGAATATTACTTTATCATTCCAAAATAAATGAAAAATTATATATTTGGGGAAGAAAAATACCTTAAATCAAAAAATGGGGAATGAATAAGGAAGGTTCTGTTAAGGTTGCATCTTGAAAGAGAAACAACAGCAACAATCACCAGGATATATACTACTAACACAGGACCTCCTGCATTTCATCATAAAGCTGCAGTGTTCAAGCAGGGCAAACTGCTGTTGTTGATAGTAAAGCAGGAAGCCAATAAAGTCTGCATAGAAGAAGCTTTGCTAACTTTTGACAGGTTATTCGTTGTCAATGGGTTATTAAATTTTAATTATTTCAATTGAAGAGTACTTATTTGCAAATACTGATTTAACATCCATGACGAAGGTGGAATTGTGGAGGGACCCAAACACATACTAATCACAAAACCAAGATCCTTTTTAAAAAGTATTAATTAAGAATTTCAGTTGCAAGTAATCTGTTGCAGATTTTCACCAAGCTCTTTTTCTTGTTGGAAATAAAACTATCAATACACCTGTAATAAACTGGAATGTCAATTATTTTTAGCCAGAGAAATGTCATAAAAGACAGCCATTCTGCCACAGGAGCTGTACAAACTGCAGATTGAGTTACTACACAACAATGTGTAGCAAACAGCAATATTTAGCTAAAGCACTGATACTGCCATTTTTTAAATTCTCTTGATTTTGTGTACCGCCAACAACTTCTTATTCAGAATTATGGCAGCTTGACTCCTAGTCTTTGGGGAATATCTGCAAGACATTTTAGTGTCTGATTCTTCAAGTAGCTCATTAGGGTCATGAAAAACCACATGATGGAGGGGCAGTGCCACGCTTGAAGAGCTAGGGGTTCCTGCTGTCTTGAATTATTAACAAGTCAATATTTAGGGGACTGTTCCTGCCTGCCTGCCTACAGCAGGTGGTACCCCACTGCCTTTCCCTTGGAAAGCATTTGCTTGCTCTGAGTCTCCCCAGAGCTTGCTACAGTCATTTGTTCGATTTAAGACAGACACTGTCATTATTCCGTGCAGCACTTCACAGAAATATTTCCTACTAAATGCTTGAACCATTCTGAGCAGCACTAGGCAGGCTGCAGGCTTCATTAATAATGCATCCCTGCTTATCAATAGATTTAGACAACTGGTATTTAGAAGCTTCTTCAGGAGGAGTGGGGTTTTTTTCACTCCAGTTAGCTTCATTCTGTCAGTTCCTTGATGTAGACATTATATCCAACTGAGTTCTAAAACGCAGAGGTGCTAAAATTGTATTTGAGCTGCTCCCTTGCTTTGGAGCACCATTTGACTGATATAAGTCTTAAGATCAACCCCTCTGTTGCATTATGCTTTGCTGGTGTCAGGGTTTGGGGGAAGGTGGAGGCAAGGTTACATTTACATTAAAACAGAAATTTGCCTTTATCTTACTTAGAATACATGGAAGCACTGGCTTTGCATTCTCAACAAATCCAGCTTCCACTAAAACTTCTCTGGACTTAGCTCAGAAATGAAGGAAGAAGATTCAATACTAGTTACCTTGTGATTTGCAGAGGAGTAACAATCAATTTTGGCAAAGCATTCAGGATGCTAAAAACAGAGTAAAAAAATATCAAACTGCTACCTGGATCAAACACCAGTGTGGACCAAAGTAGCTATTGCCCAATTTAATATAGGAAAAGGAAAAACAAAGCTATAATTCCATTTTGGAAAAAAAAGAAGAAAAAAAAAGCAACCTTAAATAGCCCTGTCATGATTATACGGAAGATACGCTCGGATCTGTTCTGGTCTGCTAGTATGCCTTCCTTCTGGATCAGGTTTCCCCTCCATCACCCCCTTGGTGAATCCCACAGCCTTCAGATGGATTTCTGCAGTGCAGTTCTCATGTTTGCTGGGCTGATTTTATTTGCTATCCACAAGCTTTTTTTTTTTTTTTTTTTTTTAATGAAGCACTTAAGCAAAGGGTTAGAAAAACTTAATACATACATATCTTACCTACACTGTCATGTTTATTAAAAGTTTACAGAAGTCTCTTTCAGCCCTCTTACCTCCATCCCCCCGCAAGAAGAAGCTGCTGTTTGCTGCAGTTTCTGCCTATCCATCTCTAGAGATACTCATCTCTAGCTGATGCAAACAATCCAGTCAGCAACTTCACATTTTTTGGTAGACCTGGAATCCTTCAGTAATTTCATAACCCCTTTGTCTCTGGCTTACACAAGGAAGCCAGTCTACACAGTTTTCTTTCTTTCGTTCATTTGGTATTTGCTTGACATAATTCCTTGATTCTTCATGACCGGAAATTTTCTAATGGTTTGGTTTTTTGTTTTTTGTTTTTTTTTTTTTTTCAATACAGGAATGAATTAAATGAGAGATACTTTAGCAGAAAGTATGGAAATATTAACATACAATGATGATAGACAAAGTTTGCTGTCAGGTTAATTGTACATTAATTTACCATAGGTTGATTTCAGTGTAGAATTGCTGGTTGCTAATGAAATAATTACATATTACTTTTTTTTCTGGGCCAGTAAGATTCACCGTGCACGCACAGATTAATCACACATGCACATTAGATTTAATACCTCTTGGACCTATCAGAGATACTGTGTACATCAAGGAGATCTCCATGTAAGCAGCTATCCAACCTGCTGTCTGAGGCATAGTTCATTTAAATGCCCTGGATGCTGGCAAATTAAGGGCCCAGTCCTGTACCCATTGATTTGAGAAACACTCTACCAGCACCAGAAGAATTGGATGCTGTTTGTACACTGTAATTTGTGAATAAACAATTACTTATTAAAATGTTGACACTGGCACATGACCAGGGCTGCTGTACGCAGTCTCAGCATTTGCTGAAGTTCGTGGGAAGCTAAAGTTTGTCCAAAAAGAGCAGAATTTGGCTGTAATGAATAGGATGATGTTCACACTATAAACAAGGGAAGCTGAGCTGTAGCTGCACCTGCTGCTGTGCTTACAACAGAAGTGTCCCTTTCAAATATCTGTCAAGAATTGAACATGAAACCCATTTCTGTGATGCTCCAAGGACAGAATTCTGATATGGGGAATAAAGCCACAGTTAAAAAAAAAACCCAAACAACTTTGTTCTAACAGTTTTATGCAAATATATGAGAAATGAAATTATTTCAATCAAAGGTCTTCTAACTCCTTTGAATTATACAATGGATGAAGCATTTCACAATGACACTTGTTACAGGAGATTGAACATCCATGTTGAAAGGACCTCTTTGGAAGGAGTTTGCATCCTATCCCTGTCCATAGCAACTAGGTCACACATGATTTCTCCAAAGATGTAAGAGCACTTTTCAGAAGGACGACTTCTGGATCAAAAGGCAGTTCAATCTCTTTGCCTCTTAATTTGTCAGCCTAGCTAAGAGGTGCTAGTGGTATCTAATTTGCAGCTCTGACCACCAGTAACTATGCTGTTGTCAAAAACTTGTTTAATAAATTCAGAATGATTATTTAAGCAGAGGTACTGTGAGGTACAGGAAGTCAATGTATCAATTGTGGTTTGTTTTTTTTTGTTTGTTTGTTTGTTTTAATTTTGAAGGAATAAATTCCTTTATGCCATTGTTATATCCCTCTAACAGGGTAAAATTCACCTGCCATGTAGAAAGTAAGCACAAGATCTTCAGCCCTATCTATATACAATCTTGATACATATCTTCACATCCTCAGTGGACAGAGAAAATGTAGTAGGCAATAGGCATATGCAAAAGCAATAAAGCAGCAAAGAAGCCACAAAGAAACAAGAAATTGTACATGGGCCTCTGTTTCTACAGATTCAGTGCCTCTAAACTGACAGGAAGAGCAGCAGCTCTTCCTGAAGCTGAAACAATAGCCACCTAGGAATAGGAGCACTGAGCTTCATGCTTTGGCTTGGAGATGGAGAACACCTTCTAAGTCAGCCTGTTCTTCACCAGAACAATACAATTCCTCTGTCTCACCACGGAAAATTATTTCACCCTCAGGCTAGTCTTATTTTTTCGACTGCCATCAGGTCAGAATAAAGATTCTAATTTTTTACAGACTCTTATTTTCTTGTTAAATGCACAGTTAAAAAAAGAAACCAATAAAATAAAACTGGTTTAATAATTTTTAAAGAGATTTTAAATGATACTCACTTTATCTCAAGGCTGATGAAAATGACAGTAGTGTCAGAGGGTAACAGGTTGCTAATAAATACAATAGTTTAGGAAAGTGCTATTCTTGTCATGGAAAAATATATTCTGAGAAAAATAATACCACTGTAATTCATTTTTGAAAGCTATAGAGACTTCTTGGATGAGGAATGCAGTTATTAAAGGCAAAAGTACACAATATGTTGTAATGAAATGGTTGTGCTACACACTTCATTAAACGTTTTGTGAGCCATCTGGGAAATTCCAGCTCTCCCCCCTCAGAAGGAAATGTTTTACGTGGCTGGATCACTAGAGGGAGCACATAGAGCAAGACTGGCAAACAAAAACATACTGCCTTGGTGACTCCAGCCTGCAAGCAAAGCTTAACATAGGGAAAGATTAACCAAGGGGCTACCATAATTTGTATTTATTCTTCCAATGCAAGAAGTATGGTTACAGGATTCATTGAGAAAGACCTGAACACTTCCGGCTATGAAAAATAAGTTGATACAGCAATGCTGAAGTTCTTTCTGAGCGACGGAGTTGGGAAAAAGCTGACAGATGTGTATTGCACGTGTCCATTGGAAGAAAACATACTTGTCATATGAGATGCTGAAAAGCTTAAAAATTCAGACAGCACAGTAGGGAGTCTTCCAGAAGGATTCAAAGAACTGATATGTTTTGGATGTGTTGACTGTTTGATTTACAATATTTAAAGGTAGAAAATAAAGGGGGAAAAAAAATCAGTCAAATTTTATATGAACCTCAGAGGAACAGAAGCTAAGGAATAGCAGAACTGCAGATGTACTGGAATATCTATTATATTTGCATGATCATTTCAAAAGCTCATCATTTGTGTAAAAAAAAAAAAAGAAAAGAAACAAAGAAAAACAAACACCTAACACTGTGCTTTAACATTATGAGCAGTATTGCTGAAATAATACTCTTTACAAAGCACATTCTACAGTTTTAGCTCACTTTTAGATGAGCAACAAAATCTATAATACAGACAAAAGAACCAGTGCAGAAGAAACTGCACTTATATCACAGAAGCCAGTGAGCTGCCGAAGTGCGGTGTCTTCCTTAAAAGAATTTACAATCAATGCTGTAAACTTGAGGTGTACACCCAGCAGAGTGTATAAGACAAACATGAAGATATTGTTGTACAATGTTATAGAAATAATATATAATATAAATAGTGGAAACTTCTCTTTTTTTTCATTGTTTATCAAAGCCTGCAGCCTATTAACTCTACTGTTTTCCCTCAACTAGAATTACAATGTGCTCATTTAAATACCGTAGCATAAAGATCAAAACTTTAAATGAATACTTCCATTGACAAAGTTTTTATTAGTGTCTTAGAGTAACTGTAATAACAATTATCTTTGCCCATATCCATAGACTTACACTTAGAAGGCCCCTGTGGATAGGAATACCACCCAGTGCCAGAAGTGTAGCATCTGGCACTCCCCGCCTTCACTTTGACAATTTTACATCGAGTTCAGTGAAACTTTACTTAAAGTTTCAGTTTAGTTTGAGTGACTCTTGCTCCCCAGTCCTTGGTGGAAGGAACGGTACTGTCGCATGCTGACACAGTGAACTGAGTGGCATGCATGCACGTAACCCAGAGTATTTCAGTCTTAAACTTCTCTCCTTGAAACAGCAATTGGGAATTTTAGCTGTGAAATGCTATTAACAGTCAACAACAAAGTCTACCTGTCAGCCTCCCTCCTGCACCCTCTCTGGTATATACATACATAATACAACTTTAGCTCTCTCCATATGTGCAGATAGATATATGATACACTAAAATAAGTCTGAAGTATATAAAGATTGCCAAGTCAATCAGTCACAAAGTGACAAAAACACTTAAAAACCAAAGGAAACACTGGTCTTAAGGTTATTCTCACAACCTTCTGTTTCTCCATGAAACACCTGTATAGTACAATCAAACATCATTATCACTTCGCTTTTTTTTCTCCCTACAAAATCACTGCCTTATTCAACAAACATTTACATATTAAATACTGTTCAGTGAACGGATCATTCCAAACCTTATTCTCACACATTCCACATTCCTGCACTGAGAATAAAATAATTGATTTCTGTGTCACCAGTTTCATCATGCTTTACAGCAAGAATGCATGTATTTTCACATATACAGCCTCCACCAGCAGAAAAATTATTATTATTCCCATTTTATAGATGGAGAACTAAAAGCCAGAGAGATTAGAGTCAAAATGTCAAGTGACCACTAATTTTCTTAACAACACTGAGATTGAAATGAATTCTACAGAAGTAAACTCATCTTCATTGACTCTGAGACCATTTACTTTTTTTTTTTATTTGTCCTGTAATTTCCTCCTGAATTTATTACATACCTTCCAAATGGGACAGTAAAAGAAGTAGAAGTCCTATACAGGAGTCTCCTCTTGTCTTGCCTTTTTCTAAGACACTTTTTCTCTCTGCCATGACACTAAGTGTAATGCCACATACAAGTCCAATTCAGCCTAGCTCTCTGAATGGCAAGCCATAGGGATTACGTTGAGCTTTGCTTATTGATATTCTTCTGGCAAATAAAACAAGGCTCCTGAATAGGCTCTTACAAAATATACTATGGTGCAGATTTTGGCAGAGGGAGAAAGCATGAGGAAGTAGTGAGACTATAGCCCCTCTTTTTCAGCACTTCTCAGTAACAAGGAACATGCGCTCAGGTGTGTGAGGTGTTCTTTTCAGACCAGTTGTTTAAAGCCATCACACATCCCTGTACTTGGTGTGTGCATGCTCCTTGGAAAAGACATAGGATGAGAATTTTTCTTCCTTGTTCAATTTTTGTTTGCAAAGCTGAAGAGCTCTGCAGGGAACTGAAATGAATAGTAAAGTCTGGTTTAACACAGCTTTGGGCCATTCTTGCTTCAGTTCTGTATCTTTTAACCTCCAGGGCATAATTCTTCCTCCTAATCAATCCCCTTTTGCATTCCTTATGGATTCTCTTCTTACTTTTAACGCACAGTTTAAGATGACTATCATTCCAGGGAGATCTATACTCCTTCCGACTAGTATCGTCTTGCTTGCTGCTAAAAGTTTTTTGATTCAAAGTTATTATATGCCTCCTCCATGTTCAAATATGTAGGCTTCCCAGTACTCACTAAATATCTTCAGTTTTTCAGTTTGCCTTTCTAAGGTCCCAGAAGTACAGATTTATCTTTTACTTTTCTCAGAAAGAGCAATGGACAAAATTGAATCTGCTCTAAGTTTAGTTTTTATGTCCAGCCCCTTTAGATCTTGCTGTTCAGTGAAACTAAGCATAACGCATCATTATTTTTTGCTGGTTCACTGTTTGGTAAAAAAAAAATAAAAACCTACCTTCATTCACTTCCAAGAATATCTGAGACGTAACTTCATTGGAAAATAAATTTGGAAAAAAGTTACAGTATTTAAATGTCCAGTTTTTCAATGGACATTTTATGTCTTAATCTGGGAAAGTTAAAACCTCCCATGATCACATAAATTCCACTACTACTTCCCCCCACCCCACCTCACAAAATGGATATCATTATCCAGTGTTGAACCTTGGATATTTCTCAACATCCCTCTTCTTGGTGGTCCCATTTTTTATTTCACTAATAGACAATGCTATCTCACTACCTATGTATCTATTTCTCACTTTCCTAATCAGTTTATACCTTTCAATTCTTTAATCCAGAGTATGTCATGGCTACCGTATTTCTATCACTACTACAAGATTTGGTCTTGTATCCAGTAGTAGGAGTTTTAATTCCTTCATCCTATTGTTCAGGCTTCCAGCAGTAGGAAGAACAGCCAGCTCCAGTGATGCAGCCAGTGTATTTGATGTATCCTTTCATTTGCCATTGTTAAACATCACTTTTTTCTTCATTTCACCCTCATGCAACTATGCCTCTCTCCTTTTTATTGACTGTAGAAGGCTTAAGTAGTTAAGAAGTTTTAGCAGCATTCTTCCCCAGCTTCCTAGTTTAGAGCTTGTTTTACCAGTCATGTCTGCTGTCAACCTAGGAAGCTCCTTCCTGTAAATTAATTGGAGTCCCTTCTTTGAGGGAAGAAACATAATTCCTACATGCATCACAGAGGCCAAACACTGTCATACCTTCATAAGAGCATCACACCCTGATTTGTCAGGATTCAGGTCAAAAGGCCTGAATCTACCTTCTCCAAAGGCCGAGTCAGGTTCTCATGAACTTCAAACGAACTAAACAGAAATGAGGCTTGATTTTATGGGAACACCATATAAAAGCAAGTGATGTTTACAAACATTGTATTTTATCACATATGCAGCATAGGGATTACATCTATCATTAGGGAACCCCCAATCCTTGCAACAGGCCTTCATACTCCATGACTATGCTTCTCTGCATACCTATCTTGCCACTACAGTCCCATTGGTGTCTATTACCATTTTATTTAGGAAACTGTAAGATCGGAGAAGTGCAAATGAGAGCAGCAGGGGCCCAGGGAGAATCTATTACTCTTCTCAGTCTGTTCAGGAGTTTTAAGTGCTCTGACAGAAATTAAATGCAGTTAATATAAATATACTGCCTGGTGGCATAATACATTGAGAAGGTAAAAATCTCAGCCAACAGCATCACACACCTTGCTCCCACATCTATCCCTAACCTGCTGCTCTTCCCAGGAGATACTTCCCAGGAGTATCTTTTAATAGGATTAGGAAAATAATATGAACTAATTTCATGCTTAAAGAGTTGAGGATTATATCCAAATGTAAGAGGATATAAATGTTTCTTCAAAGTAAGGAAAAGCAACACACCTTTTTGTTTTTAAACATTAATAAGAAGGCAGGATCCTACAGGACAAAGCCTCTTGCCAGAGGAAATCCACATTTTGAACTGCTCAGATGAGAAAACATCTGCAGTTCCATGAAACCTGAAAGCACTCTGTGGCATTTCCATCATCATTGCTCTTGTCCTAAAAGCATTTGCCTTGACATCCCTTACTGCTAGTGCCACCAGACACTCACAGGCAATAGGGCACAGACTGGGCCTTCCTATGCTGAGATGTGAAAAAATCAATCGAATCCCCAGCAGATGGAATCACTGGTGCAGAAAGTGACTAAACACTAACAGTTATTCTGTGATACCAAAGTCTTGAAAGAGGATACACATACATTACAAGAAAAAAAAGGGTGATTTAATTTACAATAACTCTCTGCATGGTATTGTTATTTTGGGGTTCTGTCCTTCCACAGAGATGCTACTATTTACTGGTAAATTAAGAATTTATCTCCAAATATTTTCTATTCACTGATAACACACAGATATATGATACAATATGGTATGATACACACTGATACATGACATTATCAGATCATGATAGTGAAACATACAGAGTATTTCTATTCCCTTACCATTATGCATTAAAACTAGACCAGACTGACAGCAGAGTCTTTACATACTGTGACAGGAGACACAATTTTTATTCCTATTCCAAACTTGTGTGATTCTAGGCTCTATATGCTTATTTTACTAAATAATGTCTAATTACATCCTGCACATAGTATCTATAATATACAATTTAGTCCTGGGTATGAATAAATCCAGTCTGACTCCTCTTTCTTCCCATTTTTTTCTTCCCTCTTTTTTCCTGTCATTCTCTATATTTTCTGCTGATTTTATAAGCATTGTCTCACCCCTCTCTCCAATTATTTGTTTCTTGCTTTCACTTCACATATTGCCTTACATATCTGTGCTAACATCCAGCTGAGCTGCAGGGAAGATTTTTTTAGTGTACTCCCTGTTTGTGTCAGTCCTGTTATAACATACTCAGGATGATTTATTACACTTGCAAGCTTCTAGTATAAATATAAAGAAGTCATATTATCTACTCCCAAAAGAATGTTAATCATAACACTTTAATGATAATGATAATCATATACAGATTTGGAAAAAAAACCACCCCAACACTATGGTTGAGAGCACAGGAATAGATGTCAGAAGAAGCATGTTCTCATCTTGGCTTTTGCACAAACAGTCTTGTGGTCTCAAGGAAACTGTCTGATTTTGTTTTCTAGTTTAGTTTACCTGTCAAAGTACATGAATAATACTGGCCTACTTGATTGGGTGATGCTTGATTCAGCTAATGTTTATAACAGCTTTGAAAACATCAACTATGCCAGGCTAAAGAGGCGCAAAATGTTATTAGCTGTCAATTATGTTTTATAGAAAACACTGTGGCTGAACACTCATCAAACTAGTAAATTGGTAGAAAGAAAAAAAAAATAGAGAAAAGAGAAGAAAGAGGGAAAACAGTAAAGACTGATTTGAAAAAGAATATACTGGCGCCCGAGTGTGATCCGAGGCAACAAACTTTTGCATGAAATCTTTATAATCTGCACAGCTACTCCTCACCTGAAGTGTGAAACTGCAGCATACACACACAGACCGGTCAAAATGAAACTTTTGAGTTTTAAATTCTCCAGCTTTCTGTATAAAGTTTGTGCTGTAACTATACTGATGCTAATGGTATGAGGTCAATTAACTTTGATCTATAATGACAAGAGCACTAGCTCCCTAATTTGGTGGAAAAAATAAACTTTCAGCAACCTTGAACACTCCCTATGCACCACTATGTGTGCTTCCTATCAGAGTTATAATTGAGCACACTCTAGCGGTCTCTAGCATGCTAAGAAAAACTGTGCACACAAAAGTACAGTTAGACAGAACAAATGGGTTTGTACATTTAGCTGCGCAATATGACACAATGGTTCAGCTGTGGACAACTCACCCATGGTCTTCCACCTGTTTGAGAACCTCTGGTCTAGAGACTGATGATGTTCGATATTTGCAATTTCTACTTTCTGTAACTTGCTTCTCAATGAGATTATATAATGCTTTATAAACTGGCTAGGGCAATTTATGGAAAAAAAATGCACATCAGTAGATTAACCAGTTTGAGATCATAATTTATCTCTAATGGCCTTTCTTTGATAACAAGAAAACAAAAGAAAATTGAAGCTGATAGGGCTGTTCTAGTAGTGTCAAGAGTTGGCATTCTTTATCAGTCTTTAACTTAAAAGCAGTCCTTGTCAGAATAATGATAAAGGCATCACAGAAATTTTGCTTTTCATCTGTCTGACATATAAATCAATGAATCCAAAACCCAAATCATAATATATGTTTTTTCTTTTTTAAAAAAGTGAATATAAAACAAGCCAGCTTGTCTACATTTTATATTCTTCTTCGACAGAGTCAGTTATACCATTTCTCTAGGCACTTACTCATAATTGAAAATGCTCCCGCCTCCCAGTTATAACACTGACCCCGTTTAGAGAGCACATCACAAATAGATGCACTGAAATCAGTAGCCTTTTCCAGGGTGTGAGCTGACATAATGGGCGGCTCTGCTTTCTCTTGGGAGCAAGCACTCTCTTTATCACTAGGGCAAATGACCTGTAGGAGAGGTATCCGAGGCTAGATGCTCTATTTCCTTATAAATGCCAGATCAGATCATAACACATTACTGTGACTCACTGTGTTAATGACCAAGCACTTCGATTTGCAGGGAAAGCGTGAAGATGTATCAGACTGAAGCCGAACTCCATGTATGTCAGAGTACACTTTCTAAGCAGGCACACTACTTTTAAAACTTCACTTTCCCTTTCAGTACACAGCTTTGAAAATCATAGTTAAAAACAGACCAAACCACTTACATTATCAATAAGCAAGGCTTACCTTACAGCATTTGTGATCTGTTAGAAATGGTGTAAATAATGTGTTTTTCACATCAGGGAAGGGTCGTTTTCTGCTCTCAAGGGGGGTCCTGTAGGATTCTTCACTTTGGATAATTTTTTTTTTGTGTGTGAGTGCAGGTCCTTGTTCCTCAGAGTGGGCAAATGCCAGCAACTACATATCCTTTCTCAGTACAAGGCTCCACCTCACACCTCTGTAATCCTGAGAGTGGAGAAGGATCACTGAGCCTAAAAAATAAAAACAATTATTTTTCAGGTTTAAATGAATCAGAAAAAGAGAAAAAGAACTATTTCATATTTTGGAGAAAGCAAAAAACCCCCAAACCCTACTATGGGAACAATGAAATATAAAATAAGAAAGAGAAGGAGAAGTAGAGAATGGAAATAAAAATCAGGTGATAAAATATGGGACAGAGAGAAAGGAAGATAGAATAAAAAGCAAAGTATTAAACAAGAAAAAGAGGAGAGGTGTTTAATAATAAAAAGGAAGTACTAGAAATAAGAATATTTACTTTCCCTTTGATGCATCTGTTAAGATTAACAGAAGTCTGAGAAAAAAAGGAAAATGTTAAATATCCACAGAGAATAGAAACACTTCCTGAAGAAGAAATGGAAGAAACCTAGGAAATTAGGAAGACAATACATGTGGAGGGAAGGAAAAATATAAAGGCATAACATAAGGACATAGGCCTTCACATTGGTCACCAGCTCAATGGCCCTGTAACCATAGACAGCAATATTAGGGAAACCTAGATCAGAATTGCCCACCAGATATTCAGTTTATGTCAGGCCATGAAACACTTGAGCACTGAAGTAAACAAAATGCTTACTGCACCAAAATAATGTGTCAGAGGCAGAGAGCAAAGCAGAACACGGTATCCTAGGTCCCCACAAAAGAGATATTTTAGGTTAAAATTCTCAGAATAATCTCAGAAACTGTACCCCCTTGCTCTACAGGAAAGCTAGGAAAATGTTTATTACTGCTAGCTTTTCTGACACCCTGACTTTCCATACAAAGCCAACAAGATATATTAAAGTGTTACATAACAGAGACTTCAATTCAAGCTCCTTTGATAACACAACTCTTAGGATGTATCATTCTTCTCAGTGAAGGTATTCACAAGCTTATATGTATTCCTCAATGTAGTATTCAAACACATCCTTAGATGTAGGAAAATACTCAAATGTATTGCCAAATTCGGACCATAAGCATAACTGTTCATTTCTGTTCATGTCAGATGGACTATAGTTACTTCCAAGTCTAAAGAAATCTATGAGAAAATGTCTTGATGCTTTGAACTCTTACTCCTAGACTGTTTTCAGAAACTCTCCTTAACTGAACTATTCTAAAAAACAGTATTCAAACTTAAGTACATATTGCAGCGAAGAGCTGTTAGGGCAGTGGACCATGCAGATTATCTGTCTCCTTCCTCTGCCAAGGATATTAGTCTCCTGCTTATTATGCTTTTATCTGTGTTTATCCTCTAAACTAAATTAATTGAAATCACATCTTTATCTTGTACTACCTAGAAGTCCTTCCTATTGTTTCCATCTTAAGGCAACTTCTTAATGGAGTCCATTTTCTTTTCTATGAAAGTGGCATAAATAATAGTGGATGGAGAAACAGAACAGGTTTGGTAAAGCTTGTTAGAGTCAGTACATTTTAGCTTGCTAAGTCTTAGATTTCCCAGCACAGAAATTAGGAATCAAAATAAAACTTTTCCAGACATTACTTTTTTAAACAGCATCTTAAACAAAACCACTTATTTTGCTTTAAAAGTTGATAATAATGTTTTCTCCATACACATTGCATTATGTTAAAGGTAAAGCAAGACCAAGTTCTAAAAAATAAATTTTTATGTGATGTAAACAGTTTTTTAAAGGAAGTCTTACAAAAGCATTTCAAAATTATATACACCACTACCAGATAACAAATTATCAATGGCTTATAGTTTAGTCTTGGTTTTGTTGTGAAGATGATAGAGTTGTGCTTGCTCTCTTTTCTTCCTGTTGCCTTCATACAACTGCATGGAAATTCCTCTTAATCATATTTATATGGAACAAAAGATTACCTTCCATTTTTAGAAAGCTGGATTACCCTTTCTATGAAGCTATTGCAAAACAACAGTCACAAGAAGGTTTGGAGACAGCAAACAAGAGAGAGGGAATCAAAGCTAAAGTGAATTTAATGTAAAACTAGAAAATATTTGGAATTATTATTTCTGCTTTACCATTTATGTTTACTTGCAAATGAATGTTCCTTTCTTTCCTTAACATATTCTCGGTGTTTAAAAGGGTGCATATATTGGAAATCAGTTTGTGTCTCTCAGAGAAAGATGGTAGCATTTATATGTCTGTATGTCTATGTCAGAAGAGTTAGAAGCAGGAGTTTTATGTATGGATGTACTCAGACATATATATTTTTATATATAAATGTATATAGATATATATATGTGGGTTTCTTGGTCCCACAAACAAAACTTGGTTATAGGCAAAAAAATGTTTCCCTTTTCTACATAATACCAACCACATGTCTGGTTTTGAGCAACACAGTTACTCTTCCCTAGAGCCAGCAGGAAATAGATTCAGTAACATCTGAAGAGTACAGAATAGAGATCAGTCCTTGTTAAGTTTATATTTGATACAAGTGTCATGTTAGGGAAAATGCACGAGCTTAAACTCTCCAGACAATAGATTGCCATTATCAGCTTTTCCCAAGCAACTCCGTGACACCTGTTTTCAGGTGTCCTGATGAATGAGAAGTATCTTCAAATACATTAAAGAGTGAGACACAGAAGCAGGCAGGTCAGAGGAAGAGAAAGATCTATAGGTTGGATCCTTCATCCCTAAGAAAAAAAGCCTTGTACTTACTCTTATCCTTGGTAAATTACTGGTTTTGTTCACTTTTGCAGGGCTTTGCTTAATTCTAAATTGCTGCCTCTATTGTGCTTTCCTTGATACCTCTGTATAAAGGCTATTACCATTTACCATCTTACAGTGATACATTACATTTGATTGAGCATAACTTGTCATTTATATTGGTAATAATATTTTGCAAGAATTTTTAGCTTAAATTGTTTATTACAGGGTTTTTTTTTAAAAAAAAAGGTTAATACAAGTGCTTTATTTGAACTTCAGAAATATTCACGTTGATAGCATTTACCAGAAATATAAAAATTAGCTAAATAACAAAATACAGTAGTTAAAACAGGATTTTTTCCAGGCCAAAAAATTATTTTCTAAGCTTGTTATATAGATATTTTAAACATCTGTGTTAATCGTGCCAGTCTTTTTTTAAAGAAGCCTTGACTTTATGGCAGGGATATTTACGCGGGATAGCTGTGACAAATAAATAAGTGCTGGAATTTCTAATCCTATGGATGGTTTGCTGATGCAACATGAGTACACATGGATTTCAATCGCATTTATTTCTACTGCTTCTGTACACATTTGATAGCGTGCAAAACTTCATACTAGCAATTTGCACACCTAAGGCTGCATATACATACACACATTACCCAGAGTGAATCATGTCAGGAAATTAGACTTTCAAAGTTTCCTTTTCAGTAGTAACAGGGAGTGCCCTGCATTACATAGGCTGGAGACCCATTATACTCAGCTGTATCTAAAAAAGACGGTTTCTCAACTAACGAAACCAAATATCTTTTGTTCACTCTAAAATATGATATAAAGGTGATCCTCTGAATTAAACATACATAAAGCAGCAGAGATAGTGGCTAAGCTGAGTTAGGCTAAGTATCCACATGAACCTATGGAAACGCATGTTTCATAGCTGTGGACAAAGATAATGGCATGCAAGGAACTGCTATTCCAGAAAATGATGTAGCCTTTCATCCTTAATAACCAAATAAAAAAATGGGAAGTCAGTACTTGGGAGCTACTCTAGCAAGCAGATCTCCAGGAAACAAGGTTCCCCACAGACTCTTCCTTGATCTTAAAGCTTAACGTGAAACATTTATATGCACGTAGCACCTGGCCAGAAGACATGGGAAGGCACTTTTATCACACTGGCTGTATTTCTTTCTTAAATAATAGATTTCCTCTTTTTTTTCCTCTCCTGGAAACGGAATACATGCTCAATAATGTTTCTGTACTATTTTTTTTTGTGCCCTCCTTTTTTTTTTTTTTGGGAACAGTTTGAAAACAACCAGACAATCTTGAAAACCATTAGTATCCCTCAAATTGTCTGGTGCTGAACTGCATCCCAGTTTTTGAAAGCAAAAATATGTTGTCAAAATAAGTTAAGCGTTATTTAGGCGAAGAAGTATTTTTTTTAAAAAAAAAAAACGTGTAAAGGTAAATTGAATGTTAATATGCCACCAACATTTCTTTGACATCCAGGCACATGGATAAATTATGCACAGACTAGGTCCAACTGAAACTACACAACAAATCAGTTGAATTATGTACAATATTTTCCCAAAGGCATTCCACAGGAGTGAAAAACAACAGTATGTGAACCTTAAATTGTTGCTCCAAACTATTGCCTGCTTCACAACAGTTGCCTCACTTGTGTCTTAAGCAGGAGTTAATGTATCAAATATATAATATGTATGTAAACCTGTACATACTGCAGCTATATCTTTGTATTCTTCAAATTATTCTTGTTTTTATCTACATACTTAATGCAGTATGCAATCAGTTATATTTGCAAACCTCCATGATAACAGTATAAAACAAACTCTATGTACATGTTTCCACTGAAGCAAATAGGAAAACACCCTTTGAATCAAATGACAAGTAGCTTAGTGCAATGCTTATTCGCCTTTGACTGATTGAAAAATGAAAGGGGATTTCCGCATGAATTTTAATTTTTTGCAGTATTAATATTTTCTTTACAAATAATAAATTCCAAAATATGTTATCCATTAAGACCAGCATCTGTTGAGTGCACAGGCTGAGAAAATAAAGCCATTTTTGTGAGTGCAAAACAACTCTTCGCATCTTTCTCAAATAAAAAGCTTTGATATTGCTTCAGCTTTGCAAATAAGTCTGGCATTTTGGCTGACAGCAAACCAGAAAAAAAAAAACAAACCCAAAACCAGATTACACAAAACTGCAAATTAGGGTATTTGTTCATATAACTGTGGCTCCATTGCTACTGTGGTACAAAGAGATTTTTCTGTGGTTTAAATGTGAGAGAACATACATTTTAAGGGAGACTGTGAGAAGTTTTTGCCCTGATTACTTCTATGAATTGCGGCATGCAAAGTTTGGACACCAAATTCTAGTCTTAAACCACCTCTTTCTAACTGCATCTCAACTTTTGCCCCTTTTTCAGGATTCCCAGGGATTTGAGAAATACATGTTAAAAAGATCACAAGCACATAGGATGAAAAACAACCGTAGAGACTGCACACAACTCGGGCAGTAACAAATGCAATTAGGTCCAAACAAAGCAAATGAGGAAAAATTGGAAAATTTTGCCGTCATTTTTGCTTCTCACTACATCAGAAATCTTTGCTGTAAAGTGTGAATTAGAGTTGCATCACATAAGATTAGGATTTGAAATGAGAAAAAGCAGCAGCTCTCTTCTTTGCCACAGGAACAGAACGTGAAATAGCTAAAAACGTTTGGGGTTAGTACAGCTATTATAACAGCGCTCATCTCTCCAGCTGATTTTTCTGGATTTGCATATGTGTAGAAGAATAACAAATATTCCTCTTTTCTGGCTTCCCTCATGTAAGGGCGTATTGTTTCCAGTTAACATTTTTGAACCCGAGGCACGGGAAATTCTCTGCACAAGCCAGCAGGAAATCAGCACTCCCCTCTGTGCTCTCTCTGATGCTTTGGAAGTCTTTAAGAGTGCTCACCGGTTTCTCTCCACTGCTCAGGAAAGTAACTTCGGAAAAATGAGCAGAAGTGAGGCCACTAGTTAGACAGTTTTGAATTTGGGCAGGTTAAGCTACCAATACGAGTTTAGTGATAGCAAGCAAGCCATTGCAACTGTAGGTACTGGTGTACTTGGTCATCCCTGTGAAATGCTGCTGTGTTCCTTATGCTGGTATGTGGAGAAACATAGATGCTTTGGAATGAGATTCAAAAAAAGCCCAGCATAATAAGCAAGAAACCCACAGTATTTTGTGACAAAGGGAAGTGAGCACGGCCCCAACCCAGAGAGCTACAGTTTAGCAACTAGAGCATTCCTCTGGGATGCAGGTCTAAACCCATTTAGTCAGACCAAACCCCAGCTTTTCTGGGCCAATATTGCAACCACTGAGCAGCTGAACAGAAAGCAGCATTTGCTTCCCTCTCTCATGTATTTTGCAGAACCTACTCTAAGAACAGCAGAAGGCAGAGCACAGGAGCTGGGACAGGCAGAGAAACCCCAACTTTAGGAACAGTAAGACCACTCAGAGATGCATTTTTCCAGTGCTGTCTCATTTAAGGCAGTTCAGATCATAGTCTGAAACAGAGCTTTAGATGTCTAGGGACTTCTAATGTAAATGAATGTAGGCACACATAGAAACGGGGCAAGTCAAGTGTCCAGCTGAGTAGGGACTTGCGAAGATTTAAGGTTTGGACACAAGCAGTCCAAAGAGCAGGCACCTTAGGTGAACCATAAGTCCCTGATGTGAATTTACACCTAAAATATCACTGCTAGAGTTAGCTTATTTGCCTTGCTAAATGCACTTATGAATCCATCTTCTTTACAATGAAAATAATCGCTTAGCATGAGGTTATTTCCTGCCCTCATTAAGCATTTAGAGAAGGAACTGCGAAGTCCTGCTCCACCACTTCTACAGCCAGTCCAAAGGCCGGGTCTTGGTACCTCCTTTTCAGATAGAGACAGCAAAGATTGCTTCATAGCAGTGCTACTCTTTCAAAAGGAACTAAAGAGGAGCCAGCAATGGTATCCCACCTCTGCACCAATCAGTCTGTTAACTCCTAGAGATTGCAAAAGAAAGCCAGGCTTGTGGCCAAGCCATTTGTTTGGTACTCAATCTAATTCTTGGTATAAATGCAACTTTCTGTGTGACCCTGGGCAAGTTGCCTATCAGTTTCTCAGTTATCCAGCTGTAAAGTGGGAATTCAGAGTACCTCCATGTTTCCTCACCATCTGCCAGGTCTATTTTCATTGTAAACATGGGGCGGCAAATGTCTTCTATTATTCATAGACTAAGGCCAGACAGGACTAGAACACCTTCTCATCTGACCTCCTGCATACCAGAGGCTATTACATGTATATACAATACACAGTGGGGAGTTGATCACAAATGGGATCTCCAGGTGCTCTTTCAAAAGAAGAGAAATAATAATATTAACTCAAACACAGCCATCACCTTCCTCTATACATCCAAAGCACTGGGCCTATTTAGAATTTTGAAGCAATTTTTGTTATTTTTATAAAGATAACAAACTTCTGTGTGTTTCTTCCTTATTTGGAAAGTTGTTTCAGAAGGCAATTTTTTAAAAATGGAAGTTACTGAAACAGTTAATGAACATTAGGATATTTCAAATACAAAATACATGAACACCCCAGCTCCTGAACTGATAATGGTGTGTGCTAATGCACTTAGCACTAGTGAAATTGTTTCTAAGTCAAACATGATACACCTTTAAGAAAAAGTAAATTCTGAAAATCAGTTAGACTGTCTGGGCATGATGCATAAAACCATATAAATCAGACCTCTGTAAATTAACTTAGCCCACTCATCAATGTCTAAATATTATACAGCTTTTCCAAGTAAAATACCCATATTCTCATTGCTGATACAAGTCACCAAACAATGAGTAACTCAAGTTTAACCAAATAGCAATCCTTAACTTCCATGCATTTTCAGGTAATGTCCTCAGTGGCATTATTTGCTTTCTGTAGGTTTATAATGGAGTATTTTAATGGCACTCAACTCTATTTAGGAGAAGATCAAATAAAGTTCAGCTTAATGAGAATTAAATTTTACTCCTCATTTCTGGTGGTATAAAAAAGAAAAATGCACAACTACTCATAGTAGTAGTAGAGTTTTCACATCTTACATCTTGATGGACTGGAAAAAAATAGTGTAAAAGAAAATACTGCAGCAAGAAATGTGACAGAAGGTGTCATATACGTACTCTAACATCACCTGTTTATTCAGTTTATAATTGTATTAGACACTGCCATCATGTCAGCTCTTACAAAAACACCATCATATTGACAAAGATGGTAATTCACATTGTTTCTCATCCAAGTGCATATGCCTGTGTGTTTCCTCAGGCTTTCCAATCCAAGTTTAAGGAACTATGATCATCTCAGTGTCAAAATTCAGTTTATCAGATCCAATATATTTTAAGGGAGTGAAATATAAGGGCTCACAGCATCTAAGAGTTCAAACAAGAGGATTTGATCATCCCCTCTGGACTTAAAACCTGTGAAATTTGAGACACCTAGCACTGAAGTGAATGAGCGGGAAGATATGCTGTCCGCTTTCTGTCTCCTTATAATACAACTAAGCTGATTTAACTATAAAATTTAAGACAGAATGTAAGACAGTCCTCGACTGCACTCCATTCTCATTCAACAGCTATGTAGATTTCTCCTCTGAGAACTTCTTTCAGGAATAAGTACACTTAGGAAGGGAGGTAAAGTTCATCAGATCTGAAGATAAAAACCTACCTAACTTAAATACAAGCAGGACAATACCTTGGCTTGCAGGGAGGTTATGTTCAGGAAAATACCCTCTGGTCAAGGGCCCCAAGACTTAGAATGGATCCTGTTATGCAGGATGGGATGAGGGAAATGAAAACTGTGATCAGAGGGGCAGTGTGGTACTACCCGGTGTAAGAGCCTAACATCAGGAGTAATCAGGAGGTAACAGGAAACTTGTAGGTTTTGAAGTGATATCAGCTCATCTGCTCTAAACCTGGAGAGTACTGGGCTCAGAAGACAGCAGACCAGGGAGAACTGAACCAAGAGCGAGCCAGGAAATTGCAGAGACCACTGAGGCAGCTACGAACAGTGAAGAGAAACGAGATGAAGGATTCAAGGAAGAGGAATATTGGGACAAAATACAGCGGCAGGGAGGAGGAGGAGATGGAAGACTGAAGCAGGGAAATGAGGAATAGTCAGACAAGGACAGAAAGATTCAGTCTTTGAGGAACTGGTCAACCAGCCAAGACTTCCTTCCCAGGGACTTGGATGTTTTGGGAAAGTTTCTCAACTCCCAGCAAGAGGTTAGGGAATCCACAGGATGTACACCCTTTCTTCCTTTCTACTGACAGTCAGTATAAAAGATAACTCTCTGCTACTGCTGTCAGTGACACAGTTAGCTCAAGCAGCAGATGGTTGTCAGATGTATCCGAAGATTGCCATCTTGCTGATGACCCCTGTGGGTGTTGTTCTGATTCCACAAAAATCTAGTTTGGTGTTTTCAGTTTGCTTTTCTAAAAACCTAGGCAATTACACAAAATATTAAAAAGAATATTCTGCTTGCGAGTAAAGAAATTCATAAGATAAGCAGTATCAAAATTACAAATGCCTATTCCCTCTTAATGTGCTCTCTTCTGTGCATGTTCCTTGTGATGTACATTGCTCTACAGTGATCACAGCTGCATAGCTAAGACTGTTATTGTCCTCATAATTTTATTTCCTTTCTTCTTCTGTTGTTTTTGTTGCTGTTGTTTGTTTTTTAAATAACACAAAGGATGGATGGCAAATTAAGGAGACCACTGTAAAGAGAGAGAAAAAAAGTATATTCTTAGGGTCAAGAGAGCTGAATGCTGCCTGAAGAATGAGATCCTATGTCTGCCTCTGTACGTAAAAAAAGGCAGGACTCCAAACAGAAACCTTAACTAACATGATGATCACTAATTCTCTCGCTTCTTACACATCCCATGTGAAACATCTGGCCAAGTTTGCTGAGTATTCACAGTTTCAGCCAAAGTTTAATATATTATAATGGTTTTCTGAATACCTAATATGGTATAAAAATGCAGAGTGCTTTGAAAAGCATTTTCAAGACATCTCACTGTGACCACCAAAATGAATAGCAGCTTGGCAATTTAAAACTTCATCTCACAACACTGTCCAGGTTGCCCAGTAACACTGCTTGATTTTATATGGGTATTGTAAAGTATTACAAAAGTGTCCACAAAGAAATTACATCATCACAGAATATGAATATTGTATCTCATCTTTTTCAATTAAGATAAAACAAAGCATTGAATGCTGATGAAGTAAAGACCATCCCAGCTGAAGATGAAAGAACATGCTGACATGGCAAAAGTGAATGGTGGTGTGTTTGTATACATAAACACTGTATTTCTACTTCTGTAGAAAGAAGAAAACACAGGATACACAAGCAATGCTATATTTCACGTGTGCTTGGTTTGCAGCCTTAATAATGCTTTGAATGCAATACACTATAGATAAACTCATCTATGTAGTTTTCAAGACTTTATAGGGAAGAGACAAACCCTCAAAAAATTGTGTCAAGGCATAAGACATTTTGTACCAGTTTGGTAACTGTGACCTGACATGTTACTTCGGAGCCAGTGGCAGTACAAAGTTCAGTCAAAGATTTGGGCTGGACTAACAAGAAATGCAGGGTTAACTTAATTAAACAATACTGACTAATTTTCTGGCATTGAAATCATCATACTTCATTCCAGTAAGAATAGAATCAAGCAAGTTTATGATTTCCATTTGTGGTCTTCACGCATAGTGAACTCAGCAGAGGACATGGATTTTAGGGGTTTTATCCATAGGCAGGAGCACTCCCTCCAAACCACTACAGTTCCAGATAAAACCAACTGCGATAGCACTTCTGGGAAACCTACCGCTCGATGATACTCTGCAAGCGTGCGGGGGTATTTTTGGCAGACACGCCCGTGTGACCTCAGCTGCTCGGGCGTTCTTTGAAATACCTCGTTCCCTGAAAATTCGGTACGCGAGGGCTTACGCGGGCGTTGTAACCGAGCGGCTGCTGGCTTGCTTGCCTCCCGGAGGGCGCGGGCTCCCCAGGGGTGGGTGCTCCGGGCCCCTCCGCCTCCGGGCTGCGCTCGCCTGCGCAACCTCCCCGGCGCTCGGAGGTGACAAAGAGCAACGGTGACATCTAGCGGGGACGGCAGCGTGGTCACACCCCGCAACTGCTGCCTGCGACTCTCCTCCCCGCCCCGCCGCGGGAGCGGGGGAAACGCTCGTTCCCTGGGGAAAGCTCCCTCGTTAGAGAGTTTTTCATAATTGCTCGGAGGATACCATTGAAAGGTGCTTTAGATAAACGAGTACTTCAAGGGAGATGGGGACAGAGACAGAGACATTAGATTGCAAAGCATCCTCTGTTTTGACCATAGACGCCAATTTAAGACGACAAACTCTAACAAGCCTCCAGTCGGCATACATTCCCCCCCAGATCAGGAAAAATAAGGGACACCACAACAACTCCCGTGTCAGATTCAAAATAAATAAATAAATAATGATAAAAATTTCAAGAACTACTTACTGAAGAGGCTATGAAGTATTTACTGGACACATGGGCAAAATATATTTTTCCCCTTCCTACCTTGGAAAGCTGAACCGTTTTTGCCGTTTCTGGAAAGCTTCATTCAGCCTAATACTGACACTTGCTGGGGAAACATGCCACGGAAATGCCAAGGCCAAATGGTTAAAACCTGGCACATAACAATCAGTTGAAACCAGAGCCTTACAAATGGGAGTGCTGAGCAAACACACAGGCGTAATGCCGCCACTTTGTGCTCTAGCCCTCCAAAACCTACACAGGCTACACAAGGAGATCAAATTAAATATGCTGTATTTTGCAGACCAGATGTTTTATTACACCCATACAAATCAACCCAAAATTTCTAAAAAGAAACGATGCTTCACTAAAATGTAGTCTTATCCTTGAAAAGTAGGAAATCGTATGTACATGCCAAGAACCTTTTGAGGATTCGTTCAGTGTAATGCACCCATTAGTACATGAGATCAAGTCCTTGGGAAGAGTGATACAGGAAGATTCTTTAGCCAAACCCAAACTTTTCTTTTCTGAGCATGTGAGCCCTGTGTTTATTTGTCATCCATATAGCCAGTGAGGCTTCTGCTTCTTTTTTGTTTGGTACCAGAAAAAAGTTTAGGAGGCTTATACTGTCACAGGTTTTAGTAAAAGGCAAATATGGCTATGGTGGTTTCAGCCCTACCCACATATCCCTACTAACCCTAGTTTGCATCTTTCCAAACCTGTTACTCCCAAATCTGATTTATGAGAAAGGGATACATGTTTTTTCTTCAGTGTTTAAAGCTAAAATGCTGGGCTTCACATTACAATGGCTGAGACTCAAGCACTTCCTTGACTTGGCTTCACAGGTAGAAACCACCAGCAGAGATGCAGCACAGAAAGAGAACCTACAGGTTAAAGAGACAGTTTAAAGTACCACATTAGGATCCACCAGAAGTTGTCTGTTAAATCCCCAAGTCAAAAAAACCTCAGTGAAATATTTACAGACACCCACCTGGCTTGTTCTATCATACAAGATAGCAGGGAGAAAGAAGGAAGAGTTTCAGAAAACTGTGTATAATGTATTTGGGGTGAAAAAAAATCCACTGCCAAACGTATTGCAAGGCCTATCCACAACTAACTCCATTTGGTCAGGCTTAGCATCTACATCACAGCAAGTAGTACTGTTTTCTGACTATAAAACTGCTTTTCTTAAAAGCAGTACACCTGTTCTTAATATACTGCCCAAAAGTCTTGCACTCAAGGAGGCCCAGATGAAATATTTTCAAATACTTGCTAAGTCCCTCTGACTGAAAAGATTCTTTCTCAATTCAACCAGCAGATCTCTTATACACAGAATACAGGGAGAATTCTTATACACACATCACAGAGCTGTGCATATGTGGGGACAGAAGCAGTGAAAAGAATACAGCAACATGAAAACCAGAAATAACCATAATAGTGAAACCTTTCCTTTTCCTCCTAAAAACTAATAAAAACACTAAAGCACATGCTGGGTAGCAGCAGTTTGTCCATGTGCCAGAGGAAAACAAAATAAAACAAACAAACAAAAAAAAAAAAAAGAAAACAATACACACACACACACAAAAAAAAAAACAACCCACCCTTAAAAAAAAAGTCTAAAGAGTTACACAAGGCAAGCCCTTTGAGAGAAAAAACAGCCCTCTGAATAACCGAACACTGGGTTCTGGCATTAGTTTTTAGAGTTGTTATTCTTCTCCTATATGACTGCAGTAATCCTGAATATCTACTTACCCTTCTAAGGTCCATGCAAGAATCTATTTATAATTGTGGGATACCAGTGCTAGTGCATCATGACACATGGCCTCCGTTACTGGAAAGGGTCTTGGCTGATTTACTAGCAACAGAATGAGTAGCTGACATATCCTATGAGAACAAGAAGTACAATTCTTAGAGAGGAAGTAGTAAAAAGAGAATCCTTGATTCTCTTGAGTACCAAGGGTACTCAAAATAATCAAAACAAAACAAGAAAACCCCAAGAAGGAAAAAGTCTCCCTTTTGAATGCAATTGTCCTCATTTACAGGTAAGTAACAGAGTAAAGAGCAAGCCAAAGACCAAAGTATCTATCAATTCTGTTTCATCAGCTCTTGGATGTTCTAATTAAAATAACAAGGGTATACTTTTTCAAAGGTGAAAAGCACCAATAACCACAAAAATAAAGGCTAAGGGAACCAGACCAGGCATGCACTTAAAAAAACAACCTTGCTCACAAGACTGTCCATTGCCACACAGCAACTCCACAAAACTAGTAGAATAAAACTCCTAACACTGATTTTGCTGGAAGTTTAAGAGTTATTCTTCCCCACAACCCGTCAGGAGGATATCTTCACAGAACCAGAAAAAAAGTCCTACTGGGATATCAGCTGACACATTTTTGCATCTTCCACAACTTTCTCTTTTCCATTCCCTTGAGTGCTGTATCAGTCAACACTTCACAATGTCCACATTCCCTCATCAACAATCAGACACTAGTGTTCATGGCATCCCCTTGGCAATGGATAAGCAAGCTTGACACATGCCTTATTTATTTTGGAGATTCAATAAACCGTGATTCTTGGCTCTCAGTATTTTTAAGTTTGGGAACAGCTTTATTTATCACCAGCACTGAATTAAGGCTGTAAGACTTCCATTAAAATGTGTAGATGGTCCCTTTGAGGAGAGCTGTGCAACACTGCAAATGAAGTGGTTAAGTACAATGTCTGTTTAATAATAAAAACAATTGAGCTAGCATGCTAAGGAGTAAGCCACACCAGTACTGATATGACTGGAGTGTTTGCCAAGCTTCGTGGTAACGGTCTATTTATACACTTTGGTGTACAGATCAGACACACTGTGCCAAGCACAGGTGAAAGTAAGATTAAAAAGAATACGACTGCTCATAGCTGTGTATTCTATATACTTAGGTTACACAAATGAATCATTTTCAAGGTGTTTTTCCTAGAGTTTAAGTAAGTCAAGGGAAATCCACAGCATTCCTACAGCTGCAAATGCTTCTGGATATTCAAATGTCACCCAGTGGGAAAGCTACCTTGTACTCAGTGTCAGCCGGAAACTCCTACTAGGTTTTCCAAAGGGCATCCCCCCATCACAGTGACTACATGGGCAAAGAAGGGTATTCCTTCACATATGACATTCCTTCCTGACTCATATCAGTGCAGTTTGTCTATAGCATTTGGAGCTGTGTATCCAGAGGAAGCTGCTATTTCAGATAGTAGCAATGACTGAACTGCTTTGGCAGAAGTCAGTGTTACATGATAAAGGAGGCTGTTGCTTAGACAGAGCAGAGTATTACTATAAATAAGAGCTTCTTAGAGTTATTTCTCTTCTTGGTAGTGCTTGATACCTGGAGTGCCAAATTAAAGAACAAATGTGGTAACTACACCCTATATTGTAAGATCAATAAGTTAAGTCTCCTTGAGTCTTTTAGTCTAATGCAAAGTCTGTATTTTCTTGTCTACAGTAGAAGTTATTTAACTGTGCAGTTCATATTGCAGGAGTCAACAATAGTCTGGAAAGTGCTTTGCCTCAGTTTGAAGATGACATGTTCATCAAAGAGCCATTTCTCTAAGGAAAACTAAAAGAACTTCTGGTTAAGTCAACGTAGGCAGCCCTAAAGACAGTACTGATGGTTTTTGCAACCAAGATATTTAGGTTATACAGCACCATCCTATAGGAGATACAGGATTTTTCAGGCTAAGAAGGAAAATTTGCAGCTGAAGTAGATCATTAAACAGTATATTTTATCATCAGGGATTAGCTGCATCTTCTGTTTCACCATGGTTATTTGGTGTTTGTTTGGGTCCTATTATCTCCTTGCACTGTTGTGCAAGCTGTCAAATTTGTGTCAATAATAAGAAACTTCTTGCCTGCAATGTGTCCTTCCCCCAGGTGAATTTGATACCCATTACATTGGAATAGGGTCTGCACCTCTGTTTCCATTATGGGTTTTGATCAGATGTGGGTTTGGTCTAGAAGGTGCAGTTGCAGTAGATGCATGTCCACATTGCCAGAAGTTCAGTCAGAAAACATTTAGCTCTCTACCACATTAATTCTGCCTGTGCCTTCCAAGAACTGTTAGTAAGAAATCAGTTTCAAAACAGTCATGGAAAGAATAACACCAGGAAAAGTGTCTTTCAGGACATAGTAGTAGGATTCAGAAGAGCTGATGGTATCCTGGAGGATCAGTACTCTACAGCTACCTATACATTAGAGGCTGGTGGACTTTAGTCATGCTAGGGGAGGTGGGCCAGAAGCTAGTGATGATACTGGGGATTCTTCCTTCTCTCCCAAGCCAGCATGCCGGAGTCTTGGCAGTCCTGACTATGGGTATACGCACATATCTCAATACACATTCTCTTGATAATTAAGTTGTGACCTGTCTTTTAACCTATGCTTTCTGGTGTTAACGGTAATTCACAGATGGCTCTCTGGGTATCAGAGCCAGCATTTCCATCTCAACAAGGCATTATTATTTATTTATTTTTAAATACTGATGCGATTAATCTTTACAGTCTGATTTTGGGTCAGATACTGCTTTCTAGGCACCTTCTCCTGTGGAGAAGACAGTAATTTGCAGGCCACACACCAGATACTTACTGAACATTAAAGAATTACCTCAGGATGGCCCTGCCTAGCACCACATGCTGCTTCCATATGCAGAGCCCAGTACAGGGAGGCAGTTTCTCCATTTGCATATTAAGCACTTTCATGATCTACACAGACAGCACAGGCCAGAATCACTTTATCAGCTCTGCACTCAGCTCACGGATTGAACTACTCAGCTCTAGCAGATTCTCTGACTCTCAACAGCTGCAGCTCCCAGCACATTTGTTGGGAGCAGAAAAGCATTTCTGAAGACCCTCATATTTGTTGACTCTAAGCCTCATTTCCTAGCCTCTGTAAAACTCATGACAACCCAACAGTGCTCCACAGCTGCCATAACTTTAGCTAAATATATTTTTGGTACTGTACAGGGTGCCTCTTGAGCTGCTAAAAACCCTGAATCCTCCACCTACAGACCCTTCCTTCTGCCCTGTGCGTACTGCCAATGAGAACCATTTCATCTTTTTTTTTTTCTTGTTTACACAACTATCTTACTGACTTCTTCCTAGTTCTATAATGCTTAAGTTAAGTTAATGCCATCACTTATTTGATGATTTACCACCTTCACATCATTCATAGAAGATTGATGGAATCCAGAAACACCTGACAGTTATTAAAAGGTATAGGGTATGACATTGAACAGCATATAGAGACATTACAACATTTGTTGTCCTAGAAAGCAGCACGCTTTGCACTTTCCTAAATCTGCGCTGCTCTAGAGGCTGAAAATTCCTAATTTCAGTACATGATTAAAATATAGGGCCCTTTGTGGGATACCCCCAAGGTGTTCTCTGTTCAAGTCATAGTCCTCACTGCTTGCCTCTTACTCCCAGTCCAACCCATGCTAGAACAGGGCCTAAGAAAGCAACCTTAAAGGGGATTATTTCGAATGTTCTCACAGGGATTTGTCTGTCCAGGCAACTTTTAAGAACACCTTGATTTTCTTGCCTCTGGTTTGATCAGACCCAGCTTCCAGTGAATTTTTTTCTTTTTCTTTTTTTTTTAATTTCTGATTGCCCACAGGTTAACCATCATGACTAAATAGACACATTTTAAATACCACCATTACTGTTAACCAATATGATGCTTTTCTATTTATCCAGAAACAAACCAGATAACCGTCAGTATCAACAGAATTTCTGAGTGGGTCACAGCATCATATTTTTCCCCAAACTGACCCAGAGAACACACTAAACATCTGTCTTCAACAGTTTTAAACTGTCCTCTGGCATTAGTTTGGCTTTCTCTCCATGTTATTCTTTTTTTAACTCAGAACAACTTTTTCCAGTCATCCAGAGGGATCTCCAGTAAAAACAACAAGTCATGAGTTGATGTTTTGATATTTTTGAGGTTAAACAAGCATTTTTATTTTTATTTAGAGTAAATCAACATAGTTCCTACAGATTGCAGCGGAGACTTCTGATTGAACCGAAACTTTTTGTCTCACATGCTTTATGAGGCTGTACATACATCTCAGTGAAGAGGAAAAGGAGACCATAAGATTATTTTTGTAATTTAAAGAAGAATATGTTTAATTTTAGCCAGCTATATTTTCCTTTGCAGTCAATAATACTCCTTCCACAGTTTATCCTAGGATTTACACCCTCATGTAAAAAGATCCCACACTTCCACAGATACACCTAAATTTGTAAGTTTTAAAACATACACACGGGAACAGACACAGTGGCAGTGAACATGGACATTACCAAGAAAGGGCTCATGTAGAAAGAGGCAATGGTCACCAGTGGCTTAATGGATGACCGCATGGCCAGTGGAATTAAATTCACAGTAAGAATTCGTTCTCCAGATGGACTGACTTGCTATTGAAGTGAGGCAGGTTTAATGTTTTCTGCTGCAAGAATTAATTTTTTTACTTCACAGTTTCTTCTAGCATTCTATTATGGAAACTTCTTCCTTCTGCCTAAAAAGTTAGGGCCCTAGATAATATACATTCAAAAAATAATTTTGCCTAAACATTGAAGACTTGAATTGGTCTGTTGCTTCTGACTTCTGGTGGTCTAAGAGCAGTTCTAAATACATGAGAGAAGCCTGATACAAGAATTCCTGGAAATGAAAACATTAATTTCCCCCAATGAGCATGAGAATCTAAGGAGAAAGAAAAGGTAGTATAATGAAAAATATCACTTCTTTCACTATTCCTCCCACAATTAGGAGGAACTTCTTAGCAGCTGCAAGTTTACCATTTACTAAAAAAATGCCCTTTTGAAGGCTTTTTTTTTAAAACTGATGCATAATCCCTCTCCAATAAATTCTCAGAGAGCATGAATCAATATAGCTCCATGGAAGTCAAGTGTGTTGTACAGATTTACTACATTCAAGGATTTTTTTCCCCTAGCATCTAGCTGCTTGCCAGTTATATCGTCAATGAACACACTGGATTTTGCAGTATGGAATACCCCAAGACACATTTGGTGCTTTGTTTTAGGAACAATGTTGTTATATGTGGCAATGGAGTGTGTCCACACAAGTAACAAGTCTTTGATCACTCATCTAAATAATCCCATTTCATCCATACTACCAAGTTGAGCATAATAAAGGAGATTAAAACAATTTGTTTATCCTAATAAAATGGAACCTGGATGAGAGAACATAATTTCTAGTAAGTTACAGGAACAGAGAAGAACTACATGTGTTAAAGGAGTAGGGTGGTGCAAAAACAGACAGACACAAATTATCTAAAAAAGGATGCAAAGTTGGAAATTGAAAAAAAAAAAATTCTAATAATGAAAACAATGATGAACTGAAGCAAAAGTCCCTAACCACTTTAGGGGAAAAACCTGGGGGGTAAAATGGAAAATAAAGCGATGATATCAGATGAAGAATATGTGCAAAGCAAGGGAAGGCTAAGACAATTTTCTGTGGATATTTTTCAGTTCTCCGAAAGGAGCATGAAGGCAGGACAAAACAGCCAAGATCAAGTGATGACTCAAGGATTGATGTTAAAAGATAAGCTTAGGGATGTTGGATAGCCTCTGACTGGATTCCCTCACCCCACCCCCTACCCCCAAAAAACCCCAAAACAAAAACAGAAAACAAAAAACAAACAAAAAAACAACCAACAAAAAACCAAAACAAAAAAACCCCAGGCACCATGATAAAAAACCCCCACAAACGACTAAATCACCTTGTTGGATCAAATCCATTACAACCTGTGAGAAAAAAGTTTAGCAGGAGAAATAAATCACATAAATGCAAGAGCCTTTGATTGCCTAGTCCTGTCCCACACAAAAATAGGAGCAAATGTGACCACTTACCTCCCAACCTCTTTTTCAAGCTACAAGAATCCTTCAAGTTACACTGTTTTTTTCTCCCTAAACCATTTCCAGTTTAGGGAAATCCTTGAAGTTTGGCTTCCAGGGTGTAACACAGTGTTCTAATAGTAGCTGAAGTAGTACCAAACACAGTAGTGTTTATCGCTTTGTTCTTACAAGAATTTCTACTGCTTATTATACACATTTGTCCTAAGTTCTCCTGGAGCTTAAGCAAAGCTGATTAAGGAAGGCATAGGCTTTATGATACGTGAAGTTACTGCTTCTGAGGAGAAATCTCACACGCTCTAAGTTCAGTCGATAGTCTTAGTTCCTAAATGTCTGACTTGTTGTATGAAATATCTTTTGGTAGCTTAGACCAGGGCAGCCCCAATCATTTCTTTATCCATTTCTACCTCTTTCCTTACTTGTAAGCTCCTATTCTTTTACGTTTTTTAGTTGCTTTTAAATATTAAATAGCTGAGGAACAAGAATTAGTTCCTACAGGGCCCACTAGGAAGAATCTTGACTAGTGAGTGTGTCTTATTTACCCTGAAGTTCATATTAAACATTGCTTATTCTTAATGATACTTTCTCATCAAGTATCACACATTACAAAGGCAAAAGGTTGATGAAGGGCTAGGTACCACCAATTATATGTGGTCGTTAGCCTTCATTAATATGGCATTGGGATGCCTTTGTAAGACACAAGACTGAATAATGTATTGCCTAGGGAAGAAGGTAAGAGACCCAGAACTGTCTCTGAGTAGAGACAGACGGGTACAGTGAGGTATTTCTGGGCCATGCTCCCAGTGCTCTGAGCTCAGGCAGGGTCCAGTTACTTGGAGACAGCCCTAGTCCTGAGCTCTCTGTACATTCACACCATGCTGAGCCGAAAGTTTTCCTTCTGCCTGGAATCCAGCATGTCCAGAAAGAATTTTTAGTGGCTTTGAAGGAATTGGAACAAGCATAGGCTGGCTTCTAACACCTGCTTGCACTCTAGCAATGACAAATTCAAGCTTTCTCTGTAGAGGACCTTATGGCTGGTCTGCATTACAGTCATATTTCTAGTAGAAACATGGTACAGAATGCTCAAAGCTAGCTTGGGATACGTTTAAAGGTCCTTCCTTTGTCAGCCTTAGCATCCTTGTTACTGGCCTAATGTTGTCAACTGAACGTTGACAAATATGGTATGTGATGTTACCGTCCCTCAACCTGCAATCTCACCAGGGAAAGATACAAAGTTCATTTCCTCTGAACCGATGGCTGTTGACCTTCACTGTATATTTTTTGCATGATAGCTTATTAATTTGTTTTCATATTTTCCTCTCATGGTTCCCAAACACCAGGATGAATATTGGTACAACACAATCTCTTCCAGCCTGTTGACACCCTTCCGCGGCTGAAAAATCATTATTAGCAGGTGTCTCACTAGCCTCTGGTTTTAAAAAACTCAGGTGCACATTTTCCAGATCTGCATATTTAAAAATATTTCATGTGATGTCTAAATACACATAATGAATGGAAACAACAGAAGGCAGTACTCGCAGACCAGGCTGGCAAGGTTTAGGTAAGAGTTGAGTGATACAATCTGTATTGTTTTTTCACTTGTGACTGAATGAAAAACTAGAAACTGGATTTACTGATTGCACGTGTGGCAGAGACAGAAACAGGCAGGAATATGAAAGACCGCAAGGAAAAAGAGTTTGGGAAGACTGTCCGTACAGCACCAGTAACAGACTTCTGAAGGAGAGATTGATTGTTTTTTTTTTTGCATTGAAGGCTGTTTGGAATGAGACTTAAAAGTAAGAGCAGTGTCCTGAAAAATTTTTCTTTCTCTATAAAGATGTGGAGTTGTGTTTTAAAAAAACAAAATTATTTGCTTTCTTATTACTTTTTCTTCTTAAGAAGAAACCTGCTAGGTTTTTGTTTGATTGGGTTTGGTTTTGTTTTGTTGTTGTGTGGTGGTCTTTTTTTTTTATTTTTTAACAGTATTCAGACCACAAATATTTCTAGTGACTTCAGCTGGACTAGCCACAAGGTTGGAATTATACATGTGCTTCAGTATCTTGCCAGATCAGTAAAGGAAGGCTTACTACCCTGAAGAATTTAACACTATGTACTAAAAATTCATACAAAGTCAACTGGAGGTAGCCATTTTAGCTATAGCATGCTTGCATGCACATGCCTTTACCTGCTAATGGAGCTTTGCCAAAAATTTCAGGGGCCAGCATTAGTTTGCATGTTTTGAGTCCCCTTTACTACATAGAAAAAACACGCTTAGACTGATTTTTCTATTATATTGTTTACCTATTTTCTAAAATAAGTAGCTGTAATTGCTGAAGTCTTACAAGATTCTGCATACAATTCAATTCCATTTAACTGACATTGGTTATCTAGAGCTTACTTTTGCTCTCTTAGGCCTCTTCAATAGTCAGCTGGCATCTAATCCTAGGGTTTGGACCTGGAATTCATTCCCTGGCATACCTGGCTGCCAGCTGGCTGGCTGGCTGGCATACCGAACTGTTTAGATGGCAGGTGTTTTCTTAGATTCTTCTATTCTCTTACTGAAAGTACTTTTTGATCCATTTACTGCATTTACTTCTTTGGAAGATGACCATCATCCTTCCCAAAGAACCACAGATGGAAGTTAAGAGGAGATTGTAAGACTCTGAAAACTGCTGAAAATACAGTCTGGAAAAATCTTTGAATATCAAAGTGTGGGTCTTAGCAAGGACAAGAAAACAACCTTCAACAATAGACAAGCTGCTGTGATGAAGAAAGATTAATTTGTTCACTGTGCCCATGGCAGACAGAAAAGAAATAGTGGACTTACACAGGCATACAAAAAAGCACCTCCTTTTTAATGGCATGATTAGCGAAGCTCTGGAACAGATTACCTAAAAAGTTGGAGAATTTCTTACATCAGTCTTCAAGAAGAGATGAGAGAAGTGTTGTCAAGTATGATGCAGGTACAGCACAGTCTGCCTTGACTGTGATCTCATGAGGTCTACTCCTAGCCTATTTTTCAGTAAATACTCCTTTTACTTTTTGCTATATCTTTAGGTGAACGAAGAGTCTTAAGAAAATAAAATTGGCTGCCTGCCTGACCAAACACAGAGTGAGGTTTTAATCAAAATTCATATAACCTGCAATTCAACAAGCTTTCAGCAAAATGTTTAGGCATGTTGCTAGCATTAGACACATATTCTTGCATGAGACTTTGATGACTAAGGAAGAGTTGATTTAGGCGTGTGTTTCCTACAAAGGCAATATTTCATAATTTGTTTTCTGGGGAAAAAACCAAACCCTAAAGCTTTAGCATAAAATCCCAACAAATTATGCAGAGTATTTTTTATTTCTTGCAGTCTCTGCCTGCACATTGGGTAAGGAAGTGAAAGCTGTAGCAAATAAAGGAAATTATAGCTTTTTCTTCATTCCTCCTACACATGCATTAAAAAGAGGGTGTGTGTGGGAGGAACATAAACATGTTAATCCATTTACATTCCCTTTGCTCCATTTTCTCCATCCAAAAATCAGAGTTCAAATGAAACATGGGAAGCTTTAGTTCAAATGCAGAGAACCTCAAAAAGTGTCAGAGGTTGTTATGGCAATGAGGACAGAATGAGTTTATAAGGCCTTCCACAGTGCATCAGTTACATTAATATCCACAAATTAATTACCTTACCTGCCCTGAACTTTAACTATATACATATGTGAAATCACTAGTCATCAAAACTTACTGATATATCGTTGTAAACTGTGTCTTCTGAACACATATATCAGCAGTTCTAATCCATACCACTTAAGACAGAAAAGATTATACACTCTAAATTTCAGTTTTGTCACTACTTACATATGAAGTTGAGACACTCCAATATTTGTTTACAGAAAAAATATTTTACCTAACTGCAAACTCTGTGTAAAAGTGACTGATCCAGTACATCTTTGACAACACATACAATGTATGACCAGTTTTCATACACTTACTATTATCCTATAATTCCATTGGGTGTCAGAATTATCCCCTGCAATCACAACAGATAAGGAGCTTATCCAGGGAAACAAACTGGGACTGCAGTCCACAGAAAAGTTAAAATCTAGCAAAGAACTTTGGTGTTGACGTGACCACCATAATAACTTACTCTAAAAAAAAAAGTGCACTTTGTCAAGTTCATCTTCAGCTATTTTCTATGAAACTGAAGACTACATTTACTTGTACAGTATAAATCAACTATTTCTTTATTAGAGTTATTTTTTTAAAACAAAGCAAATTACATTTTCCTTTTTGCATTAATTTTTCCAGGTTCTTTTTAAAATAAAATGTTCATTTTGGACTATCACAGCTAAAACAGAAATCTCTGACACAAACTTAGCTTTCTAGACTGTGGGCAAAATATAAAATTGTTGTTAAATTGGAATGAACCAGAAAATAGACGGTGAAACTCATCTGTGAAACTTTTGCTAAAAATGAACATTTGTCCTGTGACATGGATTGTAAGTAACAGCACATGATGAGGTATGCATTACAGTGTTACAGCGGCAGGATTCAGGAGCATTTTGCTGAGTCTGAAGACCAAATACTTCTGGTACCAAGATATACAGATGTTACACCATCAAATACCTCACTTCATTATACATGTTATCAGTATACTTTCCCTGTGATGAATTGAACTCAAAGTTTTGTAAGCTCCTTAATGTTCATTTAATTGATCTTTTCTCTGTTCACTCAAATGTAACTGTCTGAACATCCCCTTTTACATTCATACCATTTGCCTCAAATATACTGGCTGTTTGAACCTAAACTGGTCAAATTATTTTTTGAAGTGCATGGCAATATAACAAAATACCTTACACTGGTGCTGCAGGAACAAATCCAACAATTTTATTCCCAGCTACCATAAATCTGTCGAGAAATCTAAGCTTACAATAAAATTGAAAAGAAAACAGTGTAGTAATCAAAACATTTAAGTAGGTGCTTCCATTTCCAAGCAGAATACTCTCATCCCTTCTCTCCTTGTTCATTGTTATTTGCCCCAGTGTTACAACTTCGTATTCCTTGCGCAAGATAAAGGAATGGGTCCATAATGTTCTAGCTTCATAAAAGATTGGGTTGAACATCAGCCATTTCAAATATTATCCTGAAATATGAACTAAACATGAACTTTTTAAAGTTCAAAAAGTTAATAAATCCCCACGCTTCTTGATTTTAATATGGCACAAAGTCCTTCTTATGTGGAAAAGGTGGTGTATTTCTAATTAGAGAGAGATCATTAGATATTTCCAGAGCACAGAGGATCAATCAATTTATAAAATTACCATATCAAAAGTGCTGCCAGGATAGGGATGCTACTAAATGTGGGCTATAATGCAAGACTAGATATTGAAGTATGTTGGACTAATTTCAGGTTTCATTAAGTAGTAAGGAGCTGACAACTCCTGTTCTTGTAAGGAGCCGAATTCCTTCCTTAGTAGGAGAAAAAAAAGCAGCCAGTTATAAGCTTGCAGTTACTTATGCTACTGCATACAGGAGTCTGAGGTGTTACTACAACTTGTGAAACTTGTTGACCATCCATTTCTCGGTATCTTCAACTATACTGTGTAAATTCATTGCAAAATGTGTAACACTCATCTGACGAACAGATATTGAGCAGTCTTCATTGCCCCTGGCTGCCTTCAAGCACTAAATATTGCATGAACTTTTTTTTTTTTTAGTTTATAAATGAATCAGGTGGAATACAAGTACCATTACAGCTGTGATGGTCTGAAGACATCACAGCAAGCAGAAGAATAGAATCTTCACATTAGTGAAACTAACACAGTTGGGAAAAAAAAATACACAAAGCTTTGGGCACTGAAGCCCTTTGTCCAATAATTTTTTTTTCCCCAAGTGATAACAGTTGTTGTAATTAAAGATAGTATTTGTGTACAAAAGCTTTGACTCAGCTTTTCTGGAAATTACACTAAGAAATTCTGGTGCTCACCATGACCTAGCCACTCAGAGATAGGAAAATGGCTGTTAGGAAAAAACAAACAAAAACCCAACCCAAAAAAACCCCAAAACACACACACACAAAAAGGTTAGAAGACCACTGACTGCATTCTTAACTGTTCTCCACATTGAATTCATCAGTAGTCCCAAATCACTAAACCATTTTTCAGAAGGACGTATTTTTCTTTGAGCCATGACATCTTCTAGGCTCCTGAGTAGGAACTGGTGTTCTGTGGTGTTAGAATCAGAAATCTTGTCATAGGGAGAAGGTTTTGCTTCAGTTTCTCATGATGATTTATGTAGCTGAGTTTTAAGGAGTATACTGTGCAGTTAGCAAATTCATCATTTTGCTCCTTTTTCCAGCACACAGTTTCAACAGAAATAACAGACACCATATTCCACCTACCACTGACCGCCACTCATGATTTCAGGAAGTGTTTGAAGTCACACAATGTATTTATGATTACTGTTCATCTTTGTCTGATATGTGGCAGCCAGCTCACATAGAACATTTAAGAGCAACATGATGGATAGCTGTTTCTTGAACTGTTTACTCAACACGGTTGAAAAGTTTTCTTCAGCTTTGGCTCAATGTGATTTCAGTCTTGAGCCAGAAACACTGTGGTCTTCGGGGGCTTACAAAGCATGAGTAGCCTTACAAAATCTAGGCAGTTTGCCAAAGGCTTTTTTTTTTTTTTTAAAATTTGTTGAACTGTGGTGGAAGGTTAAACAATTCACACAGTTTTGATTCTTCCTACTCCCAATTTGCCTTGTACTTAATGTTTTCTTATCAAGAAATAAAGTAACTTATAATGGGATGGATGGAACCCTTTCAGCTATTATACAGCGATGATGGTATTGCTGGAAATCTGAAACAAATGTTAACTTCAACCCTTCTCAGCTTAAAAGAAATAAGTATACTTAACATGCTGAAAAGTCTTTACATCACATGGTATCAATTTTCTTATGACCTTACTTAAAAAAAAATCCAAATCCAGATTTATGCCCTTTGAGAATTGGAGTGCAGGAAGCGAGCTGCTCATGCCAAGGGGCAAGACTCGCAAATTTGACTTGTGTCAAAGAATGTCTTGTGTCTAAAAACACTAACGCACACATCATACAGTACAAACATGTTTCCACGCATACATTTTAGTTTATGCATGCATTGTGGCAGAAAGAGTCCATCACTTAAGAACCGACAGAAAGAAAAAAAATGCAACCTGTTGAAAATTAATGTTTGAAAGCCCTGGACCATATTGCACCATTGATTTTTAAGATTAAAACCAGATGTCTCCTTTCTAAAGTGCTCTGAATGATATTTGCTTCAGAGAACCCTCTAACTGGACATAGAGATTTTAAGTCCTATTGTGAGCCACAAAAATTTTGTACATCAACCATCAAATGTGCAGACACATTAGAAAAAAGAGACTAATACATGTCAAAATGAACAAAAATACATTTTGTTAAGTGTTATTTTATTCCTGATTGCACTTTGAAATGCTCTCATGAAAGCTCTCTGGTGTGTTTGGGAGCAGGGGAAAGAAAGCCTTTTGCTTGGGTGCCTTTGCTAAGGGACCTTTGTCAGGAGGTATGAAAAATGGGCCCCCTTTGTTCAAAATATGGAATTCCTGAATTAGCCAAACATTAATTCATGAGGTCCCTTTATAGACTATAATGTTCAGCTAGTAAATTGCTAGATAGATTTAGGCTCAAATTTTCAATATGCAAACTATATCCTCATTAGTGAAAAAATAAATATACGTGTTCTTGCTTAGAAATGTATACATAGAAAGGGAACCTGACAAGTCTCCCTTTAAAGCAAAGAACAAACCAAAAGGTAAGGTCAGTAACAATTTTTCCATTTTATACCTCTACTTCACATATAGAAGGGGTCACTCCTGTTTGCTCTTTCAGGCCTAATTATAGCCTGTAACAGAGCTGTAAACAGTTGCATTAGTGGGCATTCATTTTTCTGTTTTTAATGTAAGAAAAAGTAGTAGCAGTAACATTATGCAGATTGCAACCATCATCATTTCCAGTATAAACCAAGATGGGAATGTACCCTACTAACTTCTGCTGCTAGAAAAACACTGTCTGAAATGGAAGCCTGCATTCTTGCCAGGATTGCAGTGGAAGAAGAGTGGGTGGGTGCTCATATGAACAGGCCCACTGACAATTTTAGGGAATGCCTGTGAAGGCAATCAGCCAGCTGCAGAGAGAGTGCAGCTCAACCTGGCCTTAACTGACATCCCCAAATCTCTGCCAGCTATGCTTTGCCTGCTAGTGATGTGCTCTCTTCCTCAGTCTTACACCTTTTCACTTTCCCTGCTAGCAATGCACAGCAAAAAGTAACACATGCTTTTTTTCTGGGCTGAGAGCCCAGCCACTACATTAATATTTTCACCTCTGTGAGCCACCCCTCTAAGGTCCCGTATGGTATTTTTTCCAAATTGTTGCCAAATTTCAAGCCACATTGCTAAAAATTTCACCAGAAATATTTTTATTTCTTTCTTTATTTCATTTTTCAATAGCAACTTTCTATAAATATTCTGTAAGTGAGTGCATGCTTTGGCATTTTTGCTCAAAGGAAGCATTTTCATTTGTTTTAACAAGAGATTATAGGACTGCACATGGAACATTTACTGTGAACTATTAGCTCCAAGTGGTCGACATTAGAGGCAAACACATTTTTGCTGAGTAAGTTATTTAGGGTTCTAACTGGTTCTGGCTTTGATGGAGCTATGTGACATTCTCTAGTTCACATTACCCCCTTCTACAGTATTATTTCTAACACCACATTTCTTTCCATACATTCACACTTTACCCTAGTTTGCAATGTTTCTGAACACGTTCATCTTTCATTGGCTGGGTACAGTATAGCAGAATAATTGTTCTGTATTCCAGTTTCAATACTAATCTTCAATACAAAGACATGGATTAGCACCATATCCTCATGTGCAGCCTCTTTGGAATTGATTTTCAAGCATGTGTCACAAAAAGCTTATGTGTCTCAGGCTAGTTTGCTGACAGGATGCAAAACTCCATGAAACATACTCAAATACTCTGGGGATAGGCTATGCCTTGGACAGATTAAACAACATTGTCAGTCTTTTAAAGACTATTTTGTATTACTGCAATACTTTCCTTTGACTATTCACTACAAAGGTCTTTCAGTTTAGTTTACTTGCTTAATATCGACAAGTATAAACTGAAGTACCTTGTAAAGTCATCACTTATTTATATTGTAATCCTCACTTTCCTACCTGTTGCATAATCTGGTCACATTTTGGTATCTAGCTCCTGATTGCGTGATCCCATATGATTGCATATGTGTATTGCCAGGAGTAATATTCATAAATAATTTACACTCAGACTCTGAGAAAAATGATTTGAAGCAAATGTGTTTTTTATACCAACAGAAAGCCTTATGATAGTTATATAAAATTAAATACAATATGTACAATTAAAGTTATATGCTGTTCCCTCACTCCATCCCTAACATTATTTATATAAATGGGTACATTTCACTTTAAGAAAACAGCAGGGCAGGTTTCAACTATACAGGAAAAACCCCTGATTTTCTCAGTTCCTTGAGGCTTACTTCTTCAGCTTTATCACAGAGAAAATTATTATAATTGTGGCATTTCAAAAATTAAAGTTATTGACAGAGAGAATCAGAGCAAGCAAGCACATAGAGCAATTGCATTAAAATATTCTCATTTAACAGTATATTGGAGAGGTGGGGAAAGGGAATAAGTCATTTGTGTGAGAGGCTGAGCTACCATATAAGCTGTCTCAAAGTGGTTTGAGGTCCTCTGACACACATGCAAAAAGCTGAGCATTTATGCTAATGAAAACCACTTAATCACTTGACAGTTATTAGACATGAAAATCTAACTGCATTATAGTCAGTTAATACCACTGGGTAAGCTAATAAATTCATAATGTACACAAGCAATTTACCTGACTAGTTTGTGCTATATACGTAGGACCAAACTCAACCTTTATTTACTCCAGACATCCCCACTGGGGTGGAAATCATTGCACAGGCATAAACAAGAACAACAGAGGTTATTTTCACTATGAGAGTTTGCCAGGAGCAGACAAATTCTGTTCTGAGCTACATATGTATGATCCCAGTGATATCCAAGAAAAAAGGTTTAGTGCACGCAACTGGATAAAGTCTTTCTAAGTATCATTGTTAACAAGGATCATGGTTACAATAGATAGCACTGGGACAGTGAACTTAGGCAAATACTGGACACCAAACTCCATTCCCCTGCTCAGGACTGTTCTGCACTGACTAGGCACTGTCCTCTGACACGAGAGCTCCTACGATGCCATGCTGCCGTTTGCGTATGTGTCCAGAAGTGGTCAGATGCAGAGATCAGGCAGAATGACACTTAAATCCCCAAAGGGCCTGTACCACTCATTGTGCACAGAACATGTCTAAAACATACATCAACATGATCACATTAATCTCATGAAGGGTCAGATCATCACATAGAGAACAGATGAGCAGTGAGAAAATTCCCCCCAAAAGTTGGAGATGCAAAGCTAGTGTTGCCCTTAGTCCAAGGGGGTTCCAACCCACTTTCTAGAAACTCCATTTGAAGATGAGTCAGAGTATACAAGACCTGCAGGGAACCTATAGTCTTGCACTTTTTCTGGTGTGGATATCTTGCAGGCATTGCACTGCAGCATCTGTAATGGTGACCTTAACCTGATGAGCAAGGAGAATCCTCATTTCTATTCTCTCTCTGGCTATCCTAAATTCAGTCCAGTTTGTAGCTGATCTTACCTCCCATCACATCTGCTATCAACGATTCTTATTTACTTTGACAAGTGAAAGACTGTTCTTGAAAAGAAACCTGACCAGAGGAATGAGTAAAAGTAGTAAGATATCATCAATGTGGGGTTTTTTGTTGGGTATTTTTTTGGTTGTTTGTTTGGGGTTTTTTTTGGTTGTTTTTTGTTTGTTTGTTTGTTTGTTGGTTGGTTGGTTGGTTGGTTTGTGTGTGTGGGTTTTTTGTGGTGTTTTTTGTTTTTGTTTTAAGTCTTGCTTTTGCCACACAGTTAAGGAGGCATTTCATGCAGGCTGTCCAGTTATGCTGAATCTATTAGGGCACCTACCTTAATCAGAAAGCCCACAGGGAAAGACCACTGCATTAAATATATAAATGTTCTACTCCTGCAATTTTCAGTTTGCTATTTTCCCCATAGTACTATTCTAATTTCAACATAATGGCAAAAAGAAAGGCAGCATAAATCAAGTCTTCCTAGATAGACAGAACCAAATACCGTACTTGTAGAGAGATGTTTACCTGAGTAGTTGCAAAAGAAATAAGCAATACACATCAACTGTTCAAACAAAGCAAAAAATCCCAAGCAAAGCTCTTCTGTATTTCATAATGTATAACATATGCCTATCTCAGCACTTTGATAACTCAGTTCACATATCTTGGTCTCACTGAAGAGGAAACATTGGAGACTAGGATTTATTTCTCTTTTCAGCTTGCTTTTCGTTTTGGCACTCCTTTTTAGGGATGTAGATATGTAAATGGAATATTTTTCCTTTGTTCAATATCATCAGTGGATATCTTAAAAGGACAAAAAAGGATTGTGCCAGTAGCCTATTTAAACAGAACAAAACCTGAATTTAAAAGCAAAAAAATAGCCTTTGAAAGTAACATTTCTAGATGGTTAGCATAACTACAAGAGGAAAAGATCTGTTAACCCCAGCAAGAAGCAAAGAAACACCCACCCCCACCCCCCCACCCCCCCCCAAACACACAAAAACTCCAACTGCCAAGAGATCATTTTTCCTTCATCTTGCTGTGGAGGTATTCATGACACTTTTGTATTTTTCTCTTTCACAAGAAGAACAAGAATTGATTATGACCCTATTGGCCTGTTTTCTCTCTTTCTGTATATTCATACTGAACTAAGCTGTGAAGATAAACTGTATGCAGTGGACACCTTTTTAAAGTGGGTATAAAAAGTAAAACATTTTTTAAAAGCCAGTTTGGCTTCTCCTGTGTGCAGGCAGTCTAGACTAAGACAACACAAGGTAAATATCCCTTAAGACCCAGGTGGCAAGTTGTGCTGCAGCACCTGACAGAGGCTTATCACCAGCGTTCACAAAATTCTGCATTCATCCAAGAAGCATGCTCATGTCTTCTCTCATGGCACTTTTACTGGAGCCAATGCTGCAAAGTCGCTTATATTTTCTTTCAAACCCCATCTTGTAGCTTCCATTAGGGACACAATTAACAATGGAACCATTACATGGCAAAGGACGAGCTGTGGTGTTTCAGCCTGACACAGTAAGATGCTGTATATCACAGTATTTTTCTTATTTGGACATTATTCTGTATTCTGACACACATATTTGCCTTGGACTTATGCTATTTCTCATTCCTTCCTAATCCTAAGAGCAGGGACATACTTCCATGTGTCTAATACATGTTGTCTCTAGGCCTTATCACAATATAAACAAACAATGAGTCCAGCAAACACTGCTGAAAGTAAGAAGTATTCATATAACTCGGAGCTCTCTGAGTGTTAACGTATCACTTCCATCTGATTGGGCGTCTGACAACACTTTTTACCAAGAAAAGGAAATGACTCTTTAGAGTGTGGGGATCTAGTTGGTCTTTTAAACCTTTGTGGTTTACTTTTGGGGTAAATATCCTATCGTCCTTTGACTAGAAATGCTAATATTTTCTTGAGGGATATAATGAATGCTGCTGACCCATTCATGATTTCAAAGACAACTGTAACTTTAATAAGCAACCAACTATGTTTTTCTGAGAATGGTTTCCCCCACACTACTACACAAATGTAGCCATTTAAAGGTGGCTATTAGAAGCCTCCAAGTCCAAAACGTGCTAAAAATATCCACTAAAACCTGTAATTTGGGGAGTCCAAGTTGTACTTTCGGTTCTCCAGGTTATCTGTGGTACAGTTAGACATCTAAGTGGCCATTAGTAACCTGATAACCTACTTGCACATTAGGTACACATGCAAATTCGGGATGATATTACATACACAGTTGTGTAAACTCAAACTTTCGGAACTCTGTCGCTTAATCTTCCTTATTGTAGCAAGTAGAATGATAAAATGGTAACGCTGCATTTGTGCAGTAGAGCACCACTAGTAATTCTCACTGGTTACCTTATGAGTTAAGGCCATAATCTTACTAGAAATTCTGCCTGGGAAAACTGCTGTTCCACGATAATGCTTTTTGCCACTGTTGACATTTTCTTCTCTCGGAGCTGAGGAGTGAATCCCCATTAGAATTGTTAAGACTTTAAAAACTGTTTTCCTTTCAAGCAGCTGGTTATAAACTTCAGAGGGAAATCAATCGATCTTCCATAGCTGGCAGTCAAGATGAGTTGAGAGCCAGTGAAAACAAATACTTCCAGATTATACTTCAACTAGGAGGAGTCAGCTGTATTCTGTTTAATGTCCTTAAAATACAAGGAGGAATAACCACACTCCTCCTCACATTTTGTCCATTACATGGAGTACTCTGCTGATCCCCCCTTAGAGGCAGCAGTTTTTAAATCCGAGTCACCAACTGACTTGCTCATTTTGGTTGTTTAGAAGAATTTTTAAAGTTATAAATATGAGGTGCTTACAGGAATTGAGTTTTAGGCAAGTTTCAGATCTACTCGCCCTGATTAGTTGCTCTGTTTTGTGCTATGTATCGCCTATTAATCAAGGCAAACACAAAGGGAAGCCTAGGTATGCAGCTTCAGGAATTTATTTTCTAAGCACTGAGCCAAAACAGACGGCCCTAATTTTCTTGATGCCAAAGAACCTCACAGAAGTCAACTGCTAGCATAAAGCAAAGAGTACACCAAGATTTTTCCAGGTATTGACACATAGGTAGAATGGCAAAAAGAACTCTCTTGTTCCCCAAACACATAGTTTTGTACAGCAAGCAACAACACAAGATGCTTTCTCAGGCCCAGAGGAAGGCGGGGAAAAAACAAAACCCAGCCACCCTCACCCTGCAATACATACGTGCAACCTTGGTTGACATCACACAACATCATGTACCTACAAATCAGTCTGTCAGATTAGAAGCTGCCTCCTTAACCTTGAACACATGGTTCCCATTCAGAACAGCTACACTGGCCTTCGAGCATTAAGTGATGAGGAAAAAGCTTGTTTATGTTCAGAGTCAAATCCACAGTCCCCACACCGACTGTGTAATGACTTACTTATCTTTTGAATTAAGGCTGTTTTCCCTCTTCACACTAGAACAGAACAGACCAGTTTTCAGGGTGATGAAAACAACTTTAAAATTAATCAGTCAGGTACAGGACATTCAGGATTTAACTGTATAGTTTTCTTTAGACATCCTTTCCACCTCTGCCCCGCCCCGCAGTGTTATTCACACAACTTAGATTAAGAACCAGACTTAGATTTTTCTTCCTGATACACAACAGTTAAACTGGGGCATTCAAATATGGATTTATAATTTCTAGGCTACAAACTCTGTATAGTTACAGGGCATGAAGACAAACCCTTCTGGAAGCAGAGCTGCAGTGGGACTCATTTGACAGTAAGGACTGCTATATTTGTAATGAAACAGAGAACAATCAAAATTTTTCTTGATGTGACATGTTAATTCCTCTCGGTCTTTCACTGTGAACATCAGCAAGAGCCTAGCTCTGCCTTCTCTATAACTTCCCATTAGGTAGCTGAAGACAGCAGTAAGAGCCTCCCTTGGCCCTACCTTTGAGAATTCAAAAGAGTTTCTTCTGAAAATATAAAGAAAAGAAACCTAAACATGTTCCAAAAATAGAAACATCAATGCAAAGCTGATAGAACTAACTTGCTTTTTTCCAGTTAATGAAAAAATATGGTGATTTTGACTGGTTATCATATAACAGTAATAACAGCATATGAAAACCAGTAGGATGTTATGCAGTGCAGCAAATTTGTTAACAGTGATAGATCGTATCAATTTGATGGAGTGACTGCACTGAATAATTTGGTTTATTGCAAGTATTCTGTTAGAATAATCCGAGTATCACATTCCTTACCTTGATAGAGCTTTGATGTTCATGTCTGGCTAGGTCAGATAAAAGATGATGCTACCTTATCTCCAAAAAAAATCACATTCTACTTTAAAGCTTCTTTAACAGGCAGGATTTAAGAACAGTTCATTTGGCTCTCCTAAGTATTCTGCTAAAGGAAAAAGAATGTTACTGAGTTACACATACTCATAAATAAGAGACAGCAGCTGGAACATGATTTATTAGAGGCACAACCTAGCAAGAATACTTAAAGCCCAGTGCCTAACTCTAAGCATGGGAGTGTCCTTGTGAAGCAAAAAGATTTAGCTCGCATGTTTGAGTTAGGCAAATAGTTCAAATGTTTCATTAAGACTTCAGGAGTTGCATTCTCTTGTCTTCTAAGTGCAAAGTAAGCACTCCATCATATCTGAACTCACATTAACATTGGTAAATGTCACAGAGAATAAACCTTTGGGGAGGTGGTGGGCAGGTATACAGTAAGGAAACACTGCATCTCTGCCACCGTATACAAGCACAGCTTAAAAATACTAGGGCTCAAACTGAAAGCAAAGAATTTAGGATTATGAGTGGAGTATGTCTTTACTGAGACAGTGGAAAGAGTTGTGGAATCCTGGTTTCACTGGAACAGCCATTATATGATGTGAGCAGTAGGAGGGACATACAGGAAACATCCTTTAACATTGTAGAATCATGGAATCATTAAGGCTGGAAAAAATCCTCTAAGAAAGGAGAGATATTCTGAGAATTGACACCTTTGCCAGAAAATTATTTACCATTTTCAGAGTTATAAAATCCACTCAGTCTTCAATATTTAATATCTTCATCCAACAAAACTGCACCTTTCTAAGCAAGGTAGAAGAGAACACAGCAATCTCAGTTTGCATCTACTCATAGCCTTTTTGAAACAGAAATACTGGAAGTGTACTGGGGAAAATCAAGCTTTCCTGACTGGAGGCAACAGTGAAATATGTCCTTCAGAAATCATGAGATTATTTCTCATCTTTGAACACTTAGTATAGATCTATATACTGGAAATCTCCACAACTAAGAGCAAACTCTGTGTTTCAATTCTACTTGATATTAGGAATGCCAAAAATGAGGAAACTGATGCCAAAGTCAACCATACAGAGAATTTTGCCCTAAAACTGTAAAGGTTATTATAAGGTTTCTACCACGAACAAGGCCATTGTATCTGAACAGCTCTCCTGTTCTAGTAATTTTCAGACTTTTAAGATTTTATGTTTTCAGAACAGATTCTCTTTTCTTCATTGCTTTTATCTCTGGAGACATCTATGAATAACCCTATTAAATCTTTATAGTAGGGTGCACTCCATTCTTACTACTATACAAGAGAAAACCCCACAAACTTTCACATAAATATTGATCTTGACTATGTAATTCTGGCAAAATTCTCCTCTGATTTTGTATCAGATCTCTAGACCAAGTTCCACCTTTCCATTCATACTGCTTCTGAGTATTCTTTGACCATCTCATTCCTTACCTTGAAGTCACATTTTTCTTGCAGAGTCATGACTGAGACCCAAGAGTCTGATCTCCAGTGAACTACTGCTTTCAAGCAATGACTTGCCTAAGTTGTTGCAGACAGTGTGAGTAACAGCCTCTTCTAGCTGAACTAAAGATCATCTATCACCAGTCAAATTTGAACAGCAAAGACTCAAACTGACAGCTGGAAGGTCCAAGATTCAACCTTTGCTCTTATTCCCTAGGAGAGGATACTATGGCTGTAAGTAGCAAGAGTTTTTCTAGGTTTTATGATTATTGGAATTCAAAATTTCTGACTGAAAAGGTCACCTGTAATTCATGACATTATGTTCAAATACGCGTGATTCCCCAGGGATGAGGGAACCCACAGCATTTATTTTGTAATATCTGCATTCAGGTTGCATGCCGACATTTCAAAACCCAAACCCCATAGAAATACACAAAGATGTCTGTATGCTTTATTGCATCCCCTTCACCTCCAATGCTACTGATAATTTACTCACACACCCCATTTAGCTTCCTCTTCCAGCTGAAAAAACTCATACTCTAACTTCACCTCACTTTAATTCAAGTATAAGTTCTTAATGGGTATCTCAAATTTTCCCATATATGAATGAACAGACACAAACAGTCTTTTCATTTGGAAAGCTGTTCTTTCTGAATAGTGCTCAGATTACCCATTGAAGTATTACACTAGAGCATAATTTTGGCCTTTCAGTATCAACTGTGGAATATATGTAGGTGCTTTATTGTTAACTTGCTATTTGGAGTATTTTAAGTATTGAAACATACATAACAAAATTTTTCCATGTACAGTACAGTCAGGCCTTCCCTAAGATTGCCAGAATGGAAGTGCCGACACATAACTCGGTTTTTCCCCCAATCCCCTCCCAAAAGAAAGCCTTAATGAGAATACAGAAAAGCAAGGAGAGTTGGTTTGTTTTTTTTTTTTTTTTTAAACAACGGTCTCAAACATGAGCTAAGCAATACGATGCCAGTTATGGACTAGTAGAAACTGCACAAGAGTGTGAACATCCAGAAAGCTTTTAAAAACATCCTTACAGGATTTTACTCCCCAAAATCTTACATATTTTGCCAGATATCTGTTGACTTACGGTAATAGGCAAACACACACACCCCCAAAAATGAGCAGTTGATAGGCTCTAGAGAAATTGACTTCTCCTAAGCAGATGTAGAGCAAAATGTAGAAGTGGAACACAGATAAATGCTCAGTATCCCACCTCACACATTTGTCAACCATTGATCTGATACAAGGCAGGAGGGGAAAAAAAAAGAACAAAACCCCACACCACATAAAAAAACATAAACAAACCAACAATACCCCCCCAAAACAAAAACAAAAAAAACCACAAAAAACAAACAAAGAAAAAAAACCCACAAAAAACCAACAAAAAACCCCCAGCATGGAAGATATAATCCAACCTTTTCCAATCTGTCCTCAAGCTAATGCTGAATGAATACCAGAGTATGCCTGAGGGAAAGCTACTGATAGTGAAACCTCACAGAATATTTTTTGTGGACACTTGTACTCAATTTATAGTTTTGGATATTTAAAGTATGTTGCATGAAAACTCTTAGTTTGGCATGATTAGTTATGCCAAATGATAAGATAATGAAGAAAGTCTAAACAGGCAGCAGAAACTAGATTTAGCTGCTAGCAAATAAAATTCATTCAAGTCACAGAAGAATGCCATAGGGCTCTATTAAAAAATTACCAGTGTGTTACTTCAAGTTCACAACCATTTCAGAAGAAAAAGCTTGATATATTTTGTTCCTGCTCCCATCTCTGGAAGCATAGTATTTTGCAGACAGACACGAGCTTGCTACACGTTTATATAATCTCATCCTGCCCCTAGGACTTGTTTGTTAGGGCTCAGTACTGCACTAACCTTATCCACATCAGTTTTGGTTACGTCAAAGTACAGGCAGAGCTTCTTCCTCTGCACCAATAAGCAGTCTTGTTATCTCCCACCTCAATACTTCAGTATTTTAAGAGTTTAGGTTCAGCAGAAGTCTATTTAAGGAACAGCAACTGGAAGTCATGTTCTTATGTTTTCTTGATAAAAACATATAATGATCAAATTCAGTTTGGACCTGTGCAGGTATAGAAAGTTGGGAATGTCCAAGAAAAACAACTACAAGCAGGCTGAAAGGCAAAATATGTTTCAAGTTCTGCATTTCAGCTATATATTCATAAAGACCACTCAGAGCATCGTGGTGGTTTTGGAGCCCCTGTAGAAACATCTACCATGCTTACTCATTTTCAGAGTCTACTACAGCTTGAGAAATGGGAAGAAAAAAAAATCCACCTTTTTTGTAATTAGGAGGAATCAATAGACTTCTGCACAAGACAAAAAAACTGAAGCAGGACAAAAAACCTGTTGGCTTCTTGAGATCACATAGTGAGTCATAGAGACCCTAAACAGCAAATGGCATCTTTTTCCAGTCAAGTTAGTAAGCTATGCAAAGTGCTTGCTTCCTAGTTAGGGAGAGTGCCTTCCTTCCCTTCAAGCCACAGACAGAGAGCATCAAGGCTTTATGATCGCCAGGCAGCTTGCCATACAAGATGCATTCCCACCCATCCACATGGCTGATATTTGTCCATTTGCTAGGCTGATAGTTGTTTCAGTTTATGGAGGTCTTTTCCCCCCCACACCCCCAACAACACAGCAATTGTTAGCAATAAAATACACTAAGTAAACAACACATCACAGCTGATATTCAGATGAGTCTGCAGCTGTGGGCTTGGAGAATTGTATAAGTTGCAATCCTTCACAGATTTTTTGCTTTTTTCCTCTCTAAAGGGCAGTCCCTTTATACACAGATTTGATTATATTTCAAATATTTTATAATCATTAACAGTAGCAGAGATAAAAATTCACTCTCACCCTTTCAATTATGATTACTGGTGTAAGAAACACATCCAACTTTTAAAGGCACACTCACGTTGCACTTCAAAATATGTAGGTTTATTCTCATTGATTTTTCACCCTGAAGGTTAATTTTGTGCAATTGTTTTTCGGGGTCTGCTACAGTGATAAATTGCTCTAGAAAGCAAGTTCTTGAGCCATCCTTGCTATGCAACATTTCTGTAGTCAATATTGCCACTAGCTTTCATCTTCACCAGAGAGGAAAGAAAGTGTGTTCCTGCTCATTTAATGTCTCAACTGCCTTGTTTTTCATCTCTTCCTTCAGGGCTCTCACAAAGATCATTTTTATGGTACTTGCATAGCAAGGATTGACTAACCTATTTTGAGATTTCTATAAGACGGCAAACCTCAATTTCTACGGTATTTGTTCTGTAGTTCTTCCTTCTCTATCCCTCTGGTTATATTCATAGTGCATGCCTGACCCTCCAGGCTGGGCAGCGAATGTGGTAGGTAGAGTTCAGCTTATCAATTTTCATCTCTCTCTGGTACAGATATGTCTGTGTGAGCTCTGGTACAGGTAAGTTCCTATTTCTCTCCATTGCCTAGAACTCAGTTAATATCATTTTTACAGAAAGAGCATTTTTCAATCCGTTCACATTTGCTTAACATGTGGCTATACAAACATCTATTGTTGGTACGTTGCCAGGGACAATCTGGGGGCAGGAAGGGTACCTGGGAACCAGATGGGGTCAAGTACTTTAAAAGCCGCCCTTATTTCTAAAGAAATGCATTTATCGGAGTTGAAGTTGAATTTTATGAGATGTTCTCTGGCCAGCAACATCAGTTGAAGAGGCTCTTGCCCTGTCCATCCCACTTTCTCCTTCTCCCAAAACCACCAATCACCATTGCACAGCTATTTGGATGGCCATTTTATAAGCCAGTTTGGAGAGCTGACCTGGCTCGATAACAATATATAACATTTCCCCCCGTCCCACTCCCCCATAAATCGTGCCTTAAAATTAGTCCTGTTCCCTGACCTGGTTCACAGCACAGCCACGCTGGCAGAACTGACAGGATTATAAAAAGACAGAAAAAACAATCACTACTAATCACCTGTCAGTATTTCTATTAAGGAAATCAGTCTGACAATAGCTATTCCCCCTTAATTTCCTTGCTTTTATTTCAGAATGGCATACCCAAACCCTTGTCTTTTTCCTCAATTGCTCAGTCCTGCCACATAGTTTAAAAAAGAAGAAGTTAATATCTCTGTCTACAAGTCTTTCCTCACTCAGGAAAGGGGCAGGAACAAACAAAAAACCCAGAATAAACCCCTCAAAAGCACCCCACTCAAACCTGACGTCTCTCTAGAGGTTTAATTTCAGCAAAAAGTAGTCCCTAAATGTTACCTAGAAGTTGTTCATTTTTACTTTTTATGCCATGGGAAGGCACTTTACCAAGCCACCAAAGGCTGACTAAGAAGTGTGCAAGTTACCCCCCACATTCATTTTTTTTTTTCCTAGCCACTCCTGGTTATACACATGCATTTTTATCAGGTACCTATGGATATTGCTAATCATATGTAGTGGTTTGGCTGCATGCCAGACCATCTGAGTACAGTCAAATATGCTATGGGACATATGAGCATATCTTGAGTTATCTACAGTGTAAGGCATTCACACCCAAGCTGGTCACCTTGATTCCTTTTGGAGTTGATAGAAGGAACAGGTACTGCTAACATGCAGTCCAACTCATCCCAGAGTAGATATCCAGCCTATACTAATGAGCCTAGTTTATTCATAGAACTGATGCTTATAGAACTTGACCACCCAGAGGACTTGAGGGACTGGACATGGGCAGACAATAACAGGAAGCTAGGCTTTTATTCTTCATATTCAGAGTAAAAGTGGTAAAGACCAATCTGATATGACAGAACTTGATAGTGGTATTTGGTCAAGTCCCCCAAGCACGCAAATATTCATCTGCCTGTCTCACTCCACTCGCTATTATCTTTCCTATCCAATTTCCTTCTAATCCACTTCTTCGCTCCCTCAGAGAAACCCATTTTTCCTCCAGTCTCAAAGCTGGGCACCAGAAGCTATATTAATAGCTTTCCAAGAACACACAGCACTCCACGATCTTACTGCCTCAACAACAATTTCTTGAGATTCATTAAATACGAAACATACATTCAGGCTCCTTTTTTCTTTCTCTCCAAAAACCAACAAATTTCTTGCAAATTAGTTTCAACTTAGCTTCTCTTGCCAGGGCCAGAACAGTCTAAGGATGCCATATTGTATTGAGACCTGCAGAAACAATATCATATTCCCTCTCTGGCAATGGTATGCACATTGCAATACAATAGATGGATAATCACTAAAGAACAAGACTTCCATTGCCCTTGTGTTCCCTCACTTTCCCTGCTCTCTGCCCGTTCTGATCTTTTCCTGTGTGAGGGTGGCTTGTCAACATCCTTGTTGCCAGGACCATTGATCCTGCCCCGGGACATTTAGTCCATTTCCCCATTTGTCAGATTTCTTTTCTAGCCATTTCCTCTCCAGTATACCCATGACAACCCACATTTTTGCCTTCAGCCTTACACTGCCTCCTCTCTTGCATATTTTTTTCTTCTTCTCTGGCTGTTTCCTTTTTTCCATTTCAAGCCAGAGGGCAAATGAGCAGTGACCTCTGTAGCTGGCACCAGGAACTCTCCTATGGCTAGAGAGGAGCTAGCCCCTACACAAGAGGCAGCCAAGTCCCTTTCCCAGGAGGTGATATTCACCTCCTCACAGCAGTTCCTCTCTGCTGAGAAGCTGAACAGAGTCAAGTCAAATTTAGATATTGATTAATCGTCTCTTTTTCTCTTTTATTTTATGTGAATCTATGGCCTCTTTCTGTGAAGCATGGATTGTCTCAGGAGAATGATGTGACTATAATAAAGAGAGATTTTTCCACATTTTTATCCCTAAAGCACAAACTACATCTAGAAGAAACCCATTAAAAATTTCAGTTTATCAGATTAAAAAAACAATAATAAAAATAATAATTAAAGGCTTATTAAATTTAAGTGTCTGGGTTCCAGCAGAGATGTATCAGAAGTACCACAATAGTACAGCTGGTCAATTAATTTCTTGCAAATAGTATTTGCTGTGAGACATGTTGCTTGCGGTGAACAATTGTTCAAACGTGCGTGTTTCTGCTTTTCCGCTAGGTTGCCCTTGTGCTATTTATGAACCCAGGAAAAGCAGGAAGCACCCTAAAATATATATATATAGTGATAATTTTTCCTTGTCATTAAGATTCAAGATTAAAATTGAGGGAGGAGGTCAGGTCTGACTTACAAAGTGTGCTGTGTAACTTGGTGTACGGCAGCATTACTTAGTTTTGTAGGGCAGTGGAATAAGTGCAGGCTTGTAACGGTGGTTTCACCAATAGGTTTGAACAAAACCTTTGTAAGTGGCATTTGCATTTGAACCATGCAGGCTGTGTGTTTGCTGGCCCTTGCAGGGCCTCAGTACACGCCCCAGGCAACAGTGGCCACTGCCTTTACACTGTGGCTTTAGAAAGTGCAAATTCAGCACTGAATGAATTGAAAGGAAGACTTACAACTCACTCTTTGTGTGTCCAAGACTCCTAATGCTCCTAATGTACAAAATAAAAAAAAAAAATAACCCACCAAACCCAAAAACCAACCAAAAAAACCCCAAAACCCAAAATTTATTCCACAACCAAAAAAACCCCAAAACCAACTCACCATAAAACAAAACAAAGCAAAAAACGCACACACACAAAACCATACATGAATACCTTAGTTACATTTTTGGTTTGGCATTCAGAGTCTGTATAACTCATAGGGTGTTGATTCTGTTATGATCTTAATTGCCTTCAAATCCCTTTTTGATTTAAATAGCAAATGGAGACAATTATCTTTCAAGGCTTCTGGCTCTCCCCAGGTTTGTTGTTGTTTTTAACATGCAGCAGGACCTTCTGTTTCAAGGTTAATTTTGGCTTCGCCAAGTGAAAACAGGTCACAGTGACATGCAGCGCTAGAGTTGTCCAGCTTCACGCAAACTAGTGTTATGAATTGTCTGCATTATTCTAGCACTGTTTTGCCTCCTTCCCTGCAGAGTGTCATAATATAACTGATTAGCACACGATAAATTCAGCAGCTATCGAGCCAAACAATAGCAAGGATTTTGCATGGCAGACCCTTTTTCAAAATCTATTTTAGTTGATAAACACAGGAATGCCAGTTCAATCCCTGTAAAAGAGGGTGAGGAATGGCACGTCTGAAGTGCCCGGTGCTGGCTTCCTGTCGTAGGAATGCCACACTCTCCTTCACTAGGACTGCGATAAGCCCAACTATGTTTAGTAGCTTTCGCCAGCAGGCTGTATATCAGAACAATCAAAGTTGCCGTTTGACACATTGGGTGTCCTGTCAGCACAAAAACGCTTTAACCTTTAGTTGGTCTTGCACATACTGTTAACCTGAGAGCCACACATAAATCTAGGTAGTCTCAGGAAAATGGTGAGGTGGGAGGGAGGTTAAAAATTACCATGAATTAAATAACTAACTGGTTTGAGGGAGCTGAGACACATAGATCTCACTGTAGTACTTTGATAATGAGAAATTGAGTTCATGCTTTTTACTGATGTCACTATGAATCCCTGTGGGATTTACAGCTTCCAAGTTGTGGGAAACGAACTTTATCAGAACAGAGAACCCTGGAAACCAAACTTAAAAGACAAAACAAGTCAGAGACACTAGTTTTCTCTACAAAAAAGCTGTCCTAGAAAAGTAAATTCTGCACTAATAGTCACAGAAATACAAAGTTTTTTGAAACAAAAGCACCTTAAGATATCCAGTGAAACACATTTTCTTTAAAGCTGCAAGCACTGACACAGAAGAATAACTTGGATATGGTCTGAAAGTCCAGGCCAATTCGCACTCAGAAATGTTCATACCTTTAGACTTGTCAGGTGTTGGCATCTTATTACCAAGGTCAATACCTTGAATGAAAAAAAGAAAAATCAACAATAGGAACTAAGCTAAAAAAATAGCTGCCGTTCTTTCTTCTGTTGGTTAGAAGCAAGAGCTACCAGAAAATTTCAAATTATATTTGGTCAGTAGGTTCTATTTGACTCAAAGTTTTTTTAAAAGTTAATTAAATTTAAATAAAAATCCTATTTTGATGACCTAGATTAATTTTCAGAATGCCTTGTTCTGATATTCATGGAGCTTAGATTTTTTCATTTTGAAATAAACCCTATTTCACATTTATTAAAGTACAATAAATTTTGGTAAAAACTGAGAGTATGAAGTGACCTGAAATGTTTTTCATCCAGATTCTGTTTCCAAAACTTTGGAGACCTTTGCCTCTGTCACAATTCAGAATTTAACATGAAAACGCATACAGTAGATTTTAAAAAAAAAAAAAAAAAAAAAAATCTAAAAAAAATGTTTTGCAATAAATAGCTTCTAAATAATGGGAAATAAAAGAGCAGCCAAAAAACTTGGGGATTTTTCCTAAGGGAGACAATAAACAAGCAACAATAACCAAAGGGACAATAAAAAACCAGTTGTCCAATACGATCATTCTTTCTGTGGTTAAAAAAAACACCACACAACACGGTGCCAGATTATGCTGATTGCCACTGGTATATAAATTAAAATCTAATGTTAAAAGCAAAATCCCAAATAAATTGAACAGTGGTATCTAGTGCTGCTCAGAGTGAATCAAAGACTTAAAACTGAATCATGACTGGTAGAAAAGATGCAGATGTAGGAATAAGGCAGTCTCAAATACTCTCTATCCTCCATTAACTTTTAAGAGAAAGACACATGCAAATCTAGCAGAAAGGCTGACATCCAAGTGCCAACCACAGATGCAGCAGACAATTCCTAAGTATTATGGGGAAAACATAACCCTCCCTCCACTGAAATACAATTACTAAGGAGCAATCAAAATATAAGAGACAGACATCAAAGTGCTGGAGAAAAAAAAATACTGAGCTCAGGCTGAAAATGAAACTGTATATGGGGTTACACACTGTAGTCAAGTAACAAGAATCATTATGCTGGAGTTTAAAGGCAGGGAAAAAAAAAAGAAAAACCTATGTCTAGGAATCAACAACTGACCTGGAAGACAGCACTTTGATGATGATAATGCTGTTGTTACGCTTTCATGCAGCATAAAACACATAATTCATGAAGCTCAGGTGAGTTTCAGGTTAGAATAATGCCAAGACAAGAGCAGAGCACGCTTACAGTAATTGGAACATTGTGGAGGCAATGCAAGTAGGTCTGTTGCAAGCATTTCTTCAGTAAGAGGGGGGGAAAGGTCACCAATAAAAGCAAATTTAAAATTTTATGATAGCAAAGTTACACTACCCGAATCAGCAGCTGCAAGATTTTGCCCAAGACGACAGCAGAGCTATGTCAGGTCAAAATCCAATAACCCAAGCCTAGGCATCATATGCTAGCCAATATGGCCAAGGGTATCTGAGACACCATGAGCAGTTATAGTTGAAGGGTGTGGGAGTAAGCAGGAGAGGCACCGATTTAAAATAAACAGCATTTCTAACAGATGAAAGAGCAAAGATCTTCTCACTGCAAACCATAGACTGTTTGTCTCATTAGAGAGGACTAATCAGATTTTGAAGAACTTCACCTCACTAGAGTGACTAGAGTGAACACAGCAATGAAGCAGACTTGGTTTTGCACAGTGCTTTTTCAGAAAGTGGACTTTGGCTTCTGCTTAGTGGCCCAGGTATGGGAATTCAAGCATATCACATTTTACTATATCAGAGCAGTTAATTAGTGAGGCTGAAAACAGATGTTGGAAGTCCTTCAACATAGTACTAAAGAAAGCTGCAAGGATGTATGGCAGCTACTCCTAAATCTACAGTTTGCATAGCGAGAGCTTTGCATCCTGGAACAGTAACACCATAGCTTCAGCATTATTAGAACTCGCAACAAAGCCAAAGCCTATGGCAGCCATCAAGTGAAGGACCTCTTCAAACCACTACTACTTGAGCAAAATTATACGCTGGAGAATAGTTCATGTGAAATAGCCACTTACAGCTTTGCCATTCATTTCACATGACTGTTGTGTGATATTTGTAGGGATGCAATAAGGTACAATGATCTTTTTGAGATGCAATCCACATACATTCAAGCTCACCTGTGGCTTTTAAAGCTCACTTGCAGGGAGGAGAGGCAGTAGCAAGCTGCACTGTTACAAACACAGAATTGCTGTGAGCATTCTCTAAGATGCAGCTGCTCACAAGCAGGGGGAAGGTTTGGGTTGTGCTCGTATGGAGCTACAAGGAGGACACTTCTGGAGCAAAGCCTCTAGCAGTGGTAGAAACTATCCGGATAGAGAGGCATATTTGAAACACACTATATTTATAAAGTCCATTTCTTACCAACTTTAATGCTATTTGACAAGCCCTCCCCCAGCTCCATCAGTGTGTTTGCCTCCATAGATATTTCTGCAAAGGTTTTAAAATAAATTCACAGCTCTGCATTCTGACCGCTCGGCATTTGCTAAGAGTGGTTTAGCAAAGAAACCAACAATGTTGCTGCATGACAATTAAAATTTTTTAAAGCTAAGAAGCTCTGCAGAGCTGAGTACTGATCCATTTCTTCTTTGACTGCAGTTTTTTGATTTTTGCCACTGAAACTGAAGAGGACCAGAACTCAGCCATTTGACTTCTGAGCGGTCTACCTTAAGATTACCATCATTCCTTTCTCAATTTTGGTGCAGATAATAAACATCTCAAATCAGCACCGGATACTTCTCTTAAATCAGAAATAAATTAAATTCTTGCAAGTAGTATGCTTTCCCCTGAAACAATGAATTTACTGTTTACTTTGTTTCTTTTTTCTTCTCTCTTATAGTTAATCTTTTTTTTTCATGCTCCCAAACCAACAGGCTGAGTTTTCCCTATGGGCTATTGATGGTATTAAAGTGGACTGTTCAGCAGCTGTGCCCTGCTGCCTGCCCTATTGATTGGTTTCTCACATTGCTCTTAATAGGTTTATTGATATTTTGGATTCATTTTGTCCTGATTTTTGTCAATCTTCACATTTTCACAGTCAGGTTCCATTTTGCTTACAGAGTGTGTGCAATTAATCCAGCTCTTAAAAGCCAAGATCTTTTACTAACAATTTAGCTAGTGGCTTTATCTACCCAGCTTCTTTTCCTTTTCTAGTATTTCTTTGGGGATTTTTGTTTTGTTTCATGCATTAAGGTAGAATCTGTGTATTATCTGCTTATTTCTAAATGCAAGCAGCTTGGTAGCAAACTATCTCCAAACTAGTTTTTGTTCTTTTTCTGGATCTCATCTACCATTCTTGTTTGACAATGTTTTAAAACTATTTGTATGTTTCTTAAAACATTTTAACATCCATGAATTTTGAAATCCTTTGCTGGCATTAACTGACATAGCATTAATATTGTTACAAAGTAAGGGTGCTTTACTTCAGCCAAAGATTAGTTTATTTCCCTTTAAGAAGAAAGGCTAGCAAATAAATACATTTAAGTCTGAACTGTTACTCATTTAAAAGTCTTACTGAAGAGCAGAAGACAGATCCAATGAAAATATTTGTCCCTAAGATTTCAAGCACTATTGAAACTGTGCAGCTTCTGGAAACTCATCAAAAGACAAAGTACTAAATGGGTTTACTGACAAATACTATGTCATAAAATGTTTTCAAGTTTCTTACATTTGAAAGAATTAAGATACTGTTTATCTTAAAGTTTGTTTTCTCGATATAAGAATCAACGTCATTTACAAGCCTTATTTTCAGTTACTTTTATCACCTTTTTCCAGGATGCTACTTCAAGTACCCTATTGCTTTACATTTTTCATACAACCTTGCTGTTTAGTTTCATGAGACTATACCTACTGTTCATTTACAAATTTATGGTAACAAGGTGCTTTGCAATATCAAAGTTTTTAAATCAGTATGAATGTCATTTGTAGATTAAAGCAAAAAGCAACTCTACCCTTCTACTATATATTAAATGTCTACAAAAGGATATGTTACTTTTAATTCACTCAAGGAAAAGGGGAAGCTACAACAGTACTCTATCAATGTGTAACCAAGACGTAAGAATCATTTTCTCACGTTCTTGATACAATTTGTAATCAAATCTAATTTACAACAGACAAATAATAACCTGCCTCACTGCAGGCTTTGTTAGAAATTCTCTTGGTACTTCACAGATAGGTTCATTGCAAAAAGAAAGGCCTTATTTTCTCAAACAAGATCAAAACTCTCAGGGTAACCTTTGTAATTTTGAATATTGATGGAGCAAAATCCCCCATGAAGTTAATGGAAATTTTACCTCTGACTTGGTTAGATTTTCATCCTAGTATCTGCAAAATTTCAAGGTCTGAGGAAGAACCAAGAATTTTTTATTTATGAAAGAAAATCTTGAGGAAACTAAAGACTTTATAATTTGCACCATAGAGTCATTAAACATATTTTTAAAAGCCCTACATTTAAGTAAGATGATAAATTAAGGAAAGCATCATCCTTTAAAATAGCACACAGAGGTTTTCACTTGAAAAATAAGAGATTTACAGCTGGTTATGTGCTCATTCACTTAGTAGGAATTAATGCTGGGGTGCCTCTTATACTACAGTAGGCCACAACAAACAAATCAGAGGTTTAGTAATGTCAAGATTTTTTTTTTCTTAATCTTACAGCTTTTACAAATGTGACTTTAGACCATTTCAAATGAGTGTTTATGTACATAGTCATTATTTTCACTATCATCCTCCATGTTTCTTAGACAATTCTTCATCTGCTTTTAAAGTAAAAAAATTCTTCAGCATAGGCACTGCTCAACATCTGGCATAATGAAACCCTAAATGTGAGGCCTCTGGGCTTTCCTGTAAAACAAATTAAAATATATCTGAGAAAGTAACATTTCTTCAGGTGTTCCTCAAACAGTAAAGGACAGTAATAAAATTACTTTAAAGTAAGATACATGTTTATGGAAAATAGGTCCATCTATAAGTTACATTTATACATTGAATTTCTTCGGTTTTTAGCTGAGTTGGAACCAAGACTGTGTCTGCCTTTTGTTTACACAGCAGGATTAGAACAGGAGGATAAATGAGGGGTTCTTGGCTGGCTGAGGATTATAGAAAAAACAGAAAGACCTCATAAAAACAGATAGCATCCTGCTTCATATTTGCAGCTCCAAGAAGCTAAAGTTTGGCAGGCACACACTGTGGTTAAATCTTCCTTATTTGGGAAGAAAAAAGCATTAATACTAAAAAGGTTGAGAGAGAAGCAGTGTTCTCTGAAAAGACTTAAATTCAGATAAGCTAAAGTAGGCATATATTAACTGGGCAAGCATCAAACTGATGGTTTGATAACCACTACTTCCAACAGAAGAGTTCGGAGTCTCTGAAATATGATCTAGTCAATTTTTATGAGACAGCAATATTTAATATCTGAAAACAGTGTTCAAGCTTCCTTTCCCTTTGAAGCCTAGAGTGTTATAGCTGCACACTAGCAGGGAATTAGAGAACCTCCTACTCCCTTTGGTCAGCAGCATCTTGCTTACAAGGCAGGAAGAAGGCAGTGCCAGATGCATTTTTCTGGAAACCTCTATGCTCTAAAAACGCAACAAATGTGCAAACAGTAAGGGCCAGTGTTCAACCTGTGTCAATGTGGAAAACTACCTGCCATTTAGTAAAATCAGGTCCTCAGAGAAATCATAGGATTTAAAAGGGCTTCTAAAAAGTCATCTGGACCATTTCTTTGCTATGAGGTAACATTAGTTATACCTATGTCATTCCTGACCAACAGTTGTTTAATCTATTCTCAAAGGCCTCCCAAGACAGACAGTCTGCAGGGCTGTCTAACAAGATGGTGAATCACTGGAGTAGGTTTCCTAAAGTCTCATCCAAGCCTTATTTGTTGCAGTTTGAGCCCATAGGACTTATTGTCCTCCTACCCCATGCAAATGTGAGGAAAAGTCACCCTCTGTCATTGCAGTAGCCTTTTAATAGACAGTGACTAAAATGGCGAGCCCAGTATTCTCTAGACTACGCAGTTTCAACTCCTTTGACTTTTTTTTTTTTGTAGCTTATGGTTTCTAGACTTGCAATCATTTTTGTTGCCCTCATCTGGAACCCCTCCAATGGACCCACTTCTGCTTGAGGTGCAAAATCCCAAATCTGACACACTATTCTAGTCAAGATGTTGCCACGCTTAGCAGAACAGGGATAGCTTTCCTGTCTTGCATGGTCTATTCTTGCTGTTATGGCCCAGCATGAAAAGTCCCTTTTGCAACAATAGTTGCAACAAAACAGTATTAATACAAACCAGTCCTTTTCAGACAAAAGGAACAGCATATGAACTCAGACACAGACATTTGTAGAGAAACATATAGGTGCTACATTCTCACACTACCAGGAGACACCTGTAGTAAAAATACTTCATATTCACTTTTCCAACCCAACTCTCCCCAGTGGTCACAAGCAACATCTATTAGCTAGCTGCAAGGATCCCACCCTGGGATCTGATACAATCTATTCTAGTAGTAGCTCAAATACCATAAAGACTACATGACATTACAAAGAAACCAAGGCTTCCTTTCAAGTGGGAGCCAATATTTTCAGGCATAACTCATCTTTTGCATGATTATATACTTATGAATATAGATCTTTTGTAGGTCAGCTTTCTACATTTGAGACCTCTAATTGAGTTCCAAGTGGATTTTGTAAAATTCTCACTAGATGATTAAAAAAACCCCCTCCAAACAAAGCACATCTTTTTTGGTAAGAGCATCTTAGACATTAAAACCTAAACTCAAATGGAAACTGAAGATAAAGATATTCCTGAAAATCATCCCCACTGCAAATATTTCTGTAGCTGTCACGGGAGTCATGGAATTTAGGAAGCTTGGAGAAAAAGATAGCTTATCATATTTAGACTATATGCTGTTGTGCTGAAGAGCATCCACACGGATGCCAACACCTTGCAGATCACAGATACATTACAAAATACTGTATCTTCACAATATAACCCTTGGCTTCTTATCTCCACATTTGCTTGCTGCAGCCCCACTATCTCTTCTTTGGTGTCTTCAGGAGATACACAGAGGCCAAAAAGGATCGGCAAAGCTCTGGAAAATCTCTGAAGCTGGGAGATTCGGTAAGACAGACAGGGTTCTTGCAGCAGTTTACTTAGGTAAGTTTGGCTGCTGGGACCAGCTTGTACACAAACAAAACATGACCAGGAGTGACTTAAGGCCTGACTACTTTATATTGACACAGCATTCAAGAAAAGCTAGAATCTGAAGACTGATTTCCCCCCCCGCCCCAGGGCAAAAAATCACCTGAAAAGACAAATAGGCCATGGAGTGTCCCTTTTGGAGTCTGCAGTCCTTTTGGTTAAGCTGAACATGCTGAAGTAGCTGGTAGAGAGAACCAATTAAGTCTGTCCCTAAATTCCAGTTAGCTCAACCTGTGGTTTTGGTTCAGCAAAAAACCTCTAATTGTTGTTGTAGAAAACTTCAGCAACAAAAGAAGTTTGGAGCAAGTTTTCTGAAGTGTTTCTAATGCATCTAACCTTTTCTTGCATAAAACTGATAAGCACATTTCTTACACACAGAGAAACAAGCTTATGCATACAAATATTCATGTTACTTGAAGGAGACAATATATAGTTCCCTAATTGTTTTTAAAAGCCACAAATGATCCTAAATATCTTTATAAACAGATCTGACTGAATGTCTTCATAAGGTCAAAGTTCAGTTGTGTGCTCAAGCTAATCTACTGTGTCATAAAATTTGAGATCAAGAAGTATTTAGAATGATAAAAGCGGAAGACTAGAAAGAATAGTAAGGCTCACAGCTCATGATAAAGGATATAGCAATGCATCAAATGTAGAAGTCCAGCATTTATTTATTTCTAAAGAGCCTGGAAGCAATTATTCAAGCTGAAGAGCTGTGGTTTTAATGAGCATGGAAAATTATTACATGTCAAAAAGATCAAACCCATGATTTAAAGATATTAATTAAACCGATTATTTGATTAGAATTGCCTTAACAAAAGCCTAAGTAGAAAATATTTGATAAAAGCAAATGTAGAATCTGTAAGTTAAAAAAAAAAAAAGAAGTTGCACTGTGAAACATGCCTTACTAATAAACAAATAAAACAGTAGAGGTCTGGAGAAGCTCCCGGCAGTGAGTTGCATCATTTACTGCAATGTTTGACTAAATTTCAAATGGACTTTGAGTGCAGAATGTTCTTTGTATACCACTAGCAAGCCAATGGTGGGCCCCAAATAAAAGGAAAGGATTCATCATTTACCATCCCTTCTGCAGCTTTCTTTTCATTACAACAAAAGGCTGTTTCAATTAGAGCTGCGCAGAATCTCTGTGCTGAGTTTGGTTCAAAGTGCTTTTATGCAATGCCAGCATCTCCAGGGATTAGCTTCCCCACAGGCCAAAGCTCTCCCAGTGCTGGGACTGCAATTCGTTTGGGTCAAGCCATGTTTGCCATCTCTCCCCTTGGCTCTCTGGAGACTACTGGTTCTCAATATTGGGCCTGATCTGACCTCTTTCCAGCGAGTTAAACTCTGCAGCCTGCCACCCTTCAGACTGGATCTTAAGGCTACTGCAGTACACCAGAAGTGTACCCCCTTGGCAGTTCTTTTCACCCCTCTCCCGATGGGGCCCTGCAGTTCCACTACATGTGTATGGTTCCATGGTTAACCACACCCTTCTGTCTCCCACCTTCTCCATTTTCCAGCTACATTAACATGAGACCCAACTGCAACTGTCACCCTCCAGGTGCTTCTTAACAGAAAAGTTAAAGAGATCCTAACAAGTTCTCTTATATAGACAGGCACCTTGACTCAAATATATTCAGCGCATTTAGAAAAACACATAATACACCAAAGCTTTGTATACCTAATGACATCTCCTACAGCACAGACAAACCAGCTGACTCAAGCATGAAATGGATTGGAAGGGCCCTGCTGACTGGAAGTGAATATGTAGAGATTTGAATCCATAACACTGTGTATTGTTAGCAGTTGTCTTCATTCTTGGAATTAATTCAATATACTTGCCTCAGCCTAGGAGTTAAGACATGACACAAATAACATATTGCATTTCTTAACAGCTAGAAAGTATAAAATACTTTCAACAAATTGATTTAACATCTGAGTCTCATTTGCAATTAAGTACAGTATTCTATAGCTGACTGGCAAAAATTAAATAGAATCCAACCTAGATGGCAAATGTCTGTCAACAGCTAAGTACTCGGAGAGCAATGAGGTAGTAATTCTGCCCATTGCTGTTTAAATAAAATAAACATAGCTGAAGGAAATGCACAAGACAAAGCTTTATCAGGGAGCTCACAATGATTAAGTAGGCACTAGCAAGTCCTGTTCAATACTGTGAATAAACGCAGGCACCTCTAGACAGTATTTTCAAAAAAAAAAAAACCAAACTACTTTGCCATAAGTATGTTGGTCTGTAAATGTAACAGTATAAAATATAATGACATGCCTATTACATTATGTCAGGCTCTGACAACTGAATCTAATAGGCTGCAAGAGCTAACTTTGTCTATATTCTTGTATATAACACCTTTTCTACCAAAGCCAAACCTTCTTCACTTTCTATTCTTAAAGCATTTAGCAAACTTTATGCCCAGCACCAAAGCTCAAAACAATGCATTCAAAGGTACATTCTGTTCTATAAGACTACTAAGACTATTTTCTTTTTTCACTTATTTTGGGATCTGATATCAAGCCCTGTATTTAGGCTAAATCTTTCAGCCTTAAAAGCTTCCTCTGACCTTTGTCTGAGAAGGTCCAATGTTATTTTCATTAAGCATTTAAAATTGTTTGCAAAGGATGAGTAGAAGGCATCATTTTTGGAGATGAGTGATGTGCCTAAAACAATGATCACCCCTGCCAAATGCATTCCACAGAAAGATGCTGGTAACATCTCAAAAGAAAAAGATGGCCCTAACTATGGGAGAGAGCTGGACTCACACGACTGCTGGGGCAGCAGCTGGAGTATGTCGTACTCAAGAGTGCCAAGGAAATTGTTTTTTTCTCTAAAATACCTGGCAGCTCAAAGACTATTTCTCAAAATAATTTTCACTGTCTAGGATGTTAAACCAGAAGCTGGGAAACAGTAGATTTACCATTACCTATATGTCCTTATACAAATATGATACTGTCTGATTCGAGGACTACACACAAATTTTCTCTGCAAGATCTTATAAGGAAAGTAGGATTGATGCATGAAGTGGCAAATTCACATAGCAAGAGCAGTTCTGAATTTGGAATTTCTGAACTTTTGAGGGCTCAGTTTGTAAACTAAGTAGTATTTTAAAAAATATCCCACACTGCTGCTAATCTACAGTCTACAATATAATTTTAGTTACATTAGTGCTATTCCATTAGTGCAAAATTCAGTGCTAAGGAAGGCATGAGTAACTATTTAATATATATTGTACATAATTAAGACCTAGATTGGTATTCATATGACCCCATGACTGAGCTCATGCAGCATTGTCCTGGTTTAGATGTTATTTTCCTCTAAACACAGGCCTTATTACTTAAAACACAGGATGGCGAGGCTCACAGATCGGCAGCATGGGGCATCTTTGTTAACAGTGTTTGCAAAATTGTTTGTGGAGGACATAGGAAATATTCATGAATAAGATTTCTACAGTTCTTTCATAGGTCTTCTTCAGATATGGAGATATGCTAGTTTATCCTTCTTGCTTGTTTAGCTTTGGTTTTAGCAGGCAAGATGGGAAGGAACTATGGCTCTCATTCTGTTTGTATCAGCTGAAAGTGGTCTATAGCTTGGACAGAAGGGGAAGTTATCATGGAACTATTAGAGAGTACCTCAGCAAATCTTCCTGTTTGCTTCAGTACTTTATTCCATCCAGAATTAGGAGTTTAGAAGCAAAAGGGGCCCATTGCAGAGCACACACACATACAGAGGAAATACATTATTGTTAAAAAAACAGAAGTCATTATAATGAGAAAAGAGCAATGTGTTTACAAACTCTAAAACTCTTAAGATACAGGTACTTTAAGACATACACTGAAAGTCAACACACAGAAAGCTATTCCCATGCCAGCAAAATGCTGCAGACAAACTATTAAATAGATATACTGAACCTTAAAGAAAAGCAGTGATTAAAGCATCAAGGGAAATTATTTGTGCCAGAGTTTTGCAACAGAAAAATATTCTGAAGAAAACAAAAAAAGAGCTGAACTGAAAGAAAAATGAAGAGTTTAAGAATGGCACTTAAACTTGCTTGATCCTGACTCTTCTCAGTTATATACAGAATTGAGAGAGAATCACAATTCATACTCCCCCATACTAAAGACAACTGAAAATATCCCATTCCCCAACCTCTGGAAAATAACAAAGTCTTTCCCTTTAAAGGAGTAAAGGCATTTAGGAAGAGACAGTCTTTCTTACACCAAAGTCCTAATTGAAAGAATATGGCATGACCTGAAGCAAAATGTTAATTAAAACCACTCTGCATTTCTTTTCCAAGCAAAGTCCTTTTGTCTGACTTTTATAGATTAATTTGACACACTCCCTTCCCTTGCCTGGAAAGTTCTGGGGTTTTTTGTTTATACTGTACAAAGCCTGAAATTATTGTCCTTAATGCTTTGTTCTTTCCAATTGCATGAAAATTAGCAACATTTTGAAACATATTTGTAAGATGATGAAGGCCAGAGTTGACATATGAAAAACATATGGGTATGTCCATTTGCATACACAAAACCCATTCCCAGTATACATGAAAACCAGCACTGTAGTGGCTAATTGATATTTTGTCCTCAATGCACCTGTACTATCAATTAATACAACACAGCTGCATGCTTCTGATGGAAAATCAGATACAGAAGCACTACTTGTATAAACCCCTCCATCACCATCATCGAACAAAAACATGTTCCTCTACTTGCAACACACAAGAAAACTAGCTTTATTTCGCAAGGCTTTACAGAAAGCTCACTCTAAATTTAGTGTTCTAATACTATTCTCTTTCTCTCTTAGGCCATATAGCCTCTTTTCTCTCCTTTTCAATTGAAAATTGGGAGTCTGAAATGATGTTATACCCCAACAAGCAACACCACTGAAAGTGAGATCCGTTCTAATCCTGTGTTCTTCCAACCGCTCAGGTTGAAGCGGATGATTGTCATTCTGTAGAGCATAGAACATTATCCCTTTACTTTCTGCTATCCAGAAAGCTTCCCTGTGTCTGATTTCATGAGCACTTTCAAACAAGTCAGCAATAAAATCATTCAAAATGCATAAATCACAAAAAGATATTTTTTTTTCCTGGAGGGCAACAAGATGGGGAGACTTGAACAGACCATTTTATATTCAGTGAAACCTCTATGCTCTCCCTTTTAATATGCTGCTCACCAAAAGAAAGCCATGTTGAAAAGACCAAGAAATTGAGGAATTAACCCCAAATCCAGGAACATAACAAAAACACAACAATAACAAAAGTGAAAAATATTCAAGGAGGGAGGAATATACTCTTGCACAACCATATTAGAATTACTAGATTTACAAAGATACTTCTAAACATAAATTATATACCATGAAGAAAAATCAGATGACTGAAGAAAGAGCATACACCTGGCCACCCCTATCCCTCCAGGAAGAAAAAAGAAGTGCTTCTCCCATGATACACCCTGAGCCCAGGTGGCAGCAATCACCTCCCAGGCAGTGCCTTCAGCTGAGGCGGGGGAGTGCAGTAGCTTAATTAAGAACCTGGTGGTAAATGAAATATTTCTCTGTGGAGTAAAAAAAAGAGGGCTGGGGGAAGATCAAGGAATTGCTGTCTAGGGAAACCTTTGCTTGGAGAGTTTAGAGTTTGCCTAATGGATTATCTTTAAAATACTTTTATATACTTAAATAGCTTTTAAATAAATGAAAGTTGTAAAACACTTATTGTGCTTCTGCTGCTTGGATGGAAATTGCACTAGTTTGCATATTTTGAATAAAAATCACATGAACGGTTACCTCTGAGGAATTAATTTCTCAGGCTTAATCTAAATTTGTTAAAGTGCAGAAAATAACTAAACTACTTGTGAGTGTTTTGTCACACCATTCACTGTGAATTCTGGTTCATCTGTAGTTTACAGCTATATATAATAAAAAGAATCCAGAGGAAAACATCTTCTCAGGCTATTTCCTGGTTTAAATTTTGGCTCAGAAAATGAACAGAAGTTCAATTAAACATGTCCCTTGTAATTTCTCCCTTCATAACAATTCCAAATCAAATAGCATTCTAAAGTGCAGATAGGTAATCAAACAGTAAAGTATAAGTTAAGACTGGAAATAATTTTATTTTACAAATGACATAAGGGAACTAATAATTAAGAAAGAGACATAGAAATTTGTAATTTTTTTTTTCTTTTCAGACTGAATTATTTCCAAGACCTAAATAGAATTTCTTGCTATATTTACTTTCCGGTATTCCTTTCTTAAGTCTTCTACAAACATCTTAATTAAGAGTTACTATTAGTCTGGTTAAATTATGCTTTATCCTTAGGCAAAATTTTTGGAGGCCTAATTTTTTGAGATACCTAGTATACAGAACACCTGTTGTAGTCATGAGAGAAAAGTTGCACCAGAATCTCTGATAAGTCTAATTGATTTTTTGGCGAGAGTGATGGTAACAGTAAGGACAGCATTTTTTTATGTCAGTGATTTTACTCAAGGTGACCGAAAATACTCAGATTCCTTGCTCAGGACACCTTTTGCCCTTCTTTTACATACTTGAAAGCAAAAGCTTTATTGAAAATGGGACCATTAGCAATCTGCTTGTGACTGAACTTCTGTATTTTGCTGGGTTAACTCTTAGAACAGCTTCTTCCCTGCACCACAATTCACAGTACATAGCACCAGGTCAGTTCTTTGTCTGCCTGCCTTTTTCTGTACCAGGAAAGAGGGAGCTGGAGGGACAATATTCTATTGTTGTTCTGCAGTTGATCTCTTCCTCCCTCATTCCACAACTCCAAGATGGGAAACATAATGAGAAAGTATAAAGACAAATATTATTTAAAAGTGATATACTATTACAAAAAATATGGAGTAAATAAAAATTATTTCCTAAACTATTAGCATTCCCATCTAACATCAAATTACGACAGTCTTTTTACAAATCTGCAAATTTTGCCATTTTTCCATAATTTATTTGCAACTAATAATTTCTTAATAACACACAGATTTTCTGTTCTGAGCCTGTGAAATGGCTGGAAGAACACTTTAAGTTTCAGAAAGAAAGCTCACCTAATAAAATTAAAATTTTAATATATCTTGAGGGGGCATGAATTAAGACAACATGATGTAGGGCAATTTATATGCTCTATGGAATGTTATCTAGCGGAATAAACAAGTAATCCAACCAGTTACACTCAGCAAATGTAAGTGTGCAACAGAGAGATGCCAGACTGTACAGGAAGGTAACCCAAGAGACAGCAAACTGCTCCCTGGAAGACCTTTAAATCTCTGTTAAATACCTCAGCTGAGCTCTGTCTGCAGCTTGAAAAACTTCAAAATGGCCTTCTCCCCTCCTTCCTAAAGCCCCTGAACCATAACGCTGTGCAAGGTAAAAAGGATCCTAGGCTCCAAGAAACGCCATCTGTGACATCTCAGAATATACACATGGCCATACTGTTGCAGATCAAGAGTCCACCTCGACCAGTATCATCTCTCAGCCTCCAAGCAGAAGCTGTTTAGGGCATTTTCTGAGCTTCCTGTGGTTTGCCTTCTCAGTTACCCCAATAGGTATCTCTTCCAAGTACCAGTTCAGTCTCCCTTAAATTCTGTGTTCTGGAAATAAAAGGTTCACATCTTTTGACAAGGAGTCTGACAGGTCTACTAGCTGTTTGTTTTATCTAGTCAAGCATTTGTATAAAGTACAGCAATCTCTTTAATGTGGGGCCCAATCTAGTACCTTGTCTGTAGGGTTGAAAGGCCAACCGACTGACAAGAGTGCCTTTACCTTCACCTTATGTACATCGATGACTCAAAAATCTGTTGCTTCTTTCATGCTCTAATCATCCCCTTCCAATTGTGCTTTTCCATCCATTTTCTCTGTTGTGACACCACACCTTCAAACGCAACAGAACATTAATCCAGCCCATCCTCTTCACTCTTGTCACAAAGTCACTTAAAAATTCACTTTGGTCTTTAATCTTTGAGCTTGCTTTTTTTCTATCTTCCTTCCTCCAAGTCCCATATTTGGACCATTTCCAAATCTGATAGTTTTCCCTCCAAAAAGCTCCAGACCTCTACCCTGTATCACTGTAAGTAAAACTTGTTATCCAAAGTGCCATGACTATCCAGCTTCATAGATGCAAATTCCTCTTGTCTGGCTTTCTTAACACCAGTGCTGCTTGGTCCGGTACAAATAAAAAAGAGCCACAAAGATGCTAGGAAGGGAGAACAGATAAACCACAGGAGACACAGGTAGATTTGGAGGTCAAACATAAGGAAAACACTGTTCAGCCCAGACACCCTGGGCTCTAGCATATGGCTGGCACAGATGGAGTCTTCAGGGATTGCTGCTGCCAACCTCCCATAGAGATTGTGTAATCTGAAATTTTCAGAAGCTTGTGATACAGTCAAATTTAAGCAGATTCCTGACCCCAGGTTCTGCAGCTTCTCAAAAAGACGCTTATAAAATTTTTTTTTAACCATTGGTTAAGCAATATGTTTTGCCTTAAATTTGTTCTTTGCCTACTGAAACTTTCCCCAAAAAATAAGCCTAAGGCTGATACTAGCCATGGACAATTCAGGTCCAATTTTTTCAAGTTACACGCTACCATAAAAAAGGTCTCATAAAGGAATGTGTTAGGTAACTTTAATGACAGCCATCTCTGCCAGCTTCACCTATAACATTTTTTAACAATAACAACAACCTTATCTTTTGTCTTCTCAGCAAAGAACCACCTTTGTGTTGTGTGACATTCTACAAATGGTTCATGCAGGCACTTCAGATTAACTGCAAGCCAAGGTTTCAATGCAAATCTTTTCTGATCTCCTATTGCTAAACAGTTCCTAAATTAAAATAAAATCAGCAAGTTTGTTGTAAGTGCATTTTTAACCAAGCCTCATTAGTTGCACTCAGTTACTGAGGGCCCTTAGAATCATAGAATCATGGAATAGTTTGGGTTGGAAGGGACCTTTAAAGGTCATCCAGTCCAACCCCCCTGCAATGAGCAGGGACATCTTCAACTAGATCAGGTTGCTCAGAGCCCCATCCAACCTCACCTTGAATGTTTCTAGGGATGGGGCATCTACCACATCTCTGGGCAATCCGTTCCAGGGTTTCACCACCCTCATTGCAAAAAATTTCTTCCTTACATCAAGTCTAAATCTACCCTATTTTAGTTTAAAACCATTACTCCTTGTCCTATTGCAACAGGCCCTGCTAAATTTTGTCCCCGTCATTCTTATAAGCCCCCTTTAAGTACTGAAAGGATGCAATAAGTTCTCCATGGAGCCTTCTCTTCTCCAGGCTGAACCACCCTGACTCTCTCAGCCTTTCTCCATAGGAGAGATGCTCCATCCCTCTGACCATTTTTGTGGCCCTTCTCTGAACCTGCTCCAACAGGTCCATGTCCTTCTTGTGCTGAGGGCTCCAGAGCTGGACGCAGTACTCCAGGTTGGGTCTCACCAGAGCAGAGCAGAAGGGCAGAATCACCTCCCTCGACCTGCTGGCCACGCTTCTTGTGATGCAGCCCAGGATACTGTTGGCTTTCTGGGCTGCGAGCACACATTGCTGGCTTATGTCCAGCTTTTCATCCACCAGTACCCCCAAGTTCTTCTCCACAGGGCTGCTCTCAATCCTTCATCCCCCAGCCTGTATTGATACCAGGAGTTGTGTCAACCCAGGTGCAGGACATTGCACTTGCCCTTGTTGAACCTCATGAGGTTCCCATGGGCCCAGTTCTTGAGCTTGTCCAGGTTCCTCTGGATGGCATCCCGTCCCTCAAGTGTGTCAACTGCACCGCTGAGCTTGGAGTTGTCTGCAAACTTGCTGAGGGTGCACTCAATCCCACTGTCTATGTTACTGATGAAGATATTGAGCAGTACTGGTCCCTGTATGGACCCTTGATGGACACCACTTTTCACTGGTCTCCATCTGGACATTGAGCCATTGACCACTACCCTCTGGTTGTGAACATCCAACCAATTCCTCATCCACTGAACAGTCCATGCATCAATCTCTAGAATAATATAGTACAATAGTATCTGTTTTCCTCTAATTTCCATAGGGGATCATGAACTCAAGAAATTTTAAACATTAAGTATTGAAGGTACTTTGTTTAGGTTTTTTCCTCCCTTTGCAACAGATTTGAGGGGTGTGAAGCATTTCTCTTGGACATTGAGTCTAATTATAGCTAATAATTTCCTTCTTTCTCAGAGCAACATTCATTGGCTTCTCATTTTAAGGTAGTTGGCTGACACAATTCAAATTTAATTACTCTTTCTGCATGATAAACTGCAGTCCTGTGAGCAAATACGTCTCGTTTTCAAGTTTGGCTAGACAGCAGCAGTGTAATAAAGACCTTTCCACCCCTGGTGCAGCCTATAGCTTTTGAAATCTTTCCTAGATGACAAAACTTTCTCATAACATCCTTATTAAATAAACACCTAATCCCTAAAAACCTGTAAACTAATAAACTGGCTGCCAATTATAATGACTTCTCGTGTCAGACTTGCTTGACGTGTAACCACAGCAGGTAAATGGCAATGTTCATGGTGACTTTCAAATTAAGGTTTACTAGGCAAGGATGAGAATTGTCACAGTCATTCTAAATACATTGTAGTTTTTCTCCCACCAAGTAAAAATCTCCAGTCTCTGAATGGTTGTAGTAATCTAGTTTGTATAATCACTAGATACAAATATCCAGACAACAAATTCTGACAGGGTTGCTTGTGCTGTATAAATTCACACCTTGGCTTACTATGCACTACTTCCCTACCCAGATTCAAACTAATACAGCAGTATTAAAGAAGAGCGGAATTATTTTAATTTTTACTTCTCAATAGCATCTTCAGATGGGAATTTCTATACTCTAATTCATCTTTGGATAGCCCTTAGCAACTGAGCAAAATATAGAGCTTTGCAGTATTGGGGGAGTCACTTTCAGTACACCTCAAAAATACTCAGACTGTCTTGCAGAAAGAGGAGGCCAAGCAAAGACAAGGGGCATCTCTAGTTAGTCACATTTTCAAGCTGTTAGGAAGCAATTAAAATATTCTGATCATAGGCTGCCAAAGCACAAGCACTAACAATTGCAACTCCCTTAGGAAAATACGTCAGAAGCAGAAGATTTCTCAGACACGAGGTCAAAAGCAGCATTTGACAGATACACTCAGTCTGCAAAAGTCAGATGAAGGGAATTATGAGAAACAGTTTATGCCCTGTACAACTGGCAGCTTAGCCATGCTCTTCCTTCCAAGAGTTTTAACCCATGAACCCCAGTAGCTGTTCACCTCTTTCTTGCTCAGACTGATAGGTATCAGGCAGGTATCAAGCATATGCCAACTGCAGTTTCTTTCAATGAGGGCTACAAGTGATCAGCACATCTCTATTAATATAGATTTTGAGTTAAAACCCCAAAGTAAAAAAACAAGTGGTGGTAACATAAAAAATAAACAGGCACTTTTAATGACAAATCACACACCCGACCCCAATATATTAAAAAGAATAAAATTGGTAAAAATGTTTCAAATAAAATTAGCACCATAAAGTGAAGTGAATACTGCAATTTAACTTCACTGCTCAGGAAGGGCCCAGTTTTGAGCCGGACCTATTTTATACATCCCATTTTTTTCTTAAGTGAGTGAATTTTGCATCCACTTTTTCTAGGAAATTCTAAGCAGGAGTGCAATAGGGTTGAATAAAGGATCAATCTTGTTCAGCTTCTGTTGCACCAGTGAAGGGTGTGGCTATTAGCACTGGTTAGTTCAGCTTTCATCTACCGTAAACCTTTTAACAGAATCATATTTAACACACAAGCACCATGATCCTTACTGGGATACTACCAAAGAGGTAGTAGACACCAGGAGTGAAGTTGCTACAATGTGCTTACAAAGACAGGTAATCCTTTCATATTTAATTATAATGCTTTGAATCAAGGCTGGCTGGCTGACTGTGAGAATATAAACTGAATCCTAAAACATCACAAAATATGGTGGCTAACAGCATTCGGGGTTCTTATTTTGTTGGGGTTTTTTTAACCAACCTGAACAACATGTCAGAGAATTCTCCAGTTACCTACTTAAACAGGCAACATCCAGAAGAAGTTGTACAACACCGCACACAGAGTTCACTTTTATTGCTTATTTAAACCAGGAACTCAGAAGAAACTGCACATTGCTTTTCGTCAGTCAAGATACAGCTCTGAGAGAGCACCATGGAAATAGAAAAAGGCAAAATAGACTGTATTTGCATATATCACATGAAATTAGGCTGTGTTGCAGCATGTAGTATACGCATACGTATTGAATGTCAGCTGAGTTACATTTTTCTCAAGGTGACATTGGTGCTTGTCTTGCCAAATTTGATACTACTGACAAGTGTTTTCATGTAAGGGCGATCTATCCCTCCCATCACCTTGTCAAGCTGAGTGAAGGCGAACTCCAGCATATTCCCTCCTCAAGTGATGAGATGGTTTCAGAGTCATTAAAAGTCACGAAGTTACACTGTAGGAATGTGCCATGCATACTAGATGAACTCAGTCAAGGCTGTCTTCCTCAGGTCTGGTGAAGGCTCCAGCCCGCAGCCCTTTCAGCTCCCATGCAGACCCAGCTCCAAACCTGGGTAAAGTCTGGGCTTATTTTTTTTATTGTACCTCTCAAATTTTCTTTAGAACTGTAAATATCACTTTGGCTGGTCTCACTGCTGCTTCCTTTCTCATTAGAGAAGTATCTAACAGCTCTTTTTTAGTAAGAGTATTCCCAAACATAAGAGAGTGATCAATGCTATCCTGGTGTCAGCTTTCCCTGCAGCTGTCTCAGTGATGATATTGTCTTTCCTAGCAATAGCGGTAAACAACTTAAAAGGAAAAATAGGCTTCTTATACAACACCTTATCTATTTTAGACTTTGATTTTTCACAACAGAAAACTGACATATATCATGGACATGCTTACAGAGTGTCACAGAAGATATGGAAGCAAAATTATTGTAAAACATTTTTATGAAAGAAAAAGAATCCAAAATACAATCTATTTTGAAAGAGGTCTGGAGAGATGCTATTATGGTCTTTGTTCCAGTTACACAACGTTACTGGCCCGAAACTTTTGGCTTGAAACTAAGTTCCTTAGTGTTATTATGTGATGATGATTGAGAATTCCAGCTAGATAGCATCATGCCATTTCCTGTGCCTAGTTAGGTGTTCCTTAATTGGATTATATCGTAAAGCGCAGATTCTAAACTAATGGAGCAAATTTATTTCCCTTTAAATAGCTACTTGATTAACAACTTCACTTGTTTTTAGGTTTAAGGCAGCATAAGTCTACACAATAATAGTAATATTAAATAAGGCACCCTTAAAAAAACATTAAAGCCAAGCAAAGTGTCAAACCATGGACTCAAGGGGGATTCCAAATATTATAGTGTCTCCGTTCTACCTGGAAAAGAGGAAAATTAATATTACCAAATTTCATGTTATTTTTATTATTAAGTATCTAAAACCATCTAAGGCTCAGATTTTTTAGTGAAAGTGGATATATAAAAATATTTGTCTATCCATATAGTGGTGGATGACAGATACCTTTACTGATAGGCTGTCCTGATTCCAGGGTTTTCATCTGTTGGCTCTATCATGTAAAAACAGTAGTTTTACAAACTATGTTCTCTAACTTTTAAGAGAAATAGAAAAAGCATACAAAATTTCTTAGTGCTCTTAACCTATTTGAGCAATAAAACCTAAGGACACGTACACAATGTAAATTCTACCTGTAATGAAAGAAAATGAAGTGACTTCTTTTGGTAAAGTATGTACTTGGGGCCTTTTATGATTTTTGTCATTTTAGAAACATTTTCCTCTGCTGATACTGGTAAGATTCACACTACCAAGGAAAATGATAGGGCTATACTCAGAAGCAGAGATACCAACTAAACTTCATGTTACCACATAGACAAAACAATAAAAGTGCAAAAAAGGTTAATTGTTCCACATAGTTATCTAATTTCTTTCAAATGAAGATATTTTTGTGTATATATACTCTGGAAAATAATCTCGATAAACTTCTAAAATGGATTAGTAGCATCACATTAAACTGCCCTGCACATATGTGTTTATCCTAATTAATTGTGGAAGTTAATGATGATAAACCAAATAAAGCTATTTTACTTCTGAATAAGAATATGTACACTGCACTTGAATGTCACTGAGTTAATCCCTTTTACTGCACCTTGTTTCCTTGAGTTCTCACATTTAAGAAAGATATTTGGTTTTAAAAAAAAAATATAAAATGAAGCATGTGATTTTTAAAATAAACTGTCCTTTGAATAACACATTTTCAATTAACATATCCTAAATTAAAGCACACAGCTTAAGAATGTTGAATTAAAGTCTTGATAAATCTCTACTTTAATTCATCTGTGTACCTCAGATGGTCTTAATTAATATGCTATTTGTTGATGTGTAAGATGTTAAATTATTTTGTTAACCAGAAAAAAAAGGACATTCTATTGTGCATTTGCAAATGTCAACTTTTAAAATAATGAACCCATAGTTCTGAATTTCAGCTTGTTTTTCGCTCCAGTTTGAGAACGATGAAACAATCCTACTTCAAGATTTATAACAACAGCTGTGTGAGTTACGAAAGCACAGAAGTGTCATTTGGAGTACATGAAGGCTATAACTTTGCCTCACGCTAACTTCAAAACAGCTGAGCATAATTTGCTTAGATTTTTCTGAAGACTGGACATTGTAGCTGAGGCCAGGCATAGAAAGTGTCAAGCAAAAATCTATCTCAGAAACTTATGAGCAGATATATCACTCAGAATGAATAAATTAGAAAGACTTCAATGTTCATGACAAACTGGTAATGCAGCTTGATTTTAATGGAAATTTCAAAGGTAAAAATCACATCATATTATATGGAAATATAATTTGCTACACCATGTCTCTGCCATCTGGAAGGAGTCATGTTACACCAGCTTCTCCTGTTTCTTTTCTTTTTTTCATCAGAGCAATATAAAATAATTTTGACATCCGTCATATCAGGAAACAAAAAAAGCATCTATTGTGTTCTCCCGTTTGGCAATGTTTGGTGTAATTTAATGTGCTTCATGAGATTGCATATTCATGAAAAGTCACAACCTTCAGCATTTGTACCCCATTCTAGAAATACCTTCTTATTTATTCCACCAAACACCTTTGTTCCTGCACTGAATTCTACTTTCTCCTATGTCAAGGTGCACATCATACTGTAAGAGTAAGTTCATTTGAAGTCAATAATGAATCAGTTTCTAGTCAATATCTAAAAGCATAAAACCAAACAAAGAACCACTATAGTCAAAGAACAATGTGAGTGGGTGGTAGAAAAGCAGCCAAAAAGTTTAGTTCTGGGGTCTGGACCAGCAGGTAGGATGCAAATAAGAGAAGGGAATAAAAGGTGCAGAGTGGCCATGTTCATGGCTGATGTGAAGGGAAACAGGCCTAAAAGGAAACAAATATAAAACCCAGTCATCCCTTATGGTAGCAGGGAGAATTCTGCTTTCTATTATCCAATCAATATTGGGAATCAACACAAAATACCCCCCTGAATATAGAAAACAGCTCTAGCTTACGCATCTTTCCAGCTTTGTGAATGTTATTGAAGTAAACATGGCAGTTGGACATAGATGTTTTCATTATATTAAGCATTTGTTTTTTAAAATACTTCCATACTAGAGAATAGCAAATGTCATACAGTAATTGATTCAGCAAATGCAGCTTTTTGTCCTGTGAGTAGCATAAACCATTATTGATTTTCTTAATTCTATAACAATTACTTTCACAATGATGTCTACCAACTCTTGATTTATAATTTATCAACAACTATATAAGAGGCTTTCAAATTTGTGCTACATCAGTTAGATTGGATGCAGACCCCATGGTAGTGTTATGATTTACTTATTAAGTGACTAACTCTTAAAGTCAGGTTTCTCATAGAAATACTAGTTACTGATGAATTCCAAATTCATTTTCCACAATAATTCACTGAACTTACAGTTTATTTGTCCCATGAATGTTCCTGCCAGTAAGTGTCTAGACAATTTCAGAAAAGCAAAAGAAAAGTAGGGGGAGTGGAGACACAGCTAACCAGCATTTGGTTCTTTACTTCAGAGAGTATTTCAGAAATACTTTTTTGTCTGTAATCAGAGCTGCCAACTCTCTTGTTTCCATCATGATTTATAAAATTCATCCCACAAGCACCACAGCTCTTGAAATCAAATGCATACCCAGGAATGTTCTCTTTCATTTAAAATGAACATACTGTTCAGCAAACTGAAGTTCAAAACCAGAAGATAAACAAAAATAAAAGATGTCTTATCTTTAAACATCTTACGAAGTTAAGTCAAACTGAAGATTTTAATGAGGGGGGGTAAAGGTGTTACTATTCTGCAAGATCATGGTTGTCACAGCTGTGATTGGGATAGCCATACATTAATACTCAGGTAAACCAAAAGTACGTAAGCACTGCTTAAAACCAGCTGCAGCTGCAGTAGAAGCAGGAATCAATTAGAAACTCTACAAATGATTTATATTAACCTGACATGCTAAAATTTGTTGAATTGCAAAAGTCATGGGTGGTAAACGGGAAAACCACAAGATAATGAAAAATAAGGGAATAAGATGTGCAAAATGAAAAAACTGCATGGATTTATGAGAACAAAAAGACCACTTACCAAAATTTAGGTGTGCAAGTTAAAGCAGATTACAGTCATCCTCAGCAATTAGCACTTAAATAGCAAAAACTTCCAGGTCTTCTATATCTTGGCTATAAGAAAGACACTCTTTACTCAAGAAATAATTAAGTCAATATAATAAACAAAAATGTGTTTGTCCTCTGTATAAGCCATGCCTGCTTTCGTTTGTAACTATTTCCTGAACAATGCCTTCCCTGTTCCATTTTCTGGGTTCTGAAATACAGTCCATATTTGTGTCTGACTTGTCCCAGTTCTGCTTTCATTTAATAGAGTATGAACCAACAGCAGGATCAGAGTTTGATATGCTATTTGGATTGGGTTCCTACCTTAAACTGCAAACTCAGAATCATCAATATTGTGTAAAGATCTTGCACAACATTTGCTCTTTCTTTTGGAGTTAAAATACTTCTGCTCTTGCCAAGCAAGACTCCAGATTGTGATATGCCTGATCTCCTATGAGTTCACATTGGTGTGCTAGCTTGTAGGACATAAATAAACATTACCTATTGACATATACAAATTTAGAGATCTTCATAGTATGAAAATTCTTTTTGCACATTTTGGTCCAGATTCCAGCTCTCAGTTAGAAAGGTGCAGCTTGTCTCATGTGTTCTAAATTCTTCAGTGGGGCAAAGTTACCATTCCAACCTGAAGCAGCCCCTGCCAATTTCAGTTCAGCTGCAGCCTGTAGGGAGAAGGCTATTCTAGGGTGAAGTATTCCTAAACGATATGAATCCACTAGCTAAGAAAAATAGGGCTATTGGTGTTTTCTTTGCATTGTATACAAGTACTACACATGTAACCAAATTTAAATTTCTCAAAGGCCCCTCAAAGTAGCAAAGATATTAATCGAATCCATGTGAGGATGCTCCTTACTTTTTCCACAAAAATATGGTGTTAGCCAAGTGTTTTTAACAGACACCAAAAGATTAAAAGACTAGGACAATAGTTCTAGGATAGAAAAACATACCGTGACTTCAGGCTTTGAGAAAGTATTAACCTCCACCAATTGAACTTTTTGCCTCTCAAAATCAAGAAAAACATCACATCATGTATTTAAATATGACACGCTTAAGAAATAAAAAAAGAGAGAAACACTTAAGATTGTTATCTGAGTCTTATGTGAGGTTCAGAAATAGTATCTGATCAATGGTTTTCAAAATAAGATCAAGACTAGGGTTAGATACAAATTAATCTACCACTTGCTGAGGTAAATAAAAAGCTAAGTACTTAAACAAACACCAAAGGAAGAACAGAACTGTTTTGCACATGATGTTATGCCATTGCACTGCTGCAAAAAAAGGCCTCATGTAATACTACAAAGTCTTTAAACAAAGAGGAATAGCCTGGATGTAAGTAGCCATGTATCTCCTCTCAAACTAATAAACTCATTCAAGATTTGTCTCACAGAACTGTGTTTTTCTTTTTTAATTTCAGATTCTTATTATTTAGAAACACATGGCCTTATATCAGAGCATGTATTGGCCTGAGTTATATTCCCAGCTGTGTATGCTGGAGATCCACCAAATCACTGTCCCCATGTAGCCACTTTTTTTTTTTTTCTTCTTCTTATTGTATTCTACCTTACCTATTTAAAATGTGAGCTTTTCTTTGCAATGACTCCCACTTCTCCAAGGGGATTGTAGAGCACCAGCACAACAGGGTCTGAACCTAATCTGAGTATCCTATATTAGCATACTAAACATGTTTTAAAGGCACTTCAAACAACGCATCTTAGAAAAAATCCAAAAGGAAGAAAAGATACAGATGAATATTTTTGGTAAATACAGAAGACTCCTTGGGAGACCTGATGAAATGCTGTGCTTGTTCATTTCAAAGGGCCCAGAGCAAGCTGATTTGATTCATGATTTCAAATTGTTCAGCACTCGCAGTGGTACTGCTTTGTCTAATAATTCCAAAAGCTGCCTGTTAGTTCAGCTTTGTACTGAAATGTCAGAGCTGTTCTCATAGAATTATGTGCAAGAGCACAGAAGAAAACCACTGGACCATTTTAGGAAGTTGGATAACAATTACTGCAGTATAGAAAGCCTTCTAAAAGCAAAACAAAAAAGAAAGCTTAGAATTTAGCCAAAATGAAGAGATCACAGCAGATTTGTAAACAATACTTCAGAACATGATGAAAATTTGTTTCATTTTTTTAAACATTTCAGGCACTATAAAAATGCATATCCAATATTTTGGTGCTAAGACTTTCTCAGCCATCTATCAACGCACATACCCTCACAAAGACAGAAAGTGGAACATTGAAGAGATCATTTATAATTTCCAGCTTTCAGCGAAGGGTGAAACTCCTCGTGGCTCCATTGTTTCCATGGACATAAATAACATAAAATCATAAGAAAAGTTATTACAAGTGTATGTTAGTCAACAAATGCTAACGAGCATACTAGGTACTAGACTACACGGCAGTACTTGGTGACACAATTTATAGGTGTTGTTTAATACAATAAACAACTGTGATTTTTTTTTTTTTTTGGTTAGTCTGTGAAATGGAAAAGGTATAAATTGGTTAAATCTGTGGTGAAAAAGCAAGACATGACAAAAACTTACAAAAAGCCTTAAATACCTTTAAAACAACTTTTTAACCTCTAAGTAAATCTTTAACCACAATAACTATTTTATTTACCATTTGTAGGGATTATTGAAAATGAGCTTTACAAGAAATCCCAAATTAAGTGAAAAGTAAAATTACCACTGGGCTGGTGTCTTCTGCAGTATTACCAGTAAGAATATGCAACAGAACTTATTAGTTCATTTGTATTGCACTGTGGATTTTTCACCAGAGATTTGTAAAGTCACTGTTTTTCTCTTCTGTGGCTCTGCTATGACCCAAAAAAAGTTCAAAGAAAGATTCAGACATCATGGATAAAATTTTTGGTTGTCTTTAAATCTCAATTTCAAAAATTAACTCAGGCCACATTCTTAGAAGAATTAATGGAAAGTACAAAATATCTTTTAGGATCTGGCCTTTATTTTCTTCAGAATCTCAATCTCATTGAATGTCTTAAGTACTTCTGATATTTTTTCCCCAGAAAAACCTCAGTATGTCTGGCTGAGATGCTCAGTGATACACTAGTAAAGAAATAATAGATTTTTAAGGATTATACCTAAACTATTTTCGTCTTCAAAACTGTTCTGTATATATTAGCAGCCTTTTTATATTCATTTTAGCTAAACCTACTATCATCAGCTAATAGCTAAAATAGAATTAGCGAAGACAGTGATGAATGCATACAAGTATAAAGACATAACTTGGGAGAAGCTTATACTTATTAACAATCGATAGTAAAACAAGAAAGAATAAACTCTTTCCTCATTCTTTCTCTTGGTAAATCCTTGTCTGCAAAATGCCTCAATATTTCAGAAAAAGTTTCTTCACCCTAACCTTCTTTTTGACAGAGACCATTTGAACTAGGATATGGGCTTTTACAAGGTATGACCAAATACTCACATTTTTTAATATACAGAGTTATACCAAACCTCGCTTAATTTGCATAATTCTAAACTTTTTTCCCCAAATTCTTGCTTTCAGAGGAGAAGCTAAAAGTTAGGGAAAGAAACAGCTGGATACAAGGGTATCAGAAATAGGAACAAAATTCAGTTTTGTTAACAGGATATTAATTATTTCAAAGTAGCAATAAAGAGCTTGAAAAGAATACGAAAGTGACCTTCTGACATGATAAAAAGGTAGCCAGGTTGTGGGAGAAGGGTGCACTGCTCTGTGAAGCAAGACAGTGCTTTTTAGGCCTGCAGCAAAATGCTTCTTGGAGCTTGTTTCTCACTGAATTGGATACAAGTGTTTTCATAAGCTAAATTTGCTTTGTTCTCTGTGCAGTTCTAAAGTTGCTGGTCCTGCTGCCAATAAAACAAAATATAATGAAAGCTCTCTAGAGACTTTAGAGAGCTGGAGGCTCCAGAGAGAAAGAAGGAAGCACTGTTGCTGTTTTACAGAAAGAAAAACAGTGATATAGAGAATGAAGTAACTTCTCAAAAAGCGCTTAGCTAGTGGTAAAACTAGAAATACAATGACATAAATATCCATGCAGAACAAATGTAGAAAAAAAAAAAGAGTAAAAGAGAGACAAGGATAATCTCTTCCTCCCTCAGCCCCCTTTATAAAATAACATCCACTTCTAAAATCTTTGAATACTATAGGGATGTTTGGGGAAATCTGAAGCATAAATTCAATCCCTTCAGTCATTTCAGTAACTCATCACTCTTATGGTAGCTCTGCCAGTTCAGCTCACTCCTAACCTACTGCATTCCTACCATGATGTTGAATTGGCTATTGTAGTAGTCTAAACAAAACGTTCTTCCAGTCGCCTTCCTTGGCTTACGGTCCCATCATTTATTATGCTATAGCAAGCTGTGTTAGGAAGGTAAACAGCTCAACTTAATTCTGTCTTGTTTAAATTGGCCCTTGAAATGGGCAATACTTAAAAATTCAGCACTTAGTACTTAATGAAATATTTTATTCTATGGTTTGACCCTTATCTCTACAAACTTCTTGATTTATACAGACAGCTGCAAACTTGTGAGAGAGAAGATGTTTTCTAAAGGCTAACATAGGATTCTTGCAGAAAGATAGCAGTAAGTTTGGCTGGCAAATTAACATCTAGTAGGCCTGACATGCCAGAATGACTACTTGAATGGGCCCACAAAATTACCTGTCAGGTGACTCCCAAAGGGCCTTCCCAAGAAGGGATGGCTCAGCCATTCAAAACACAGCATTCCCAGTTCCCAGGCACTTTCTCCCATATGTGCTGGAAATTTCACATGCTTAGAATTAACAGCTGAATTTTTGGTGCAATGAAGACTCATCTGTTTGCAAGCTGGAGCCACGAAATACATTTTGTCTTCTCCATGCCCAAAAGGGTTAGATGGTTTGCCACAGCAAAGACTTGTCTAGCCTGGAGTTGTCTGGGCCAAGACGGAAATTCAGCAAACAAGAGGAAAATGTCGAAGTAGAAGAGTGGGAGGACTGGGTTGTGAATGTCAGTATCTCACAGGGCTTGTGGTTCCACTTGGCTGACTCCAGCTCTGAGGAGAAGAGGGGTCGGGAGCATTGGTGGTAAAGGCTGGATTCCAGGAGGAGGATTACAATTTACCTCCCAACTAGACTGGATAGTAGCCAATGCAGTGCTGCATCAGACTCTTTCATGTTGAGGAGACTATGGGAGAATAATCCTGACTTTTCAGTTTTTTAAATTTGAACTGCAGCCACAGAGATTTTTCATGTTTCATTTCACATTGTTTCCCAGAGTCAATACATAATCATAGAATATAGGTTGGAATGGAACCCTAGATGTTAACTAGTAAAACCCACATGAAGTCCCATATGAAGTTCTTATAAGAGAAATGCTTCTCCAGCTTGCTCCTTCAACAGCCCCTTTGCAGCCCTAATCCAACTGCAGCTCTAGGCTCTGTCTCTCTACCAACCCCAACCCTAGGCAATGACTGAGCCATACAGGAAGCCCCATAGCCCTCCCCCATATGAAGAATTTCTGAAGGAAGTCTACTTGCAGACTGCCAATTTCTTTGGTGTCACCTTTACATCCCCACTTCACCTACAGCTCTGTGCTTGGTCTCTTGCCCAACCCCAGCCCTAGGCGCATACATGTGCTGAGCCTTAGCCCAGGTTCCACAACCTAGTCCTGCATGAAGAAGTTCTCAGGGGACAACCTTTTCAGCAGACTCCCCCCTTCTTTGGCAGCCCATTTACAGCCTCAGTCTACCTGCAGCCCTAAGCTTTGTCTCCCCTCAGTTCACCACCCTAATTCTAGGCATTGGCATGGACTAAATCTTAGGTCAAGCCACAGCCTAGTCACACATGAAGAAGTCCTCAGTGGACAATGTTTTTGGCATCCCCACTCCAAATGATGCCATAAGTTTAGTCTCTCTGCCATCACCAGTCCTAAGCATAATCCTTGACCTTTGGTCAAGGTATGGGCTGAGCCTTAGCCCAAGGTCCCCATCCCTGCTGCACATGATGAATTTCTGCAGGGAGAAGCCTGTCCTTTCCTTTGGCAGCTTTACTGCAGTCCCACTCCAACTGGGCTGCTAGGCTTTGTTTCTGTCCCATCCTTAATCCTAACCCTAGCCTTTAGCATCAGCTTAGTTTTAGCCTAAGACATCTACCTCCAGCCTAGTTCCACATGAAGAAGTTTTCAGGAGGTGACTCTTTGGCAGCATCACCCTTCTTTTGGTAGTCCTTTACTAGTTGAAGCAGGACCATATATACACTTTTCAAATTTACTTCAACCACTGTTTGAAACGAACTCTATGTGATATTTTAAGAAAGTATAACCAATTCTATATTGCCATACATAATATATCAGGATATTAATCCCACATTTGCTTAATGGATTTGCAAAGTTCCAAGGAGGTTACTATACCATTATTAGTCCCTTAAATACCAGCTTTTGCTTAAATAGCGTCTACACAGTCTAGAAGAATGTTTGTAGTCATTATATTTTCAATAAATGGTGATTTTGCCAGAGCTAAGTTTTTTTCCTAAACAAGGACCCCAAGATATTCAAGGTCACTAGGTTATATTTTTTTTCACCCATCCTTATTCTTTCTAACTCTTGGTAGAAATGAATCTCTAGACAATAATGTGATGATAATCATCATAATAATTAGTCAAATCTTTTACTTTTTAAACAATTGTGAAATATAATAGATGCTCTTTTGATATTAAATCAGCTCAGCTCAAGTGAAGCCAATGAAGTTATAAACACGTGCCAGCTGAGGAACTGACATATTGTTAAAATGTTATGCAGCATTTCACAAAATGTAGGTAATAATCTGTTACAAAGGCACTTTGAGATTCATTTATCAGGGATTTGCAGACCCCTTTTGCATCAATGGGTGAAAGAGGTAATACAGTAGGATGAGTAAAGTTCATTCTGTATTTTGACTCAGTTTTGTTAAACATTGTCATTTTTTAGAGTTTAAACTAATTGCTCTATACCAAAGTCTATGTTTGATAGTAATCAACCTAGACTGTCAAATTTAGTTTAATTTCCAAGAAGGCTGGGATGCCCAGAATCACTGTTAGCTCAGTCCCATCTGAATTCTTAGGATGCAACTCCACAGACACTTAACAGAATTTAATTCCAGGCTCCCAGCTCCCAGTCTTCCCTGATGCCCAGCTCAGGGCAGGTTCTCCGCTCCCACCCATGCACTAGCATTGACTTTCAGTAAATGGCAGGGAGAACCAATTTGGATTGATCAGTGAGGAAAATCTTGTTCATCTTGGTGAAGAATTGTGCTGAAGAAAAGAAAATTTAAAATACTCAATGGGCTGAAGAGCACTGCATACTTCTAAAGGAAAACTTAGCAGGTGTTTCTTCATTTAACAAGAATAAAATATTTTCCCCTTCAAGATGAAAACAGTCTCTGAAAACATCCAAACCCGTTTTAGTTGAAATGAAAAAGTAAAATAAATCAAACAAAATAGCCTCAGGTAGTTATTCAACACGTACAATTTTAGCCCAAAGAATTTTCAAGTTCAGCAAATTTATAAACAATCTGAAACAGTTTAATTTAACAAGAAATGTCAAGCAACCTGGACAGTCAGCAGTACAGGCAGTAGTACCAGGACTGTCCTTCAGGTTTTCATTTTTGCACTGAACATGAACGTACTTTGTGAGAACTATCATTTTAATTCCTTTATTTTTTTACATGGACCCTATTACAATCATATCTGAACTGAATTATTTCTATCTTGTTTACAGTTGTGCAAAGACAACGATCTCAAACCCATTTCACTACTGTCAATACTTTGTAAAATCAATAATCAAAAGGAAAAGTCATCATTATCCCAACTAGTGAAAAATTGTTTCTTAGTGGAAATTATTTTGATTTTCTCCAGTATACTGCAGTATGTCATATTTATATTCAGTAATGTTGAGATCAGGACAATAAGCCATCTGAAAGGAAGAGAGTAAAGATTACTGTATGCTAAAGGAATTTAAGAAGCGACACAATCCATTCCTCCAAATTTCTCTGGAAGTCTTCTTGACACATGTTGGAGATAGTTGTTTATTACCTTCAAAGGGAAAATCAAAGGTGCTTACTTTCTCTAACAGTATTAATCTAAAAATTTCAAAGACATCTATGTGCATTGTAATGGGCATACTTCCACTTAGCTCAGTGGACCATGATTCAGAAAGTTAATAGTTGAAGGCAGACTTTGTGGATGGTTTGGAGATCACACTTAAGCAGGTGCCTGAACTGGACACAGTCCCAGTGTAAACCTATAGGCTGTGCAGCCAGGACTGTGTCACACCACATGACCTCACATCCTTCCCCAGAGCTGGTTACAGCACCAGCCCTCAACCAGCTCTCTAGCTGGTGATCCATGGTGCACCTTCTCTCCAAGCATGCTGGCATGTGGCTCGTACAATCAGGCCTGATATGTTGTGCCCAGCAGTCACAGGCTCCCATGGAAGCAAAAAGGCCTCATGACAGAAATGGGGGATTTATTTATTTTTGTCGGCACTAAGGTGGGGAGCGATAATCCTGACAGTCTTACTCTCGCCTGGTTTTGAAGTTTTGTTTCTCTTTTTTTTTCTTCAAATCTCATGTTTTCTCTAAAAGGTTGCTCTTATGGTGCTCCAATTCTTACATAGTTTCAGGACCACATGTTGCATTTTTGACACTTAAAGTGTCTAGAGTGAGTAGAAAGAATGTTATTCCAAAAAAGAAAAAGACAGTTATACATAAGTAGCAGAACCATCAATCCTTGTCTTCATCTCGGGTCTTTAAGAGACAGATGTTTTTGGTTTTGAATACCACTGGGATCAGACTGCTGAATGCCTTGAAAAGGGAGACTGAGACTTTGAACTTTGGTCACCAAGACTGTAAGTGAAGGCAGAGCAGAGAACAAAGAAGAGGTACGTGTGCCTATGCACTGTCAGTAACCTATGCTGATGGGCTACATGTCTCTGTATTACTCAGTTTATTAACTCATATTAAGGATGCCATACCCAGACAAATCTCATTGTTATATTCTGCTTAAATGGTAATGAACACATATAAAGTTAATTCTAGGCCAAGACCAGCTACAGTGGGGTGCAATACTCAAAGCAGCTGGAGGGATTAGAAACTGTTTGTCACGGTGTCGTGATTTAACCCCATCCAGCAACCTAAGCACCACACAGCTGCTCGCCTACTTCCCCCTGGTGGGATGGGGGAGAGACTTGGAATGGTAAATGTGAGAAAACTTGTGGGTTGAGATAAAGACAGTTTAATAGGTAAAGCAAAAGCCACCACACAAGCAAAGAAAAAGGAATTAATTCACTACTTCCCATCAGCAGGCAGGTGTTCAGCCATCTCCAGGAAAGCAGGGCTCTATCACGTGTTAATGGCTACTTAGGAAGACAAACGCCATCACTCTGAACATCCTCCCCTTCCTCTTTCTTCCCCCAGCTTTATATGATGAGCATAACAACATATGGTATGGAATATCCCTTTGGTCAGTTGGGGTCAGCTGTCCGAGCTGTGTCCCTTCCAACTTCTTCTGCACTTCCAACCTACTTGTTGGTGGGGTGGTGTGAGAAGCAGAAAAGGCCTTGACTCTGTGTAAGCACTGCTCAGCAGTAACTAAAATATCCCTTTGTTATCCACACTGTTTCCAGCACAAATCCAAAACATAGCCCCATACTAGCTACTATGAAGCAAATTAACTCTATCCTAGCCAAAACCAGCACATTCTTCACCCCTTATTCCATACTGTTTACATCAGGTCCCCCACTATCCAACACTTTCTCATTACCTGCTACCACCCTTCCCATCCTTTGATACAATACACAGATATCATTCCCTTAGTCTATGTGTCTTAGTCACCCCTCTGAAATGTCTGTAATGTCCACAAAACGTCCACTGAGTTCATTTAGTCCATGACTTCGGGCTCCATCTGTTCTGGTGGTCACTTGGGACAGGAGAGGTGGTGTGTTGCGTGGAGTTACTGGCCACCAAAGCCAGCTCAGGTCAGGTCACTGCTGCAATTGCACTGCTTTTTGTAAGGCTTGGCCTCCATTGGTTTGGGTGGTTCCTGCTATAGCCATTCCTATAACATGCAACTCAAATCGTGGGTTACAACAATTTAAATCCATTTAAGTCCATTCCAGTCTCCACCCCTGGTCCCTTTGAGCCAGGTTATAGAGTTTAACATTGCAGTGAACTCCTTCCCTTGTCCCTGCTCCAGCTTGGACTTATCCACAGGCTGCAGTCCCTTAGGGGCGTACCTGCTCCAAGTGGAGCCTTACCTATGTGCCACAGGGTATACCTGCTGCGGCATAGACTTATCCACAGCCACAGTCGCTTTGAGGTGTACCTGTTCCAGCATGGCTTTCTCCATGGGCCACAATGCCTTCAGAGATACACCTGCTCCAACATTGCCTTACCCATGGCTGCAGTCCTTCCAGGGGCATACCTGCTCTGTCATGGGCTTATCCATGGCCACATGCTTTGAGGTGCTCCAGCATGGCCTCATGCACAGCCACAGATGCTTTGAGGCATACCTTCTTCAGCATGGACTTATCCTTGGTCCACAGTCCCTTCAGAGGTATACCTGCTGCAGCACAGACATAATCACGGCCACAGATGCTTTGAGATGTACCTGCTCGGGTGTGGACTTCTTCACAGCCACAGATGCTTCGGGATTTCCCACTCCCACATGGACTTATCCACAGGTGACAGTCCCTTCTACTCAAGTTCACACTGGAGTTCCAGCCTGTCCATACTGCTCTGTGAGAGTTCAAACTAAGGTCTTCATCAGTCTTAATCTGCTACATTCTGTATAAACCAGCTACAAGAGAAAGACAATGCTAAGTGAAAGAGACATGGAGAGAAACTTTAGTCCAGGAAGAAGCCAGTGACAAATTCTGGAGTGAAAGCAAGCTCTCCTCACTCCCACCTTTAAGCCTTATTCACTGGACCACCGTGGCTGTGAACATAGCTGCTGTCAATGTATTTAGGACATAAACAGCATTTAGGGGACAACATCATGCCATGGAGTATGATACCTTTAACCTCTTCATAAGGATAGTAGCCCCTCTGCAAATGCAGCCCAGTAGCCTTTTTGCTAGGGACATGGGAAGTTTGTGGAGGCCAAAGGCATTAACACAGATTAACACAATCTGTTTGTTTTTACCAGTAATTTGTCAAATACATCTAATGCTTTCCAAATGGAAAAACACTTCTACTCAGCAGCTGAAGGAGAGATGCTTTGAGGTCTACCTTCTTCAGCGTATTTTGTAAACAGCTTTACAGTCTTTGGATAAAAAAAAAGACCTTTGTAAATGCCAAATATTTTGTTTATCTTTGCATTTCTTCATTGTATCTTCTTCAGCAAACATTGCTAGTTACAGGTAAAAGACAGTGGTAGAATTAGGTAGATGTCTTGCATGTTTGCATGAACAACATATTGTAGGCTTTTATTCATCCAGGCGGTAAGGAAACATTTAATTATCATAGGCATATGTAGGGCTGAGGAATGAATATTGCTGTTTAGTCTGATGACTCTCAGAGGAAAACATTCACAGGAGAAACAGAAAATGGTACAGATCTTCCTCTTTTTTTCTTCCTCTTTTTTTTTCTTTCTTTTCTTTTTTCTTTCCTCTTTTTTTTTAAAATGATTTATTTTGTGATACACTATCATAAAATATGATATGGCCCTTATCTAGCCATTAACTACTTGCCTCCCTCTCCATTCTCTTGAGTTGCAAATCTAATGATCATGTTACATTTGATTAGGTCCAGAAATCTCTTTTTTTCTCCTTATCCTTTTAATCACTGAAAATGCATAAAGCATATCAGGTATAATCTGTTTATCAAGATTGAGCTTCTGTTTGGCATCTTACCATTTTGTAGCAACTTGCTCCCTAAGAATATTCAGAATCTGATTTTCAATTAATTTAATGCTCAGCTGTTTTTGCAGATCCTCTATGCCTTTTTCTCAAAAACAGAAGCAATGAACCTCATTAATATGCCTGCTGGTACACATCGCCATAATGTGCTATCAAAAATGGTAGATTTAGTATGTGGTATACAAATACAGGATTAGTCATGGAAAAAAGAGACAAGTAACTCCAGCAGTAATGAACTTCAGTGCTCGTGAAAAGAAAAACAGATTTTACATTTTCTCACCAACAATAATATGTGGTTTCTACAAAAACAAAAACCCTTCCAACAGCAAGAATCTCTCATCCTCTTCTGCTCTAACTGTAAATGGAAGAGCAAAAGGGAGAAGGCATTTTGGTTTCTCCATGGATACCTTTGTCACATAACCAAACAGTCAACCAGTTGTCTTTCAGGAACAGTATTTTAAGAACTTGAAGGATGACAGCAACAACCTAGCTGTTGAAGCTGCAGCAAAGATGTGCCCTTCAGACACATTGCAGGTGTTTTTTTGAACAGCAGCAGAAAGAGAAAAAGGCACCAGCCTTTCTTCTGCCTAAAGTTATATCATAACTGTATGCATACACCTATCTGTCTGCTCCTGGATTCTTTTGGAATTTTGGAATTATAGAGAAGTTTTTGAAAAGTTATTTGAAATGTGGAAGGATGGTTAACAAAAAGAGCAAATGTCAGATGAAGAATCAGCTGGGTCAGATCTAATCAAGGTTTAAGCACAGGGAATTTCCTGTTAAGCACAAGCAGTGCTGTGCACCTGCATCATACCATTTGGTATGTGAAAAGCTTTGCCAGCACTAAACTATGTCACAGGTAGAGCTGTGTGACTAACTCATGAAGGAGTTATGTATTGAGTTACACTGGCTTTTCAGCTCAAATACATACAAGCAGAGTGTGATCTCTTACCATGTCTCTGTTCAGATGAATTTTTCCTTTGAGTCAGTTAAAAATATGTGATTATTTCAAAATTCATCTAAATTAAATGAACTGCATACTGGCGTTCAACTTCTTTATTTGTCACTGGCTGGATGAGCACCCAAGAACAGTTTTGACAAACACACTGCACTTTCAATTTACACTAACGTATTTATTGAGATGCTAAACTGTTTCCAGCCTTACACAAAGTCTATGTCTAATCAGAGTCTGACCTGGATGTCACCTAGGAAGGGTCCATACATGCCACAATAGTAAAGATTTTGAAGTCAAGTCAATATTTCCAGGAAATTACCTGCTGCAAAAACTCAGGTATCTACTCTTTAGGTAACCTCAGAAAAGTGATGGAGAAGAAACTGACGAGGAAAAAAGGGACACACAATGCTAATATAACTAGACTTGCAGAGGGAAAACTATGATTGAACTAGAAATTTAAACCAGATCTTCATTCCAAGCAGCTATATCAGGGAAGAAAATAGTCACAAAACAAGAACTACATAGGAGCAATGTGCCAGATGATATAACTATACACTAGAAGGCAAAACCCAATATTGTTAAAGGATATTGCTGAAAGCATCAAACAAGAATGTCACCGGTAAAGAAAGGGAGAACTCTCACCCCTGCTGGAGAATACGGCATACTGTAGCTTTCTAGCTTGACCTGTGGTGACAGCATACACCAAACAGTATCTTTTTAGAGATAATATATTTCTCATGAGTCAAGTGATTTAGGAGCCGAAGTCCCCATAGGAAGTCCTAATCACTTTAACACTTCACAAATTCCATGAAACAGGAAAAAAAGATAAGAATGTCAATAATGCCTTGGCTCTCCAGTTGTGTTAGACTCCTGTGTTTAGCAAAGTATGATAAACATGTTCTTCATTTCCTATTAGATGATGGATCACATAGCTCAAGGATGTTGTACTAAATATTGAATGTGGGAAGTAAAACTAAGAACAGGCTATTCATGCATGATCCATATGCTGAAACCTAGTCTCGTAAATACTTGTCCAAAACTTTTGAATAATGAACATATTTGAAAAATGAATGATTCACTTCAAGACAGTTTCCACCTAGAAAAACACAGCTAAATTCAAGAAAATGTTCACTGCAATTAACATGACTAATTCTAGTAAAGAGTAGAGTCATAGAGTCATAAAGGTTGGAAAAGACCTCGGGGATCATCAAGTCCAACTGTCACCCAACACCACCATGACTCCTAAACCACGTCCTGAAGTGCCACGTCTACACATTTTCTGAACGCCTCCAGGGATGGTGACTCCACCACCTCTCTGGGCAGCCTGTTCCAGTGCCTGACCACTCTTTCAGTAAAGACATTTTTCCTAATATCCAATCTCAACCTCCCCTGACACAACTTGAGGCCGTTTCCTCTTGTCCTATTGCTTGTTACTTGGGAGAAGAGACCAACACCCACCTCACTGCAACCTCCTTTCAGGTAGTTGTAGAGAGTGACAAGGTCTCCCCTCAGCCTTCTCCTCTCCAGACTGAGCAACCCCAGCTCCCTCAGCCGCTCCTCATAAGACTTGTTCTCCAGACCCTTCACCAGCTTTGTTGCCCTCCTCTGGACGTGCTCCAGCAACTCAATGTCCTTCTTGTACTGAGGGGCCTAAAACTGAACACAGTATTCAAGGTGCAGCCTCACCAGTGCCGAGTACAGGGGCAGGATCACTGCCCTGCTCCTGCTGGCCACGCTATTCCTGGTACAAGCCAGGATGCTGTTGGCCTTCTTGGCCACCTGGGCACACTGCTGGCTCATGTTCAGCCAGCTGTCAACCAGCACCCAAAGTAATGAAGTAGTATCTGTTTCTTCTCCATCTTGTATAGGTCAGAATGTGCTGAAAAAAATTACATTTCATTCAGAGCCTTTAATTCCTACAGAAAATTATATTTTATACTATGTTTCTCTCTTCCGGTCAAAACAGGTCTGCTTGTCACTGAAACCTCCCAACATGTGAATGTGCATCAAATTCACAGTTACTACACATGGGTTTTATATTGCTGAGTTCAAAACCTCATGCAGCTCTCAACTGTGCCACTTATGATTTTTTAGCAATATTTTGCTAATCACTTTTAGGCTAATTAATGCCATGTATTGGCCTCTCTCTGTGCGCCCTGGAGCCATTTGTTATGCTACTTTAGCACAGAGAGTGTTTTGCTACTCATTTGGTTCCCTACCTGGCACCATGACGGATGCTGGGAGAAAGTCTTGAGCCTCTGATGTTTCCCTGCAGGGTCTGAATCCCTACTGCAAACTTTAGGCTGCAGCCCAGTTTGAATTTAGAAAAACATGCTGAATCATTGGCAGGTTTGGTGCAGCTTGTTTCTGTCACACAGTAAGGGACTGTTTTTGTTGAATCTTGAAAGAAAAACTTTCCTGTTCCCAGTGGCTTGCTACAGGATACTGAGCACTCATGTCAGGACACTCAATTTTCAACACTTTAAAACTGTAAATTATATCTGAAAATATAGAATGCAATTAAAGTGAATATTGCAGAGTCTCTTGCTGCTGCTAGTCACTGTTTCTGGCAATTGTCATCATTTGTGACATAAGAAACAGCATGGGAACCCAATGTCAGAGGTTGCATATCAGCTTCCATCCTGTCAGAAGAAATTTAATATTTAAAGATGCAGTCAGAAAACTGATACTGGAATAACACCAGTGCAATGCAACAAAGAATCAGGCCCTTAATATTTAATCTAACATTCAACATTTAAATACAAAGTATCCTCTTCTCACATGATCAGAACAGATAGTCTCTAGCTATGGAATCTTATATATTTGGAATTTCAGATGTCGCCCAGATACCACTTTTCTGGTTTTTGCTAATCTGAATATCAGATTCAGCAGACATCAGTAATCACCTCAGACTAGGTTCCTGGGCTAGTCACCAGAGGTGACAGACCAAGTAATGCAATCCTCCTATCACCCTCATAAAAGCAGGGGCACAGCTGTCCAGCATAGTGCACCACATTTACCAGATGGTCTTGGCTAAGGAAGGAACAAGACCAGCAGGAGATGAACAACAGTTAATGGGTACACTGAGAGTCACTCACAGGCTGCCCATAAGTGATTGTTTGGGTCAGCCTGGCACTGAGAGTACTGTCTTTCCCCCCAAGTGTTATGCTCGCTTCTGCACACACTCACTTACACCATTCCTCCACACATCAACTGCACTTAAAAAGGCCTTTTATTTTGAAATACAACTGATACCTGGTGAAAATGACTCCCAGTGTACACTACTGTCAAGATGGATCATGTGAACCCATGGACACAACCTCAGGTCCTGGGCATAGACTCCCATTTAAGAGCTCCAGGAGCAAACATCAAGTGGAGACTGTACATGCTCCCTGTCTGCTTTATTGTAGTAACTTTCTACAATAAGTGTCATGGAGGAGCTACCTCATTAAGTATGGCCTCACCTCTGGAACACATTCCTTTCATCAGTCCACAAGAGCTTGGGTTTGGCAGCCCAGAGGGCAAAGGCCTCTCCTCTGCTTTCACTCTACCTAATATTTTGTGTGCTGTTTTTTGCTATGCATCTGGGTACAGTAATGCAACCTTGCTCCCACTCATTGATAATAGCTTCTGTAACTCCCAGTTTCCGCACATTTAACCTTAGTCACTAGTTACAGAGACAAAAACAAGACCCTAGGATAGTAAAGAATACACTCAATGTTTATTACTGTATATCTCCTCTGAATTTCAGCAAACTTTATTCTGTAATGTGAGAAACATACAGTAAAAAACACAACAACTTCAGGCTGCAATCTACATACATCTGAAATGATGACATATCACAGCATTAAGTTCTGCAGAGACTGATACTGGTTTAAATAGTACACATCAATACATGTAGGTCTCACTGCCAGTGGATGGTTAAGACTGGTTTAAATCCAACACATAGCATTAATTTTACTGGAATCCAGTGATAACGTGACTCTCTGTTATCTTCCATAATTTAAAAAAAATAAAATAAAATCTTATGAGATTAGGAATAGGGAAATGGTAAATGACCAAATTAAGTTTTAAAGCATTTTTACTTCTGATATTCAGGGACCCATCTTTGAATACTATTTTCCATTCTATAATCTGAGGCTAGCAGAGTAATGGCAAGCATGCTATGCTTCCTTGCAAGGCACTGCAGCTACAAATTGAAGCACTAAAATAGTGACCCACAGCCAACCTTAATCCTGTGAAAAGTGGCATGCTCTGAACAGGGAGGAAAAAAAGAAAATATACTGTGGCACTGAAGAAGGGGTGTCTCAATGAATGGATATGTAGAAATTGATGGGTGATTTAAGATTTGTACTTGGTGACAGGAAGTTTCATGTTGTAGACATGGGGTCTCTCCTGTAGCGGACATAAGACAGTGAAGAGAATACTAGCAACCATTTCACATGGACTTAAAGGGTAGGAAATATCTTGTAAGAAGGAAAACAAAAGGAGGAATTACATTATAAAAGTAGAGGAAGAAGAGAGAGCAGATGAGACACAGGAAAAGACAGAAGGCTATGCAAATCACCCTGAGGCCCGAGGTTTGGCCCAGAAGCACAAATGAGTAACTCTCAAACTGAAGATGTTCTTCAAGCATGGAAAAGCAGAAATCTCTCTGGCAATCTTCTGTAGGCAAGAGCATTACTGTAACAGAGAAGTCAAGGCTGTTAGCAGTTTTCTGTATGTGAAATCAAATCTTTTTTTCTGAATTTTCTCTGGATAAGCATTTAGAATCATAGAAATTGTCTTTTGTGGGAGACCCTCACCTTTTGCAAGACTTGATGCATTATTTCTTTATGCATTTCTAGCTTGTTTTAGAACAGTTGCAGATTTGGGGCCTCATTTCTTGCACTTGGGACTTTCCTGCTCAGCCCATAGTTCATAATACTAACGTTTTTGGTTTTTTTTTTTCCCCTAATTATATTGCCTAAAGTTTTCTTTTCCTTTAGGTCATATATTTATTGTTTCCTGTCCAAAATGAGTTATAATTCATCACAGCTACTGGCATTTTTGTTCAGCAGTTGGCTTGGGCTTTTTTTTTTTTCTGTTGGACAAGCTGCAGGAACAGTTGTCTTTGAATCATATTTATTAAAATTGTATAATAGAAGTAATTTGCATTCCCTTTATGTCTACCATTGGCCTGATACAGCAATGGACCCTCTAGGAACTGGTGAATTCTCTAAACTCTCCCTGAGGTAATGTGGATTTGCAGAGACCCTGTGCCTCACACAAAAGAAGTCAAGGATTTGGCAAAACCAATAATTTTCTCTCAACCAAAAAGCAGTAAGAAAACATAGATAGAACTATAGAAAACCTGCTTAATTCATTCAAACTAATGCAAAGGGGAATGCTGTAGGCTGTCATTTATAATTTGGTTTCTTCTCCAGAATATGCAAAAATGTCAACCAAACAGAAGTAGATGTGCCATAGAGATGCTGACAGTATTTGCTGCTTATCGTGGTATAGGTTAACAGAGCTAAAATGCCTAACAAAAAAAAAAATCTCCAATGCCACGTTTCTAGCAAAGTAATCCAATTAGATTGCTTAGACCTAATCAGGATAGGCTCCAAACATTGCAAATGGAGGACAAGGTTCAGAATATACTTGCATTCAGTTTAGGACAATGTACCCTGTTGAAGACATAATATACCTTCATTGCTCCCTTACCACGTATACTGGCAGATTTCTTGCAGTACCTGAAGCACAGTGTTGGCCCAAAGAAGTTGCTCTCCTCACAGCTCTATTATGTTTAAAGGAGAGGTTGCTAGTTTAAATTTAAATATTTGGTCAAATGTTGATGCTAATTGAGTTTTAAATTGCCAGAACACATGTGCTAAGATGGTTGAGAGATTTCAGAGGTGCTGTACCTTCCACCTGAGCCATTCCAGCAGAGGTGCTTTGCATAAGCTCACGTGAGAAGAGAATCTGGCCATCAGTCTCACATTGAAGAGCTGGGGGTCAGCAGCACCACGTACAAAATGTACACTACTGGTGCCCCATTCCTGCCCAATAGTCTCTGACTGCAGTCTCAGTGCCTGCAATGTCAGCAGATACATTCTGTATGTCTTAAAAAAAAAAAAAAAAAAAAAAGCCATGTGCTAAATCTGTTACTTTCTCTTTCTTTCCTCTTTATATCATCTCCTTATTTCTTTCCTTTCATAAATCCATTATTTTTCCCTCTGATCTTGAAACACTGTGCATTCAAATGTGTTCTAGCCATTTACTGATTATTCTGGACAACAAGAAAAAAATGAATGAAAGCTTAACAACTGGAATCTACTGACCTGGCCAAGGTGCAAGAGAATTAAAGACCTAGAAAACAGACAATACAGTCAATTCTTCTGTCCTTCTTTGAAACCTTAAAATGGAATTTGGTCATCCGTAACAAAAACAGAAAGGTCACATTTTCCATAAAGATATTTTTGTAAAGGGCAATTTAATTAGATCTCTTTGAATCTTCTTTCAATGATCTGTCTTTGAACCCTGCTCCTTAATAAAACTGGAAAAGCAAAAGGGTTAAGAGATACGTATGCAAACAAATTTTTCATTTCTTAATGCCCTTTCCCAAAACATACTTATTCTGGACAAGCTGTTACAGGAGTAAAACTTTCCTACAATTATTAATCAGAACATCACCTGGGTTTCAGAGGAAAGGTAATATGGCAGCATTTATGGTAGCAAGAGCTAAAGCATTGAAACTGTAGTAGAGAAAAAGTTTATGATTTGTGCAGTAGGAAAACTTTGTTATGAATATAAAAATCCCTGAATAGGATAAAATAGCATTATTGAAGGAATTAATACTAATACTTATAAAGTATAGTGTATTGAAAATGCACAGCTGTTGTTGGAAATTCATGGTATGTTGAAAGTTAATGATCGAAAGCTCAATAATTTATATATTAATAAGGAATAATTAATATTAATTGACAATTGAAATATATAAGATAAAATATAAATATGTGATAAATTTATTAAATCAAATAATTACATAATTAAATAATAGATAAGAAATTAAATAATTATAAATTAATCAATTCATTAATAAGTGGTTTAAAACAACAAGGACCAAAGTAATGAAATTCAGTAAGTTTTGACTTTAACAAGCATTAAAAACTGCATTGGACTTTCATTCTCATTTCTTTAGAGACACAGTGAAATTTGAGGTGCAACTGATGGATTCTTTAAACTTCTTTATGTTAGGAGGGGCCTCTAAAGCAAGTTGCAGTGTGGTGTCAAGATTAATTTTGTGGGCGGACACATGACACTATGACTTTCTGTGGTTTACAGTAAGCTAACAACACCAGAGTTATCAAGATTACTGCAGGGACCTAACAGCTATTTGTCCAAGCCCTTTTGTGACATCTAAAACAGCTTAATAAGCTGGATTTTTAAAAAGGAAATGAGAGTTGTTGCAAGAGAGAAAAAATAATCCATTAGCATCTTGGTTCAATTTCTGCCTCAAATTTGACATTTAATTGCCTAACTCCAAAGGGAAAAATTAATTCTAAAGAATAATGTGCATTACATCATTCAGATTTACACATGTGTTTACTTTAAGAATATTCATTCAAGATGAGCTATTTCTTTCTTCCTTCTGTTCTTCAGGGACATGCATTCCCCAAATAATACTGAATTTACCTATTGATAGAAAACTGGCAGAAGCCTCTTATGTTGCTGCTGTGAATGTCCTTTTATCCCCAGAATGAAGACAAAAAGGGAGGCAAGTTGCATCACATTTGCCACAGAGTGAGAACAGAGCAGAAAATTTGACAAGCTACCTCAGTTTAGCAGCTCTGTGATAACTACCTACATACATGCTTTCCCTGTTGCAAATCTGAGGTGATGTGAGGTTGCTCACCTGGAGCTGACTAAATATCTTATTACTATTTTAAATAATCTTTGACCTTTCACACTAATGCTCCTGCTCCTCTCAAAAAAGGATAACATGTCATTAAAAGAAATCATGTGCTGTGGTTATAATACAGTGCATACAAGGAACTGTTTTAATTTATTTTAGTGAGGTGGCTGGGGACACAACTTTTTGGCAATTATAAAAAGCAAAACAGAAAATGTTTGTGTTATTTAAAGAGCAAAATGTTGAAGTACCAGTTTCAGATAAAATCAGTATGTCATAAGCTTCCATCCTGTCATTTGTCTGGTTGGTGTTTTAAAATACATACTTTAAGTTCAGAGAGGTCATCTGAAGAACTAAAGGATATACTGTCATTGCATCAGACTAAAAGGACTTAAGAAAAAAAAGCCTACCTAAACATTCCTGCACTCTAAACCCCTGATCTAATCCAACACAGCATTGTATTAGATCCAGAATCCTCTTTGTTTGAGGGAAATACCATACATGTAGATTCATATTATTAAATTAATTAGGTCCTTCAGAACCAAAAGTTACTTGCTATGTCATGAAGTTGGTTTTATTTTCTATTGCTGATACAGTATTCAGTTATTTCACTAAGATAAATCAGCAAGTTTTAACACTGAAATGATGACTGGACAAATGAATGGTCTCCAATATGCAGCTTTGGCTAAAAAAAACAAAAAACCAAAAAAAACCCAAAAAAGCCCCAAAAAACAAACCAAACCAAATGAAACAAAACAAAAAAAAACTCCAAAACAACTTTCACATTTAGACTGCTAACTGTTGAAAAGAAACCTGCCCACTTCAGCAAGTGTAGTGACTCAAAACAATAGTGACACTGAACTGGAATGGAGCACAACTATATTACAGCAATTTTCTCAAGTCCTAGTGGCAAAAATAAAAAAAAAAATCTGTCCTATGAGAAACACCAAGAACTAGGAGAAAGTAGTCTTGGGCCACAAGCCAGTAGTGATGGCAGAAGACACTTTCTCTATTACTTAGTGTACAAAAATGTTAGTCTGAGATTTAAGCTACATTTTAGAAGCTTCACTTTTCTCCCTTTCCAGCTCAGAAAAAGTAAGTATGACCATCAGATAAGATATACCATATCCTGGAAAATAACCAGAAATAAGGGGGTGTTTGATGAAAACATAATTTTGCATAAATAATTAATATTTACTTGCTAAAATAATAATTTTAAACTTTCATAAAATAAACCATAAGGTTTTGGTTTTTAGAAAAGAATCAGAAGGATACCATGAAAGGAAGTTCTTTAGTTTCAATACTCATATTTTCAATTATTGCAAACAGTTTAGAAAAAATCCTTTATAATTACTCTATAGCTATTAGAGAAATGGGATGCCTTCATAATAACTGAAACTCTTTTTTATTTACTTGTAACATTCATAAACAGCTCTTTGATTTTTTAAGTCTGCTGTTCACCATTACTCAATTGCAGAAAGTAGTCACAGCCTGCTTAATTCACAGGATATTGACTAATCATGAATATCTCATCTCCACATTGTTTTCGCAGCTAATCACAACAAGATGTCAATATGATGTTTAAATCAAGACAGCAAATAAGTCCAGTCAATCCTAGCCAAGAAGAAAGCTATTTTAAAATATTTGGTGATCTGAAAAGCAAGCTTCATGTTTTTGCAATTTTTTTAGATGATTGAGGCAATTTGTTCTCCTCAAAGTTACCAGAAAAATATTTTCATGCTGATAGCCAAAATTACCAACCATTTTATAATGAACATACAGAAGACAGAGGGGTCTAACAGAGGTTGTAGACGTGCACCTAATTCTAGTATTTCATAATTTATGAGTGGTTTGAAAGCAAAACATTTAAAATTTGCTTTTTAGTATAATGCTTGTATGTTTAAATTTGGTAGGTATATAAAAAGTTACTAAAGTTTCCTGCATCGCCAAAAGCTAGTTTTTCCTTAGTAACAATGTCAATATAGTCTAAGCTTGTAAACACACCAAATAATCTCTGAAGGGAATGCAGACAGATTTCCCATTACAGATCACAAGTGTCCCAATGCGTTTCAAAAAGCCAAAGTAAACAAATGGATGCAATGAAAAAATAGATTTATTCTAACCACTTATTTGCAGATCTTAGCTTAATAAGTATGTTTGATGATGGATACAGAAAGGTAGGATTGTCATACTGTCATACACAACAGAACAAAACACAGTATTCAAGTCAGTCCATATGTATTTCCTGCCTTGTACTAATTGGTTTTTTGCACTGCTAAGTGCAGAATTCCATTTAGCAGTACAAGGAAAATATTCTCATGTCCTACATTTCATCAAAATCTCATTTTCTCTCCTCCGCTCCCCGCCCCATTTCTATCTAGCCATCTCACTCCACGTGGCAACTGATTTCAAATAGTCTACAGAAGAAAGTAATCTGGTTCCATACTAAATTATGGCACTTACTCAGTTGTTTTCTCTCTGGACTAAATTAGGGAGCACATGTTATTAGTGCTCAGAAAAGCCCTCTGTCATCCCCTCTTGACCTCCTATTCTCTTACACTATATCCATGATTGTACTACTTTGTCCTCCTCCAGGGTAAATGGTACTATGATAAAACCAATCTCATCATCTTTCTCTGATGAAGAAAAATCATGACATATATCATTCATGGATGAGAAACTCTCTCAGTGGACTGACCTGCCTCCACCTGCTTGAAGTTAGAGAGCAGTCAATGTCATGTCCTACGTGTTCAAAATGATCCCACTTCCACCTCAATGTCTATGTCAAAATGAGTAGTCCAAATATTTAGCCTTCAGTTATCTTCAGAGACATCTCCCCCATTTGAGAGACAGGATATGTGCAGATGTGGGCTTGTGTACACATATATGCACACACACACACGCAAGTGCAAGAACAAGTGCATATGCACACTCACCAGGTACAGGGCTGTGCTGTTCCACAGCCAAACACTATCCTGTATTTTACAGTCAATGGTTATTCCCAGGAATTCTTTAAAAAAAGGTTGCTATACAGAAGTCCTATAAAAATGTATTTAGCCTCTGAATGGAGGTAGGGATTTCCAGTGAGTCCAGAAGACAGGAGAACTATTACATACAGTTGAAACTGCTCTACACAAAGAGCCAGCTATGTACAGGCTCACTGCTAAATATTCTCTTATAAAAACTACTTTCTAAACAAAAATTTGTACAGTTTCAAACCATGCCATTGTAGACAAAAGTCATGTTGTCCTTAAAAAGAGCTAGTAAGTAATCTTTTTTCACAGCACTTTTTTCCCCAGCAGTTTGTGAAAATAAAATATGAGTGATTCAAGCCCTAACACTTAAAGGCACCAATGGCTTAATTATTTAACAGTTCCTGGACTGCTGATATTTCCAGCCTGTGGACTTAGTTACAGGCTCAGACCTAGGGAATTGTGTTACTGAAAACAGATTATTAAATAATGAAATACAGGCTTTGAAAAGCCTCTGAGATGTTTACCTTTAGGAATAAGACCAGCATTAAGAGATTTCTAATAAAATATTGAATGAATTAAGGGACTTCCTTTTTCTGTATGCAGAGGTTACATTTAAATCCCCTCACCGCATAGCAGCCTTAGGCAACACAACCTGACTTGACATTCTGTTGCCTTGCAAAGGATGAAGAAGTCAGGTTTTTCTACATGAAAGGCAGGCAGGATTCTTCCTTCTACTCTTGACTTGTTCTCTAGGCTCCCCAGTTGAGTAGGGCTGTAGTGATTGAACTAAAAACCCTAGAAAGAACTTGCCTGACTTTCATTGAATTTTAAGTGTGTGTTTATTTTCTGGCATTGTAGCTATAGCAAAGCTAACTTTTGTTTGTGAAGCTCATAACTGAAGCAGCCTTAAGACATGTCAAGCCACACAAGTCTTTGTAAGAGCAAGTCCTGGCCATCAGTGAGCACAAAAGGAGACTAAAGGCCTACAGGGTCATTTGCTAAGTCAGACAACATTGGTGATAGTCAAGAAAAACAGGTTGCTACTCTGGGTCTGTAAAAGCTCTCTTGAGAAATAAAGAAAAAAAATAACAGGAATTTTGCAAATATGTTCCTATAATTTTCTCCTTTCCAAATGTTAATCTTCAAAAATCTTTTCAATAGTAATAAATACTACAACCTAGGCTTTGTAAAACTTTGCCTGAGACCTGACTCTGCAATCCATTAGTAGCACTGCAAAGGTCACTGATTCTTTCATCAAAGCCACATCAAATATCAGAGTGGTAGGTATACATCTTTTAACATCTTAGCTTCAACTAACCATCCGATTCTCTCCCTGAACCACCCTCTTGTCAAATACTGGCAGCCAGCTCCTGTCACTGCACCTTTTCCTGACACACAAAGAAAGTATTTGGCTGGTATAGCCGTGTGATAAGGCATAAAAGGGTGCGTGTACAATCCCAGGTGCAAGCTGTCAAACACCAACTCTGCTTTCCCTGCCTCCTCCAAGCTCCAGAAGAGTGAGCTAAGTTTGGCTGGGAAACTGAGTAACTGTCTTAGCGATAATGACTGTGACAGCAATAGGTGACACCGCTGCAATCTTCTGTGTTACTAACACAAAATATGACTTTGTCTGGTGATAATGCCAACTATTGTTGTATTTGCAAAAACAGTAAATGCAAAAAGATTTAGGTATCTGCAGATAAATCTGCTTTCCCTTCTCTTCACAAGTCTCCTGCTTGAGAGAATTTGATCTCACTGGGAAGGACTGCAAAGGGGTATGTGACCTCTTGTCATGGTTTTAGCTGGGATAGTTAATTTCCTTCACTGTAGCTAGTATAGTGCTGTGTTTTAGACTTAGTATGAAAATAATGTTGATAACACACTAATGTTTTAGTTGTTGCTAGGTAGTGCTTACACTAGTCAAGGACTTTTCCAGCTTCCCATGCTCTACCAGGTACACAAGAAGCCAGGAGGGGAGGGGGTACAACCAGGAGAGCTGATCCAAATTGGCCAAAGGGTATTCCATATCATGTGACGTCATGCCCAGTATATTAACTAGGGGGAGTTGGCTGGGGGAAGCAGCAATCGTGGCTCGGGGACTGGCAGCGTCGGTCGGAGGGTGCTGAGCTGTTGCAGCACTTGTTGTTTAGTTTTGGTGGGTTTTTTTTCCTTCTTCCAAGGTTTCATCTCTCTCTCGCTCATTATTTTCCTTTTCATTATATTATTATTATTATTGCTGTTTTATTCTAATTATTAAACTGTTCTTATCTCAACCCACGAGTTTTCTTACTTTGGCCCTTCCAATTCTCTCCCCCATCCCACAGGGGTGAGGGGAGTGAGCGAGCGGCTGTGTGGTGCTTAGTTGCTGACCGGGGTTAAACCACAACATCTCTCCAGAAGGACTTGACTGTGGAGGTTATGCGAACTGTTGGGTCTCTGTGTCCCAGTGACCTCTTTTCATATTCTCCCATACTGTCAGATCCTACACCTCAGCACAGGCTCATCACTCACTCCTTGCTTGGGACCTGCTTACCTCAGACAAAATATTCTGGCATTTTACTGGGCAAAAGGTGGAGAGCTGATGTTTGAGTCTGAAGGAAGGAGGGGTACAGCCTTCCTGCTGCCTATTCTTCTCCAAGGCTGGTGTGGAAAGCCCTGTCCTGCTTCCAGGTGAGGGTAAGAAAGACAGAGAAGCAGGAAACAGCAGAATTAAACTGGCCACCCCAGGGTATGTCATTTAGACTGTGCCCACTCTTGTAATTTGTGCTGAAAGAAATAATACAAAAACACAATCATGGACATTCTGGTGCAGAAATGTTCCCAAGTTCTTTGTGCTATTATCTGTTTGACATATTGGTTTATAAGCTGGTATTTAGAGAGCCAAGAAAGTTTATTGACCCCAAACTCACAAATTTTAGCAGAATAATTATTTTCCTGAAAACTCTTGGTGGAGTGTATAAATTGCTCATGATAATTTACCCTTCTAAGTCAACCCAGAGAGCAGCATAATAAAGGCACGACTGTCCAAAGCCAAAAAATGGATCCAAAAAGCTGCTTAACGTAATTGCATTGACAGTCTCATGTCAGTTGGCTTGCAAAGAAATAAACTCCATGCTCTCAAGCCTGACAGTAACATACTACCCAAATGAAGAAAAAAGAGGAAGAAGTAAACTTCTCTTTTACTAAAAATGAAATAACTAAAACCTTCTTCAAAACAGAATATAAAAGACTCAAATCTAGAATGAAGTGACTTAAGTTGATCCCAAAAAGGGAACAACTTTGCCAATTTTATTCAGACCTAGGAGCTCATCCCATCAAGATGTCAAAAAATACAGTATACTAGTTGAGAACAGCAAAGTTAACAAAACTAAGCCATTACTGAATACCAATTATATTATTTGTGAAAATATCTTTTCCCAGAATTCTTTTACAGATTATTTTCAAGTGTAATCACAAGTAGTTGCAAATTATTTTCCAAAAATAAAATGATTGCACAATATAATTCTACCACCTCTTCCTACTCTATGTGCAATTGTACTTACTTCCAAGCACTGGTTGAAGTCTTATTTAAAAACAAAAACAAAAACAAAAAACCAACACACCATAACTTTCTGTTCCATGAAGCTGAAATGGCTGATTTACAGACAAAAGAAAGAACATACTCTCCTACAGACAGATGCATTACAGTGCTTAAGCTGGAAGAACCAACCCAAAAGATAAGAAAAAAATCTTTGAATTCTGCTGGGAAAAGAATTCACCTAAATCTTTAGCCTTTGGTTTCATCAGACACCATATGTGACAGCCTTAAAAACACAAAAACATAAGAAACACCTTACTGAGGTTCATCTAGCCAAGTATTCTGTCTCGTCTTCAAGAGCTGTACTGGGATTGATACAGAATCCTCCTGCCTAATCCCTTCAGTACCTATTTATGGACCTCTAATCCATGGTTTCATCTAATTTTTTGATTTGTTGACATTGTCTGCTTCCACCATCTCCTGTGGCAGCACATACCTGAGGTTAACAATGCAGTGTGCAAAGTAATGAAACTAGTAGAGGATTGATTTAAAACCAAAGAAATTATGTAGCCCCTGGTTCTATTAATACAGGGTTTGGTGAAATAATGGACTGCTTTTGTTCTACCTTCTTCATAGCTTTGTAAAAGTCAGTTCCGTCTCTCTCAGTCTTCTCCTCCCCATACTTGAGAGTCCCAGTCATTTCAGTCTCTCCTTGTTAAGCTGCAGCCCCACCCTCTTAACCATTTTAGTCTTCTTTCTCTGTACCTCCTTTAACTCCAGTCTGTCCTTTTAGAGATGGGGAAACAATTACCACATACAGTATTTAAGATGTGGGCAAAGCCAAATTTTTATATAGCAGCAAAGCAATGTTCTCTGTCTTTTTCTTGTTACTATTCCTGATGGTGCCCAACATTTTGCTATTTGGAGGGGCTGCCTTATAACTACGTAACTCACACCTTGTCTTTTATTTCCTAGATATTTTAATTGCATTAGCAAAGACCCTATTATACTGCAGAACTGGTTGTTGTTATTCAAGGGCATAGACAGGCGTGACCCATGCAGTTTTGATTTAAGGCCTGATGCAGACGTTTCCACAGTAGGGATCCAGGCACAGGATTTTGACCTGGTCCAACTCTTCTGCACAGACAAAAATATAAGACTTTTGAATAATTTCTGGCACGGACCATGAAGAGTTTAAACACAGTTTAAAACAGTTTTACACACTAAATCAGGGCTTAGTACTTCTCTCCCTTGTGATGACTCCATCTGTCATGGCCCAGACATTCTTTGAGTCTCTCTACAGGCTGTTACTCCCCTTGTTCCTAATGAGGTCAAACAGAATTTGACACTGACTGAAAAGTAACTCAAAATGGCTTCCCCAGAAGAAAGTATTTGTTCTTTCCTTCAGAGGTGTATAGCATATAGAGAAAAAGCTGAAACAAAGAGCTCCATGCATGTTTTTCCTTAACTATACCTCAGCCTTGCCTAGCATGGAGTGGGTAATTCCCCTCATCCTAGCTAATCTTCATCTGTGATAGGGAATCATATCAAAAGACCTGAATTCTTCACTATGATTAAAAGACAGATAAGTAGGAAAAGCTGAAGGGAATCACTGCATAAGAGGATACCTCTGTCTCATACTAACACAAAAGAAAGCCAAAAAGACAGTAAAAAAAAAAAATCAGACCCATTAGGGTCTAGACATACATCCAAAACTTTAAAATCCAAGGCTTGTCAGACTAGTCAACTTTCATCTTTATGGACATCTTGGTCACATCTTTTTCTGAATCCCTAATCTTCTTTTGTTTTCCCTGTAAGAAGTCATTCCCAATACTTGTTCCTGTACAGTTGCTACTCCCATGACATACTCCCTGTCAGAGTTTGTCTCTGTACTCACCACCTCAGCTAGGATGTAGATTGTTTGGCACGGGATGTGTGACTTACAAAAGGGTCATTAATTCTTGATACATCTGCAAAGCTCTTGATCTTAGTCTTAGTCTTTTAAGCAAACTTTTAAAAAAGGAAAGGGAAAGGCAGGTTGCAATACTAATTTATCTTTTTGTCTGCCAGCTACAAAGGAAATTAGCAAAACTCTGTCCCACCTCTGCATGCCTGTACAAGTGAGGGAGAGTGTAGAGAAACTCCTCCTAATTCTGTTTCCAAGGGCCACAGAAGTTGCAATTATTATGGCTGGAGAGTGTCAAGGCTGTTTAAGGTCCAGTGCAATTTCTTATTCAACAGCTTCCAGAAAAGACATTGTCCTTTCTTGACCTTAGACAACATTAAGACACATACATACTATTTCTCTGGAAAAGCAGTGACATGATACCTCTTTCAGATTATTTGTGCAAATACTTTTTTACAGATACATCCTTACAGTGCAGCAAAGAATGTAAGCCAGTGTCCAAAGAAAAGAAGATGGACGTAGGTTGATTTCCTTTGCATCTTATACAGACAGTTCTTGAAGTAAGGATTTTGCTGAAGCTCTGTTTAAATCAAACTAAAATACAACTGTTAACCCTTCATAGCTGTAAATGCACATAAAAAATAACTCTTCTCACAGGCCAAATCCAATATAACTCTAATTGTTCATGTTTTCTGAGGATCTAGTCCAATAGCTTCCAGAAGATCACAGGAAACATCTCAAGTATGAACACACATCATTTACTGTCACCAGAGCTGCATACTTCCATCTAACACAGATAGATGCAGAAGATAATGTGCCACCAAAGAGCAATTAAAAAATTACTTTCACTTTCCCAGTACCTCAGATCACCAGTGATGGGGAGGGAATCCATGATGCATTTATCAGAGAGAAATTCACACAGTCAAAGTATCACAGGAACCTTACCAAACAGATATACAGAAAAGCCTCAGGATCTTTCCATTCATATGCTATACCTGGAAAAAGAAAAGCTTTGATTTAGAAAATAATACATGTTTTTCTGAAGTCCTAGTTTGTTGTTACTAAAATATTTTTTTATTTATAAGGTCATTTCAATTGCTTACACACAATTTTTCTTCCTGGTCAGCTTTTTGCACCTAAAGGCATGATTTCCCTTTTTCCTTTATATGAAATTATGATGTCATAAACACCAGCATGCCTTCCTGAATTAATTTAAAATACAAGAGGCACCATTCCGTACTTCACAGCATTTATCTTCAAGAACTGCATAAGCAGGACGTGACCTGCAAGTATAATAAACAGATGGTTTTATTTTTATTTTCTTTAATAATCTGGGCAGACAGTGTTCGTATGTCAGAATCACAGTTATGCACAATGAACCTTTGAACAATGGTCCAGTGCATCCAGATATGTCTGATAGTTGGGCCAAGACATTCTAGTGCTCTTCAATATTTATTTCAGGCTATGATTGTCTTGTTGGTGGAGATATTTGTCAAATATTTTCAAAGCTGAGTCTTTATTAATATGGATTAAATTGTCTAGCATGAACAGATGGTAACAGGAGAGATGAGAAAAACAGCTCTTTTGATTCACAGGGAAGACTCTCTTTCCTATTCCAGGGACTGTGGAGTGTGGCTCCATCTAGATTTCTAAGAAGCATGGAGCTCTAAGGAGCTTGGAAACATGCTATTTAATGCATGTGGCTTTAATTCTCACCCTTTGCAGAATCAGAGGTTGGAAGGGACCTCTGGAGGTCATCTGCTCCAACACCCCTGCCCAAGCTGGGCCATCTAAAGCCAGCTGCCCAGTGCCATGTCCAAATGGCTTTTGAGTATCTCCAAGCAAGATGGGAGACTGTACAACCTTGCTGGGCAATAAATGCCAGTACTTGGTCGCCCTCACAGTAAAAAAGTGTTTTCTGCTGTTCAGACAGCATCTCCTGTGTTTCAGTTTGTACCCACAGTCTCTTGTCGTGGCATTGAGCGCCACTGAAAAGAGCCTGGCTCCATCTTCTTTGCACCTTCCTTTCAGGTATTTATGTACATTGATAAGATCCCCCTTGAACCTTCTCTACTCTGGGCTGAACAGTCCCAGCACTCTCAGCCTTTCCTCATATGGGAGTCCCTCAACCATCTTAGTGGCCCTTCACTGGACTCTCTCCAGTAGTTCCATCTCTCTCTTGTACTAGAGAACTGCACACAGCACTCCAGGTGTGGTCTCACCAGTGCTGACTAGAGGGGAAGCATCACCACACCCCTCCTAATGTAGCCCACCAAGTAAATACACAACACACCCCAAATATATCATTATGAAGAAATATAGGACCCAACTTTCACAACAAAATTAACAGTGTTTTTCTCTTTGTAATAAAAGTCTAAGCTTCAGTTTTGCTGACAACCTAAGTAGCCTATGTTTGACAACAGCTGATGCCAGATGCAGAGCCAGAGCATGACAGTGGTAATGGACAGGTGGATACTAAGGACAACCCACACAAAATCTAGTCAGGGACCAAGCAGTTACACAAATGGATGGGACACTTTCTACTGCAACATCAGGGAAGAATTGTCCCCTCCAGCATCCCTAAAGACAAAAAGATGGTAGCACGATGGGAAAGAATAAGAGTATCTAAGGAAGTTAATATTCTATATTCCCTGAAGTGGGGTAGCTTTGGGCAGCTTTCTACTATGCAGAGAAATAAAGTTCTTTCCTGCTTAAGGTGAAATTTCCCCCTAAGCTACCCAGGGGCTGATATAGCACTGCACTGGCCTGAATCCAGACTATAAATAATTTGCCTTAGTCTACACGTAAAACTTCATTAACTATGACCTTTCAAAATAAATTAAACTTGACTCACCTTGAAATATCCACTTTCTGTCATCCTAATCATTTTCATAACATTATCGTCTTAAAAATCATGAAAAGATATTATGTTATTTAGAAAGCAGATATGAAACAAAGAGCTTTCATCTTTTAAATACATGAGAGATTTTTCTCCTTTCTGACTGATTTTTAAAGTGTCCTTATTTTCAAATATTACAGGCCTTTCATTTTGTTCATTGTCTAGTAATCATCTTTGGAAGTAGCAAATAAAAACTTTACGTTTCTTAGTAGACATCTCTTCCATAAACAAACCTTGCTTCCTGCTATTTCTTGTGTTTGATTAGCTAGAAATAATTGCTCTCAGACTTTCATGGTCCATTATGGTTTTCTGCTCCCAAGACCTCCCTTTGGCCTGACTTACAAAGGGCAAGAAATTGGCTCTTACACTTGCTAACATGTGGCTGGTGAAATCTGTAGGGATGTTGTGTAGTGGTGAAGAGCACATTAATCAAAGATAATAGCAGAATATAACTGTCCCTCATTACAGGGACAACTGAACAATTCACCCTGATTTTCAGCAGTCTGGGTTCTCCTGCTTTTATCAAACACAATAAACAGACTTCATTATGAATATAAATACAAAGGGCCAGATTCCACAACACAACTTTAACTCAGGAGAGACTGTGTTCAAATCAATGCAGCCAAGATGGTATTTTGGCATGAAAACTAACTAGCAAATAATCTGTAGGTAATGAACAAGAATTTTGACAACACAGCCACATTTTGTTCTCTAGAAGCTGGCCTAATTTTTCAAGTAATGCAAGCAGGATTTGATACCAGATACAAATACATTGCCAAATTACAATCACTGTTTTTGGAATTGTTCTAGAAATGTATCTATTCACAATTCTACAGAAAGAGCTTTACATGAACACCTCTCTTTTCTCTTTCAACCCTCTTTTCTGTTTCCTGCAAGCATGAAGAAATCTTAATTTACCTAGCTTTAGAGACTTCAGTTAATATCACAGCTAAAACTTTTAAAAGCCACAAAGAAGTTTCCACAATTCATTTGAGACTAAACTACAACACTGATTTTAGTCTTTGAATCAGTTAGTCTCGTAGGCTTTTCTCAGTTTCCCTTTAATCCAAGTGTCCTGATCTCAGAAGGGATCACTTCTGTTGTTCCAGTTAAACTATTTAGCATTGAACAAAGTCCAAGCAATGCAAAATACCACAGGCACATTAATTACCAGAGAATAAAACTTTAAATGATTACATGAACTCACTGAAGTACTCCTACAACTGAATAAACCTTTGCAACTTCTGTTGGAGGAGCCCAGCTGTCCCTGATTTTTTTAACCTCTGCAGAATTTGAGTCCTAGAAGGAAAAGAGATGGGGAGAGGGAGAAGGGGCAAGTTGTTTGTTTGCTATACCCATGCTATCAAAAATTACACAATCTGTACTCTTCTTTCTTCAACTCCCCCCTCCCCCCAGAAGAAAAACATTCATCTGGGAAGACAGTTCCCATAGAAATCAAGCTCTGTTTGCATTACCATTTCTCCCTGAATATTCTGTCAGGAGAAATGGCAGTGCGGGATCAACTAGGAGCTATCACAGAAATTCACCAAACCAGATCAGCTCTGCCTCTTTTACCTATCTTTGTTCAGCATATTGTTCCCCTTTTGGTGGTCCCGTGACATAAGGGATATACAAAACATCATTTGTGTAATGTCCGCAGCCTAGATCACTAGCAGTGTTTAGCTTCCTTGCTCCATTGTTTCTCTGACTGAAAACATGGTCCTTTTATTAGCACAAAGACGGATTTACATGATAGTCAATTGACAGAGGGTACAATCACGGCACTTCATAAACCAGTAGAAATATTCAAAATGCCTCTCAAACTGCAAAAAAAAAAAAAAAAAAAAAAAAAGAATAAAACCTACTTATTTTCTAACCATTTAGCATCACTGTTTGATGATATTTTTACTACATGCAGATTTTAAATGCAACTACATTTGCAATTTGTTACTCTGTATTAGTAGTATTATAAACCTGTATGAACTTTATTCCCAGACTGATGGACTTTAATCCTTTAATCCTGCCAAGAAAAACCTTTCACATTCATTGCAGTAAACAAGAGCTCTACAAATGTAGAAGGAAGTCATTTACCAGATGTTACTATTTGTCTTACAAGTCTGTCTTTGACTTTTGCTTATTTTCTCTTGACCTTGTAGGCTTCTCCCATACACACTTGGCACAGAAAAACAAATGTGAAACCTTTGAAAGCCAGTTGTTATCCAGATAAAAAGTTCCTTGAGACCTATACATATACCTTTTTGGTGTGTCAAAAGAACTACTCACATCATTTGACCACCACAAAAGGATCACTGTATCATGTTCCTGACTTTTCCAAAACTATACCTTCACACTTAACTTGCAGCTTTTGTAAGGTTCTTCAAGGTACTGAACAAATAAACCAAATAAAATCCCAGCTAAGAAATGCAGTTAAATTACCTCATTCAAAATCACAGAAAAGGAAGATTCGGTGATCTGTATTTACTTATGACAATATATCCTTGCTATTATTAATGAAAAAGTCTTGAATAACAATATCAGTAATTCAACAACGGAAATTAATGTAGGTAGTTCTAATTCTACTAATCCCAACTGTAGCTAGTACTAATGTAGTAGTAGGTTTCAGACTCTTAAAACAACATTTTCCCTTTCCCTCCTAAATAAACAGGAGTCTGCTGGTGGTCCATAAAGCTACACAGCATTTGAAAATGCACGTGGTCACTTACTGGTACATTTGTTCACATACATACCAGCATTCAGCACAAATTCCTGCTGCGTTAGCTGAACCAAAGGGTCATGTGTGGATCACTTGCTAGATGTGTTTCACTGAACTAAAGACCTTCCTCTCACTCATCACAAATGGAACTAACGCATACCACCACTGAAGTTATTGAGCTTCCAGAATCATTGAGAAGTTTCCAAAAAATTAAACACTAGAGCCCAGAGTTAGTCTGAAAGCAGCTGTCATAAGTAGAGGAAGAAAATACAGAACAAGCAAGCTGTGAAAAGCACTTTCTTCTACACCATCATTTCAGATTTGCCTGGGCTCTGCTTTCACCAGCTGCATTTTAGCAGCTCCAGAAGAACATGAGGGACATGCTGCTGTTTAAGCTGTGTGTGCAGAAGATGGGATTTAGCCATGTACTTTTAGCACTTTTTCTTCTGGTATCACACCAAATGCCTATTAAAAATGTTTAATAGCATGGGAAGAGAGAGCTGAAACAGAAAGCAGGAAACACCTGGAGCCCCAGCTCTCTATGTGCAACAGTATTAAAAGGACAATGTTTCTCTCCATGATTACTGTGAACAATGGGCAAGTGATCCAGAGTTGTGCTTGTGAGATAGATGGGAGGAAATCTTACACCAGATTTCTTATTGCTAGATGACAGGAGAGGAATGGCCCTCAGGAGAAGCTTTGCCACACTCAATTTGAGTTGAGGCATAGTCCCAGCACTTTGGTTTTGGCCAATCCTAGCAAAAAGGTGGAACTGAAAAGAAAGCAAAAAAACTGAGCCTGAGACTGAAATCAGCCCAGGCAACAAACAGGATGTAACTGTACGTCCTCTTTAGGAATAGCCTAATTCAGCAAAAATGCTCTGACCAGGACTGTAACCATGGGGCCAGTCACTGAACAAAGCAGCAAGACTGGGATTCACAGGTATTGCATCCAAGAAGAACAGACCGTCACCAGAAGCAAAAACATCCTGGTTGGGACTAATACAGTGAGTCAGCTGGGGCTGCAAATCATACCAGGGGAATTTAAGTCTGTAGGTGTTTGAGGCTGTGTATACCACAATACACATGATGTGTTTGATTCATAGTAGAGAATCCAGAATGTTCTGGTTGAGGTTTTGTCTCTGCTCAAACAATTGTGTATATCTTTATCTCAGTGCAGCATGTATGTCTGTGACGACTACCCCTCAGAAGTTATGGAAAAGATCCAAGGCATTTGAACCTAGAACGGCCTGGCACAAAGAATTAAGTGTCACGTTCCGTAGGAAGATGTTGGAAAGGAGATTAATATTTCTTATTCAGGTAAGATGAAGAACAGACATGTGGCCATAGTAAAGGCAAATAGTTTAGCTTCAATTCAGCTGAATACATGAATCAACATTAGGTCTTTGGACTTGAGTTTGTGTTTCACTGAAGCTCTTACACCACTGTTAGTTCACTCCAGAGATATTCTGTTAGGGCAAACAAGTATCTTGAAATATTGCAATATTTCGATCACATCAGTCCTGCTCAGTCTGTCTGACAATCTGAATAGTCATTTTATCTTAAATACAAATACTTAAAAAACAGGAAGGGAAAAATTTAAAATATGTCACAGAACCAAATAACAGCTAGAGTTCATATTTTAAATAGCTTTGAAATAAATGCACTGTTTTCCTTAATAATTACTAACTTTATTTATGCTACACTTGTTTTCACACAAATATATTGTTAATCCAAGAAAAATAACCAGAAAACCACATGGAAATGACCAAGACGATTGCAGTTGCTTGAGATATGGCTAACAAAATCAGCATCCATTTTACGCATGCACACACGCATATACATACTTTTGTTCCCCTTTAGATCTTTAAAATTCTGTCTTCTGTGATGTGTATCTTACTATTCAGAAAGAAATAATACCTGTACATTTTGCAAGAGTGTAGAGTTGTAAGTAGATCAGAGACAAACACTAATAAAGGAAAAAAGAAAAAAATAATAGTTATCACATGACTCCCAGAAACTACAAACAAGCAAAAGCAAAACAAACTCACTCATAAAACGAAAGTGAAGTCAGAGAACTTGTATTTTTTTTTCCTGTAGTATCCTGGGAACAGATTTTAGAAACGTGCACATAAGTAACTTGAATGTATATGTCGCATGGATAGAAGCATTAGCAAAATAATCTTTGGTTACTTTTCCTGTTGAACTGTCTCTGTGCTTGCACAGCATCTGTACAACAAGCTTGCAAATAATAAGCCGCCTGTTGGGGAAAAAGTGGCAAGAGACACTTACGTCAGAAATAGAGGAAAGTCATTGTAGAGTGAGTGACAAACGTTTTAACTAGCATCTTGGAAAATCAATTTAGAAAACTCAATGTTCAAGAATTGTTTTATACGAAATCTTAAGTTGTTTTAGAAATATTTTGGTAGATGTAGATTCAGAAGAGAGCAGAGCTAGGGAGGGAAGAATAAGGCGATTAGAAGCAAAACTTCTGGAAGGCAGAATATATTTTGGGGTAAGGTTTTGTTCCCTCTGTTCTCTTTCCAAAGCCATCAGAAACACAAAGCCTACTTTTCCACTCACATCTATAGAAAGGGTAGATGAGTTAAGCATGAAGTTAGATGAGAAATTAACGTTATATGTATGTAAAATCCAACGGGGCATATAATGATAGTAAAATAAAAGGCCCTTTCACTTTATTTTTCACATCAGCTATTGCTTGTCAATACATTGGTTTCAACTGTAAGTTCTCCAAGAATATTAGCGCAGTATTTCAGTCTTGTATAACCAATACTAATAATAATATGTTAAAATACAATATCAGGAATACTTAATTGGTATTATATAACAGCCATAATTATCAAGACCTCTTTTTCACTAAGCTCTTATAAATATTTGGTATGTACAGAAATAATCTGTGATGGATAAATCCTGAAAATATACTTGCTTAACTTATTCTCTAAGTTTGGATGCTTACCAGAACATTTCGAACTACTTGAAGGGGAAACCCCAGCTGTCTTCATGTGAGGCAGCTAAAACCTACATGACACACAACCACGCTTGTATAATATGCTCTCGTATTGATTCAGCAGTTGGAGGAGCTGCCACTATCCTTTCTGCACTGCATTTTCCTTCTTATAGATTTAAGCTCCAAAAGCATACATTTTGCAACACCTGAGCTTTGCTGATCAAGGATGTTTATTCCACCATTAGTCCGGGTAACAGAAAGTCAGTTTTAGGGACCCTGTTCTACTCTTGCTCCCATTGAAAAGCCCCATAACTGCAATGGAAGACTGAGTTCTTGTATAATATTTTGCATGAATTTTGTTTAAAAAAGCAAGCAAACAAAAATACCCCAGTGGCTTGTAACCAAATGAAATGAATTTGCACAGCAGATAAAGAACAAACACCAGAAACACAAAATGAGAAGTCCTTGTGGTTTCTGGCTTACAAACAGGCTAATGTTTTTCTCTGTCAAGTTCACCACTGCCTTTGTGGACTGTAGTTCAGGGAATTTCGGTCATATAGTGGCAAGTATCACAATTCACACATCAAGTTGTGCAAAAAGACAGGAAGGAGGAGGGGAAGAAAGTGAGACAGAAGTCTGCTTATTTAAAAAAAAAAAAAAAAGCAAGGGAAAATTTTGCTTTGAAACAGTCCTGGAAAATCACTGATATCCTCAGCAGTTAACTCATTTGCTTTAAAGTCAGCAATACTTTTGGTTTTTTTAAAGAGACTACAAGAAACAAGTGAAAATGCTAAGAATGGTGCTATGGCCTAGAGTAAGTGGTAGCACATGGAGAAAATGTTCTGCAGGCCACTCTGAAACAGACATCTTCTGCAGGTGAATATGGGAGACTGTTTCTTAATGTTCCAACTAACTTTCCACTTCCCTGTTCTGACAAAATCATGGCAAAAAGCATGGTTATGATCTTAAAGAGTGGTTAGGAAGATAGCTGTAGTGTCATATGCCTAATTTTTTTAATGCAATTACATGTGAGAGCAGGAAATGCTCTTGCTTGAACTCCAAGTCCCATTCATTGTTTTATGTACAAAGTCTTTGCTATTGAGTGCTGCCTAATAATCAGAGACTGAACACAGACCCAAGAAAGTTGGATAATTGTGTATTAGGAGAGAAAGCACCTTCAGGCCATTTGAGGATTAACAAAGCAAGCTCTGCTTGCTGTGAATGTAGCCATTTTTATTTAGAAAACAGAAAAACATAAAACCTATAGCATACATTTAAATGACTCAAAGTGTCTAGAGGTTGCTGTCAAAATATAGTGCAAAATAATGAAAATAGCACTGTAAACAGAAATCCTAACTGAACAGACACATTTCTTGTGTCATGGGTCTTGGCAATGTAAGAAAGGGGGCCAGCAAAACCGCTACCATGGACTTCCGGAAGGCAGACTTTGGCCTGTTCAGGACGCTGGTTGGGAGAGTCCCTTGGGAGGCAGTCCTGAAGGGCAAAGGGGTCTGGGAAGGCTGGGCATTCTTCAAGAAGGGAATCTTAAAGGCGCAGGAGCAGGCTGTCCCCATGTGCTGCAAGACAAACTGGCGGGGAAGGTGACTGGCCTGGCTGAACAGGGAGCTTTTGCTGGCACTCAGGAAATAAAGGAGAGTTTACCACTTTTTGGAAGAAGGGGCAGGCAACTCAAGAAAAGTACAGGGATCTTGTTAGGTCGCGCAGAGAGAAAATTAGAAAGGCAAAAGCCCAGCTAGAACTCAACCTGGCAACTGTTGTAAAGGATAACAAAAAATGTTTTTACAAATACATTAACAACAAAAAGAGAGCCAAGGAGATCTGCATCCTTTATTGGATGCAGGGGGGAACATTGGCACTGAGGATGAGGAAAAGGCTGAGGTACTAAATGCCGCCTTTGCCTCAGTCTTTAATAGTCAGACCAGTTATCCCCAGGGTATCCAACCCCGTGAACTGGAAGACACGAACGGAGAGCAGAATAAACCCTCCATAATCCAGGAAGAAGCAATTTACAACCTGTTGCACCACCTGGACACTCACAAGTCTATGGGGCCAGTCAGGATCCACCCAAGAGTACTGAGGGAGCTAGTGGAGGAGTTTGCCGAGGCACTCTCCATCATTTATCAGCAGTTCTGGTTAACAGGGGAGGTCCCAGATGACTGGAGGCTTGCCAATGTGACGCCCATCGACAAGAAGGGCCAGAAGGAGGATCCAGGGAACTACAGGCCGGTCAGCCTGACCTCGGTACCAGGGAAGATTATGGAGCAGTTCATCTTGAATGAGCTCACCAGGCATCTGCAGGACAACCAGGGGATCAGGCCCAGCCAGCATGGGTTCATGAAAGGCAGGTCCTGCCTGACCAACCTGATCTCCTTCTATGACCAGGTGACCCGCCTAGTGGGTGAGGGAAAGGCTTTAGATGTTACCTGCCTGGACTTTAGTAAAGCCTTTGACACAGTCTCCCACAGCATCCTCCTAGGGAAGCTGGCAGCTCATGGCGTAGATGGGGGTACTCTTTGCTGGGTAAAAAACTGGCTGGATGGCCGAGCCCAGAGAGTTGTGGTGAACGGAGCTAAATCCAGCTGGCGGCCGGTCACTAGCGGTGTTCCCCAGGGCTCAGTGTTGGCGCCAGTCTTGTTTAATACCTTTATCAATGATCTGGATGAGGGGATTGAGTGCACCCTCGGTAAGTTTGCAGATGACACCAAACTGGGCAGGAGTGTCCATCTGCTCGAGGGTAGGAAGGCTCTGCAGAGGGATCTGGACAGGCTGGATTGATGGGCCAAGGTCAGTTGTATGAGGTTGAACAAGGCCAAGTGCCGGGTCCTGCACTTGGGTCACAACAACCCCAGGCAACGCTACAGGCTTGGGGAAGAGTGGCTGGAAAGCTGCCTGGCAGAGAAGGACCTGGGGGTGCTGGTTGACAGCTGGCTGAACATGAGCCAGCAGTGTGCCCAGGTGGCCAAGAAGGCCAACAGCATCCTGGCTTGTATCAGGAATAGCGTGGCCAGCAGGAGCAGGGCAGTGATCCTGCCCCTGTACTAAGCACTGGTGAGGCTGCACCTCAAGTACTGTGTTCAGTTTTGGGCCCCTCAGTATAAGAAGGACATTGAGTTGCTGGAGCGCGTCCAGAGGAGGGCAACAAAGCTGGTGAAGGGTCTGGAGAACAAGTCTTATGAGGAGCGGCTGAGGGAGCTGGGGTTGCTCAGTCTGGAGAGGAGAAGGCTGAGGGGAGACCTTGTCACTCTCTACAACTACCTGAAAGGAGGTTGCAGTGAGGTGGGTGTTGGTCTCTTCTCCCAAGTAACAAGCAATAGGACAAGAGGAAACGGCCTCAAGTTGTGTCAGGGGAGGTTGAGATTGGATATTAGGAAAAATGTCTTTACTGAAAGAGTGGTCAGGCACTGGAACAGGCTGCCCAGAGAGGTGGTGGAGTCACCATCCCTGGAGGTGTTCAGAAAATGTGTAGACGTGGCACTTCAGGACGTGGTTTAGGAGTCATGGTGGTGTTGGGTGACAGTTGGACTTGATGATCCCCGAGGTCTTTTCCAACCTTTATGACTCTATTCTATGATTCTATGATTTCCAGGGAATCAAGTAGGCTTATGCAGCCATGCAGCCAGCATGCTTCAAAATTCATTGTGCAGTGCTATTCTTTCACCACATTTGGAACTGACTTGAGCGTAACATAGAGCCTCCCAACCTCCACACCAGCTTTGTATAAACTAGTGTGCAGGAAGAAATGGCGCATGTGGGTGGGGTAAGGATGTGGCTACAACTTGCACATGTACCCATCTTTTCTGTGTTCCACAGCATACACAAAATCATAAAGCCATTGCTTGATGCTGTACTGTTAATCTATCAATCCTTTTACTGATCAGGGATACATAAAATTATTTAATTTGCTGATTATAAGAAAGGTGGAGAGTTGGTAAAGAGGACAGTGTGCTGACTTGGATTTCTCAGGACTGCTCAGTAATCTGGGTATCTACAAGCAACATGTAGCTTTTTGAAGTCATATGTAAAGTCATACATTTAAGAAAAAAAATAGGCATAAATACACAAAACAAAATATTGTCTTGGAAAACCATGACACTGGATAAGACTAAAAAGTTTAGAGGATGATTAGCTAGCCATGAAGTGCCTGGTGTACTGGTGGGATCAAAAAGGACAAATGTAATCAATGGATACCTATGCCAGGGAATCTAGAGCATCACTAGGAAATGATTACACCCCAGCATTTGGCAGAGGTATCATGCTAACAGAATACCCTGTCCAGATCTGATGTCCAGGCTCTAAGGAAGGTCTCAACAACATGAAGACAGTTTTGAAAAGGGGAATAGGAGTAACTGATGATCAGAAGAACTATGGGCAATAAAGTTAAATCCTAGGAGTGCAACCTGTCTAGCCTAACCAAAATCAGTTAAAGGGGCAACTTAGTCCATCCTGTGAGTACTGGCCAGGAGATAGAAATATGATAGAAACGATTTCAACCTCAAAGTTTTAAGAAGATACTATCAATAGGACTCAAAACAGAATTTCAAGCTAGAAAATAAAGCATATTTTGTTTGGCTGGTTCTTAAACACTCAAGGATAGGCTCTTGTTGGAATAACTACTTTTTTTTATTTTTTTAAATCAAACATGATGGTTTTCTAAAAGGCACAGTCTATTTCAACATGGAATTAGTTTCTATTAACTGAAGCATTCGGCAATGTGAAAAGTACTGCAACACAAACTCACTCCTTATAAACGCAAGACAGAGGAGGAGCCTTAACCTGGGTACTGAGGAAATTTTTCCTTTCTGAAAAATGATTGCTCTCTCTTAGCAGATGTGCCCAGGCCTCAGTATTGGCAGCTAGACTCCATTTCTGCATCAGACAAGGAAAAGAGTAAACAGAAAATTTCTTTCCTTTCCCCATTGATTGCAGAAGTATGTCAACTAATGGCTTCACTGAATATTTTCATAAGGTATAGCTATGTGAACCATAATGTAGTTGCCATGGCTAGCATTTGACTGTGCTTAGGTGAAGTTTGAAAAAAGTGGTTTAAAGGATGCATCTGAAAATTCCCAGAGCAGGTCTGACTGTGCCCTTCTGCATAGTCCAGCAGATACAAAACTGATTGTATGCTACTGCTGTGCTGTTGTTAAATTGCCAAGAGTGGTTCTTGCCAAAAAATCCCCCTTATTTCAAAACTTAGGGGAATTTAACAGACAGGGTTAGATTTAGATCCAGACAACAGCCCAAACTGAGTTGGGAACAATGTGAAAACAAAAAAGCTGACTGGTACTTGGAGAACTGTGTTACAGGACAATCTATTCCACTCTGCAGGCCATCTCTGGCCAGCACAAAATGTTTCTACCATCTCTTCCCTCTTTTCCTCTGTACTCACGTAAGTCCAGAGATAATTATTTTAAAACAATAGCCAGTTTATTTCAGTGGTAAGTTTCAGAGTTTTATGTCCACAAATTCATTCTTTATGTAGTTTAAGAGAAGTAGGTATTCAAACTGAATGTTGACATGACATAAATACAAGTACACTACTGCTCAAGGTTTTTATCCACCTTGCCTTGTGTTGTACTGTAGGAGAAAGTGCATTCTGGAGTGGGAAGGGGGAAGAAAAAACTTGCTTGTATCAAAACATGCTCATAAATCAGAGGCATAGATGGCTTTACTTTTTAAAAAACAATCAAAGAGTAAACAAGTGATAATAGTCTACGAAGCACAACAGTTTTGTATTTGCGGCAGTGCCACTTTAGAAAGTTATCTTCTCCAGGCTTAACTACAAACACACACAGTGGAGGATAACAGGACTGATCTTAACTGTTCTTTTGCATTTATAAAACTAGGTTTAGTTAAATGAAGGTTAAGGAAAGGGTTGAAAGAAAAACTGAGGAAAGAGACAACATAGGCATAAAGAGAACCTTGAATGGCTGGCAGGTAGACAGCATGGTCTAAGCAGCTGCTGTTGTGAAAGCCAGCCAAGAAGGGAGCTGGAGTTTGGCCAGAGCAACATGCTGCCAGGATGTCAAGGAATGGGTACTCTGAACTGGCAGACCTGAGGCTAAAGTCAAATGACCTTGCTGAAAGTTGCATGGAGGGCTGCCTCTGTTTGAGCGAAGGGTTTTCAGTCTTCTGGAAGCAATGAAACTTTTTGATCTTTGAGATCACATCAGACTGCATTACTGAAGGGTCACTGAAGCAACTCATTAGAGCCATTGGCTGTACTTTTCTTGAACAACAATTAAAGCTCATGTTTTGCAAGCTGGTGCTGACCATTTAAAAGGTACAAAGTGCCAAAGTAGACTTTAGAAAGATAGACAATATATTTTTGTAATTTTTGAAATCCAGTAGTCTTATAGAAAGATTATTTTGTTTAGCTGGCTAATTTTCAGTAGGAACTTCCAGGGTTTCTCTGGATTTTCTGACAATTGTATTTTCTCACAAAACATTCTTCCCCTTTTCCTTTTCCAAGAAGCTTTAATTACAATGATGGTGTGGAAAAACAGTAGTTGAACATGATTTGTCTTAGAGATCTGTAAGGTAATGAAGAACTATGAAGTCTCCAGCTGCAGGACTATTTGCAGCAGATGTTCTCTTACCCTCTAATGTAAAATTAAATATTTTGATGGCTTGCAAATGAATACAGCATGCAATAGTTAAAAAGTTGTATTTCCTCCTGGGCACTTGGCCAACTCTTAGGAAAGCGGTCATGGGTTCTCACTAAAGCACAGAACATCTCCTGAGAATAGAGGTCTATCCATCATGAGCTCATCTGAATTTTATGTTCCAGTTCTCAGAAAAATATTTTGCTTTCCTTGCTCATTGTCTACCCCTTTACTACATCAGAACAAAATCTTATTGTTTTATTTCCTAATAATTACAATCTTGGATATAAAAGAAATATTGTGTTTCAGCTAAAATTTGTATTTAAGTCCCTTTCTGAAGCAGAGGAAGAAAGAGGAAAAAGACGACAGAAAAAAGAATTAAAGTATCATGCACTGATGTTCTTACAGCATATAAAAGCTATCACTTGCTTAACATTAGCATCCGCTTTTCCAAGTCAACAACCTCACTACAGTTGCTATCTGCCCTTTCCTTTCTTCTAAAATGTGTTCTAAGTGATTGACTGTAAATACCTGAGACTGATCAGGTTTGCTTTGAATCACTTGCTTTTTTTCTTCAAATGAAACACAAATTTATTTGAGCTACCTGGTATTGCTTCCTGAGTACAATATACTTGGGAAGTGACTGTTCTGCAACTCAGCAAGGAAAATGTTCCCTAAGTGATAATTGTTTCCTGGAATGTTTGGGCTGATAAACAACTTCAATGTATTTGAACTAATTTCCTATGCTAAATGATGTATTAGTTTCCAGGAAAAAAAAAAAATAGAAAAGAAAGTTTTCTGATAAGGCTTCCACTAGCCATGGTAAAAGAAACAAGATTTTTCTTGTTACCATTTGGAAATAATAAAAAGGTATGAAAGAACTATTTTCAGTATCACACAAATACCCTGTACAATTTTTGGTCAGACTCTTCACCTCTCCAGTCTTGTCTGATCTTGCATAAAATCACATTACTGTCCTTATAATTAGCTGTCAAAGTATTCCTGTGACCTGTCTTAACAGACTACCTGCAGATTAGAAAGACACTAATTATCCTGTAAAAAGAAAAATATTACTACTTTCATTGACCGGATGAGGTAAAAAAATGGTTAAAGGACAGATTCAAAGAGAATATGCAGGTATCTGAAGGGCAGTTTAAGCAGAATTTAGACAGCTAAACTGATGTCAATCTACAGAAAGCTTTGTCTCACAAGAGATCTAAGCATTGGTAAGCCCCTATGTTTTCCTAGTAATATTACTTAGGTACACATCCAGAGGCACCAATATCTTGAACAGCTTCCATGTTTGCGTAGCACTCTCGGGCCTCAAGTTCAAAATTTGCAATCTCTACCCCATCTCAGGAACCATAGTCTAGCAGGTGTGTTCAGAGTTCAGCAGTCAGCAATAAAAAGAGGAGTAGCCTGGGGACACTTGCATGAAAATTACATTCCTGAATTATGATTAAAAGTAGAGGTCAGCAAGAATGAAAAAAAAAATATTTATCACTGTGAAAGCTTCCTTATTGTTCAACCAAAAAAAAAGTAAACTTGTACAGTACAGCTAGACTGTTTAATTCAACATTTGTGAGCTCTATTATCATTCTACTTAAACTAGCATAAATCAAGAGTAAAACTTATGAAAATGGACACATACAAGTGTAGAAGTGATAAAAATGTAACAACTACCTCAATAATACTGCATCAGACGAGGATCCAAACTGAAAACTGATCTTTTGAACAGTGTTCTCTGCATGTCATTCATTACACCTGAATGCAATCAGTAAAGTGGAGGTGATTCAGAACAAAATCCTGGGCTACATGCAGGGAAATTAGAAAAAAATTAGGCCATAAAAGTATATTTGCTTTGTCCACAAACTCTGGAATAGCAGTCATTAAACATTTAATATTTACCAAACATTACTAGATAAGACAATGATATGCTACTCAGAATGCTGGAATGTCATATTACAGCTATAATTAGACTTTTTAAAAAATCAGATACCATTATTTGTAAATCACTAATGGATGATAATCTCTGAGGGAAATTCCTCTCCTCTAAGAATAGGTAGGAATAAGTGGGAAGGGATCTATGTGATACACTTCTAGGTACGTGGCCACATAGCCGTAACAGGGCTGAAGCATATTCTGGGCTTACATGATAAGTAACAGCTCCTCTTCTAGCACTTGCCACGTTGCATCTACTAAATATAGAGTGGGACAAAAGGACAGTTCAAAGAGAAAAGATAAGAATGTAAAGCTGTAACTGCTCTCTCAAAATGCATGTTGATATATGTATTTTCCATATCTAACTGGGCACAATTTCTTCCATCGCCTTCAGAAAATTAGCTACAGTTGGAAATTGTGTTCACTTTTTTCCTCATCCTTTCCTCCATCCATCTGTTTTTCTGTTCTTGATACGTACTGAACCCCTCTCCCTCTGAGGCTGCTCCTATTTCTTCCTCTACTACAGAAGAGGTAAATTTCAGCTTGTTACTGAGGCACAGAGAAGGGAAAGGGGCCAGGGAGTAAAGGTGGTATAAAGAAAATCTTACATTGCAAGGCTTTCTGTTCCTGAAAAAGCCATGGATAGGGGAGAATACAGGAGCTGTGATTATTTCTTCTAAGAGACTATTTCTTCTGCACAACCATAACCCATATAGTCAACCTTTATGTCAGCAGCAATGACAAGGGCAAGAGGTAGAGATTAGTTTTTCAGTCTGAAGAATCTTGTTTCCTTACACATAAGTAAGCTAGCTTGTTTGCTAGTCCCTATAAACTGCTGCCTTAGGCAGCCAGTTACTACGTCTATTCTTTGGGACAGCCTATGACTGACTGAACCTAGTACACAATCCTTTGTTCCTTCTATTCTCTAGCAAGGTGTCAATTGTTAAACTACCCTAACAGTTAACTACCCTAACCCTGCTTTTAAGCCTGCTGATTTATTGACACCCTTATTCACAGCCAACCAGCACAGAGCGAAACCTATTTAGCAGCTCTCTACCACATACCACTACTCTAAGACATTAGCAAGGCCTGTGGATACTTACACCAGTGAAGTGAACCCACTTCTCAGTTCTTCAGTTCTTGTGGATCACAGTTCACCACCAGGCAGAAGTTCTAATTCTTGGACCTTACATATATCTTTTTTCTAACTAGCCATAAATCAAGCTTCTCCTTTCAGGTCACACCTGAAGGTCTTAGCCAAAAACTTTCTCAGCTGACTCATCCTGGCATCAGCCATTGACTTGGTCTGCCACCCATTTTGAAAATTCAACCGTTATCCACAACCAGCCTGCATGCCATACTTGACAGTCTACTTATGCCATGTTGTTTCTCTCCACAAGCCATAACTGTATGACACTCATGACCTGGAACTAAAAAAAGTCCCATCCATCCTACACAGACACCTGGCAGATTGTTTCAGCCTTCTTTGCCTTAACTGAGTACAATCTCCAATCATTTTTAGGCAAAATCCAACCCATAATCCCCAATTTTTAGCTAGACTTTAGATTTTCATCCAGATTTGACAAAACCAGGAAGCATTCATTCACCCTCGACTTCCCTGCCACTCTTGTGGTACAACAGGGCTTCCTGGGAGCTGCTAAGCCGTATTTAAGAGTTCGCAACAGCTCCTCTGACTATTTCTTGCTTTTAGAGTTAGGGGGTTTTAAGTGTTAGGCCTAGGGTTCAGGCTAGTACAGGCTGCAAGGAATGATTACATTTTGGTAGAGGAAGGAATGGGAGAGTAGCGAAATAAGAACAAGACTTCTTACTATTTCCTAGTCAGTAGCAGTTCTTGATTGCATGCCTGAGATATAGGGCTGCAAATTGGTTTGGGCTTAGACTGAGTATTAATGTCAAATCGTGAGGGAATGGGTGGTAAGATCAAAACGATCTGTCATGATAGGCGTAGTCAGCACCTCCACAGGTTTTGCAGCCATTTCCCTGCTATTTCCCCACAAGGCGCTGGAAGGAACCCTGTTTTACAACTAAGGTTGTGTGAAATTGTCAGGGACCTAATCTCTGGAATCAGGATCAAACCCAGGAAACAGCACCTTGTCTCCCATCCCAGCAGATCCACATTTCTACATAGCCAAACACATCCTGCCTGTGCCAAGCTACATCCAAATTCAGAAGTCAGAATATGTTATCAGCCACTAGGCATCTTAACACAAACTTGAAAGACAATTCTTATCTCACCCCTAACCCTGGCCTCATGACTCTTGCTGTCTCTAAAACTAAAGTTTACAAGTTCAAGACCCCGGTATACTAGCTGTTCTACAGAGCAAAAAAAGCTGCTCCTGACCTGAAAAGCTAGCAGAAAGTGCATACCGAAAATGCCAGAGGGCACATCATAATTCTTCCATGCTTTTATTCCTAACACCTATTAACTCCATAAAAATGTTTGTCATAAGTTAGGTCAAAAAGAGATGTCAAGGGAAGAATAATAATCAAAAGGAATTGTCACAAGCAAGAAACTATGAAAACAAAGAATGTTTTCACCGCTGTAGCTAGAGCTGATTGAAGGATAAGATCAGATTCGTTCAATCAATCACATGGTATCACTACACTAAAGCTTAGATCCAGTATTCCAAGAAAAAGAGTGACAAATTGGGTATACTTTCTTGCAGTATATGTAATCATGCAACATCAGTAATCAGATTACAAAAGGAAGTGCTCTGCTATTAGGAGCTGTTCCTTTAGCTCATGTTTGTTCTGAGGTTTCCCAGCTGTGGGTGCAAAATATTCTTGCAACTTAACAAATGAAGTCAAAGCAAAATTTATCCTTAAAACACTGGGCATCAGTCACCATTCCCTAACATTAGATAATTTCATGAAAATTTCAGTGTTAAGAATTTCTTTTGAGTTTTTGAAAGTTATCCTAGAAATATTCCATGAAAGCAAAACATACTTATATTCTACTTTCCCTAATCAGTGTTTTCAGCAAATTATTAAAAATCAGGTATTCTTATTACTGTGTTTACCTGGAAATGGTTCTTTGAACTTTTCTGCTTCTCAGCTTATGTCTGGCAGTCAACAGAAATTGTCCCATGCCAGAAGCAGACCTATAATTAGCCTCGTGCCCTGCAAATCTTCAATTTGAGAACACAGTCCTTAGATAACTCAGTTTAGAAACAAATTGGGAAGTGAGGAACTAGAGTTTTAGAAGTTTGTATCTACACTTTTAATCCTGCTCCACAGACAGAATTAAATCTTATAATACCCAAAAGAGAGTAGTAAAGAACAAATCTGAGAAAAGGTTTTGAAAGTAGCTACTGATTTTAGACTCACTGGAAACCATATTTATCTGATTTTTCAGATAAGACACATGTATCATGCAGCAGAAGCCCTCTCAGTGAGGCAAAACATCAAGATTCATCCCTCGGGAAATAATATTTGCATTTGAGAATGCTTATTAATGTCTTCTCCTTAGTCACACATCAAGTTGCAACAAAAACTATTCCTGCAATGGTGTGAACTGGTAACACTGCTTTCTATCTGCAATTTCATTTTATGTTATCTAGATGTAAGAAGATTCATGAAGTTGAGATGATAATAAATAATATGAAAAGTAATTTACAAGATGCCATGAGAGACTGAGGGCGGGGGGAGATTCCTTCACATAAACACATGACTATCAGAAACCCCTGCTTACAATTCTCACATGAGAATTAACCTCAATTATCTCTGTAGATCTATTTCTGAGAGTTAGTATTTAATAAAATAAAATAAATCTCATTAGTATTTACTCCTATAAAAGCAGGCTTGGTGAAAATGTTCCAGCTAGTTAGGCAGCCAAAATTTCATTGCAGTGAGAAGGGATGATCACACACACATTCAAGGACAAATCTCATGCAACTCATGTTTGACAGGAAATTGTACAGGAAGCTAATTTAGAGAGATCAAAATGAGGGTGGTATGTTCCCAGGACCCAGGGCAAGTCAGAAATCTTGCAGCTGAATTTTGTACATATGGTAATTTGATCAGACTGGATATAGCAGAGAAGTAAAAGAAATAGTTGATTGAAAATGTAGAAAAAAGGAAAATCGGCATGGGAACAAGAATTCAGTATCTCTGTAAATAAGCCAGATCACAAAGCCGCCAAATCAAAACAAAAGCTACTTTATTGTGGTAGGGTCAGAAATACCATAATTTGGGATACATGCATCAGACACTGGTCACTTAAACTGTAGAATTTGAAGTTGCTATGCATGTGTTTTCATTTATCTTCTAGACAGTGTACTAAATGCACTCCTGCCTTAACACCACAAACTAAAAAACACAGCATGGCAGCAAAACACAGGGAGTAACCAGCAGATTTGAAGGTAACTAAGCACTTTGGAGCTTACGTCATTTTTATGTGTCCAGCATCAGATGACTATAAAATGCTTGTATCTTTTATATATATATTTATTAGAAACAGGGAATGTGACTCTTTGCTACATCCTCTGTATTTCCAGAACAGTGATAGAGAGGAATTTCAAAAGTCTGTAGGAAATGTACGTGGGCTGCAGCCTGCAGATCCCACAACCACTGTACATATCCTTTCAGCCAGCCATCTGGTGATTTGTGGTAGCATGAACTTTGATCATAAGTCGAAACAGTTTAATAATATGAAGTACAGTAGTGCCCAAGTAATCCAAATAAGAACAGAGAGCAAAGCATTGACTTTCTCTGGGAAAATTCACAATTTACAATGTCTTTGATGACTAAAAAGAATAAAAACTGGTATTTAGTTTTCTGGTTTATATCAAAACCCACATCACCTTATTTTTCACAGAATCAGAGTATCTTGGGCTGGAAGGGACCTGTAAGGATCATCGAGTCCAACCCCCGATCTTTTAACCAACTGAAAGTTATAGTCGCTAAATCATAATCTGTTTGAATGATTTATTGTTCAAAAACACAGGCAACTCAGCTCAACCAGTACATGAACTGGAAGTAATTTGAACTTACACCCATTTGTTCTTTCAAGAGGCACAAAATCCAACATTGCATCTATGCTTCTGCATACTTGTATTAAAAGAGACGTCTTGGGTTTCTTTGGGGAGAATCCCAGAAGCCAAACAGAAAAGAGGAGGAGCAATGAATGGGAAAAATACAAGAAAAGTTAGATGTTTCCCACAAAGCTAGAGGATTTCCCCGGGGCTTTACACAACCTAGGCCAAATTCTGCACTCAATTACATTTGTAATAGCTGACTGATTTCTGGAGAGTTGTGGATTCAGGGGAGCAAAATTTGCCACACTGTTTTTATCACAGGAAAAATAAGAGAAAGGTAATTCTAAAAACCAACTTAAAAGCCATATTCTTCTAAAATAAAAGAACCACAAGTGGCAATGTATAAAGAATAAACTATAGCTTATGTAAATTTTCAAAGACATCTTTAAAACTTTCTGACACAAACCCATGAGGAATCTATAAAAAAACCAAACTATTAGAATCTGAATTTAAAGCAAAGCAAGTCAGAAATCTGAAGGACAAAACAGAAGTGGACAGTAGAGCTTGCAAAAATCCATGAGGTCATGGACCTATAATGAATAAAAGTCCAGCGTGTACTTCTAGGCTCAGAGAGTCTAGCACTGACCAGCAAGGCAGTCCCATCATCAAGGCTGAAGGGTGTCACAGATTTCAGCAGGATGTACAAATGGGAAGACCCAGATAACAAGGGGCAGGCTGAAGTCACTTTCTTTCACTCTGCTGGATGATTCCCCTGCTTCTGTATTCCTGTAAAGTGTGTGATACTTCTCATTCTTGATGATGGGACTGTATTATGTGGTCAAACACTTCATCCACTTCATCCTACATTTCCTAATGTTATTGAAGTGATTTGACTGAAAACATGAGAAAGTCAGTTCTGCGCATTTTTTTTTAAATTTTCTTGGGCTTCTGCTGTAAGCAAAATAAGAAGAAATACACTCCTTCAGTTTGCCTGATCTAAAAGTGAACAACCACCCTTTTCCACATTGTGAGCAGCAGCATGCAGGTCTCCCAAGAGCTGCCAGCACTACAAGAACAATTGCAGAAGACTATTCATTAATTTAGAATCTTTGGAAAGGTCTAAATGGTCTGAACACATACTGACCAGCTTCTAGGAAATTAGAGAAGGCTGAAGGAAGGGAAAAAACATGTCTAAGATGAAGGAATTTCAATGCATTTAAAGTGCTTCTGCTTTTGCTTTGTTCTCTGTTTCATTCTAGGGCCCTATCTCCTAGTCATTAATACTAGTACAGGTTCATAATCACATTCACTCTGCATTGAACTGAACTTAGTAACAGACATGGACCAGAAGCTGAACTGGACAAGAGTCTACATAGTGCATACAACAGGGGCATGAGGTATACCAAATGTGTCTCCCCCCTTACAGTCCTTCCAAGATTCCATCAGGCTTCTCATGCCTTATGGCTCCCATACCTCTACTTCGACGTAACAAAGCAAAAGCACAAATCTGACAGACCAAAAGCAGTCCTCCCACTTCGATTACTGCTTCTCTTTCTTCTCTGATATGGGAAATTTGGGGGTTTCTCATAGTGATAGCCTGCACATGTGGTTTTGCTGCCAGAAGAGTACCATGGCAACAGTGCAGGGAAGTGATCTGACAATAAGCCATAGCAGCAAGCACTGCTCTTACAAGTGGTTATAAAACTGAAAGCAGCATACTCAAAAACCCATATCCTGGATCACTGCCATGGTTCAGTTCCACACATGCTCAGATTATGCACTGGGTTTTTGACCGAGAAACCACAGTACAGCCCTCATACTGCCCTTTTATCAGAAACTCCCAAATGTGTCTACAGTGAGGCCTTGTTTCTTTTTCAGTGTCTTTGGTTACAAAGACAGCTCAGAATCAATAGGAAAGGTCTTCCTACCAGCCCAGAACCCCAATCTTTACACTTTTTCCCTGAGGCATCAAAAGTACACTCTTTCTCAAGTGCAGTCAGGAACCTTGATATTTGTCTTTATTTGCTCAAATATGTTTGTGCAGAATGAAGGGAGAACATGGGTTTTCCTCTTCCCTGTGCTTTTATCCATGTCCTGTACCACCTACACACAAGGGCAGGAACACTCTAGTCTAATGACTCCCATGACCTACATGGTCACAAACCAGCCAAATAACTTTTCTACATGAGGAGCAATTGCAGTATGACTCACTGATGGCTAATCACAGCACACTATTGCAGCAATAACTACTACGCGAGCAACTCCAAAGGAAAATTGACCTTTCCAGTACCTGGCCTTCTGTGTAACCACACGCACTTATCACCCTGCCCACATAGCATCTCTTTCAAAATGGCGTTGCACGTGGAATACAATCACATCCTATACTCTTGTAATGAGCAATAGCAGGCACAATGTCCCTGCTTGCTTTTTCATCCAGAGTTGCTAACGAGTTAGCTGTGTTCTTATTTCAAGGAAGGTTTGAACCCAACTCTTAAGAGAGCATTGGGGTTATTGCAACACAGTATGAGAACAAATGACAGTTGGGAAATGCTGCTGAAGAACTGATTTATTTTTCACTGGTGTTATTCATTAAGTTCACAAGCAGTTGTGTGGAAGAGGAAAATGCATCTGAATCTAGTTATTTAGTAAGAAAAGAAGCAAAGTCTTTTCACTCTTATTCCTTGTTTACAATGTAAGAGCTTCCTGAACTGCAAAAACTGGGCCTGATTCTGGACACTGCTCTCTGTGAGAATGTCAATAATAAAGCAGCTAAGTCCTGTGATTCACTGATTCTTGGATGACTTTGCCAGGTATCCATCAGTAAAGGAGATGACAGAATTCCATTCTTAGGAATATCCCAGTATGTATGAAGATGTTTCTGTTGTCAAAGTAATAATAAATATTAAAAAGTAATAATGTTTGGAAACCGCTAGTGATCAATAAATGCAGTTAATTTTTTCTTGATCACGAATACAGCTGTCTTAAAAACATCTCTTCAAAACTTTTGTTTTAAGACTAACATATACCTGCAAAGGACTAGTTACTCATTCACCCTGTTCTACTTTTCCCAAAAGGGAAATTACTTACTGTTTCTAAATGGATACTCAATATGAAGTTTCTTTTGAAGCATAAGGACGAGGGAAGAGAAAAAGGCGTAGGACTGGAGAACCAGAACATCAGTTAGGGAACTTCAGCTAATGATGTAGGATTTTTGGTTTACACATTCAGACATTTCTCAATAATTCCTTTATATTATTGCCTAACAGTAGGCTTTATATAGCATCAGTTCAGAACTACTGTAATACAAGAAGATAAAACTCATCTGAAAGTTGGGAAACATAATTCATGTTTTTTTGTCAAAAGTGCAGAGCTAAAGTTAACATGAGTAACAGGAAGTTTAAAACAGCTTTGACTGGGCACTTAAATAAGCTTTTAACCACCAGGATGAGCTGAGACTAGTAGCTAACAAGAAGTCTGGCATCACTCTTTTATAAGTTGATAATTCATTGAATGCTTTCTGAACTGAAAGCAGTTATCATGTCTGATATTGTCCTTCATCCAGACGGCATAAATATAAAGAGGCTGAAGAAGCAGCAACTTAGCTGATATCAGTATAGTAAGGGAAAATTCTTCTGTGTTCAAAAATTATGTTTGAGCTAGACCTGGTCAGAAAGTTTTGATAAAATTTTTTATTCACTGCAAAGACACCAATTAAAAAACCCAAATATTTCAAAGAAGTGTGCTGATGTCAGGAAGAACTCATTTTTAGAAGAACATTTTTAAAAGTTGTTTCAGCCTCTGCAGAACAATTAATTTTCTAGTTTGAAATTTTATAAAAGTTATTTCTGTTCTCTTAATTTCCGTAGTGTTCTCCAGCTCTGCCCTTCACAACACAAATGTTCCTTGTTATCTAACTGCTTTAAAAGCAAAGACAAAAGACCTCGTCTTTACCTGCCTTTCAACAGTGTCTATATATCCCTTCTCCATTTTATCACTAGTCTCACTACTTAAAGCTGCTGTTTCAAGCAGTCCTTCTTCAGTATGTCCCATATCTTGCTCCTGCCTCTGGATCACCACTGAATCTGCAGTCATTAAAACCCCTAGTGACTCTTGGTGCAAATCTTAGATAATCTTAGAACCAGTACTGTTCTTATTCTTCACCAACAATCAGGTCCTTCACTTTTTATGACTCTGCTATCTGTGACCTATTCCATAATGATTATCCCTTGTTCATTATCCAAATGTCAGCTTCCACTTCTGATCAGCCATGGATATCTTCTGATACCTCTTACATTTTAAAAATCATCACCGGGCTTTTTCTCATGCTGCCCTTCATACTTGGGTAGAGCTCCCCATAAACATTCACAAAGTTATCTGACAAACATCTACAAGGCTGTCGTTTGCTATGCTGCCCATAAAATTATTAGTGCTGCTATTAAGCACTCATGCCCTGCTACCATTGAGTATCATGTTAGCCAATACTGTTTTATAGGTCTTTTAGGCTCCTTATCTCTTATTACTGACTGTGCCTCTTCTATGGACTGATATTACAAACTTTAAATTAGCTGTCCACTAATTTCCAGTAATTTGTATACTGCACAGCACAAGCTGACACTAGTTTCTCACTACAGTTCATAGCAATACAGTACTGCACAATAAGACCAATAAAAGAAGGAGCTGCAGCAGGGAAACATTGAGTTCAGTTTTCAGAAAGACAAGCAGGTCAGATGCCTACATCGCATTGGAATTCAGAAACCTACATGGTTCCACAGAGGTCATTAGGAACCCATTGTCATCTTCAATGGTCCACAGAACCTTCTGCAAAAATAAGTTTCTCAAGATATGGCTTCTGAAGGGTGCCACAAAAGATCAGTTACATAGCTTTGACTCAAGCCCACGTTGTGACAGCAAAAAAAAATTTCATAAACAGGAAAATTACTTCGTACAAGCTCTCCTTGAGAATGAAAGCAAAAAACATACATTATACATATTTCAAAATAATATATTGTTCTCTCTGAACCTTCCCCTTTAAGGAATATGCAAAAGATTAAGTGAAAGAAACATGAGAAAAAAAAGAACGTGAGACACAAAGATCGTGAGAGAGGTTACTCTCATAGCACTTTTGATCTGGCTGACACAGAAAGGTAATAAAAATTCATAAGAAGCCTGTTCTTGCTCATTTTCCAGGACAAAAACATCTGGATATCTATCCAAAGCTGACTCAGCCTTGACATCTTTTGATCCCAAGTGCCCTATTTCTTTGTAACTAAAGGTATTGTGAAGTATTCACAGAAATGAACACATTTCCCAGTGGGTTTTGGTGTAGCCTGATCAGAGTGGAATGGGATGAAAAACAAAAGCTAGAACAATCCTGGATTAAAAAAAAAAAAACAAACAAATAAAAAAAACCCAACACCCCCCCCCCCCCAAACCCCCAAACAAATAAAAAAAACCCCACCCAACCCACTACAGGAAGAGTTAAAACTTTACCATTTGTAATAAACACATAGTTTATTATTTATATAGCTCTGCAGGCACGCTGTACACAGTGTTTACCTTGCGCTGTCAGTCTTAGAGCTGTCAGATAATGTTATCAATACACATAGACAATTTTTAAGTGGGATTTTTGCTATACAAATGAAAGTGAGGAATGTGATATATCTCAAACCAGGGAAAGCTACAAAGCAAAATCAACATTGTCTGGAGAAGAAGATGTAGGAGGTGGGAATTTCAGAAATGCATACGTAATGTATTTGTAAAATACCTCAACTGACAAATTATACTTTACACATGCCAAGCCTCTTTTGATTTTATAATAAAATCAAGAAGATAAGTATGTTTTCCATATATACCTGTGTTTATTATTTAGAGCACATGGAGCTAAACAATGGCTTAACAGCACCTGATGTATACAATTGTATTACTGTAATACATATGTGCTTTTGTTACAGAAAAAGCTCCATTCTACTGCCTGCTGTACTAACACAGAACAAAAGAAATTAATTAAAGAAAACATTACTTTGGTAGAACTACTATAGAAACCCTGGTATATTTTAAGTTAGTATATAAAATGTACTCACAGTTCTTGGTCTCATGCTATTGGTCAGCATAGTCATATTTTGCTCTGACCCTTAAGGCACTTAGCTGAAGTTTTCAGTTATTTTCCCTCATGTTATGTTCTCCAAGCCAGTCTAATAATCATGATAATATGACCTAAATTTTAGAGATGCTGAGCATGGGTAATTTTCACCACCAATGTAATTCCAAAAAATTAATCCCATCTGATATTAGGTCATTTAATCAAGATGACCTAATATTAACGTTCAAGTTCAATTTTAATTGACCACCTCTGAAATTTTTACCTAATTAATTTCAGCTTCAATTCAAATCTATTTGATATCACTGTAAATCCAGAAATAGTGCTACTTCACACAATCTGTGCCAATGAGATTGCAACCAGAACCTAACATATGGATTGCATTTAGAGATGTACTGTTCTGTTTCAAATATTACTTCAGTTTCCACTCTTTAGCCATAAAGACACACACTACTATGTATTATTTACACATTTGTATTTGCTGTGTCTCATAGCTATGAGCTTTCCTAACATTGGATTTCTTCAATAGGGAAGGAAACCGAGAAAGCAATGAATTATAATATTTTTCACATAGTGTGTAAGTCACCTCATAAATACAATGGAAGGCCAAAGACTACTGAAGATAGAAAACAATACAGCAACATCCAAATTTTATCTCAGTGACTAGAATCCATTTAGTTTCAGAAGGACTTGGATTAGGCTGTTTGGCTAGCTTCCAACTAACTTTTTACATATGGGAAAGGCAACAATTACATAGACAGCAAGTATGGAGTCTGCACACGTATTCACTTCAGTATGCTTATACTGAAGACTCCAACAGAGTTTTTACTGCTTAAAGCTGCTATGGGTGAACTAGAATAACTGAGACTATCTTGGAGAGGTACACCTAAAGTGCAACCCTCTTCCAAGCACACTTAGCTCTACACAAACTGCGAACACAGCATGGAGCACAGAGAAAGCCAGTTCTTTTTACTGGTAAGCTTTGTTCATGTAACCATGAAACTTCTAGGACAAATATACCCTGGGTTTCACCCAGCTTACACACATCATCAATTAAGTACATTTTGGTTGCCAAATTTAAAACTGCTGAAGTGCGAAAGAACACAACCTTGGGGACATACGCCAATTTGAGTTTACAAAGTTTTTTGTTTTCAATTTGTAACTTTTACTCACATATTTCTCTGGAAAAAGAAACCACAGAGGGAATCAATACAAAAGTTGTCAATATTCCTTTTAACATCATTATTACTACTATGCACAGCATACCTACACTTTGATTTCTTTCATTTGTCCCCTTTTTAGAGACTATGTGAAGCATTTGTTAATGGTGCTGTGAGGGCAAAAGGATATCCTGGAACTGGAATGTTTCCATGGGACAGCCAACTGCAGGCTGACTCCTGAGAAAGTGACAGGTTCTAAGTTATTGCAGTTGCTTAAACTTGAGCTGAGGGCATCTTACAGAAACTGTTACTAATGCCGGTAGAGAAGTGGAACTGGTTATTTAATGAGTATTTCAAGCTCTTTTTCCTAGTTCTTTCAGCTTGTGTTTGAGAGTTGAATACTTCAAACACATTTGTTCTAGATCCAATAAATTAAAATCTAGTAAATAAGTGAGAATGAAATATTTTTAATATTCCCAGATGTGGTTATGTGGTTCTTTCACAGACACAGATTCAAAATACAAAGGTTTTTCAATAATAAGCTACAAGCACCATTCACAACAAATATAGTCTGAAATATAAACGCTATCAATTGCCAGGAAATACACTTGATAGACAACCTATGACTGTCTGGGCATGGTCCTGAACAACCATCTCCAGGTAGCCCTGCAGAAGGTTGAATCAGGTCACCTCCAGAGTTGCCTTCCAACCTCAACCATTCTGTCATTCTGTAATTCTGTGAATCTATGTGCACAGAAGTGGATATAGAAGTACCTATTTTGTTTGGGAATTTAACATTTTGAAGAAGTCCCTCTTTGAGGGTCCAAATATTAAAGTCATAAAGGGGCTTCTCAATAAATTAAGAATGTTAAGATGACAGGCAGAATGTGAAAATCATATATTATTAAAATACTGCATGAGAAGCGGCAAAGTGAAAATTACAGGTTTTGCGCAGAGAGATGCAAATTATTGGTATATATGCATTAGAGGTTTTATTAGCAAAGTTTATTTCTCAGAAAAAAATTTGACAAAAAAGAGAGTACAGTCAATTGGATCAGTTATAATTTCCAATTTCTCTATATTCAGAATTATCTCCCTAGAATTCTCTCAGTCTTTGATCAGGATGCAGTCCTACTATGGTACCTATAAAAAAATATTCTCATAAGCTAAGACCTGGCAAAACCTCACAATTTTATTAATAGCTGCACATGCCTAATTTCAGCTACACAATCACAGGGACTTTAAAAGATCAGCTCCCTAACCATAGCAAGACTGAAGCACTTTTAAAACTGACAATACCTGTAAGTAGATAACATCGTGCATGTACCATTTTGTATCCCTCTTCCCTACTCCTTAAAGCCTCTAAGTCTTTTGGAGCTAGGATCAGGACTTTTTATGAGTTAGTAGACACGCCTAGCAAAATGCCTTTTCACACCAAGTTGGACACTGAACAAATAAATTCTTATACAAAGTAGGAACATGTTAATAAAGATGGCTGAAGGCAGAAAGGAGGGTATTCAAATCATCACATTTAGGTGCCTATGTTAGGAGGATGATTTGCCTTTACTGTAGATGAAGAGATCTCTCTCCCCAGTGACTAGGAAAGATTCTAGACAGATGACCCTTCTAGCTTAGGTACATCAATTTGGTGGGATGAATCTTGACAACTCTACTTGTTATTGCTTATATTTAAATGTTGTGAAAACACTTCCCCTGATCACACAGATCAGGACATTAGCTATGCCACCATAGAGATCATCTCAGAAGAACAGATAACCTGTAAATACAGAGACAAATAGAAGATTTAAATGTAATATGGACAGCAAGAATATGCGTTCTGAAATAGAACACAAAGGATTGCACTAATGTTTTGTGCAGCGGCCTTAGAACTTCCCTGTGTCCTTGGGATAAACTCATACCTGCTGCTGCATCTTCTGCACTGATCTTTAAAGGACCCTTCCAACCCAAACTATTCTATGAGTCTATGATTTGTTTCAAGTTGACAGTTTGTAGTCAAATGTGGACTAAATACTGCTAGCTTTTTTCTTTTTTTTTAGTCATTTCTGGCTATCCTGGTTTACAACAGGAACTCCTGTCCACAGTTCCCATTATTCATTCATAGTCAGGAAAGAATCAGTCAGGCAGAAACAGGTAAAGAAGAATGATGTGTTCCCATTTAACATTGTAAGAAAGACATATAAGGCAACCTAGTTTGCTAGCCAAGCAAAATAGAGTCTGCAAGATGAATTATTTCTCTCTTTCTAAACAACACTGAGGAACAAAAATGACCTAGGTTAAATAAAATGTTGGCATAAGAGAAATTTTCTTCAATGAAACCCTAAATAAATTTAGGCCAGAAACTGAAAGAGTATATTTTGGAACACCCTTTAATTAGGAACTAGGAGGGGCAAGAAACCTAAGTGGTTTCAAGGAGAACCACTGATAAATTCTTGTAATGCACTAAATGATACTGTTGTCTGTGACAGCAGAGCCTGATTCCAGTTGTCTGGAGATTCTGGATCCTAGATTTCCAATTGGTTTGTCTGACTGCTCTCCTAAGATCAGTAAAAGCTATGTTAATGAAAATAAATATAACTCACATTAAAAAGAATAATGAATTCACCACAAAATTTATGTGCAGAAATCAATTTCTGCCTACAACCTGGACTAGGGAAATTGAACCTAATGCCCAAGTAATCCCTTACAAGCTATTACACAACTCATTCAAGAAGCACAGGACAATTTTTTTTTAATTCCCTTTTGGTAATAAAAATAAGAAAAGATCACAGAAAACCATTGTTTTAAACAAATGAAAACCTAAAGGACAGGAAGGGGAAAAGATGTGTTCAGCTGCACACACCCAAGAAGCAGCAGTGTTTCTGCAGAGGAAGGCAAGATTAGTGATTAGTTTTATGTGGAGAATCTGGCACACGCTAAGAAAAAACAAAATTTCTGGAAATGCAGTAACACAAATTACACTAACTAGATAAACCTGGGAACTACTAAAACCCATTAATTTACAGACAGAACAAGATCTATGCTTTGGCTTCTTGAGTGTTCACCTCAAACAAAAAAACAACCAGAAAAAAAACATTTTGAAAGTATTACTCTGAAACAACTCCATATAAATTAAGCCAATTTCACTGACTCTCAACATCAGCTCATGTCTGAGACTTGGTAATTCATGTTTTTGTATGTTCAAGAAGCTTCTTTAGACAAAGCCAAGTCTGGTAGATCCAAAATGCTGTGGGAAAGGCCCTTCCAAAGACAGAACATATAAGTGTCAAAAAACTTCCAAGAAACCTTGGTCTCCTGAGGCTTCCAGATCAGTTTTGTTCACCTCAGAAGTAGGCATACTTTTGGAGAAGCAAACTTCCATTCACTACCCAACAAAATCTTAAAGTTTGACATGTAACAATTAATGTAAAATTTGAGCACACAATCCTTTTGTGTTCTTTATAGACATCATTTTCCCTTTGATCACCTTTATAATTTCAAAGCAGAGGAACATTAAGAAGCTTTTCAATCAACATTGGTTTTGGTAAAGATTTCCTTTTTACTATTTCCTTTGTAGATTTTTAGTAATATCACCTTGTGTTTAGTTCCAAGTCTAAAACTTCAACAGAAGTAAAGATCAGTCTAAAATGGCTTCCCACTTTTTCAGACTACAAATGCTACATTTCAACTTGATCCACTTGGTATGTTTCAGTGTTGACATACCCAAAATGTGCACAATTGCCACTAAATCTTTGCTGAACTGGAATCTGGCTGATAACAAAGTTATGCAGAACAGGGTTTTCAAAGGCAAATTCAACCATTTTTGTAAGAAAGAAAGGAACCAAAACAGAATCTTCCCTCTGCTATTGCTGTGAAAATCTACCATAAGTCTATTAATGTCAGTGTTGACAGAACTGTGAACATATCTGCAAAATCAGGCCATCAATTTCATTGAAATCAGTGGAATTCACCACGGTAAAAATGGGTGTGTCCTGGTATGAATATGATCTGCAAGGCAGAGTTTTGTGACTACCAATTTTTCTTACAAGTCACACAGTACCATCTTATCTCTGCACCTAGGGCAATGCCACTACACACTGGACTAACCTGAGATATGAATATAGACCACTGAAAGCTTCCTAATCATGGGTTCAAACTGACTTTACATGATACTGTTCTATGGTATATAGGAAAATTCCTTTATTCTTTTTTTTAATCCAGTTAGGGAAACATTGCACACATGGGGTATGTGCAGTGATATAACCGCTCTACATATTACCACTAATACAGTAAAGTAATATTTAAAAAAACTGTAGAAAAAACAATCCTCTTCTCAGATGCAATATAGTATCGGCTATCAGGGCATGGAGCAGTCAGACCAAGTAGTTTGGGCTGGTCTCATCAATATTAACAATAAAGGAAATATTTGCCCAGAATACACAGTGCATTTTTTTTCCAATATGTTGCACATAACCTACTTCCCCAAACCAAATGCAATAAAACTCAGAAGTGGGATGAAGACGTCTTACAGGTCAAACTCAACTTTAAGCACACTGAGCAGAACAGATCATTGTGTTTAGTACAAAATGGATGCTTTGCTGACAGCACACATTGCCCATTGTCAATAACATTACTAAGATGTAAATAATATTAGGTAAATTCCACCCTTCCCAGGAGAGAAAGAAAAGCTTTGCTATCCATGAGCTATGGAGCTGCTTAATTCAGGATTTGCATGATAGCTTCCCCATTACATTCCATCTAACTTTATTTACATGAATCAGTTCTAATGCAGCTTGTTCTAAGTTCTGCAATGGCAGCAGCATGCACCGATGTAGAAGCACATCAGGTGGGAATGGGAATATATACTGCTGGTCATGGGCTTCTTCATATCCTTTTGCTTTAATTTGTTGCATTTCCAAGCCTAACATCACAATCCAGAACAGATCAATTCACCTTACACTTTAACTCATTGCTACAAAGGCGGGTGGCAGCTGGATCACTTCAAATTAGTTTGAGGATCACCAGGTGTGTACTTACCACAGTTTAGGCAAACTCTGAACTAACAGACCAAAAAATCAGAATCAGCTATTCAGAAAAAGCTTTAGGTATAGTCTGTGCACCTTGATTGCAGATAGGAGGCACATAACAGCCGTCACCTCCTTAAGACTTCTATTTGAGGTGTAACAGGAATGTGAAAGAGTAAGAAGCAGCAAGAAAGAGGCAGATATATCTTTCAATTCCCTACTATAGTTTAGCCAGAAAAGCCAGAGGATATCACAGGCTCTGAGGAAGAGGTGGAGCAACAAAAGAATTATGACACAAAATTCTGGACAACAGTTTCTTTCTAAGGCTACTTCTGAGATGCTGGACTTGCACACTACTTTTAACAAAGGTCTGAACAAAATCTCTCAATGGCAATGTGAACTCATGTGATGCTACTCACATGCAAGCACTCCTACAAGTTTTTTCCATTCTCCTATCATCCCTCCATACACATTCAGCTACCTTTGCATATTTTACAAACATGTATTTGTTTATAAGTCAGAGACTGGCTGACGTTAGTAAAAGAAAATGACACTATAACTCCTACCAGCAGTGGCAGAACTAGCATACTGTGTGATGGCACAGCAATTTGCCCAGTGCTGATGCAGGTTTTTAATAGTAGGCTATGGAGAATTTCAGACTACTTAGTCTAAGTTACAGCCCAGTACTGATACACATCCAGAATGTTAGACACTGAAAGATTCAGTCTTCATGTTGAAACGAAATGTGAAATTATGAATCAGAAAACAGTCAATTGCCTCCTATGATGTACACAACTTTCTCAGCTCACCTTTTGGAGTGTTTTACTACATATTGTAAAATATACATTTGCAATTTAATTATATTATCTACTTCCTCTCTAGAAACAAAGTGACAGGAAGCAAAGGAAAACATATATTGGCATCTTCTACTGAAGAAGCATACCTTGTACAATAACCAAAGTACAGGCATAAAGAAATGCGTTCGCCTCCACAGGGTTTACTTATTTCCCATGCCATATAAACATTCAAATACAAACCTGGTCTGTAGATTGCAAGCTATCATTTGTTATCTACCAGTTTTACTTTAGTCATACTTATTTGTGGACTATATTATTGGACATGCTCTACGGTATGTCTCTCTGTAGAAAGGAATTTGGACTGGATTTATAAGAAAGAACATATTATCCTTCTTGTAGTTCTGGAAATACAAATAATTTTTCTTGGCAAGATATATCCTGTGTTTTTCATCCCCATTCTGGGGGTCTTTACTATCTTTTGTCTTAACATCTGTATTCAGTCCAATATTTTATCCTGTGCACTTTCAAAAGTGCTACAATTTACTTCCATGGTAAGAAAAAAAAAATCTTGTTTGTAACACTGACATGGCTGGATACCCTTACATCTGTCCAAGACAAGCTACCAGGTCTGTATCCACAGTATATTCTATGTCAGACACAGGAAGGGGAAAGAGGTTTAGAACAAAGTAATCTAAAACACACCAAAAGCTCCATGAAAATTGCTGAGATGTTGAAGTCCTACTGACAGCAGGTATCTAAAGTCATCACTTTGATGGCTGTGACTTCACTAAGTGTCCCTTCCAACATGGAGCTCATTATATCTGAAGAGTTAGTGTCAACCCCCACAAATCTTGAATGCTGTGGGTGATTACTATCAAAAAGCAAGCATGGATAATTCATTGACTGAAAATGAATTGATAGCAAATAAATGGAGGGAAACTAATCAGCACTGGAAATGCACAAAGAAATACTCTTAATGTGCCCCATCCTTATTCTGCAATAGGGTTGTAACAGGCAGTGAGAATCCCTAATGCTTCTCATGTAATGTCAGTGCCACTATGACTCTCTAGAAATCATGACTGTTGGACTCGCTGTTTTACTGACGATGCAGCCAACATTAATTCTTCACAGGAAAAGTCCTTCTGTATATAGTCTTCACTATACAGTCACAGGAGCATGGACCCTTATGTGACCCTCTGTTTTTTCCATATGAAATTTCTGAAACTCCATGTTGGCTCTCAGGCCTTCATGACTAGGTACAGAAGCTGAAGAGACTAATCTGTTCTTTAATGAGTTCAAGCAAGATGCCACTTGGAATTTATTTTAAAGTTTAAAATGGAATAATGATGTAAAATGACAACCTGACTTCCTCCACAAAAAGATTGGTCTCCGAAATGCAATTTAGAATAGCATAACATTTGAGCCACTTGGGGTGAAATTCTAGCTTCACTGAGAGACAAAGAGAATTTTCCAAGTGACTTCAAAGTGGTCAGGATTTCATTCCTTATATGCTTCAGATATTTTATTCAGAGGAGGAATAAGATGTTGAAGTCTAAAAAATATGCTTCATTTAGTTAATTTTCAAATGCACCAAGATCCTGGAAGTATTCCAATTCTTAAATTGTAAATGGGGAAGAAAACGTTTGAAATGTCACTTTAAAGAAAATAAGCAGGCTTCTTATTAAAGGGTCTTATTTGGCAACAACAAATTGTAGCATGCCTTCCCATTCCTCACTCTCCTCTTATAACTATTATTTATTGTCATTACTGGGATATGTTCTATAATTGGATTCTGGCACAGATTGGTGGAAAGAGAAAAATCTTTCCAATCTGATTCAAAATAGGTTTTACTTCGTGAAACACACATGCAAAGAGCAAAAGATCACCTCTTTCCTCCCCAGCAGTTATTCAAACCATTTAGACATTTTCATCTAGGCAGAATTTAAACCTGCATTTTCTAAAGTTGTTTTTATGAACTATCTGTTTGATTCGGGTTTAGGGCAATTTTTTTCATACTTATTGGAGAGCTTTCTACTAATGGATTTTGGCAGAGAAAGTAGCGTGTTCCTTTCAAGAAATACACTTTGAACAAGACTTGCCTCTCACTAAAGAGTCACATACTCTGCAGTCATAAATAAAGTAAATGTGGTACTTTACAGTCAGAGTTAACAGCTGAAAATCAGGCATGTTTATTAGGCATGAGTCAGTGATTCTACTTCAGTGACTATTCAGAAAGCATATTGAAGGAATTAAGAAAAAATAAAAAACATAAAAAAGCATAATAGTCTAACAAAATAACTAATATAAATAACAAAAAATAAAAAAGCACAGGAAAAGCTAAACCTTCTCCCTCTATTTAGAAGATGGTCTTCCACAACTAAAGAACTTTTTCAATCAATTGATTACAATGCAAAAGGCCAAGCTGAGAACTGTCAGCACATTCACATAGTCTTCAGCAAAGCGCACACTGTTTGGACTTCAGGCTAGTCAGAACAATACTCAGACAAGGGAATAAGAAAGAAAAATATAAAGAAAAGTCAAACTGTGCAAAACAGGAAGCTGGAAACATTTAACTAAAACATCAGTTTGTTTCAAATTTTTTTCTTTTCTGTAAATCTTAAGCTATAGCAACTGCTAGCACACACTAGTTAATAGCATCAGGTACTTAACAAATCACAAGTACTCTGTAGTTTTGACATATAAACAATTGAAAACTTGTCTGAGCTTTACAGCACTCTTAGAGTCATAGCCACCAACCAATATCTATTTTGCAAGAAATCACATCTGTGATGACTACTTCACCCTTACCTATTTATCACTACCAACTTTTCTCTACAAAGGAAGCCTGCCCAAGGTCCCTTTATTTGTTTCAGACCAACTCAGCTGCCCTAGTTTAACGCGTAAGTGCAAGAGGGTATTATTATCAGGTGGACTTGGCATGAGGTGAATTAGAAATACATACAACAATTCTTCTCCTAACAGTGTGTTAGGGGAGGGATATGTTCAGCTTCTGATTAGTGACAAGCAATGGATGGGTAGCACCATCTTAAATTTGGGCAACTAAATTCAGAGGATGCCTGTTTGTGGCTTACTTTGAACTAGGAGAGAGCTATTTTACTTCAAAGCAATCAGAGGGCAGATTCTGTATACCAGTTCCTCCTACTGAAAACCCAAAAGAGTACCACAAACTTGCAGAAATGTTCCAGTTTCTGTGCAAAGATATTTTTCTAGTGCCAACTATTTTGAGACTTATTTAAAAAGTTTAGTACCAGCTTGTTTTTATTAAGTGGTTGAAAACATTTGACTCAACCATTTTAAAAACCCTAAAATCTTTTATTTCTTAAAAAAAGCCACAGAACTGCCACTGAGAATTTCATATGCATCTACAGTGATGTTACATACAAAGAGTGTATTTTTTTAAAAATATTGATAGTTTTAATTCCTCTGGATGTTTGTGACGACACAGAGGAGAGAAATAGTTATCAGATAGATATATCTGAAAATATAAATGTTTAATGAAAGATCTGGTTAAACTGACAATTCAGTCTTTTGAATACTTTCCAAGATAAACATAGCCCATGAGTATGTCTCTGAGTATGGTGTATCATGTATGCATAAATAAAGAAAATGTCAAAGGACCCCCAACCCTTCAGATAAATGCATGCATATCATAATATGTGTTGTCTTCCAAACAGAACAATGGCTTTCATTAGAATTTTGGATCTACCTCAGCTCTTCATTATTCAAAGTTAATCTTAAGAATTTAGTTTCTGAAACTCTAGCCGGAACAATGCAGCTTAAAACCTTAGCAATAAGTATAGCGCTCTAGAAATAGGTGACCTAAACAAGATACTGTAAATAAGTCACAAGGACTGTCTGTAATGAATACAGTAACATAACATTTTTTTCAGAAGTGTGTGGCCTCTAAGAAGCATAGACTTAATCAAAGCAAACAAAAATACACTACAATGGTACCTTCTGCAGCAATACCTCAGCAAACAGGGTAAAGTGATACATACTTCAGTGCAAATCTTAAAATACAGTGTCTAGCCTGTAGAATACTGTAGGTCATGATAGGGTATATAACCAAGTGAAGTAAGGAAAATATTATAAACATAAATATGCACAAGCAAATTAGACAATAAGAAAGCACAAGAGAGTTGCTTTGTTTGAAGAAGATCCTTCCTAAGATGGTGACTGACTGATGTGATGACTTGTTTAGCAAGCCAAATGGTGTTAACCTCAGCTAGGGTAAATATTAGAACAGAATAACACTCTATGTCACTCTCTCCATTTACCTGTGTTTATAACTGTTTCAGGCATGCTTTCCATAAAGGAGTGTTGTGATTTCTATAAGAAACTGAAGTCCCCCACTAGGTCTATGGGTTTTCACATAAATGGTTTGACAGTGGTTAAATAAGAAACCAAAAATTGCTGGGCTCTACCAGAAGAAATAAAAAACATTAGTTAATATCATTTCATAACCAAAGTCCTAAGTGAAAAGGAGGCTGTCTCTGAAAGTATTATTCATCCACCTTCCTGAGCACTTGAGATGCTCTAGTGTTAGTTGACAGAACCACCAGGTGACAATGGAGGGCAAGGTGTATTATAATAGAACTACCTTATACAATGAAATAGCCTGAATCTGGGTCTCATCATTTTGATATAAGTTGCCAAACATATCTGTTTAAACCAACATTCCTTAATATACCAAGTCATGCCAGCCCTCCAGGGCAGAAGGAATTAAACTATCAGTTCCTATTCACCACCAAAAAAACCCTTAAAATTGTTTCATGTTGAGACACCTCTTTAGGGGTGGGTACTTAAATCTACAGACAACATAATAATAAGTAATGATTAATTAAAAATTTTTAAAAACACAACAATTGAGAATTTGAACCCTTTAGAAAATTGCAGAGACTAGGCATGTGACTATCTGGAGGCAACAATTATTGTTACTATCTCTAGAGAGAATTTGGCCCAGACATGTCTATTAATACCAGACTTATTAGGTCTTGACAGCTTATAGGACATCTGTTTGTTTCATTTCCCTTTAGTCTCGCCAAATGCTAGCAGCGAAAATCATACAGACTTTTTTCCTACTTTTGCATAACTTGAAAGACTTTTTTGCATATATGAATTTTGACAATAAACAAGATCTTCTGGTGTGCTGTATCTGATATATGTGTACAGGCATGTGTATTCAAAGAACTGCAAAGGTGGGTAAATTTCTTTAATCTGAGGACATTTATCTAGGAACAAAGGTGCAGTTATTGGAACTAACAAACATTCCTCAGAGGTAGGACAGTTTTAATAGATTTGGTTTTTAACTTGAACTAAAAAGGGTTACAGAGACCAAAATATCTCAGCAGAAGTTTTTCAAAAGCAACTCCCTCAAGTTTTTCAGTATATTGCAAAATTCCCAGAAAGCATTACAAAATTTCAGAAGATAATATTGAGGCTTTTGGTATGGCTTTCCCCATTTTTCCATTTTTTAACATAAATTGGAGAGAAAATGTCAGTACTCAGATCCCAACCCAAATAAAGTTCAGTCTAAGGTATAAAGTACAGGTTCAAAGCTAAGCTGGAAGCAGTTTTTCAGTCCATCTTGCATTTTGCTAGACTGTTACAGTATTCTAAATCTAAATACAAAAGGCATTTCTTTCCCATATTGGTCACAATTCTTGTAAAGCTTCTTGGACATTATTTCAAAAGTAATGGTACAGTTGAGATTTAAATAGCACCAACTGAAAAAAATAGGAAATAGATAGCTACTTGTATATTATAAATCAATCACAGGCAGTTGTTGATGTTTTCATCCAGATATTTTGCTATGAGTGTATGCCAAACAGCTAAACTATTTAGTTTGCAAGAATCCAGCTTTGCCCACTTGTTTGATCTTCATATGGATGTATAAATAATTTGTTTAAATTTTAAAAATAACTTTATCTTTGATTTTAAACTTCATGTGAACAATATAATTTCATACATACACATTATTTATAATTATTAAAAAAAAATTAACCTCACTCAAGCTTTGAGAAAGGCCCATTAAAGAGTCAATACATAGGTTTTCTATTTCAGTTTAAAGCTTGTTTGGATGCAGATTTCTTTAAATATTTTCACTCTCAGGAACCTAATTTCCAGTAAGAATGTTTTGAATTACAGATTATTTCAGAATCAAAATTTGATTTTCAACTATTTTTCAACACTTATTGAAAATTTACTGATCTAAATTATTATAGGCACTAGTGAATTAATTATCATTAAAAAGTCAGAAAGTACTAAAAAAAATTATGAAAATGAATCAAAATTCTTACAAGCAGAAATAGCTTTTGCATAAAATTGCAGCAACTGTCCAGTTTCACATATATTTTGAGATATATGTACATGGTGGCACGGTTCCCTACAAAGTATATTAATAAGTCAGAAATAATTACATCATTTATGATCACTCCCTGACAATACAAATAAATGTATTTCCATTTCCTTTAAGAGATTTACTCACTTATGCCAATTCAGAATGTTGTAAGAGTCCCACAACGTATCTTTGATTTCGGTGGGTCTGAAGTAAATAAAATTTGATCACAGTATTGGTAAGTATGTTTTCAGCATCTGTTTCACAACAATATGCATGGGTTTTGGTATATTCATAGTACACTATTCTAAATAACTACAGAGCTTTCATCGTGCAAAAGAGAACCTACATTCCCACCATCTTAAATCTGACCTAGTTAAGATTTAGCATTATATCATTTACTTATGGATTAGAAAATATGAGTTTTACATCCATAAGGAAGTGGAAAGTGTTGTTCCAGATGTTCTTCTGTAGGAAAGTATGATGTAAATTATAAACTCACTAGTTCAAAGAGTACATAAACTTATATTTGCATACATTTATTGGTTGTATTTTTTACTTGGGGATACTGGTGGATGAAAAGCTGGACATGAGCCAACAATGTGCGCTCGCAGCCTAGAAGGCCAACCATATCCTGGGCTGCATCACAAGAAGCGTGGCCAGCAGGTCGAGGGAAGGGATTCTGCCCTCCTACTCTGCTCGGGTGAGACCCCACCTGGAGCACTGCATCCAGCTCTGGGGTCCTCAGCACAGGAAAGACATGGAACTGTTGGAGCGGGTCCAGAGGAGGGCCACCAAAATGATCAGAGGGATGGAGCACCTCTCCTATGAAGAAAGGCTGAGAGAGTCAGGGTCATTCAGCCTGGAGAAGAGAAGGCTCCGTGGAGACCATATTGCATCCTTTCAGTACTTAAAGGGTGCTTATAAGAAAGATGGGGACAGACCTTTTAATAGGGCCTGTTGCAATAGGTCAAGGAGTAATGTTTTTAAACCAGAAGAAGGCAGATTTAGACTAGATATAAGGAAAAATTGTTTTGCAGTGAGGATGGTGAAACCCTGGAACGGATTGCCCAGAGAGGTGGTAGATGCCCCATCCCTGGAAACATTCAAGGTCAGGTTGGATGGGGCTCTGAGCAGTCTGACCTATTTGAAGATGCCCTTGCTCATAGCAGGGGAATTGGACTAGATGACCTTTAAAGGTCCCTTCCAACCCAAACTAGTCTATGAATCTATGATTCCTGAATAGTTAAATTGAATAGCACATTAAATCAATTAAGAGTTGATGAAAGTTTGTGACTAGGGTAAGTAGTAGTTAAAAATTTAAAAACTGAGCTATACTGGTTCTTGTTACCTAAAATACATGATCGTATTTAATTACTAACAATAGTTTGCTTTTGGCTGTATTCATAGGAATTATTGGAGAAACCTAATATCATTATTTACCCTACTGTGCCCAGGAATTGCATAGGTCTCAAATTTTAATTTTTTATCTATACAAGCAGAAGAGTCCTGTGTTACAGCTTGATATAAAGGATTTTTTGTAGGACTTTCTTCTGTATGTTATTTATGTTCTTATTACACTGGATTTTAACATGACAAAAATCCAGTATTATAAAATGAAAATCTTTACAACTGTAGTGGAATATCATACAGTAAAGGAAGACTGGGAAAAACATCTCTAGTTTATTTTCATTTCACATTCTGAAAAATCTGAAAGTACTAACTGACAAGAATAATAATAAAAAAATAATACACATATAGTATTAAGATGCCGTATATTTCAACAGCATTATTATCTTTCCATAATTTCCCTTTATTTGAGAGGACATAGGTTAATCCATAGTGGCTTGACACATAGAAATCAGCTCAGTTTCAAGATATTTTATAAGGCAAAGTAAGATTGCTATCACCAGAGAAAGAAGTATTTCTCCAAAGATAGCAGAACTGAGTTGGATCTTTCGTCTAGGATGCTTGGACTAAGATACACAAAATCACTCCCTGTTTTCTTTCCGGCATGCCCTCTCTCTGTCAGGGACCAGCAACGGCCAGCCGCTCCCTCAGAGCTGGGGAGCCAGCAGCCAAGGGGGATACCATAGACAGCAAGGCAGGGGCCTGTCCAGCCAGAGGCTTGACATTCTGCTTCTCTGTCTTTCCTCACCACACCAAACCCCAGCACTGTGACTGGGAATAAGGGTAAACTAGCAAAATTCATCCATTTAGTGTTTAGTTTATGAAGAAATGGGCACAATACCAGCTGTGTGAGAAACTACAGTAGACCATCAACAGTGGGTAGGACAAGAATCAGTAGAAGGAAGATGGCTGATGAACACTATTGTCAGCATTCGATGCCTACCAGGCATATGTGGAAGATATGAGTAGTTCTCATTAGAAAGAATACAGCAAAAGAGATAAGGCTCTCTGTGAACAAGCTGGGATGGAAGAGGAATGAAAGGAGCCAAGGTTAGTTGGCTCCCAACCCTCTGAATCCTCAAGACAAGTTTAGATTTCTTGACAATTCTGAAACTCAGTATCACTGAATTGTATTAACATAGCCAAGTACCCGTAAAAGCATTTCTTCCACATACTGTCTAACTTCAGGAAACACAGAACAATTCCCAATGATAAAATGGGTCCCATGGCACGTTCATTATAAGAGAGATTTTTATGAGATTGGATTCTGTTGAATCAATCTATGGTATTTTTATGGAAAAGACCCAAAATGTAATTCCAAATTATGTCTCTGATCAAAACGCAGGATTTCAAAATAGGTCTGTAACATCAATATGTTATTATTCTTTGTGGATCGGCATATGACTGTTAAGCAGTTCCTGGATTATGATAGACATATATATCAGTCATGCAGAAAATGTTGGCTTTGGTCTAATAAAAATGTTTAGTATGACATTATACTGGATTTTTTTTTTTTAATGAGATTACTGATATTTCTTTACCCAATGAAGTAAACAAAACCCCCAAAAAACATGTATTTAGGTACCAACTGCAAGGAACTAACCTGAAAGTCTGTGTCACAGCAAGGTAATAAAGGGAAATTTCTTAACAAAAACTATTCCTATCTCCTTTAATCAGTTACAAGTATCACAGTTTAACTGTTCATTTGCCTTATACAAAGGCCATGACAACACATGACAGCACATCATACCAGTCCTATACCCATTAATCCAATCATATCTTAACCCAGCCCCTCTAAATATGGGATAGAGCCAGCTGCACCGTTAAACAAACAGAATACTCCACATGCATAAACATGAAAATAGAAGGATCATTCCTGGATGGTTGGAAGAGTTTTATCACCAAAATCTAAAGAACTGTCTGCTCCTTCTTTCTCAAGTATTACAAGCTTAGATCTTTCTATTTGCACTGCCTTAATGCTATCTTAGCTACCTAAATGTGTGCTTTGGTTTCCAATAAAGAATTTTTTTCTAGACAGCAGAAAGGAATGGTGCAGCCTTTTCCAGAAACCTTGATAGTTTGAAAAATCATTATCCTAAAATTGAGTTGCAGAGTATACCTTACATCTATAAAAACATACTGAATTTTGTAGATCTATCATTTAATGATAAGTCTGTAAATAGGCCTACATATATCACTTGTGGTAAGATAATATGTATACAGTATATGCTAACCATTAGACATTGAATAATATAAAGGGAGTTTACTGTATCAAAGTAAATGTACAGGCAGCTTATTTCAACTTAGCTTTAGTTAGGCTAACAAATAATTAGATAACTTAGAAACATTAGAAGTAAGTGAGATGAGTCAGGGTTTTCCATGAAAAACAGCTTCACTGCAGAGTAGCCAATAGAAATAATTTTAACCTTGTTTAGATTAAGATAAAATTGCATTCTAATATCTTACTGTCTTATCTAGATAATTTTATTAGTGCTTAAGATAATAAAAGAAACATCTGGCAGCAGAACAGCATTCCTCTATCACAAAACGTGCGTTCTGCACAAGCTCCATCTGCAAATGCAGATTGAAACTTACTTTTCTGAACTAACATAAGTTATGAAAGATTTTCTAATCTAATATTTTCTCTTCCTCTTAGTGTTCTTTAAATCAATATTTATTTTGTCTTTATATCTGTTCTTCCTTCTTCTGTTTTTTTCTTTAGCATGCATATAACCACTCATTGCATAATTTCACTCACTGCACGATTATGTAAGCATCTTCTGTGATATATCTCTATTTCATTGTTCTTTATGTATACGTATTTACTGCATATGTAGGGTTTTATGCAAAAATCTTTTTATCTATTACCATTGAAGACTGGTCTTTTTGGAGCAGGTTGCTTGAACTCCCTTAGCTCACAGCTAGTTTCAGGTTGCCTGAAACGATGGGAACAAAGAATGAGAACAGCTGAGGATCCCCAAATGCTCTCTACAGTCAATTGCTTTGCTGTCTTGGCCTCAGAAGAGAAGAAGAAAAAAAATAATTTCTTTATAGAGCTAACATTTAAAAAATACACTCTCTGCTAAATATTTCAATAAGCATCACACATTATTCTTTTGGACAATATCCAACTTGCCACAGAATATTAATTTACAAGTACTCTTTTTAGTGTAGTTCATGCTCAATTCAATACCATATCATTTTCCATTAGGAATGGTATAACTCAAAGTATTTTGAACACAATAATTCTAAAGCTGTCAAAATACTCTTGACATGATGGAAGTTTCATCTGAATCACAGAATCCCAGAATTGCAGAGCTGCTGAGTTGGAAGGGACCTTTGGAAATCACCTACCTCCTGCTCAGAGCAGGGTCACCTAGAGCAGGTTGCTCAGGACTGCGTGCAGTTGGGTTTTGAATATCTCTAAGGATGGAGACTCTCCAACCTCTCTGGGCAACCTGTTCCACTCTTTGATCACCCTTATAGTGAAAATATTTTTTCCTGTGTTTAAACTGAATTTCCTGTATTTCAGTTTGTGCCCACTGCCTCCTGTTCTGTCACTAAGCACCACTGAGAAGAGTCTAGTTCTGTATTCTTTATGCCTTCCACCAGGTATTTATATACATTTATAAGATTCTGCCTGCGCCTTCGCTTCTTGAGGCTGAACAGTCCCAGCTCACTCAGCCTTTCCTCGTATGATGGGTGCTTCAGTCCCTTAATCATTGTTGCCGCTTGCTTGACTTGCTCCAGCAGGTCCATGTCTGTCTTGACGCAGCACTCCAGATGTGTCTCATCAGTGCTGAGTAGGGGTATAGGTTCACCTCCCTTGACCTGCTGGCAATACTCTGCTTAATGAAGCTGCAGATCCCATTGGCCTCCTTTGCTGTGAGGGCACATTGCTGACTCATGGGCAACTTGTTGTCCACCAGGAAATGCAGGTCCTTCTCTGCCAAATGCTTTCTGTGAGTAGCCTTTCCAGGAGTAGCCTTGCAATGACATTGGCCAACTCCCTCAGCACTCATGGGTGCATTCCCATCAGGTTCTATGGAACAAGAGCTTGAGAAAGGGTTTCCATCTATGGAAATGGAGACCAACAACATTACCTCTCCCACTAAATCTCTCCTGAAATGTTCTTAGTCTATTGCATTTAACACAGTAGAAAAATGCTCCCAGAAGAAGCTAAAATGCTCAGTATCTGAAGGGAATTAACAATACATGTTACTACTTCTCCAATGTGCACGCTAAAGGTCCAGCAACCTCTCTTCTTACTAAAAATTTTCTATTATGATTCTGCAAAATTTATATACACCCAATCCACAGTTCCTAATATTCCCATTTGGGGTGCAATAGCTCTTGCAGTTGTTCCTATATGAATTGTTTGGCACTGTGGTCTATTTTGTCCTTTAAACTTCAATCCTTTTTCCCTTTTGATTCCATCACAGCTTCAGATTTCAACTTCCCATAGTCCAAGGGCAGGAATATTTCAGTGGTTCTAATACAAATACCTTTCCAATTATTAGAATAAACTAATATTAAAGTATTCTCCCTATAATTCTCTCTGAATTATAAATTTATATTGTAAATTCCCAAAAGTTTCTAGCAACATGAAGGAAACAAAAGAGAGAGGCAGAGAAAGGGGGGAAGAGAGATGGAGGGAGGAGAAGAGGGAGGAAGGAGGGAGGGAGGAGCAAGATACTCTTGCCAGAAAGAGGACTTATTTTTGCTAAACCCATAAAAAGAGTTGTAGATATGCCATTGCTAGAGATATAGTTTATGTTACAGTTACGTACAGTTATGTACAGTTAACCCTGGCTGAACCAGGGTTAGGAAGAGTTGAGAAATCTGCCCACCAAATATTTTTCAAACCTAGCAAGTTTCTGTGAAAAGTTTTGGATTTGCTGAGTTTCTTTTTATTTCAGAAATACAAAGCAAAATTATTCACTAGATCTACATATTGAATTCAAAGTGAAACAGTTACCCAGTATTTTAACCAAAGTATCTACGTTCATTTTTCCAAATTATCCAAGTGGCTTCTAATATAATATTTTGTATTGTTTCCTGAGGGAACAAAAACTATATCAGAAATCAAGTGGAAGAAAGCGAAATAATTAGCTATTTACATACTTCACCATGAATAACTATTCTGATTTTCTGAAAATGCTACAGATTATAGACACATCAACTGACTGCTTATGAAAATGCCAATTACAGATTTGTAATTTGTGTTGATTTTGGTCTTTTGAATCTCAGGAATACAATTTAGGACTCCATGAGCTGATGAACATATGTTCCTATTTCATACCAAGTCTGAGGAGATAAGTGGCTTAACAGGTAATACATCTGCTAAACATTCATTTCAGTCAAAATTAACTCCTCCAAACATAACTAAAGATCCTCTTTCACTGCCTCTGAGGTAGTTTCATAAAAGGCACTGCAGCTTTAGCTTCATTAAGCTAGTAACACTTGCAATAAAGTATTCCTTCCTAATACCTGAAGGCTTCAGGAAAATTAATAGCTTTACAAAATATTGAGAGTCTTCTTGAAACATGACTCCAGCTGCAAAACCCAGGTATCCTTAAAGCTGAAGTATAATGGGTTATTTTGTAACGAGGCTAATATGTTACCCTTATTCTGAACCTTTGAAGTTGTGCAAGACAAGCGAAGTAGTTTGTCTAAGACACAAAACAGAAGAGGTCAAAGGAAACACTTTCACTGTGCTGAACCTGGAAGAGAGAGTCCTCAGTCAAGAACTCTTCCATAAAAGAATGCTCGCACAGGATAGCAATTCTACAATGATGGTGAAAGTGTCTCTAATAGCTGAAAATATCTCGGTGTAAAGAACTGTTTTATCACTTTTCTTAGTAGCTGAGGCCAACTGCATTTGCAACTGCAGTTTTTGGATAATTCATATATGCTAACTTCCTTTTCCATGTTACTTTCCTGAACACAGTAAAAAAAAAAAAAAACCTAACAGGAACAATTAAATATAACTTTTGAATTTAACTTAGTTTAAGACAAGAATTTAACTCAGTTTTAAACACCTAAAAGATTAAAGACAGAACAAAGGTCCAATTAATAAATAAGCAACAATAATAATAACAACTAACACAGAACTGAGCGATTCAGTAGTTTCTAGTAATTAATACTACAAATGTGGGTTGGAAATAATAGAAGCATTCACAATAGTAATAAAGAGCTCTCTTTTTCGTATGTTGAAACAGATCTTTAACAGCATTAGTAAATTTGGTTATTTCATTTAATAGTAAATATAGTTGTGCATGGCAGTGTCTGAATATATGATGCAAACCTTCCAAATTAATGGAATTAGGAATTGGAAGGACAAATTTGTCTTTGAATGAGATGAGAAATATAAATTTCATTTTTTTTAACAAGTCTGGTTGTTTAGACATAAAGGTCAAATGATTCTAGGAAAGGAAGAGGGTGTTAAGAATGTTTAGAGAACATATAAGAGATTGCATTTGACATTTAACACTCTATAAAGTGCACATGATCTTTAAGTATGCCCTTTCTAGCTCTTCAATAGTTTTTCCAGAAAGTTATCATACAGATGGTTCTTGACAAAGCAAATCATTAATACTATGCATCTATGCCCAAACTTATGTTCCTTCAAAGATCTTGTGTTTTGACACATCATTTAATTGAGATGACTTCCTACAAGAAACAAAGTATTGCTATTCCAGTCGATCCAGATACTGGTTTTCCCTGTTCAAGATTTATCAGATGATTTAAAATAATGTCTACAGAAACATTCTTTTAACTATGCAAAACTCATAAAGTTCAAACCAATTTCTTACATGATTTAGTGCCAGATATTTTAATTCTGCAGGCCACTAGCATCACATTTTCTATTGTTCTTTACAGTCTGTTTTTATTCTTTTAGGACCACGTATTTTTGTATCATATTTAGGAAGACTGCCTTTCTGTATTCAAAAGAAGCCCATATATGTTTAGAAAATAATTTCTGTGGTATGGCCAGATGGAAATTTGCCATGAAATGAGGATCTTGAAATGATACAGCAAGGGACTCAAAATTTCTTGAACTTGCTAGCATGAGGGGATTTTGCAACTGTTCCCACTACAAGCTGCTCCCTCTGATACCCTGGGTTTTTTTCATCATGAGAAAAGATTATTAGCTGTAAGAGAACTTCCCACTTTTTTCCGCGCAAGTTTTTTTGTACCACTACCTTGACAGAACAGTATTGGGAAACATAGGAATGCCAGAAAATGCTACTCTTTTATTATCTTTGTAAATGTATTTTTGGTCTTGAAAACTAAGAGGTATTAGCAAGGTGTGTCCTGGATAGACCACAGAAATTTTCACCCAGAACAGTCACTGTTTATGGACCAAGCATTTCTGAAACTCTTACACATCGAGTTTTACTGATTGTCTTGGAATCATATTTTAATCCTGGCCAAACCCAGGGAAAATGCAAAGCAAAAGCTGTATATTTCATCAGGAGATTTTTTTTCCCCTGCTCTGCTTACGGCTCCTATGTCGTCTGGTTCGATCAGAGACACAACCTTTCTGAGAACCCTATGTGCTGTTAGCAGGCAGCTACAGTAGTGGCTTGCCAAGGCTGTTGCTTAGATGAGCCCAGCAAAGTAGTTCAGCTCAATTTCAGCGAGGAAACAGTTAAAGAGCTCAGTGTTCCCCTGTGCCCGGGAGGCAGCCTTTGTGTTTAACATTGGCAGGGGCTCAGTTTGGGCTGGAGGTTTGTTTTAATTGGGGGAGGGGGCCGAAAAGAGGGGACGCTCTGACTTCTTCTGTCTGTCTCTTACTGATTTAGCGGAGGTGGAGATTTTCAATCCCACCCAGTCAGACGCAGGCAGGAGGATCTGGTAAGACTATCCCAGGAAAAGCCACTCGGAGGAAATTCGCAGCAGCAGCAGCAGCAGGAGCAGGAGCAGGAGCAGGAGCGGCGGCGGCAGCCCCAGGATGAGGCTGGGCGGGAGCCGGGCGGCGGACGCCCGCCGGGGGTGAGTGCGCGGCTGCCGCTGGCGGGGCCGGGGTCGCTGCCCGCCGCCGGGCGCCTTCAGCACCTCTCCGTAACCCGATAGCGATTAGGTGACGCTGGTGCACCTCTGTGTGTGTGTGTGTGAGTGAGCGAGCGAGCGAGTGAGTGAGTGAGTGTGAGAGACAGAGGGAGGGAGGAAACAAGAGACAGGCACAAGGCAGCTTGGGGTAACTCTTCTTAAATAAAGTTTAACAATGTATAAATCTCGTCCGATGCTCTATACAGGCTGCAGGGGAGGTAGTACTGATTTGCCAAGTGCATGTTGGAATTGATCTTTTGATAGTGTTACAAGCGGAGAATGTTTTCTTTTGTGTTAGAGGAAGAAATCTAAGGCGATTATCCCAGCAGCAAAGAGCGCTCGCCGCCTGCGCTGGGGTGGGAGACAACCAAGAGACATTCGCCTTGTCGGCAGTGTCTCTCTCAGCGCTTTCGTGCCCCGATTAAGTTTATTTGCTCCTCTTTCCATCTCAGCTGCCTTTTGGGCAGATTAATCACTGTTACCGTTTTAGCTCGTCTTTAATACCTTGAATAATTTCATTTCCAATAGTATGGTCTCTTCCTGTGAATCTCGGCATGGGAATTTTTCTGGCTTGACACCCCAGGCAAGTTAGGAGCTTTCTCTGCATCTGCGGCTACTCCTGCAGTGCTGGAGGAGCACAGGCACAGCACATGCATGTGGCCTCCAAAGTAACACAACAACCTCACGCGCTCCAGGTATTCATGTTACGTGTGAAGGAGAATACTAGATTACGTTGTCACAAAAAGTTATTACGGATGCTAGTATGTTACTTACATGAGGCAGTTTGGGTATTATATTCTGTAACAATAAAAATACTTTGAAAATATGTGCAGAGGAATGAAGGACGGTCAGGAATCCATAAGAAAATATCCTTAGAAATTATTATATTAAAAAATTTCTAGTTTAGCTTCTTATGGAAAAATTTCTTCCGGGAGAGGGAAGAAATGGTAATTGGCAATTTTGTTCCTAGCTTTGCATGCTGGCTGCATGATTGCCATGCTACCACCATGTTCATATAATATATATATCAAATTTTCATAACAGAACGTCATTAAATAAGGAAGATACTAATAGAGCCACTGAAGCAGAGGGCTGTGGGTTCTGTTCATAGCTGTATCACATTTACTTGGGCACGTAGGAGCTTGGGAAAGTCATTTGAATCATTAGTGATTCAGTTTTTCCATTTGTAAATTGGGGAATCATAGTTATAGTAAATACTAAGAATATTAATACTTGTTAGTAGTTACAGTCAAATATGTCTGTTGTTTCTGGTATAATTTTGAAACCTAAAGTGAAATCACTTACATCATGCAAACTGTTGCTAACTCCCCTGAGATAGCATCGTAACCAGCATTTAATAAAGAAGGATTTACTATTTAACATATTAAACTTTAAAATCAAGTGCATAGGAACTCACAGTTGGTCAGATCCTCATCTCAAATACACCAATACAAAAGACTATAAACGTGGATCCCTGATCTGTGAGGGTTAGCACTCTACAGCCAGACAGGAATACTCTGGTTAACGTTGCATTTGCTGCTGTACATAGGTACACACACAGTTCTATACACCGCACACAACAGAAGAGGGTAATAGTAGTAAATATTTACACTGTGGCTGCCTCCAGAAGTCCTATCAATAAGTTGTCTCCCACATTCTTTCTCTGGTAAATTTCTTGCTATAAACTCTGACTTTACAGCCCCATAGGGAATGAAATTAGGATTCATTTATTTAAAAGGATCCTCCCAAATCCTTCATGTGAGTCCCCAGAAATTGGAAAGGTATAAATACTTTACTTTCTACTCTTCTTTTGGCAACACTGCAGCACTTGGTCTCTTTTTGCAGATAAGAGCCGTGTAAAAATATCTTTATCTTAAATTAAACTGAGACTTCAAGCAAATGGACTTGAGTGGCCTCCTTGGTTTCACTGGAGGCGTAGTATCTATGCCGCTGTGGCAGGGACCCAGCTCTGGTGGTTACACATAGGCAGTCATACATACTGGGACAGAATATATGATGCTTCCTTTCCTATCTGGAAATGTCATGAGTTGTTGCTTAGAATAATAAACCAAGTATTTTTTATCTTTAGAAGAGCTCAAATTTTTACAGTTGGCTTCACTGTGGTGAAAATGAGTTGCAATGACATGCAGGAACTAAATGACAAGTTTGAAGGGCTTTTCCTGGCCAGAGGTCTACCTTAAGACTATAAAATTCTTCTTCCTAATATTTAGGGACTTCAGATCTGGTCCAAAATTTGATTTGAAATGCATGTATTTTCAGTCTTGAATTTGAAATCCAGGTAATTACGAAGTCAGAGAAAAATAATATAAAGCCTCATTGCTGCACTATATCAAAAAGACTAGAAAAATTAACAAATTTACTACCTTTAATTATTAATGCAGTGCTGTTACCTTACTTTTTCAATGAAAAAATAATAACTTTTTATTTTAGCTAAAATATCATTCAGCAGTCTCCAAGGCTTCTCTTTGCTGGTACACTTTTCTTGCAACACTGTATTTTAAAACAGAACTTCATCCACCATATTTTTTCCATTCATATACAAATTCTGTCTCAAACTAAAAGGGTTTTGCAGGATCTCATTTGTATAAGCTATCAATTACTTCTGGAATTTTTTTGTGTTTGCCTTTTGTCAGACAGTTAATGTAGGTAATCCAGATTTCAGAGTAGCACAGTGATTATAAAGAGGTGTTTATATATATGTGCTGCAGAGACTGTACATTCAAAAACCCTTTCTCAGTGAGAAACAGGGTGTGTTAGTCAACCTGTTGTATTGATTCTGGTTTTGTTTTTTGCTTATTATTTCTCTCTGCAGGTGAAGAAGCGAGAAGTATCTCACTGAAATACTGAAAAAAAAAGGTGTCTCACTGAATTTGCTCTTTTGGGACTTCAGGATGGAAGCCTCGTGTTTAAGAGTTTCCTTGCTGCTGCTGGTTCCAGGATTTGTCCTCAGTGACAGCTCTGACAGATATGCTGCCAATCAAAGTGACTTGGGAAACTACCTTTCCACTTTCTCAGGGATCGAATCCAGCATACTTCTCACCACCAGACAGCCCCCAGTGTCCAATCAAACTGTCAAATGCTCCCAGCAGACTAAGATTGCTGAAACTTTTAAATACATTAACACGGTGGTATCTTGTGCTATTTTCATCGTTGGAATGGTTGGGAATGCAACTCTGCTGAGGATCATTTACCAGAACAAGTGTATGAGGAATGGCCCGAATGCACTGATAGCCAGTCTGGCACTAGGAGACCTTATCTATATTGTCATTGATATTCCTATCATTGTGTACAAGGTAGGATGCAACAACAATACACTCTAATTGCAGTTTCCTTACAATTACACTGTCTGTTCTCTATGGTTACTTCTTTGTCTAAGTAGTGCTCTTTTGTCAATGAATAGGCCACTTAAGAAAAGTGGACTTTTGTTGTTCTACAACAAAAATCTTGCTCTCAGGTCTGCCTCCATAAAGAAAAAGTGCATTTCCTTTTAAAGATGATGTAGCTCTTGGCTCCTAACCAAAGCTGGTCTTGGGCATTTCACAGGAACTCTTCATTTATTATAGCTACTATAGCTAGCAAAAGAATTTATGAGGGAAGACTCTATAAACTGTTCTCCTCATTGATGGACATACGGCATTGGACTAGTTGCTATTTTTGAAATATCCTATCCTTACTTTATGTTTTTACAGAGAGTACTCTCTGTGATCTGCAAGCTTCATGTTATGACTTTGCAGAGAGAGATTATGTCAGTTAAGTTGAGCACTAAGGCTTTAATTTAATATTAATTAATAGCAGATTCTCAAAATTATTCCAGAGTTAGTAAAATCAATTATATCACAGACCATTTTTTAAATATTAAATTTAATCTGGATTTGTCAAAGCATAAGAAGGATCCTCAGCAATTCTTTAATCTGGTATAAAGTTATCCTGTTCCAGTTTTTTTATTTTCCATTTTAATTAAACAAAGCCATAAAGTAGTGCTTTTTATGATGCAATATATGTTTACTAATGTAACTTGCATGATTCCAGGACAGGCCTGAATGAACAGAACTGAGTCCTTTTTAAATATGTCTCACTGATATTTACCTATCTTAGAAAATCATCAAAGAATTTTGTAAGCGTCTATCTGTATCTTTGTGGATTTTGTACAGGTGCAGAGCTGATAGGATATTATAATTTTTCTTTCTTTTCTCAGTAAAAACTTCAGGTGTTTCTGTTAGTATATAAAACACTAAGTAACATAATGAAAAAAACCCATTGCTCACAATTTTGGCCCTTAAACATTCTAGAGACTTAACTTTTATTTACATGTGTTTTAAACAAAACATCTTAATGCATAACTTTATAACTAGTGTCCTGTGGTTTCAAACCGGATTTTAAAATTAAAGAAATTGAATTGAAAAGACATATTTTGTATCTATATAACCATTGACATCATATCTATTGACCTGCATTATAATGCGGGTATTGATAGGACAAGATCATAAAAATTTGAATTCATTAATGGATTAAATATATGTATATGTGCGTACATTACACTTGTGCAGATGCACATTATCTACATTAAAATGAAGTACCTGGTTCTGATCTTCCCGTAGTATAAATTACAGATAAGTCTTTTAACTTTATCTGGTTTTAATATAATATTAATTTGAAACTAGGATGAAGACTGTTAATACTGCATGTGATGTAATAGAAATTCTAGTTTCCATTTTTCAATATTCCACCTAGAAAATTAAATAATTAATTTGTTTATAGGATAGCAGATATCTGTAGAGTATTTCTGATTAACAAGTTGATTTGAAAGATTAGCCTCTGCCTGATTTGAGATTCACCTGCCTTCCATAGCTTTGTGGATGTCTAATGGGACATGGGATTGGGGTTCAGCATGTTTTCATTATTCTTAGCAAATGGGACTCATAGCCTGGACTGCATCTCCCATGATGCATTACCGTTTCTTCTGTGGTAAATTATCCTAATGGATATCCTTTATGGGTAATTGCTAAGGCAGTGTTCTTACTTCTCGTTGTATTTCTGAAATTTTAAGGAAAAATGGCATGTGTTTTTTTCAGAGCTGAGTTTGGGAAAGAAAAAGTATTTTTATTACACAATTTTTTCTAATCTTTCAAGAGCTCTGCTGCTTTTTCACAAAGAGAAATGGAAATCTGGAATTAGTTTTGCCTTTCAGAATTGCCTTTTGATGGTCTTCTGAAAATTTTTTAAAAGTTTAGTTAAAAGTAACAAACAATATTTTTTACATTCCCTTTATTACTTTGCGATACATTGTTTCTATTAATTTTCTGGCACTTCTTTGGCATTCTATAGGTTCACTTGCCTTGCTATATCTTATATGATGAGCTGAACTGTGGTCCTGAATATCTCTGTACAAATGAAATTACCGAAGCCTATATGAAAATTTATTTCTATACTGCAGAGAAATGTTTGATAAGTAAAGGCTGTGAATGAAACTGCAGTCCCGTGACATCAATTTATGTCAATTCCCACATGTAAGAAGGCAGAATTAAAATTGCATTTACAAGCATAATTCTAGCTTTTAGTAATTTTTTGAGTGCTTCAACTTCCAAAATAAATTACTTTAAAAATTACCTTATACAACATCTTGTTGTATAAGGTTAGCTGCATGTATTCTGATCCAGGGAGGCATTTATAGCATTTATAAGTAAGCTCTAGTAATTCTGATAAGAAATCCTACTATTATTCATAGTCCATTTTTCATATAAACCATTCAGTAATATGTCTGCTTACTTTAGGAGTTGATTTTAAAGTTTGTTAAATGGCATTCCTGTTTTTATCGCTAGGGATCCTAAAATCTGTGGCACCATTTAGCTCCTCTTGTTGAGTGACAGTATGAAGGGTGGCCACTGGAAATATCACAATTTGAAAATGGAAATGATAGTTTTTAAGGAAAAAAATTAAAGTGGTTTTATTTTTGTTTTAAGTTTAAATTCTAAAGCATTTTATACACTTAGTTCTGAACTTTATTTTAAAGATTCTTTTAGCTTCAGAGTCAGCCTCATGTTGAACCATGTGTTAGTATCCTATATAAACAAATGGTGTCAAACACTTAATACCTTATAGGTCACACCTTCATTTTTAGAAGGACAAACCAGCTCTGAAATCAGAATTAGAGTAAACAAGCATTCATCTGCATATTAAAATAACCAATAGTACAGTATTAAGATGGCCACATTGTACAGAACAAAATGTGTAATACTAATTATAATGTAATATCAGAAATAGGTATAATCACTATCCTGAAACATAAGGTAGCCTTAACTATTTTGAAACCACTTTCAAAAGACAAGTAGGTAATGTTACTGATATTCAAATCCATTTTATAAATCCTTAGAAAGAAGCAGCTATAAGATTATAGTAATTGAAAATGTAAGGTCCCAGGAGAAGTGAGTCCCTCATTCTGTTATGCATTTACACAATTAACAAAGATGTGATGCTGGAAAAAAAAGAAATTACGTAACATGTCAGCTAAAGATATGGTCACAGGTGTTTGATGTTTTTATCCTTTCTTCACGGAACAGCAGGCTCAAAAATTCCCCCTTACTTTCTCCAATTACTGTAATTACATAGTGGATTCCACTTAGCAATTTGTTAAATGGATTGAGATGTGAGTAATATTCACTAGCCTCCTTTGAAGATATCCTGGATGTATTAAAGCCCCATTACACTTAATTACTGCTAGTATATCCACTTGTAGTATCAAATCAATATTAAAAATTGAAACAAATTGAGTTTTACAGGAAGGGTGCCAGTTATAAATCCAGCCTTAATAGACTGAACTAAGACAATTTCATTTTCAATCACATGTTTATAGTACCTGGACCCAAATAGCTTCCTCCTTACCCAAAATATATCCACCTCAGACATTCAAGATGTCAAAGCCTACAGCCTCCAAATCAGTAAGAATGACTTCTTTGCAGTGAAAAGAAGATTGGGAAATACAACTTTTATGTTTTATGCTGCTGTAGAGGTAGGGTTAAGGCACTGAAGAAGAGACAGGTTTCATACCTCCTTTTCTAGTATCAGGTGGCGTAGCACATAGCTGAAAGCTGCTGCATTACCCAACACTACCATATGTATTTGTAGCAAATAAGCTAATTTTGGACACAGTGCATGAAAATTTCTTTAGAGGACTGCTTTCCATAAAGCAGTCTGTCTAGTTAGACAGTTTTCTAAGGCTATACATAGGCGGCAGCAGCAGAATATCCATAGCACCACTGTTGGCTTGGCTGCGCTAAAGCTCTGGAAAGCCCTTATGGCTGCTGCTGCTGACACTGGCTAAAGTTTAGCAGAGCAACAGCAAGAACAACAGGTGCTCTCCACAGAAAAAGCTGTCCGTAGCTCTTTCCTGAGCTCATGGAGCTAGAAACACTCTAGGCCAAGGCTCTTACCTTTGGAATGGCAACATTCAGTTTTAACTATGTTATCGGGAAGTCCTGAGCTGCCTCTGCTTCCATTTTTATGAAATTTAGAGAAAAATGTTTAAATGAGTTCTATTTATTGAAAACTGACCTACATAGGATTGACATAAATTTGATTGCCTTACATCTTAATGTGCTTAAATCCTTAAATCATTAGTTTATAAAGAAGTAGATGAAGCAAATTAGCTGGCTTTTAACCTGTTTCTTTAAATTTGAATAACAAACATTTTTCTAATTATTTTACTGGTATAAAGCGAAAAACACCTACCCAGAAAACAAGCAAAATGTCCACGGCTCAAACAGCTCAAGATGATGATGTTTTCTTTAATAAACTAAGCATTTTTCTTAGTAAATTTGTATTCATGCTTACCTTATTTGCAACAGCATCTAAATCTGAGTAGTCCACCTAGAACATTATGAGTCTAAATATGAAAGGTACCTCGCAGTAAGCAAACATCTTCAGCCATTTTGTCTTCAGTAAAAGAAGACTTAGCTGAGGCATTTCTAGTCATGGACTTTTTTCAAAATCAGAGCAAATGCATAAGTGTTAGTCCAATCCCTTCTTAATCACAAATTATTTGGCATATCTGATTATCTTTACTGACAGAATTAATATTATACATAAGCAAGGATGATAATTAAACACATTGGGACTGATCCTGTAGGCTAATAGAGCAAGTGACATTCACAGTAGTTATAGTTTTGTACCAAAGAAATATACGACCAAGCCAAGAGCATACATAAAGTTAAGTGTACGTAGAAAAGAAACCCCCCTTTAAAAGCAAAATTTGTCACATGTGCAATGTATATTTCTCAATGAAGTACCAACACCAGTAGGAAATTCTGAGGCCACCAGCTTAACAACTGCATTCTGGTTCTCACTGAATTCTTACCAATGATTCCAAGAAGCAACGCATTGGTAGCCCAGTGTGATGCAGAAATCCATATAACTTGCTCAGAACATGACTTATTGTTTGGGTGTATGTCTCCATGTAGTGATCATACATAAAAGAAATCTAGAGGTAGCATGGGATTTGATCACTGAGTCCTGAAGGCAGAAGTTACCCAAAATGGAATAGGGAAGGGAAGTCTTCAGGAGTCTGTTGTCTCCATTTACAGACTACAGCTTCCTAGCAGCAAGCATTTAATGTGCATACCAAGGTAGGAGTTAAAGAGGAGATTTTATATTCTAGGTCTTAGTTCAAGATCCACTCTGTCTTTAACTCATGGCTGTACTTTGGAGGGGTGGGACATATGTTCCCCTCAAGGCACAGGCAGTTCCTCCCTCATCTTCAATTTCACATCTCATGCCTTCTTTGCTGTTCCGTGGATTTGTAATAATGTACAGCACCTAGAGACTCTAAGTTTAACAGAATATTTTAGTATGTTTGCTGTCTTTATTTTTCAATCAGCTGAACTTTATAGATAACAATTGTTTTGATTGTGCATATCCAGGGTTTAGCAGTTCAGCAGTAATTTCTTAGCAAACCTGTCACTCTCTTTAACAACACACTAAAGACAACACAGCTGGAAGAATAACAAAAGCAATATTTTGCCCAGGGATTGAAAAAACTCTTTTCAACAAATCACCATGCACATAAGCACACCTTGCAGCTCATATCCCTGAAGAAGAGCAGCACAGCTTGAGAAAGTCTGCCTAAAAGGGTGGGAAGTTAGCCAACACCAGGGAACAACAAAAAAGAAACTAATCCTACTTTGTAAACAGCAAAAATACCACAGGGGAGATGTCTAAAGTTGTTAGGAATGCTTTACTGCTAAGTAGATTTTTGTAATAAATATAAACATTTTAACAAGAACATAAAAACTTGGGATTTATTTTTTTACCAGTTAGTTGTGACGGAATGTTCTGCTTCAAAACCAGGCCATTTGTTTTCTTACTTTTTAGGATCTTTTGAAGTATCATCTATTTTCTCTTGTGTAAAAACTATACATTCCCTTCCATAGCTGCCTAAGCAGAAGAAAAAGACTGTAGGCAGTCATGAAATGGCTTGAGACCCTCTGCTGCCTCCACCTTTACTCAGCTGGACAAAGATGAGCAAAATAGCAGAAAAAGCTGTGGTAGGGCAATTCAAAAGAAAAAATGTCTTTGATGGTTTTCGTGCATCCCCACATAACCTTTCTTCCTTCCAGAAAAAAACAGAGTCAGTCTTTTATCCACCCAAAGTGGAAAAAAGACGGTTCCTGGTTGTAGCAAAATTAGGAAAGTATTTCCTGCAAAGAACAGTTGAAGAGATGCAGAGTGCATTCTCTACCATAGCAGTATTGTGAATCTAAGTATAAGGAAAAAAACAAGTGATATCAAAGCTAGCAGAAGCCCAAACTATCATGTCACCATGATATACTCAATATTGGTCTTGTGTCCTGCATTATAAAGGTTAGCCTCGTTCTTCATTTTCCTCTACTTTTCCTCTACTCACTCTCCTTCCTTAAGTCAAGGCTTTTCACACCAGCAGTGGGAGGGAATGAATACCTAGAGACCGGCTGTGTTCTCTTTCCTTCACCCTTACAGCTCTCCCTCTTTCCAAAGTCGTGGAGCACAGCTGAGTTACATATGTGGGATGAGCAACAGCCTGTAGGTCCCAAGCAAGAGATTGATGAGGACTGTCCTGCAATCCAATTCTCTCTTGGATATAGGGGTTGTAGGAAGAAGAGAAAGGCTTGAGAACATGCAGTGAATTCTTGTCCTATGAAGCTTCATGGGGACAGAAGAGTCCCGGTTGAGTCACTAAATCAAAATACCACAACCAAAATACCACAAGCAGGAAACTCAATCCACCCTTCTTCCTAACTAACCAGTCTTACAGATCAGAGACAAGAGGAACACTTCAGTCAGAATCATAATCTTTTGTCACTTAATGCAGTCAGCTCAGTGGTATAGACTTTGGACACCTTTGTGTTCAGTCAGATTTCACCTGGGTTCCAACCAAAACACCATGTGCCATATTTAGCCCATGCCTTCAAGCAGAGAAGGGCGTACATAATTGTAGAACACAATTTAAGACAGAGTTTACCAAGACAGCTCAATGTCTCCTAGAGGAAACTAGCCTTAAAAAACAAAGAAAAAACCCCAAATGTGCTGATCTGACAAAAACAGAGGAATTTTTCTTGTCTTTCATTCTAGGCTATGTTGCAAGGAAAGGAAATCACCCCAGAATACACTGGCTTTGTAAGTCCTACTCTACAGTTAGGAGATGCTGGTCACTTACACCACTAGACATCATCTATACAAACAGAAATCTGCTGGTTTGGTCCCTTTCTCCATTACTGCACAAGAGTAAGAGAAGTCAGGGAATAAAGAAAGGATTTCTATTTGTCCTGCTGAAGACAGAGCATTGAACACTTAAACACCATGAAACTCAGCAGAGTATCCTGCACGGGGGCAGCATGAGGGATCTGTATGAAGCACCATTCAGTTTCTGGGAAACAGATCTCATGTGCCAGCACAACAATGGTCCCAAGTGGATATAGGAAGAAGAAGGCTCTAGAGCACCAGGATGAGAACAGAGCAGGAAAGGGCAGGTATGAAACCTCTGCTTTCATCCTCAATGCCATGTGGCAGAGAGAGAAGACCTCCTGGCATGTAGCTGTTGAACCAAAGCAGGTTTTATAGAGCAGCCCAGAGCCAGTTCATATCCAGCACCTAACCCAGTCCATCTATTTTGGGCTGAGTTCCAGGGTCATCATCTGCCTGTCAACACACAGTATCAGCCTAGTATTAGATAAATACTGTGGATGCACATGAGCATGTACTGCTGAATACTCATGCGGTTGGATTATAATGTTCTCTTTTAGACTACATATAAATTGCTTGGGTTGCACAGTGGAACTTTATCTATGTTTTGTACATCAGCTGGCATACAAATGGGGGTTAGAAAATAGCAACAGCGGTAGAATAAAATCAACTGAGTGACATTTAAAAATCATTGCCAAGGAATGTTCTCAGCGCTGCTGTCTTGTTTGTTTCAAGCTGCAGCGTCAGGGCAGAGAGGCCATATAAAGCAGCAGAGAAGGAGAGATGCTCAAGGAAGCTGTGGCTGTCTGGTCACTTTGCTGAGGTTTTTTAAGAGCAACAGTAGAACCTTGAAATCTTGGTTTCTGATTTCAGTGTAAAAATATGCTGTTGACTACACTCTTCTCGCTCAGGAATTGCACCATACTTGAACTGTATGAAATACTCCTAAGTTGCAAACTGCTGAAGGGGAAAAGTGTATTTCCTTTGCCACATGTCTTATTTTGAAACCTCAGAGATTTTGTGAATAGGTTTGCAAAAGCACAATCCATTTGACTAACTCATGGAGAACTGGGATACAAGTTGGGATAATCAGCCTGATTCCTCCTATCCTTGTGCCTTGAGAGAAAATGTAATCTTCTAAAATCTTATACTCATTTTGTTTGGATATTAAAACATGCAAAAGCACTAGAAGAGCAGAGACAGGAGTCCCAGTTCTTATATTGTACCTAAGTAAATCAGGACTAATTCAATTAAATTTCTGGGCTCATTTTTTTTATACAAAATAAATGTGTTATTTCCCTCTGAAGTTTCTGTACCCTGCTAGGGCAGAACAGAGGGTAATGGACTTGTTTTGATGTAAAATTAGTAAACCCAAAGACAGGATCAGATTTGCTGACTAAAAATATCTACAGAAGAAAAAACTGGCACCTGATCCAAGGGGAAGTAATGAATGCATAGCTGATGTGGAATGCCTACGGAAATGATTGCAAAGTTAATCTTAAAAATCAAATAACTTAATTCTGATCCCAGTGATTTTGATTAAGATCAACTTGAAAAGAATGTCTAATGATTTGGTACTGATGTTACTTCAATTAGTGGAAAAGTGTAAGAAACAAAAGGAATAAAATACCTTTAATCTTAAAAAAGGAGAGCTTCCTGGGGTGTGGGGAAGATGTGTACATGCTGGAACCATGATAAAGTTTCCCTGTGAGGAGTAATGAGTTAGGGAACCTTTTTCAAGTATGACACTTTTCTTTTGGAAGCTAGTATTTGCCTTGTAGTAACAGAGTTTCACAGTCGCTACAAAGTGCTTGTTCATTTCTGTTGCTGGGTATACGCCACAGCCTCAGTCAGTGCACATAAAGGAATAGGTGGCTATCTTTCAGTTGCCTTTTCAAATGTCATCTATAATCATAAATCAGTTTTGGGGCTCTGGTTGGCACAGGGGATTGACAAAAGTCTGCTAGGTGTTCTTTTCCCTGACAGTGCCATTTATAATTTAGCCTTCACTCGGTGGTGCCTGGAAACTATTCTGATTTTACCCAAACCCACACAAGAACCTGGAGCTGAAATTCTACATGACTACAACTGTTGGAGAATTACTGTGGATTCACATTGCTCCTTCTTTTTCCAACAATTTCTCTGGAGCCCTGACATAAACTAAAGCCTCATGGAAGAGTTCTAGGCAAAAGGCAAAAATATGCCCTGCAAACATTTGTTATAATATTGCAAATCTATCCAGAAAATAGTTCTGCTGGAACTTTCAACGTATTTCACTCAGCCAATAAATACAGATAAAATCAGAGGAACTAATGAACAGCTCGCAGGTATAATCTCATTACCTTTGTTACTGAAGGTACTGACAATAGCTAAATCACCAATCCTAGGGATCCATTTCTTAGCCTTCTGGCACAAGGAGGATTTGCTTTCATCAAATATGATTGTCCTAAATTGGAATACCATTGCAAAGGTGATCACATTTTCTCTGCTGTGGTCTTGATGGTAAATAAGATACCCAGCTCTCCTTGAAGAAGGCAGGAGTTCTCAATATGCCAGAAAACACACTGCAACATATAGTAACAAAACAAGAGCAAATGGAATCACGTTTATATGATATTCTAGCTCTCTCAAGAAATAGAGAGTAGATGAACTTGGATTGATCCTATAGCTTATGCTGAGAAATCTCATTTTAATATTCAGCTGAAGAGAAAAAATAATCCAGTAAAAAATATAATGCCTAACAGATAACACCTTTCCTATTTAACGAGCAGTCATACACATAAGTGTGCTTCATAGTATTAACACCCAGTTGGCTGAAAGCTATGAATTGCTAAAATCTGCTTGAAATACAAGTAATCAAATGACAATACGAATAGGGTCCTAGAGAGACATAGGCAGCATGTAGTACATAGCTGCTTCCAGCCTTTTCGAGGTATTATTTGGGGAAAAAAAGCACAAGCAATTTAGCATTGTGATGAATGGCTATAAAAACAGGGGATGTGAAAAAGCCAGATCAGGACTGACTATTAAGAGAAGATGAATTCCTACAAACCTGCCATTCAGTGATAAACATGCTGTACTCTACAGCAAAGTGCTCTGAAAAACTCATGCTGTGAAAAACCCATGCTGTGAAAAACCAGACAGGTAACTCCTACCTTAACTGAGATAAAGACAGATGTGAATTTTAACTCCCCATAGTTAACATTTGTATTGTTAAAAGTAGTGATTATTAGTATGTTTCAATTCAACAGTAATTTAAGTAGAAATAGAATGTTTACTTTGAATGCTACAGACCTGAGATACAACCAAAATTTGGTTTTCTAATTCTGCAGACAGAATCCACCCACTCTTAGTAGATGAGTGTGTTCCAGAGCCTAAGATTCTACTGAAAAAAATTTCTAGTCCTTGTGGTTGCAAAGATAACTCTCAAAACATGAACTGACTGTAAGCAAAGAAGTCTGCCCAAGTATGAAGAAGGCCTGGCAGAACAGGTCAAAGAAACAGAACATGTTTCAGAACATCTTCTGAAAACAACAATTCAAATTTCTATTAATGTAATCCCACTGAAACAATATAATCTTTGCTGAGTTTTAACTGTAAAAATGTTAAAAATATATAACTCATAGGTGGTTTTTATCATGGAAAGAACACAGATAATTTTTGCATGCCGAATGCAATGGTGTTAGTCCTTGCACATTTGTGCAGATGAAAGTATGGTTCCTTGTTCTCTCTTTTCAATTTTGCTCTCTTGCCCAGGGACAGCTAGACTGTGGCACAGCACATATACTCTATTTATTGGAAATGCTTGTTGTGCCACCAGTTTGTGTCCACCTCATGCACTTGAAAATAAAACTGTTGCGAAGTTTAAATCTGTTTTAGTTCCATGAAACAGTCCCAGGTCTGGATGTGAATATCTTCAAAAATTCAGCAAAATTAGGTTTTAGAAGCTTTCAGAAGCTTGGATTTGGCTTATAACTGTTACTCCATAGTGTATCATTTGCTGAAGCAAATAAAAACATCTCCAAATTTAGACTACCATCAAAATATTCTGTGTTCTAGCCTTTGTTCAGTAAGGCTTAATCTAAATCCAATGACTGCACAGTAGTAATAATTACTTAATTATCCAGTAAGACAATTATTATTACTGCCTTTAAAAATATGTCCCCTGTTTATATAGGGGATACAACACCTACTGGAATGTTGACAAAGTTACATATCTGGCTCAAGCACTTGACACTTTCATTTCAAATCTATTGCTTTCTATTACACAACCACTTTAACAGAAGAGCATAATAACTGCTGGGCTGTATCACACAAAGAACTCATTTTACCTCTTATTCAGTATCCTACCCCTGACAAAGGCTCAGTACCAGAGACTTAGGGAAGAAGATTGAAAAAATGTTAGTGCGAGAGTGACCCTTCCCCTTCTGGTGAGAAGGTTTAGTGACTTTGTTTTTCAGAACTATTTGTGGTGACTTTAAGATCTCTTTCTTGAGTGGAATCAGCTAAGTTAGAGCTCAGTATTTTGTATGGACATAATAATTTTTCACTTATTACATTTACTTACATTGAATGTAATCTGCTATTTTACTGCCAGGCATCCAGTAAAGGGAGATCTTCTGTGACTCTGCAGTCAGCTGTAGATTTGACTACCCTGAAAAATTTTGTATCCTGTATTTTGTATGTATCTTTGTTCAAAGCTTTAACAGTTACAGCTAGAAATATTACTGTTTACATGCTAATTATTCACAACTATTCACATGAATCAATGTATTCATATTTGTTATGTGAATGCCTCCTTGGAAATACTAATCTAAACCCAGCCACTCATTCACATCTTTCCAAATGGATGTTTTTCTGTTGCCTTGTAGTACCGCCCACATGTATGTGTGATGGTAGTCCTTTAAAACGTAATATGGAACAAATTATGTAGTACAATATTTTCTCCACACACTTAAGAATCTGGCAGTGAATATTGTCATGAGTTACATAGTGGTACATTTACAATGACAAGAACCTACTTGCGTGCAGCATGAGAATTTGGCTCTGAGGTATTTCATTATGAACTGTGAGTTATGCTTTGGCTGCTTGGTTCCAGGACATGGGAACTGCAAGCATTTATGACAGGGTTGAGTTAGATTTTCATTATTCAATACTGGTGGCTGAAGTGCAAGAATAAAAAATCTTTTAACAATGCAAGTTACTATTACAACAGTACAAGGTCAGCACCTAAATTTAAGCTTTTACCCTCTGTGCTTCTATAGTAGCAGTTACTTCCCAGATTCTCTCAGTACTAAGGATATGCTTGAGGTATGGAGAATTCAAGGTTACAATGGCTGTGTCTAAGACAAGAAATAATTACAATTGTTACATACTTGCTAAGTTACTGTTTAAATATTCTGATTATTTTATATCTTCTCTTTAGCTCCTTGCTCAGAAGTGGCCTTTTGGAGATTCTGAATTTGGACAGTTTCTTTGCAAATTCCTTCCCTTTATACAGAAGGCATCGGTGGGAATCACAGTCCTTAATCTCTGTGCCCTTAGTGTGGACAGGTACAGTATGTTTTACTCTTTTGACAGACACTATTCTTGCCCTTGCAGTTATCCTAAAACTGGGAGCACTCAGTATGGTTATCTTATCAGGTAGACTACAGTATAGGTGTAACTTCTGGTTTTTGACATGCTGGCTGTAACAAAGCACTACATCTGTGGCTCAAAGTATAATATGAAGCCATTGGACTAATTGACCTTACATGTTTTTTAAAGGTATTTAAAAGCTCTAGTAAGGCATTATTTCAGTTTCCTTTACCAGACAAAAATTTATTGGGATTTGACTCAGTATTCAGACTTCTTTCTTTCATATGACCTAATGTTTGTTTTGTATTTGAACAGGAACATAAAAATAATTTTTCAGCTCACTGCCTATGGACCATAACTACAGTGTTTATTTTGATAACTTTTATAACTAATTGAGTTTTATTGAAAAACACGTTGGAAACTTGCTTTGATAGTTTGAAAATTCATGCCTCTGCTAAAAGTGCTCAGGAAGATACATAAGCTTTTTGATAGAAAAACAGCTAAGATGCTTTTGAACATTATTCTTTTATGCTTTTTTGTTCATACATATAAGGCAATAGCAGATGAAGACTTCACTTCTGTAAAAGCTATTTGTATTGGTCTTGAGTTTAATTGATCATGTTCTAGTCCAAAATATCAGTAAATCTGATACAGAAAATACTGATAGATAAAATAATACATTATGTGTATTAGTACAGTGATGCAAAGGTAAAAGGAACTTTAAAATTAATCTTGGTTTGGTTTTACACAACAATTTGATGTACAAGGTTTGCAATGGATGAGTAACTTGGTAGTATCCATACCTGAAGTGCAGTTCCTTATTGCTTTAGGAATTCATTAACTGAAGCCAGAAACAAAAAAATGTGACACAGGCAAGATTTCTATTTCCATTTTTGAGTCTGAGAACTATAAAAAGAATTCTATTTCTCAAACAATATCTGCCCAGCGTAAAATACAAACCCATGGAGTTCTCTAAGGAACAAATCATAGATCAAGCACACATGAAACATAGAGTTTGTTATATAAGTTCTGACCAATGGAGTTTCACTAGATTTAGTCCTACTGTTACATACATTTTCATAAATTGGAAGTAACTCAGCTGAAGCTACCTCTTTATATATGCATATATATATATATTTACAAGCACTGATTTGCTAATCCTCACAATAACCAAATGCTGTTTCCATTTGAGTATAAAGCCTTGTATGGGATCAGACTCAGACTATTTAATTTCCTCCCCCAGTTTACATGCTTTGCCAAGGACATATTCTCATCCTCTGGTGCTACTCTAGTAAATGATTGCAGAGAATGTGTGTTAGAAAACAGATGTATACAGCCAGATTCTGATATTGGCTAATGTGAAGTGAACCTAGGTTAAATCACCATGAAATCAGAATCTGAGAGCACCTTCAACAAGATAGGTCAGGCCTGGAAGTGGCATAATCACATTAATACAAAATTCCACATCAGCTAAAGTTTGATTTTTAGTATGGAAAATGAGCAAATATGGAATTGTGTGCTGTCACAGCTGGACCGTTTCTGGTCTACAGACAAGTTATTTTTTTCTTAGAAAAGCTCCTGAAAACTATCTCATTTATAGTTATTTTGGGTGTCTATATATGGAATTAATTTCTACAAGATAGAAGAAGATAGAGTGAACTGGTATAATGAATTCAGAGCTCCATCGCTTTGGTAATTGTTGACCCTCTGTCCCTCTTGCAGACTACAGCTGTAATTTAGAACAAGATTTTTTTTCCTACAAGTACTCTTCTCTGTAGTAACTACACCCTATTGTGAAACTCCACTCATTACTACTGCCCCTCACACAAAATTACTTGCACTGACAGTGTATTAAGGTTTAACTGTGCATGCCCAAGGGGAACAATGTCCACTCACGCATGGAGAGGGTTTTAAGAGGCTGACAGAAAACACCAAACCAGCCATTCACCCTTCAGAGGAAGCTCACATTTGTTTCAGATGCCTCTCAGGCATTTTTAAACTCTAGGTCATGGTGGTGACGATAGTCTGACTCTTTTTCTAAACAGTGTCTGACTGTGACTAAAAGGAAGGATATTTCCCTTCCTGAGCTTATGCTCAGCTTATGCTTCCTCTTGCTTATGTCTTGGGCATAATGATTTTGATGAAGAAATGTTTTTAAGAAGAAGAGAGAAGATACAGATCTCATTTAATATGTACACACCCTCTTCTTGACTCCTCTGCATACCAAATTGCATAGAACAGTGATCTCATGGTAGGTACTTTCATCTGGCCCAACTTCTAGTAAGTGTATTAGATAAGTCAAGATTTTACCACTACAACAAAGCTCTAAGAGCTATATTGTATTAAGAGCTTTGCAGTCAATGCACTGCTGGCTATTTTTAAAATTAATAACAGCTGTGATCTCTCACATTGAAGAGGAACAGATGGATATCAGCAACAGTAGTGTCATTTAGGAACTGTTCTGACACTAATCTTGACAGTGACTGCTTCTTACATCCTTGAACAAGTCTCTTCTGTATTGCTTTTCCCTCTTATAAAGGGCTGATGATACTTGCAGAACAGAAGTATGTTATACTAGTGGGCCATTTGAACAACTGATTTTCTAATGCAGTCAAAAGGAATACAGAAACAAAAGAACCTACTTTGTAAGACAGCAGGCATAGGGGACTAATAGTCCACAGACAAGCTATAGCCCATGATTTAATTTACATATACTCCTTGATTTCATTTCAAAAGGCCCACAATACATTTTCTTTTTTAATTCTGATTAGACACTGCTATGGTAAAATTCATCCAAACTGTTCCAAAAACTAATCTGGGCCACAGCAAAAACCACAACCATGTTGCATTAATGAGACCAATACTGGAAGGCTAACTAGAGTTCTAGAATTATTCATTACCAAAGAATGATGAAATGATGGACAGGGTGCAGAAAAGCATCATAAATGATTCAGTGGTCTTACAAATTTCCATTTGTCACTTATCAAAAATGATACTTAAGAAGCCACTTAAATGTAATATCCAAATACATAGAGATGATGTATCAGATATCCATGGGGTCTTTAGCTTAGTAAAGAAAGATATAATAAGAACCTACAGAACAAGGTTTCAGCCAAACAAATTCAAAATGAAAATAAGGTACACATTTTTAACAATGAGGGTGATTAACTACAAGAAGAAACCACCAGGGAAAGGCGAAGGTGTCCTGCTCTTAATGGTCTCAGATCAAGACAGGATGTCCTTCTGAAAGAAGTGCTTTAAGCAAGTTATACCTAGATAGGAGTGCCAAATATTTAACTGAATGTATGTATACTACAGGATGTAGTGATCCCTTGTCCTTAAATACTGTGCATCTCTAAATATCAGTAGCAGGAGGGACTGCAGAGTCCATGAAAAGCAAGTTGGAATAAATAGCTAAGAATGGGAGAAGAGGGAGCAGAATAAAACAGAGGAGAGAGAGCAACTGAAGGGCACAATATACTAAAGTTGACAGCACATGCATGAGCAGTAGAAAATGAAAAGGGGAGAGAGAAGAGTAGCCACAACATTAAACAGAGGAAATGAAATTACCTGGAAAAGAACTGAATATTTTAGACAAGGCTGGAGAAAAAAGGGAAACGGGAAAAAGAAAAGTAAGACAAAACACACTCACCCAGATTTTAGACTGGGGTATTAAATGTAATGAGTGATGCATGTATTTTGTGTCATTTCCCTGGCAGACATCCTATGTTTTCTAAGTATGAGGGAAATAAACTCTGCAGTATTTTCCCACTCCTAATTATGGGAGGTTTGTGGCTAGACAAAGATCCTATATATTACATAACTCACAGAGCACCCACTTGAAAAATTATACTACCACTATTTTTCAAATCACTCTTACAGCAGTGAGTAAAGAGACCAAGTAAATGCAGGTTAATACGCATTCAGCAAATTCCAATCTAATTACTGGGCTTCTTATGCTTTAGCTGGAACCATTAATAAAATTCTTCAGCCAATAATTCCTTATCTGATAGATAATTTGAATTATGAAGTGAAAAAAAATTGCTAATAAAATACATGCAGGACCCAAATCCTTACTGCTGTGCATACCGATCTTCTCATGTGCAAAACAGATGTAATTCAAACAGAACAGGTACAAAAATTCAAGAAAGAAAAGAACTGGATTCACAATTTACAACCCATTTGTTGTCACTTACATAGTTGCACAGGTGACACAACACAAACTTTACATTTCTTATTTGAAAAATATGTACAGTCTACAGGCCGCTGTTTGCTAAGAACATCATTCAGTCAAGGATGAGATAGTATCATGTATTTCATGCAGCTGATGAGACCGATTGTAAAATTACCAGTCAGTAGAAAATAAACTTCAAATTGATTGTTAAATTTCCAAAGTTCACAAATATTTGAGTATTTGTGTGAAAGGTTATGTTTCTATGAGTAGTCCATTTAGTCATTAAAGCAAAAATTTGATATTTGGTAAAATGAAATATGAGAGGATCACAAATTATTTACAATTAAATTTGAATTTTAATATGAATAAACATGTGTGAGAAGATATGATGCTGAATTTTACTTTCTCAATTATTTCAGTGCAGTATATTTGTTTTGATGTTCTCAGAACTCCAGTCTCATAGACCTCCTCCCCATGAGTGAACCATTGCCTCCCTCCTTTCTGATATTCTTTGAAGATAATGATGCCTTTAGAAGATGTTTTTATTTTTAATCTCAAGTCCAAAATGCAGTTTTCTTTAGTATGTTCAAAATCTTTATACATACATTTCTGTTAAAATGATGTGCGAGAACCTGTCCGTAGTATACCTGTGACTATGCTGTATGTGATATTGCTATAGATATGAAACCAGAAGTTTCTAGTCTGTTTACTGGAAGAATGATGGCATACAAGGCTCTGGCACCTTCCAGTGATATTCTATAATAATGCTTTCTGAAGCTTTTGTGAGGGGCTTATGTACTGATCTTGCATTCATGCATATTCCTTCCTCTAACATGGAGGCTACAGGGAATTTAATTCACAAGTCTTCAATCCTGTTAATAAGCACAATTCCATATGAAAAAGGGGGTATGATGCAGGAAATCAGAAGAAATGCTGTGTGTATGAATCCCAGATTAATGTCTTGGTTAGAGGAGGGGTGAGGATGCCTTTTAATAACTCTAAATTTTACTGACCTCTGTAGCCTAGGTCCTATATCCCTTAACTAATGTTTTTTCCCATCGGAAGCTCTTAATTCTTTCCATCTCAGAAATTCAAAATCCAATACCTCTCACACACTCAAAGCATCCTAACCCAGAGTTTTCAACTACTCTTTTCCTTAAATCCTTGTTATCCCTGAGCCTTCAAGCCCATAACATAATTCTGTATTCCTTCCAATCACCTCTCTACCATCCCAACCTAACCCTTCCACAACTTAATCCTCCAGCCTAAAGCTTTCTGATCTAAATTCCCCTGTTCTTTCCTTCCCTTGCCAAAGCTCACCCATCCCTGCAACTCAGAGCCTTCATACTTACAAATGGTATCCTCCTGGTCTGTTGAGGGCATCTCCTTTCCCCACACCTTTTACCTTCCTTGTGCCTGCTGGTATGCCCTTTTGTACTCTGGTTAGCTGCTGCCATCAGCTAAAATCACTACCGCGTTTGCTTTTCTCTGAAAAGCTTAACCTTGGCTCGTGCCTTGGAAAGGTGAATAGAGGTGGCAGCTGCACATATTCAAATGTATCTGCCAGGACTCAAGGGGGCAGAAAATGAGGGCATGTCTGAGGAATAAAATAACACTTGCCATAAGCAGGACAGTAAAATGACACAGCTCCTTACAATTTATAATCTGCTTCAGTGACTTCTTATTCTGACATTTTTTAAAGCGGATGAACAACCTTCCTTGACTTTTTTTCTCCTCAACTAAAGAAGACTATTTCATCAGTGGATGCCATGATATATCCATGTAACACTGTAATTACAGATGGGAAGGTGCTATTATTTTTGGGAATTAAAATAAGCGATTTAGAAACTTACATCACCAATGACAAAGCTATCCAGCATGCACTTCAGATTATTACAAGATAAAAAAATAATATTTATTCTTTCCATAATTTTTAGATAGCATTGCCTTTGCTAAATTGTTGGAAATGCTAACTCATTTACTGCAGTTATTGCTAGACAACAGTTAAGTCTGCTACTTAAAATTTTATTTATGGACTGGTTTTGTATTGTATGCCTATCAGTCTTCTCCAAATAATTTTCAAACCTTTTGACCAGAGTTGACAGAGAGGTTGAGGTCTCAGAGCTAATAAATTTCTACAAGTTCCTTTAAAACAGGCAGACAAGTAGAGGAGAAAGACCCTCTCAGTTTCCCAACTGGGGGAAAGGCTGCAGCCTGGTAATGAGAATCCTCCAGCACCGGAGGGACAGAGAAGGTAAAGAGAGGAAGAGGGAAAGAGAGAAATGCACGGGCTGTATTTGAAACTTCTTTAAGGGTTCTCACCTTTTACCAAGATTACAGTTATGAGACGCATACACATAGGAAAGCAGGTTTCAATAATTCCACTTTGTACAGAGAAACTTGCTATCTAAGAGATAAAGTAGTGGGAAAATATGTTGGATTTGGCATGTACAGATGACTTAGCCATGCACTTCCTTTTCTCATCAGAAAGGTGATGCTGAGACAGATAGCTGTCAGACAGTCCTAAATAGCACTCATTTGTAGTCTAAGGCAAATACAGAATATGCTGCATAAATCCAGTATTTTTAACATTGAATAGTGTAAATAGAATAAATGCATTTTCATTTCATCAAGAGATTTTCACAGTATTTCATTGCATGGAAGCTGACAACTTCATTTCAGATAGCACTGTTACAGCTGAGGTAGCTGAAGGAGATAGCTGTTTTGTATCTGTTAGAATGGCTTGTGTGCCTGGAAGATTTTTTTCTTCTGTTACGTCAGTTGATCTAGTGAAAGAGATAGTCTACCCTCACAAACCTTGCCTACTTTAACTAGAAATCATTAGTGTAGTCCACAGAGCAGAATTCTACACAATCCTGTGCCTAAGCAGAACAGTTGCAGCCAGCTGCATCCCCTGATGTGATCTGCTGTGCCCTAGGTGGCTTGATAGCTGCCAGAGCCTCTGGAACAGGCAGAAAAAACAAGCAATGCAAGTCTAAGATGTCAACTTTAGGATTTTATTTAATATATAAAATTGAACCAAGACCTTTGAATTTAAGGAAGAAACTGAAGGTTGGAAACTAATGCCTGTCTCTTTCAGGTATAGAGCAGTTGCCTCCTGGAGCCGTGTTCAGGGAATTGGAATCCCTATGATCACTGCTATTGAAATTTTCTCCATTTGGCTTCTGTCCTTCATACTGGCTATTCCAGAAGCAATTGGTTTTGCTGTGGTACCTTTCAGATACAAGGATGAAAGTTATGTTACCTGCATGCTCAATCCTACAAATAATTTTATGTTGGTAAGTAACATTCTTTCTTCTCTTTTTGGAATCCACAGTCTATAGGTTAGACAGTTAAGATGCTGGGTTATAATACGCTTTATTCATCCACTAAAGTGCAAAATGTATTCTAATGTATATTGGTGCAGAGAGGATCCTTCATTTACAGTGACCTGTCTCTACTTTCAGCCAGACATTTGGGACTTTACAACATCTTCATTTCTTCACTACTGAGGATTCTTAATACAGAAATTTCCAATTCGGGCCTGCTTAAAGTACAATCAAGAGATGTATCAGGGTAGCCAGAGTCTTGGAAAGTATTGTGTTTCTAGGTATAACACCTTGGAGCTTGTAACTGTCAAAAACCATGTTTTACCATGATTAGTCATCATTTTGCATGCAGTAGCCAGCTCTTATGGCAGATAAAGAAAAGGGTGGGGCCATGCTCTAACGTAACTTTTCCTACTCCATATGCACTTACAAAGTCAAACAGAGAATAATCCCTTCATTTACAAGAAATCATGACTACAAATCTGAAAGACTCACATCTCCAACCTAGGGCACTGTTAGCTGTCATCTAGATAAAGCAACTCAAGAGCAAGAGAAGTGCCTGAGATACACCAGGCTTATTTGGCGTGTTTCATAGCCCTCATCCTCTCTGTTACTGCAGTTTAACAGTTGCCAATACCCACATTAGCTTGCTCAAAGCGAGTCAGGTGAGTAGTCACTATAGAATTAATAGATCTTTACTGCACAGGGGGATAGTGATTTTCCACCTGGCCTTACACTGAGAAAATGGGGAAGTGGTATCTTAATTTTTTCTTTGTGAACCCAAAGAAGGGCCAGCCACCATTCACCCAGTAATTAAGAAAGAGTAATATCCTGTTTTGTTTCAGAGAAGGCAGATAGTGCAAGGTCTTAAGTCCTGAGGGAAACTCCATGTTTTTTTCCGGTCTAGAATTTTTCATGATAGAGTGCAAGTTTCTCTTTTTTGAATGCCTGGCACTTCTCCTTTTATTGGATCAGAACATGGCTTGGGCTAGAATTGGGAAGGATAGGGCAAAATGGAGCTAGGAAATTTAGAAAATAAAAAGTGTGGATGATTAGTGTTTTTCAAAGGAACATCCCCAACTTTGGTAGGGTTACACAGACTGCAGGGATGGCAGAAAGAGCATGAGGCATTTGCAAGAGAAGACAAAAGGAATTCCCTGATGGAAATAATTAGTGCAGGTGAAGATGGAGAGGAATTGCCCAGGACTTACTATATCTTTGTTTCTAAACTCTACAGACTATGTGACTGTAGATACTGTAGTTATAAGAATATGATTTATGAAATGCGCACTGCAGCAGATTTCCCTTTTGTAATGGCTGTTTTTCTCCACAAATGTGCCTGGACAATCTTCACCTCATCTCTCCCTAAGAAAAATAATGGTTTTCTCTTCCCTCTTCTCAAAAACACTACAGTTCAGGTCTTCAATAGGCATGCTAACTTTAATGTTTATTGTTCTGTTCTTAATGTGGTAAGTAGAATAGCTTGTTTTGGTTTATTAGCAGGAATTTGTTATCTTTTCCTTGCTCAGTGTAATTCAAAAGCTCCAAATCTCCCCTCACCAGTTTGATTTTCAAGGAAACAAACCAGCATTTACAACCAAGCTGAGAGGAAATGTTGGACATGTCAGTCAAAATGGAGAGTGTTGTGTTTCAATGTGTTGCAAGCAAGTACAAACATGAGATTAAAATGGAAATACCATTTTAACCTTAACTACAGTATTTACTACCACAAACACCACAATAAACAATTACTAAACTTTGGGAAGGATTTATGATTAACTTTCATTTTTAAAAGGAGCTTTATTCATTTCTAAAGCTATCCTTGAAAGACTTAAAAGATTCATGCTAGATCATAATTCCCAAGAGGCTGACTGCACTAGGAAACTTGTTTAAAATGCACATTTCCTGTAGAAAACCAGTTCCATGTGGGCTTTCAAGACAAACAAAAGAACATCTACTTCTCTTAAATCCACCCAATTTTTTGCTTTGATGTAAGCTTTGTGAAACTCAGATTCCACAATTAATCATTTACAGACATTTTTGTGTAGGTTTTATGACTTCACAAAGCCAGTCCTTGCACAGAATTGATGCATTGGTCGGGGTTGTGACACAGAACTCTATGCGTGTGTTTTCTTGACTGACAGGCAATGCTCACAAAAGCTGGTAGGCTGATATGACAGAAAGTTTTCCTTGTAAACATATCATGGATTCACACAGTACACATTTTTTTGTGCTGCTCAACCAATGTGATTCTAGTCGGGCTTGGAGGAATTTGTGACGGAAAAGATAATTGTCTCCATGTATTTGTAATCCTTCTCTCTGCAGAAGGAGTGGTAATTAGATTTCCCCTCTGTACAAACTCTTCAAATATGAGGCATATTGTTTTCTGGTTTTCTGTTGGCAGGCGCTCTGCTCCCAGTAGGGGAAATTCTGCCTCCAAGGAGAGTGCAACTATGCAGCAGACTGTAGCACCTCCTCACGCAGGGATGAGGCTAATGAGGAGGAGGAAACAAGCTAATCAACACAATTCAAAATGTCCTGTGAGGTGGGGTTGTGGCCTAGATACCAGCAGCATACTCTAAATTAGCAAGCTCTGTAAGCAGCTAACTGTGTTGCGGCAGGGGGAGAAAAATCAAAAGCATCCCCTTTTTCTTAGTAAATCAACTTCCTAGTGTAACTAAAGCAGATTTAAAAATGAACATTATTAAATGTTAGTCTATTAATTGCATCCATTTTTTTCATCTTTCAAAGTTTAGTACCGTTCAGTTTCACATGTAAACAAGATGTCAAAAGTTTGACTTCTTCAAACAGGATTCATATTACCCATAGTTATTAGCATTTTGACATTTGGTGTGGGAACTGTGATGTTACAAGAGCACATCCGCTAGGAATAAACAAGCTAGGGGAAAGATTATGAGAAAGAAGGTTCCCTTTTACACACATCCATCTTGGTGACTAATAACATAGAGACAGGAAGTATTTAAAATGTCATATTTCAATGCACACTTTTGGCTGAGCATAAAAGTTAAAAACCAAGATACAATATTTTCTCAAGTCTGGAAATATAACTGTCTACAGAAAAGAGTAATTTTAAATGTTTTGTCAAATGTAGTATTTCCCATAATACATACATGTATTAACTTAAACCACAGCCTAAATCACAGTTAACATTAAAATTACACAGCAAAGTACTGCTACTCTATCAAGTCCCTCAGTGTCCTCTCACAAGAGGCAAATGGTATGAATGGCAGGCAGAGGGTTAAAAGTAACTGTACCACTAGACGCCACCCGTCCTAAGCTTTGCATATATCAGACAAACACTTAAGAAGTGGCTCCTATCTGCCCAGTACATAAGCAAACCAACTACCAATCTTTTCACTGATAACAAAAGGTGATTAAACTTACAAGACATTTTGAATTTTCCTTTTTTGGAATCAGGGCAGAAGGTGTAGAGGTAAATGGCATTTCCTGAGACAGGCTTTTAGTAAGATTTGTTATCTCAAACTGACACTGTCTACATTTTGGCATGACTTTTTCATGAAATTGGATTCCAGTTTTCAGGAATGAGTGTAAATATTCAGAAAACACAAAAAAAAAATTTAATTCCAACCCAAGATGGATTGCAACAAAGGTACAGGCAGGCTATCCATAAGGCAAAATAAATGTTTACACTGCCACAATTCCCATTTTGATGTTGGTCCAAAACAGATCAACAATAAGAAAGTTTACATAATTTGTGCTGTTTACCAATAGACAGATACCAGCGTACCAACTGTCATGCTTTCCAAGACCTTTCTGTGGCGCTTTCCATTGAATCGTATGAAAATATCTTCTCTTTTCTTTACCTTATCTACAGTTTTACAAAGATGCAAAGGATTGGTGGCTGTTTGGTTTCTATTTCTGCATGCCGCTGGCGTGTACTGCCATCTTTTATACGCTAATGACTTGTGAAATGTTAAACAGAAGAAACAGCAACTTGAGAATTGCTCTGAGTGAACACCTTAAGCAGGTAAATATTAGGAACACCAATGTTTGAAAATACTGTTCTTCTCTCTTTGGGTTAGCTTAGAAATGTTTCAAAGTGTACTTGAATACAGTACATTACAGAAATAGAAAGTGAGGATGTAGGTTATTTATGACATTAAGGTATTCACTTAAACCTGGAACACAAGACTAAATCATAGTATAAGGGGGTATTGAAGACAGCACGCTCAGGGAACTAGCCAGTTTGCTTCTTTTCTTAAGTATGTATGATAGTTGTGCTCTCCTGCTCTTTAACCTCAAATCACTGCTGGCTAAATGCTTTGAAATTTAACTACAGAGAGTTGCCAAAGAAATGTTTCTTTTTATTCCTAAAGATATGATTCCATGGGTCCTCCCTACTTTTGGCATGCTTTGATATACAACTTTAGTTTCATATAAAAAGCAATTGTAGAATAACCTGGTTTAGAATAGAGTGGAATTTTTCTTCAGGGTTATTGCACTGTTGCAGTACCACTGCTGTAGTTGCTTTGAAAAGAGCAACAGGAGAATAGGACAAACAAATTATCATAATGTCACTCAGAACCATCAGATCTCACTTTGCTGTTTTTGCAGCACTGTCTGATGTTTAATTCCTAACTGAAATTTTCAAAACAATCTCAGCTTTTCCCCTGCGTTAACGTCAGCCCCTCAAATTCCACTCTTTCTTTCAAATTCCACATTCACACATGTGAATCCCTAAAGCAGTCCCCTCTGCATCGGAGTGAGCTCTCTCAAAGGTTCCCCCTCTGCTGGTTCATTCCAGATCAGGGCAGACTGGAAAATCCTCCCCTTTTTCCCCTCATCAGGCCCCAGGGCCTGCACCACAGTCTGTCCTAGGGCCACACACAAGCTACTCCACCCATTAGAACTAGAATGGTATGTACGGGGTGGGAGAATCCACCCTCCAGCTTTCCCATCCTGATGTGCAGTGCCCAGCAAGTTCCTCAGACTGGTTGCTGGAGGATGACCTTAGGCCACAATTTACAAATGCTTGTCTTTTTAACTATCACCTTTTGCCTTTCTTTATTCCTGCCTTCCCTAGAGCCTTGCCCACACTAATGTCTAGTCATGATCCTTTTCATATTTTGATAAAAACAGCTATTATAAGAAAGAAGAAACAATAATAGTCATATCAAAGGCTAACAAGACTTACTGTAATCACACATTTGACTTTAAGTTTTTTAATGCTTTAAAATGCTTTAATGCAGTAACGAGCCTTGCAATGCTCGTTACTGTTACATTACAGTGGCAGTTTCAGAAGTGGTATTCTTACCCCTTCATATGCTTCTTTTTATCAAATCCACGCCTACCAAACACCACTGGCATGCATTGTCAAAAATCCACTGAAACATCTGTAAATCTCTAGAGCCATATAGAATAACCATTAAATTGAAATATTTCCTAAGTATTATGAGTTTAAGCTGTAATACAGATGTTTCTAAAATCTTGTTTGTAGAGGAACTATTTATTTAAGAACATCAAGATCACATAGCAAGGATCACATAGCAAAATTAATATACTGTGCAGTATCCCTTTATGTAACATGATGCATACTAAATATAAAATAATACATCAGAGAGAATTTGACATCCTGACTAGGTAAGTGGTTGAATGGAACTTTTATTGCCAATTGATTTAGTCACCCTGGGTTTACAGATTGCCCCACATCAAGGATTAGGTACAAGTGGTTTATCAAGCAGGTGTGATGCCAGTTTCCCTCATACATGAAAAAGTTTTCTTGCAGATTATGTATGTTTCTGAAGAAAGAGGTTTATGTGAGGGATTGCCAGAAAACTAATCCAGTGTAGAGGAAATAAGAAGGGCTGGGAAAGTAACCAGGTTCAGGAAAGCCCAGCAGTGGGTTTTCCTTGGCTAACATCTACAATGTCCTGGCAATGACCTGTGGGCTCCAGCTGCTCCAGTCTCCGTGATGAGCAGGTTCTGCTGAGGATGGCCAGAATCAAGAACATGACAAGCCCCACAGAAAACAGTTCAGGGACATCAGGTAGTCTGGAAGCTGCACTTTGGGAATCCTTGCATGCTTTATCCAGATTACTTTGCTGCCAACATCACTACACCACAATTACCTACCAATATGAATTAGGCACTCAGTCATAGTTATCTTTACTTCTTTTTCTAGCGTCGAGAAGTTGCAAAGACAGTTTTCTGTTTAGTAGTGATTTTTGCTCTTTGCTGGTTCCCTCTCCATTTGAGCCGAATTTTGAAGAAAATGGTATACAATGAAAGAGATCCCAGCAGATGTGAACTGCTCAGGTACTTAATTTTCTATGTCAATCAATTGTTTATACTGAAAAAATATAATGCTGCACACTTGGAGTTTATGTGAGAAATGTCATCGTGCATGTGATTGTGGTGTTAGAAGAGCAAACACTTTATTTTATGACTTTTTCAGCTGCATCCATTTTCACGGGTTTCAGTTTTAATGGGTAGCATAATTTCAATAAATGTTGTCTGTCACCATTGAAATCACTTTTCTCTGGCTTTTGTGAACTTCTGTGAGACAGGTTATTATAGACTGCATGGTACAAGATTAGGTGAGGGAGTTAGGTAAAAGAGAATTAGTTTCTGTGACAGAAGAGATTGTAACTACAAAGAGCACAGATGCTTCTACAGTATATGAACAGTTTAAATGTTTTGCTTTCTATTCTGTTGCCTAGTTTCTTGCTGCCATTGGATTATATCAGCATCAACCTGGCAACCATGAACTCTTGTATAAACCCAATTGCTCTGTATTTTGTAAGCAAGAAGTTTAAAAACTGTTTCCAGGTAAGATCTTCTTGATAAGATTTTATGTCCATTTAATGAACTGCATTAAACCACTTTTTATCTATTTTAGCAGTTGGGAGAAGAGGCGTGCAAAGGAATGAAAGATTATAAAGTGTCTAGTTTACCAGCCAGCAGCTCACATAGCACACATTCCAAACTGAAAGTGGAACTATCCACTTTATCTGAAATGCTAAACCAGTAAATAAGTTTGACATAGTCCTCATATGTAAACACATAAACTGAGATAGACACACTTTTGTAAGTACTGTTTCCCTGCATGTGACATGTACATGAAATAGAATTTGGTTGATAACATATTTCCCACTCTAGATGAAGACAAAGAACAAATACATAGGACACCAAGCTGCCTGCAGTTAAACAATCCCATTAACGACTAAAATTTTCAGGCTTGAACACCAAAGTAGGCACCTGAGTTGACTTTGCCAATTAAATATGCATTATGGTTTTTACCTGCATTTTTGCAGTTCCTACACATGGAAACGTATTTTAAGGCTAAACTAATTTCCTTGTGACACTGTCCCTCTGCAAGTCCCTGTTCACCTAATAAAGGCAATACAGCAAGAAAGAAAATGAGACCATATAGTGGTAAAAAAAGTAATGAAATGGAAAAGGAAGACTGAAATAGCTTTATCTGCAAAGAAAAACAAAAGATGACAGGACTGTACCACTAAACTTTTAAGTCTGCACATAGGCAACTCAAGCTATGAAACAATGTAATAAATTATTAGAGTAGGGAATAACTGTTTGTCTGTAGCCTGTTCAGACTTACAAACTATTTTAAGGGATTATTTTCACATGATAAATAAGAACTCAGCTTTGCTTTTTACAGTCCCTTACTTCATTTGGGAACTGTGGAGAGGATAATATGCCTGAACTTGTCCTCTGGTGAAAGGGAGAAGTAACAGTGGGTACTACTAGGCTGCTCCTCATATCATTAGTTCATTCTTCCCATTTGTCCTTCCAAATAAAATTACCATCCAACAACTCTAATTAAAGAATTTTCAGCTACTATTTAATCCTTCCCAGCTTCTCATTACAGCTTACCCTTTCCCTTCTAGTATCAAGGTCATTAATTCAGGCAATTTTCCATTTTGTATTTGAGTTTCTTACCCTACCTCTGTTGCTATTTTACATACCCACCAATAGATAGACAGTACATATATCTTAAGCCTGGCTTTACCTCTCTGCAACGCTCCCTTCTCATTGAGTTCACAGAAGTCATAGATCTACTGCTGTTGTTGCCATTGCTCCCCTGAGGCCATCTTTCCCCTAAAGTAGAGATTCCATCTACAGAGAATTAGGCACTGGTTTTTGTGAAGGGAGGGGAGGATAGCTGAAGAACCCTTTCTGCTCCTTTCAGAAGAGACAACTGAACATACCAGCCTGTGAAGAACCTGGGAGTATGACATTGAATGACCTTCTATTCTTAACTGTGAAAAATGATACACCTCCATATATTCACTGTCCCTTTTCCTACACAATTTTTTCTTCTTCTAAGATGTGAGAAGAGACTTAAGTCACAGGCTGGGGAATTTTCTTTTTAAATCTTACATGCTAAGCAGCATGCTGATCCCTAAGTTTGAAGTGCAGTGATAAAGAGGGAAAAAAAACCCAACCCAGCTCTTAGAATATGTATTGAGTTCTGTCAGTTCTCAATCTATTTACCTTAGTCAAACAAATTTCACTTTTGATACTGTGAAAGTTTTTCTTAAATAAGAAGGCACAGGCTGGGCCTAATTTGCTGTGTTTGTGATGTTTAATCACAAGAACTGTTGGCATCCTAGGATAAAAAATTTGCCTGAGTGCAGCTATCACTTCCTTCAGCTAGAATCATCTATTCATTTCTGAATTAAAATTATGGCTGGCAATCTGCATAGAGTTGACAGATTTGTGTTAACTTTTTTTTTTTTAATTTCCAGTCATGTCTCTGCTGTTGCTGCTCCCAATCTAAGAGTCTAGTGACTTCAGTTCCCATGAATGGAACAAGCATTCAATGGAAAAATCAAGAACTAAACAATCACAATACAGATCGAAGCAGCCATAAAGACAGCATAAACTGAAAATTAAGGACTCTGATATCACTTCAGAATCAAACAGGAAAAAAAAGTCACAACAAAGCTATTTCAACAGGAAGCCCAGTGACTGTTCCATAATCAATTCAGACATGTGCACCCTTGTACCTAATTCTAGAGGTGACTGAGTAGATTGACTACAATTGTGATGTTCTGTGAACTGAGATCCACTGGATGGTAATTCTGTCTCTGAAAATGATATTGATGTGATTATGACACCAAAAAACTGACTTGAACTACACAGGTGGTTTGCACTTCTGAACCAAGCAGGAACTCTCCAGTGTCTGTGACTGGTACAATACAATCTTTTTACCTGATTGTCACCTAGAATTAAACACTCTGGAATTTTTCAGAAGATATCAAAATGGAATCTGTCTGTCGCTATATCTTCTCTCTGCCCATTTGTCTTTTAACTTTTATTTGTGTGGTGGATATGTTCCATGTACCAGTACGTTTTGCATGTTGTTGTTGGTGTTTTTCAGGTTTATGTTGGAAAATGTTTTGGTCCACACCAGTATTTTATTTACTTATGTTACAATGGGTCAAGACAATAGCTGGGCAGTTCACATTTGTAGCACTTCAGTACTCAAAAATAGGAAGAGACCATTTAAAGTAGCATCAACATTTGGCACTTAAGCACAGATTAATACCAAAAAAGAGGTATTAATAATACAGTACTATACTGTGTTATTTATTCTAATGTTCTGTACAAAATAAACAAAATAAACATAATCTGTATCAGCAAAAAGAATGAAAGATGCCCACAGAGGGGCACCTTACAATATGTTTTAATTAACCTGCCATGTGTAATTCTTAAACTATATGAACCTATTAATCTATTTAGACTATAGCTGCATTAAATCTAAGTCAAAACGAGGGTCAGTGGAACACAGTGAAACGTTATTAAAGCTGTCCAAAAAGTTCTGAGAATATGGTTATTATCATGGCAACTATGCACAACACTACTTACACATCGTGAACATGAGGTTACAGTCATAGTGAATGCAGAACTGTGGAAGTCCATAACAGTTGGATGTGCACAAGGATATTTTGTGCCTTATGCTTACAGAGTTCTTTGTCTTACTCTCACAATGTTCAAAGATTTTAATGGGGTTTGATAGTTTATTAGAATTGTTAACCATACAAATGCTATGAATAATATATAGAAAATATTGCTTGCATACATGTAAACTGGTGATTTACTTATTATTTCCATCCCTTATGGTTACATGGCAAGAGATTCCTTGTTTGGCTATAAAAATTTTTAATAGGTAGCCTTTAATTAAAGAGTGGAATTAAATAGTGTGGTGTCATATGTAATATGCCTCATGCACAAATCTGCTAGGAAATTTATAGCATCTGTTGTGCCAGGCTAAGAAGCAGTAATTAAAATTCCACAAATTTTTAAACATCCGTTACATTTCAAGTGAAAGATATAATCCTGCATATTCTTATTTACGAGGTCAAAATGCTAGTGCCTACAGTGACTTCTGCTGCACAAGTTTCCCAAATGTTTACATTCACACAAATCTTCTAAAGCATATTAAAAAAAAATTCTTTAAATTGGTTTATGTATTTTTGTGTGCTTTTGTCCCTGTGAAATATATGCATGTATAAATACATACAAATTTATGTTCATATGTTACAAACCTAAATACAGTCTTCTGACAGTGCTCTGTAGTAGTGCCTAAGAGCGTGGTATTGAATGAGACTTGGCTGAATTTTATTCAAAACATTTCATCATCAAACTGTATCAAAAACCATAGTAAATGAGTAACAACGCTTTCCTTTGAGAAGGTTGAATTACTGAGTCTCTTTACATCCTGACACCTTCACTGCTCCTTTGACAGAATGTATTGAGCAGATGATAAAGGTAAACAGAAAACAGACACAAGGAATGGATTTAAGTTGTAAATTGCCTCTTCTTTATTTCAAGGCAGGAAAAAGCTTTGTGCGCATTCCCCTCTTCTTTTTTCTATCTGATGGTTAGATGAACCAAAAAATTCCTACTATAGCAGCAAATCAATAATCTGCTTGTTCAGAGACAATGTTTTCTACCTGTCTACATAAGCCAGTGAGCGGTAGAGACAATCCAGGACAGAAACTTTAGGACTTTTAACTTCTACATAAACAAGCATCACCTGCAAAAGTTTCAGACCACGAAATGGACCACTTTTAGGCTTTACCAGCACTGATACAAACCACAAGTCATGAAAAGCTAACACATTTTCCTTCTAGCATTAACACTTCAAACATCTATTGCTTTCAAACCCATAGTTGGCTCTATTATGCGGCAAAGATATATGCACATGCACATACAAGTGTTATTCCAGTTATTCTCCTTGTTTCCAATATGCATTTTTTTCAAACTACCTCACTAAACGTTTCCTCTTTGGTATATTTTATACTTGCTTCAAAGATACAGCATACATAGGTTTTCACTTATATTTATGTTTGTATTTATTTATTTACATATGAAACTCTGTGCTTCAGACCTGACCTAGCCAGCTCCTGTGCTTTGGAAAAAAGTGCCCATGTAGTAGTTCATCATATATCTTACCTGATAGAACTGTTCTGTGAAAGGGGGCTTATGCAACCCTCATGGCCGAATATGTTTATTTTTGCTTTTAATACAGTCAGTTTCAGGTGTTTACCTGTCTGTCCCTCCATCTTTCAAAAACAACTATGAACGCCCCACCCAATTTCAACAAGTTTTACAGAACAGAGTTATTATCATTATCAGAGTATTTCACAAAAAACTGCAGGATGGGTAGAAGAACAAGATCCTACTTGTGCTCTATGCAGAAAATTGCTGAAAAAGTTTATATGTACTCAACAAATTCACATGATAGATGTTATGACCATTACCAATGCAGAAAAAGCTTTGGTCAGAGCTTGCAACTTGTAAGACATCTGAGAATGAAACCACAACACACAAATTCTTGGAAACCAGTATTTTTAAGTTCCATTGCTTGTGAAATTACTTGCTTTTTTGCTGTTTCTCTCTCATCATTTACATATTTACCACAATTTTGTTACTATATCATTTGATTCTGTGAAGCCTTATAGGTTTCAGTTTGTGAGAAGACATGGTACAAATTCAAATTCTGCTGCATTTGTATGAATAGATTTCTGCTCAAATGTCCCTGATGCAAAGCATGCATTTTCATTAGAAGAAACACACTCAGACTGCATGCTAACATTGCCTTGCAAAATTTCTTCCAGACAATCAGTTGTGCAAATCTTGGCTCAGCAAAGTATTCCTAATTTACACTCCTCACCCTTTCAAAGACTAAATAAAGGCAATTATCTCCAAAATCAGATTAAGAGAAGACACATAAAAAGTTTACAGAACAGAAAAAATTCCCAGGTTGCATAGGAAAAAAAACCCAACCAAAACCAGGCATATTTAAAATGTGGCTCTATAAGAAACACAGCTTATCATTAGTCCATGTGAAGGAAAGGAAGATAAGAACTAAATAAAAAAATGTGGGTCATCTCTAGTTTCTCTAAAGGAAGATTAAATTAATTGACCTCTAGTATCTCATCTAGAATCAGCTTTTCCCCTGTACAGATACCACTGCTTCTGAAATGAACTGTTGCTTGAGTCACAGTTTTGCCATCTCATCAGTTACAGTAGCTTATTATTACAATAAAGCTCAACATAATAAGGGTTACATGAATGAAAAAAGAATTTATTCCATTCTTCAGAAGCACTATGCCCACATTTCTCAGAGTAACTGAGTATCTGCAAACTGCTCTGAAATCAATGATTTGGAAATCCTTGGTGCATCTCAGAATAAGGCCCTTACTTTAATCTCATGCTGTCTTAGTCCTTGGGAGTAAAAAGACTGAGTCTACAAGTTACTGAATCAAGCATCCAAAATGATTAATGAGAAGCATTTCTAACCCATCCAAGAGAACATACATTCTGCTATATATTTTAAACATAGGGGAAGATTAGAAATCCATCATTACTAGACACCACTGTGCCATCCTGTAGCCACACTTAATATTTATTGAAATCTCTGTCTCTAAAGTTTTTGTGCCTTTTCTCCTCCAAAACTGTTGTACAGTGGCCTCCTTGGTATTGCCTCTGAATAAAGTATACATTTGGATTAGCTTTCCACAGTATTAACAAAGCATCCATCTCCAGATACATAGTATATTCCAATACAGAAGCACAATTAAACCACACTACCAGAAAAGTCACAAATTTTTAAGGTGAAGTTTTAAACAGAAAATTAACATAGTATTCTTTGGACAAATGAAATCTACAGTTCAGTACTACTAGTGGAAAATATATTGATTTTTTTTTTTACAGGAAAAAAAAGAAACTATATCTCTTTTGCTAATTCAACCAGACTTAAAATAATAACCAAAAGACTAGATGTTTACATGAATAATGAGAATGTCCACAGTTACATGAGCTGGAACAAAATATTGTAAGGGCTATAAATCTTTATGCTCCAGTATATAAATAGGTCTAAATTCTGGGGATTAGGAAGATGTAACTATCCAATGCAAGATTCTTTGATTTCCCTGCAATGTTCCTCTAAAATATTAGCTCCAAGAGACATCCCAACCTCAGAGATAATTGTGAAGAGAGCCTTACTGAGTGTTAACTAACATTGCCTTCTTGCACTGCAAAAAAGACTTTGGCTAATATTTTTTGTAATATCCAGCATCTTATGGGTTTTCTGTATCATTTTTATCACAAACGAACTGCAACAACTCCGATGCCAAGGACTTCTCCAAAATCAAGGAATAAAATGTTGAATTATTTCCTTTTTATGATCATTTGTATATAGGAGAATTTGCTTGCACAGAACTTTAACCAGTGGTTGTTCTTCCATATAAAGTGCATTTGTATATAAAAAAACCCTTGTCTTCTCTTCCATTTACTTAAAAAGTGTGAGCCATTTAGAGAGAAAGCAGAAAAAAAAACACTTTGTAATTTAACCAGGAGCACTCCCATACCACGTATGACTGTACAATATGATAACCAAAGACATGAATAGCCCATTGGGCAATCAATACCGAAATGTTTTAACAAACAAATGCTTGTTGAGAAATAGAAAAGAATGAATACATTCAGAATAATCAAATTTTGTTTCAATATTCAATATTCTAGAAAAGATACTAGCAGAGTAATAAATTTGAAAATTGGGTAAATTCACTTGATGACAAATACAAGAATTTGGCCTGGACACCCAAATTTGTTTAAGCTTATGTTTGAAATACCACTGGGATAAAGGCATGAGGCTAATCTACAAGGAAAATTATTGGCTACAACTTCAGTATAAAAAAGCAGGAAAAGAAAGACCAAATTAATTTCTAAGATTTCCAAATTTTTCAGACTAGAAGTGGTCTTACATATGAACTTCATCCCAGTTCTGTGTTTCATAACTAATTTATGTTTCCAATTAAGGACTTTTATATATTTTATCAATTTTGTTTTATTTTATTTTTTATAATCTGCTTGGAAAGTATGATAATGGCATCAAGACTTAGCTTTACTTACCCAAGATTATAATTTGCTCACACGAGAACTAAATGCATCTACACTAATATAAATAATAATAAAGAAGGATGTTATTTTATTTGCCAGCTGAAGGTATTAGCTCAGTCAAAGTTAAAACCAGCCATTAAAGTAATTTCAAGTTTCAAGCTGTAACTTGGGATAAAATGCTAAACCTACTAAAGTAAATGATAAAGTTGCCACTGACTTCAGTAGGACTGGGATTTCAGTCAGAACGTATGATGGAGCCCCATCAGCACAGTAACAGTGGCGATGTGGCTAAGCCCATTACAGCTAAGCAGGACAGAAGTAAGAGACTCTGTGGGGCTTGCATGAATAATTGCGAAATTATCATCTCATGTGCTCAAGTGAAAAAAGAAGCTTTGGCACACTTTTCCTCCCATAAAATCAGCTTAATAAAGGAAGTCAGAGTTAACAGGGTTCTCCTCTCACACCACTCCACCAACAGGTGGCCAGAAGAGGAGAACAGGAAGATTGCCTATTTGCAGGGAACAGTTCTTACTATGGAATACTGATATTCTGAAAATCCAGAGTATTGTCCTGATCCTGTCCTTACTCCAAGATGCAACTCTTACTTATACAAGTTATCACAGAGATGTCAATAGAATGATCTATGTCAATGCACTTATTGCATGTGTCCTCCTCCCTGTTCAGGCACATATTGGAAATGTATAGTTGCCTGCAGTATCCTAACATTATGTATCCCTGATGTGCCTACTGCAATTATGCAGATCAATTTTACTGTAACAATTCTGGTCTACACTGAAATTGTTGTAGACATATTATAATGTGAGCACATATCTCTCAGAAATATAGGAATCCTATGTCAGAGGAATCACAGAATCAATATTTATTACTGCAGGGGATGTAGTATGCTGCATTCCTGAAGAAGTTGATACCTACAAGAGAAAAGCATCTTTGTGGGGGGTTTACCCTTCTGAGTACCATGAAAACCCTTATGATTCTCCTGACATGCAGACCTCTGTGATCTGCCTCCTGTCAGAAAATTGCATCTTCTGTAGCTGATTACACATTTAGCTATTCTAAGGATGCATTTTCTAGGCTTTGGGAAAACACAGTTTGCACTAAATAAACAGTGCATGAGAACATGTGCAGTCATTCCCACTTTGCAATTTTTGCCACGGGTATGTGATTTCATAAACGTTGTTTTGTATGCAAATAAAAAAATCAAGTAAAATAATATTGAAAATGTATTAAATGAAAAAGAATTAGACGTCACAAGAAAAGGAGCTCTCTATAACAAAGCCAACCTGACATACTTCTTATCAAGCTCCACTTGCTAATAGTAGATTACTTTTTAGTTAATCTGCTAGTAAATTTCAATAATCCTTCCCTGGAATTGAAAATAAGAATGACACACAATGCTTAATTTATTGGATAATTGGTTAACTCTTTCCCTGTTGAGTCTCAAAATTGAAAACAGATAATTAATTTAGTATACTGTTTATGTCTTAGGTCAAGTAAGATTACTTCACCACTACTTTGTAACCCAAATTGCCATGCTGTGCGTAGAACTGGTTAACAGTTCCAGACATGTTAGCAACAATTCATTATAGTGAGTGCCAAGACGGAAAGTGGAAAGGATTGACCAACCCAAAAAAACAAACAATACAATTCAAGAACAATTTTGAGCTCACCAGGGAGCTGAAAATCTATTCCAAATGCTGCTTCAACTACGTGTTTTATAAATACTCTAATAATTTTTTCCAAAATTATGCTCTGCAAGCTCATGGCAACATAGGCTGCATAACAATTTTATAAAACATTAAAAATGAAACTTTATAATGTTTAATACTAAAAGTTTGATGATGAGTAGTGATCTGCAAGAAATTTTGAGTGTTAACTATTTTTCACTATCCAAACTCTGTAGAACCCTGAGAACTCTGCAAATTCAACAGATAACAGAAACTTTTGCTAAATAGTCTAATACACAAGTTAGATAAATTGGAAGTTGTGTGTTGAATTACAAGTTCTCTGACTCGGTGCTTACAGTTTGTCCTTGACACCACTCTTATTATTTTGTCCTTCTCTCTGAGATCCTTTCTCATCCTTGACTTATCACTGCCAATAAGTAGGATGAATTGACTTATGTTGAACCCTTGACTGCTTCCACTACTTCAAATATTAATGTTATCCAGGCCTAAAGCTGGCTTTAGGTATTACTGCCCTATACCAAAAATTCCACTGTGAACATGCCTTGAATTGTCAGGGTAGTTCCTGAAGATAAAGTAATTAAAATGTAACAGTTGCAGGGCAGGTGATTATAGGAAACAGATTAAAATTAATGGAGAAAAAAAAGCAATTAAATACTGGTATTGAAATGAGTTTTCCATCTTTAGGAAAGGCTTTCTATCAATTTCCACAACTTTCCTCTCAAAGCCTCTTCAGAATCACAATCAATAAAAAGATGAATGCTTCTGTCTCACGTCAAGAAAGCAAAAGGTTTTATGCAATCGTTAGACTAAGCTAAGAGTAACAAACAAAATTTTTAACTTTTAGATATATATAGTATAGAAGATTCTGAAGTCTAATTTGCAATGGATTAATATTTTTATTACAAATAGCTCCAGAGCTGTCAAACTACAGATATAAACAGATACAGCCAAATTAACTTTAATCTAGATTTGGTATTTGTAATCTCACCACACAGGCAAAAACCTCAGCCTAGACAGCCTAAACTTAACTCAGCAGCACAGCAAATGATATAACATGCTACCGCAATTAATAGTTACAGGTACCCAAATGTATTAATTCAGAACTAGATCAAGCGTAGCTTTGTCAGTCATGTTTTTTGTTATGAGTTTTATGAAAGAAACAAAGGTCCAGAACCCCAAATCTCTTCAGGACTCTAATTTCAGAATTTATCCTTAAAGAGGAATCTAACATAAACTAGCTTCTTGTCCCAAAATTGCATGTTTACAGGGAAAAAAAAAAAACAAAAAAAAACTGAACCCAAAACATTAGTTTCTCTCTGTGGAGTTGCAGGACTGCTGCATTAGAAATTTCACCAATATGAACACGGCCTAGAAAAAGCCCTTTCAGGTCAAACTTGAAGTGTATTAACACAGCAATGTGTGGAATTTAACAGTGTGGGAGTTTACAGCTCTTGCTGTATTGTTCATGATCCCAGCACAGCTAGAGAATTTACGTTTTAGGACCATCAGCCCGACACCTTTCACAAGTATTACTTTAAAAGGGAAAAGGATTTGGAAGATGAAGGATTTACTATAAACAAGGAAGTAAATAAATTTACTTTTATAATAACAACATAGAATGGATTAAACCCTAAAAAGAGATAAACATAGACAGAAGATAAATGGTATCAATTTGTGGAAAAGGAAAGGGATATATCTAAAGAAGATAATCAGGAGCTGCTCTCTAATGGGAAGATGGAATCATGGAAACAGACCTCCAGGTGACTGTGATCACCAAGTAAGTGATGTGTTTGCAATTGAAATAGGGCAGCAAAAAAGAGAAATGCAGTTTGGGATGAATACATAGAGACATTAAGTGTCACAAGGCAGGGATTTAATATGTGATTGTAGTGAGATTATATGTGGAACAACTGCATTCAGAATATACAATTGTGATTTAAAACATTCAGTTTTGGCAGCGTATAGTTTAGGAAGTGGACAAACCAATTTCTTGAGAGGTCCTTCAAAAGCAAAAGTAATTTTTTCAAAAATGGTACAAGAAAAATTAATGCTATAAAAATAGATTAGCTTAGAACTCTCTATGTAAAGTTAACACATTCCTGTCCAGCACAAGAGTCACCTCTACTTCGTACAAGTACGAGCAGTCTCTCTTTGTATTAATAACCATAAGAATCTAAAAATCTAAAGCAGTTACACTGAGTCAGACCTTCCTGTCATCCATGATGATCAACAGCAGACACCAAGGGAAGGGTGTAAGGACAGCATAAGCGTACAGTAACACTTCACTGGCAGACTGTCCAAGCCTTCACCAAGTTGAGGTGAGAATTGGTACATTTGGGGTAAATGATGGATATTTCTCCATGAATTTATCTTGTTGACCCTATGTAATCCTTTGGTATTCATAGCATCTGGAGGCAATGAATCCAGTGATTTAACTTACATTATGTGAGGCTGCGCTATGAACTTGCCATTTGATAATCTCCTTCAATATCCTCTAGTTCTTGTGTTATGAGACAGTAAACAATTGCTCTTTGTTTACCTTGCTGTTCATGGGTTTATAGACTCAGATGTCTTTTCCAGGCTGACTAGTCTGTCTACTGTTGTAAACAGTTGTTGTATGAACCACATACAATGGTCTGTTGTATGAAAGCTGTTCTCTACCATTGATCATCTTTTGCCCTTTTCTGTATCTTCCTGAGTTCTACTATGCTATTTTCAAGATGGAACGGATGAAATAGAGACCAACGTGGCCTAGATGCAGCAGCATAATCATGACCTATTTTGTTATTTATCCCTCTGCAATAATTCCTAATGCTGTAGTTGTACCACCAAAACTTAGTTGATTTAAGTCTTTGAAGATGGATCTTGTAAAAAGACTTCTGGAAATCCAAATAGATTATATCAATGTGACAACCCCTGTGAACATGTTCAATGACACTCAGATAACATATTTTTGTGAGCTATAAGTTCCCTTTACAAAAGTCATGCTGATTCTTCTAAATACGTAAAGTTTAGCAATGTAGCCATTAATTCTATTCTTCATTATAGGCTCCACTGGTTTCCTGAATACAAATTTTTGCTTACTGATCTGTAGTTTCATGCAGAAATCGCTCTCTCTCTCCCTTCCCCCATGTCCCCCACCTCCCTGAGTGTATCTTCACCATGCATTGTTTCACCCACAGCTAAAAGCTCATATGAGTTTCTTCAGAATACTTGGTAAATAGCATTTTGGCTGGTGAATTGTTACTGTTTTGTTGATTTGACCTGTAAGTTCTTTCTTGGTTTAAACCAGATCTTTAGAACCACTAAGACAGTTTTGTTATGGGAAGCTACTTACACTCCAATACAGCAAGTGTGGATGCAATGGATTTAGCTAATCTGCTATGACTTTATCTGCTCTAAGCTTCCTTTTATACCTTTGACATCTATCAGTCTTCGCTATCTGTCTGGTCTTAATGTGCTTGAAAAAGTATTTATTACTCTTTATCAGGTTGTTCCTCACATTTTTTTTGATAGCAGAATTTTACCCAAGTCCTGTGAACTGCCACAATCAAGTTCAGACTTCTCCTCTTGTGGGTTCCCTGATTTCTATTCCAGAGCAGCCACGTAAAAACCATAGGAAGTTCGAGCATTGTGTCCCAGCATTACATTTACGCACTCTACTTCATGTAATTGAAGTGCTCCTTTATTAGTGTGTCTGTACCCTCACAACATTCCCAGCTCCCACAATATGTCAGTCATTGTGGCTATTGTGGCCAGTTCAGCCACTAAGAAAATGACCTTTTTAATATCTTTAGGCTGTTTATGCACTATTTGTACATTAGATTTGCAGGTTTAGTATAGAGGGACTGTTACTTGGTTAATACAGGTTATATTTGATTACACATATGACATCAGTTCTCCCTTGACATAACCCATTATATTTTTCTTACACACACATCCCACTGTTTCCATTGATTATCTTCCTTCCACCAAATTCTGAATACATCTGTTACAGCAATATCATTGCAGAAAACCAGGTATTCCAGTTCTCCAATCTCACTGTCTTCTAGCATTCCTGGATAAGCAGTATAAGTTTGGTTTGATTTCCTGCTTTTCCATGCTTTGGGACTCTGTTTAGATTATTTGTATTAAATTTGTGCATTGACTATCTAATGATATTATTTTATAGTAGCTATCACCTAAAGACATACATAACTCCTTTTCTTTTAAATTGTTGGTATGAGACATTGTGGTGTTTTTATTCAGTGTTCTTAGTGAGAAGTCTGTGAAAGTTCATTATTAAGGTGGAACTTCACATTACAGCATGTATACTAACAAACTTTATGGGAAATTGTTAAGAAGGAGAAGATAAAGAGTAAGATCTACATGAGTTGTCTCTTTGAAGGCTAGTGCACTTCTGCAGCTAGTTCTACTGGAAATGCTTCAGGGTCATCATATTTAATCATGAAATATACAGGCTAGCTTTCCTTCCACCATAGGAAGGAACACCATAGTGTTGCCCTTGCATAGCTTTCTACTCAGGCCAGCCAAGGCCATGTGTAGAAGGAAATTACAAAACTGTTCAAATTCTGCCTGCAATCTCTAAATAGAGAGGCACATCTCTTAAAACAATCAGCTCAGAAACTGTTAACAGTGTCATAGATGGGGCTGATCTTCCTGCTTGTTACTTATGCTGTCCACTGCATTACAGAATCACAGGCTCACAGAATGGCTGAGGCTGGAAGGGACCTCTGGAGGTCATCTTCTCCAAGCCCCCTGCTCAAGCAGGGCTACCTAGAGCCAGCTGCCCAGGACCATGTCCAGTTAGGTCTTAAATATCTCCAAGGATGGAGACTCCACAACCTCTCCAGACAATCTGTTGCAATACTGCCACCCTCACAGTAAAAAAAATTTTCCTTAGGTTCAGATGTTTTCTTATGTTTCCTTACATATAGATGGGGCACTTACAGACATGGTTTAGTGGTGGACTTGGCAGTGTTAGGTTTATGGTTGGACTTGGTCTTAAAGGTCTTTTCCAACCTAAAGGATACTATGATTCTGTGATTCTTATGTTCAGTTATTATAAGACACATTTTTTCATTGCCTGAAACTTGCATACTAATTTTGGGGTCAAAATTTTTCACGCTGGTCATCTTCCGTATGCCAAAGATGTGTTTTCATACAAGAAAATATCAACAATCACTCATTCCCTTCCAAAAACCAGTCAAGCTTTCACCTGAAATGTTCTTTCTCAGATACTTACAAGCAGGTACTTGAAAGTAGCATGGTGTCTCTGGGATGCAACTTTCATTGCCTTGTGGAACTCCAAAGCAGGTCAAAGTACAATTACCTGAAAAATCATCAATATAAATCATTAGAAATGTCTTTGGTTTTAGGGGCCAGAATCCCCAAGACACCAATCTCTCACAGATTTCTTTTTAAAATTTTTTTTAAAAATTAAACTTTGCAGTTTTAATTTTTGACTGTTTATTCTTGGTGGTTTTTTTCACTGTAAGTCCTTTTTAAATTGCTGTATTTGGGGTTCTCAATCACAGATGACACTCAGAGTAATACATCTCACTGTGTAAAGGTTTGTTCTTTTATGTTTTCTATGGACAGCTATGTTTGGGAGGATTTGTTCACAACCAGCAAGGCTAAAATCTGTCTACTTTGTATTTTGCTAAGTGAATGACTGCATTCTTCAAAAAGTAGTATCAATGGCCCAGTCCTATTTGTCATGCCATCATGTTTCAAATGTATTACAGTATGTATGTACTTGAACATACATGTACAGTGTTCACAACTGTCTCTATATGCTCCACAATTGTACATGGATTCACACAAACTATATTTATTTCGGACTTTCCATGTTTCTCCCAAGTAACAAAGATATTTCTCCTTGCTTAATTCAATTTATGAAGTGTACTTAGACATGTTAAGGGTGTCTGGTTTCTGCATACTGCAAAACCATAAAAGTGTACATTTTTGAAGAGGATTATATATTTTTTTTCTTTAACTATATCTGTAACTGTAGCTGAATAAATTTTCCTTTAGGCTTTCCAAAAGGAATCAACTTGGGGATGACAAAGCATGGAAAGTTTTGTCTACAAAATATATTATTGCAGAATCATAGAAGTAAATAAAAAAAGGGTTTTGCAAGGAAGTATGTAATTTTGTGCTCTCTACTCCAGCAAAACTCACACTGAAAAGGACATAACTGCTGTTTTACGTGCTAAACTGAATTCTTGGAAGTCAGTGGAAGCTTTGCAGGGTAAGCAGGGTAAGGGTCAGATACTTAAGAGGTGAGTCGATTTCTTCTGTCAGATATTGTCTGAGTGTCTCTCAGAACTGAATTAACCATTTGACCCAAAATTCTGTTCTGAATTATGTGAAAGCAACTCCCAGCCAAATCCACAGGAGTGCTCACATGCACCTGGGAGAGTTGGCTCAGAGAATAGGACCAAGCCTGTTGTGATAATGATCCCCTGATGTATAAATGCTCTACGTTTATTGATGTATAAACACTTTACAATTTAACTGAAGCAATTAAGTATTCCTGCCTCACGACTGGAATACCAGCTGTTGCACACTGACTAGGACTCTGAGATGACTAATGTGAATCTTTTTGCTGTAGTTCTCTCTTTGCCACCTCCTGTGGACTTCCTTCCAAAGACATCAGAAGAAATTTCCTGTTACTTTAGCTTTGAAATACTTCAAGCACACACAGAACAAACAATATTCATACCTGGAACATGAAATAAGTTTACGCCAAACTCCAAGAACCACAGGCGTTAGAGGCAAGTGTAGCAGAATAAAAGCAATTAGATAGAAAAGCTCCATTTTCAATGGCAGCTGATACTCCTGTTTCTAATGGAAGTTAGAGGATGCTAAAGTTTGACAAGGTCTAGCAGTGGATAGCAGTCCAAAGAAATGTTACACACTCACTTGGATTTACTTCCTCCAGCCAGGGTAACAAAGAGCTGAATTTGGCCCATGACTCCTCCAGTACATTTCTTCTTCTGGGCAATGTGTCTAAATACTTTGTAGTTACAAAATATTTTGATGTGCTTGTAAGTAAATATAAGTATGGTTTAATGTCTGGCAAAATCAAAGTATACTTGCATTAGAATAAGCACATCTAATTTATAGAACAACGCTAGGAATTATATTGCTGGTAAGAGAAAACAATTTCTTAAACAGAGAAAAGTAAAGTGCTAAACCAGTGTAAGACACAGAATTGAATTTCTTGTATTTGTAAGAAAACCAAGGAAAAATATTGCTAGGTTCATTCAGAGGCTAGTTTCTGTATCGTAGGTATTTTGGAATCCTGTAGTGAAATCTCGCTTTGGGAATTGCACTACTCTTCTGTCCAGCACTCAAAGTTTATTAAAGTTTTGTGGGAAAAAAGCTGTTTGGCAGCATCCCAGTCCATAAGGGTCTGAGAATGATGTGCCAGAAAGACTCGGGAGGCCTAAAAAGCCACTTTAAAATATGGAAAAGCTTTTTTTTTTTTTTTTTCCAGAGGCCCAGTTCAGGGGGTTTCAGTCTGTTTCATGGATTTTTCTAAGCTGCAGCACAAAAGCAAGCAATTTGTTACAGGCACCCAGAAAGCCTCTAATATTATCATGTTTAAACAACAGTGCTGCTTTAGAAGGAAAGGTTTTGGTTTTATGGCTCTTCATGGTTATTGAAAAACTCTTTTTTTTTTTTTTTCTGCTAATAGCTATCTATTTGTAGATATGTAGAAATGTATTTAGTGTGAAGATTATCTTCCAGTCACATTACTGTTTACATGTTGGCAGGGATCAAAGTCTATTTTCATCTTCACAACTCTTCACGTTTCTTTATACCAACATTCCTCAAAAAGTGAAAACTTCGTCTTTACAATTTTGTTCCACGATGACTGCCTAGTCATATGCACAAGCTGTTACAAATATTTTAGCTAAACATATCCATGCAAGGATAAAAGCAAAATCATGAATGTATTCTGGAAAGAAAAGCCTATTTATTTTTCTTTTTCTCCTTTTTAGCAGTCTTTTCAGCAACTTAACAGATCACAGCTCAGAGCATTTGAATTTAAAGCACTATAAAATTCCTTTTAATTAATTTGTTTTAAAGTACTGAGACAGGTACTGACTTGGCAGAAATAGCACCTTTGACAAATTACAGCAGAAATGCATGAGTTTTAGGTATAATAGGTACTATACGGGAAACTTCTCAAAAAAATTCTTCTTCCCTTAATACTTGGACCCCAATTCTGATTTCATTAACATTACAAGGATCTTTCCCTTTGACTTCTGAAGAAAAACTTCAGGCTCAGAATATGTTTCTTATCTGGTCATTTTAAGAACCGACCACAAGCACGGAAAGAAACAGAGAAAGCAAGCAAGAGGGAAGGGGAGAGAGATTCTGTTCCTTCTATCGTATGACAGATCCCTATTGCTGAACCAAGGGCAGATCCAGAGAAAGACAAAGCACTGCACTCCTTCGTATCACACCATCTGATTTTCATCTTTCTGGCCTGCATAACTGAGTTTAGAGTCTTTACACAGTGCATGAAGGAAAGTTTTTGCATTTGGTACACCCACAAAAGTCATCATGTTGTATAGAGAGCAGACTAACATAAGCAGGCAGTCACTGAAGAGCACTCTATCCTAGGTTCTAGTCCCAAGTCCTGCAACTATTTTTGTACTTATCCAGCACTGCATATTTCTCTATTTTCTGTAAACTTTCACAACAGTTCCACTTTCTCACCAATGTGCCATAACTGCAAGACTTAAATGCTGATGGTGAATAGTGAGTATCTTCTTTAGAAAGTGAAATTGAAGATGGGAGAATCTTTCCTACATTCTAAAAAGTCTGCTGCCTGCTGACTGAAGCATGGTCCAAAGGAGGGGTTGAGTCCTTTCAGACAGACAAGGGAACTGAACCTGGATTTCATCCACATTTCTGTCCGTTCTAAGCACTGAGCCACAGTCTGAAGGGAAACAGATTTTTCCAGTGTGGGGCCAGCTGTTGCTGCAGGGTCCTGGCCTGCTACGCATTTTCAGAGCTCAACTACTGGACTGACCTCTCCAAGGAGACATGCAGATGAATGCTTCATTTCTGGACACCCCCTGGGCATTAGCCTGAGTTAATTACAAGGCTGCTCAGTCCTATTAAGTCTTAAGGACCTTTGAGAGCACGAATGAGCACTGCTGGAGTACTTTATGGACCTCATAAGAAAAAATGCCTGAGCCTCCAACCAAACTTAGGTACCTCCAGGGTTATGTGGTGGATGTGTAAACATTTTTAGGACGGTAATTTTGACCCAAGGCATCTAAATTCCAGCTGACTTGAGCATCAGCTGTTTATGTCCTTTTCTGGGTCTCATCCCAGATTAGAATCAACTGCTGAGAAATAATCATAATATCTGCATAATGGTGATTTTCAGAACAATTTATAAATATTAAGTAATTAATCTTCACATTGCCCCTGGACAAATATTTCTATTTTACATATATAAAAAGTTGTGATAAATTGCCATAGGCTACAACTGAGTCAGTATCAGAATTAGAATGGAGGAATTCCTGACTCTCAGACTATAACTCAGTTCATGCCTCTCGGAAGAAAGAAAAGAGAGATCTTACTCTTCAGAAGCAAGAGTTGTTATGCTGACATATTTTAGTTGACTTTTTCTTTTAAAGTGGTTTATGTTGTGGGGGTTTCTTTAAAAGAATATACAAAACTTTGCAGCACTACCTTTCAAGTCTGGTAGACTATTAGCAATATTGATAGGTAAATAACTGAGAAAGCATGATCAAAACTTATCTTCAGTAAACCTCGATTTTTGAGTGGCATTAGAAGGAACGATTGGAAATACTCTATGTAATATTATGCAAGCTTGATGCATCAGTTAGACAATCACTCAAATTAAAGGAAAGGCTTATTAGACCACTTAATCACCACCAGTAACAGCATTGTCTATACTACATGAACACGGAAGTATTTTAGGAATCTTTAACACTTTACACTCCTGCTATGTTTTTTAAGATGGAATATCCAGAAGAAAAAACAAAAAACCAAAAGTAGTATGTGTTCTCCCTTCCTTGCTGAAGAAATTCTGTAATTCTGGATGCCTGCAAGTATTGTTGCTGGCTTGAAAGGATTGCCATCTACCAACCCCTTCACATCATATTCTTGGCTGGACCAGTTAAAACAGATCCTTCCATATGTTCTCCTGCATGGCTTATCAATCTACTTTCTACACACACAACTTGGTCACTCTAAAGTGGCACGTGCTAGAAAATCCTAATACATGAAAAAATTTCTAGACTAAAGTATCAAAACATGTCAGTATTACTGAAATGAGAAATTACAAACTTTAACAACCATGCATCAAACGCTTCCATCATAACGATTTTCAGAACTCTACACCTTGATAAACCTACATTGTTTTACAACCAGTAATTCAGCATATCAGTTTAAATCCACAAATCTTAGTTGAGCACTGTTTGATACGTCTACATTTACAACAAGCAACAGAAGACCAAGAGCACAAATATTTTGTTACAGAACACATTTAACTTTTTTTTTGTGTAAAGATGTTGCATGTGTTGCACATATGATATGCATGAGGTCTTACCAGAGAGACCACACCTTGCACCAATACACACAATTTCTGGCGATAAAAGTTCTAATGTTAGCTATTCAATAAATTGAATATGGTCATGGCTGTGACATTCCTTTGCTAAACTCTCACTTGAAGTATACCTGCTAAGGATGTTTGCATGATAGGAAAATTTTCCTATCATTCAACTACCCTATTCCTTTCCTTACAAAACCCTATATTTGGTACTTCTTTTCTGAAATCTCCAAATGAGAATACTAGGGGTTTATATTTACATCACACTTGAGAATTTTGAAACTTCAGTCTCTAAAATACCACGGCTTCAATGTCAGGCCAACAGCACATCCTAGTGGTTACTCGCACTATTCTATGGTATTTGGTTTGCACAATACCTCAGTTATAGCTGCATAAATACTCTTCTGGTATCCATCAGTGCATGCACTTTTCTTCTTTCCCTTCACGGAACAACTAAGAATGAAGTTAGAATTTTGGAAGGAAGTGTCAATTAACAAAACTGAGATAATTCAGGAACATGGAAGATTTTAAAATTGGTTCTATACACCTTTTAAGCAAAACCATGATTCTGAATATGCATCATTTTAGCTATTTTTAGGCAGAACATACGACGAACAGTAGTGCAGTTTGTCCTTTTGTTTTCATTTTCCAATAGGAAAAAACATCTCTGTTTTTACTTCAGTTTCATCTGGGCAGCTTTACCTGGGAAATATGAGTAAAGGGCTACACACATTACTAAGTACTTAGTCAATAAAACAATAAATTTAGTCATCAAAATGCATCTATTGCAGCATTTTAATGTGTTTTTTTGCCAGTCAAGTATGCAGCACAATCAGATAGCTGTCTGTTGAAGCAGGCGGCAATCAAGAGAAAATGGAAATAAAATGCTGCTTAACTGTGTTAAAACAACATTTTGTTACAGCCCCATTTAGAGATTTTTAAATGACTTCTTACATGGAGGGCTGTGAAATATGGGTTGCCTCTATGGAAAATCTTGATCTTTTTCCCCAGGTAAGTTCACAATTTTGCATAGCTACAAAACCTTTCAGCGGATTTCTCGCTCTGATATTATAATATTTATAACGTATATCTTCTCAGTAGCAAATATCAGGTAACATTTGTCTCTTAAAGGAACAGATCTGTAAATGTATCCCTGACAGGCTGTATAGGCTGAATTGCTGGTGAAAGGGCTGGAAGCCATGTCCTGTGAGGAGCGGGCTAAGGACTTTGGGCTTGTCTAGTTTGGAGAAAAGGAGGCTGAGGGGCGAACTCATTGCTCTCTACAGCTTCCTGAGGAGGGGAAGTGGAGAGGGAGGTGCTGAGCTCTTCTCCCTGGGATCCAGTGGTAGGATGCGTGGGAATGGTGCAAAGCTGCACCAGGGGAGATTTAGACTGGACATTATAAAGCATGTCTTTACTGAGAGGGTGGTCAAACACTGCAACAGGCTTCCCAGAGAGGTGGTCAATGCCCCAAGCCTGTCAGTGTTTAAGAGACATTTGGGCAATGCCCTTAATAACATTCTTTAACTTTTGGTCAGCCCTGAATTGGTCAGGCAGTTGGACTAGATGACTGTTGTAGGTCCCTTCCACCTAAAACATTCTATTCTATTCTATTCTTTTCTATTCTATTCTATTCTATTCTATTCTATTCTATTCTAGTCTATTCTATTCTATTCTATTCTACCATTTGCTGGCTGAACATCTTCTTGCTGTGGCACTATTAATCAGAAGGAAGCACACTTTTGCAGAAGCTGATACGGTGAAGGAGGGAAAGTGGTGATCACGGAGTTGACCCTTCTGTATTGTTCTTTCCTCATATTTGGGTTCACATACTTCTTTCCCCTTCTGGAATCAGTTTCAGTTGTTCTAGGGTAATTTTATTCCCTGATATATTTTTGGTATTTTGTTCATGGTTAAAATGTTTAATATCATATTATATGGGAGAAGCACATTTTCTGCTACCAATATATGGGTTTTCCGAAGGCTTAAAAATCAGAACCCAGTTAAAAGCATCCCCAGTTTTTAGTTTAGATTCATGGTCTTCTGTTCATGTTCAATACATTACTGGCAATGCTAAGGTCTCAGTTTGGCTGATGAAAACTTGCCCAGAAAGAGACCCTGTGCCCCACCTACAGGCGAGTCCATCCTTCCCTGTAATGCTGAGGAACATGTGCAAGCCCCACATATTCCCTCCTAAGAAAAGGAGTGAAAGAACAGAGAGGTTCCAGCAGTTGAAACTCTGTTAATAATCCCAGATGGGTACGTATACTGTGTTTTAAAGTTGTAGCTGCAAGGTAAGAGATGACAGAGTGTTTTTTTGATCACAGTTCACAAACATTTTCTGAATGAGCACTGACAGTGGCTGTAACAGCAGGTACAACTTAAGCAACAGTACTGCCTGCTTCTCTAACAGGCCAGATAATTTCCTGGAATAACTTACATACCAGAGTTTGGGAACCTTTGTCGTAAAAGAAACCTCAGTGGTAACAAAGGGAGTTCTCAATAAAAATATACTAACTTCTCAACAGAAAGGAGAAAAGATGATTTGCAGATAATGCTATTATTTACTATAAATTAATGTATTTTTATGCTTAATGAAAAAAAGTAGTGGTTGGAAGGGACCTCTGGTCATGGTCCACATAACAGCTTGCTTTCTTCACAGGTGATGGGGTATGGGAGTGATTTGTTTATATGATCTTTGTCAGAGTTGAAAAATTTTGTCATAGACAAGGTGTTGAACTGCATCTTTTCCACCATATTATGCCACCATATTATTCTGGCATATATTTCATTCCTGTGAATGCCATAATCAGAATGGTTGAGGCTGGAAGGGACCTCTGGAGGTCATCTTGTCCAAGCCCCCCTGCTCAAGCAGGGCTACCTAGAGCCAGCTGCCCAGGACCATGTCCAGTTAGATCTTGAATATCTCCAAGGATGGAGACTCCACAACCTCTCTGGACAACCTGTTCCAGTGCTCAGTCACTCTCACATTAAATAAGTGCTTCCTTAACAGATCATACCAAACAGTCCTCTTTCTTACAGAAAACATCCCAAAAATCTGTGAATTTTAATTTGTCCTTCCTCTGGAGCATGGACTTTTAGCGAAGAGGTATACTGGCTCAGTTAAAACTGAATATAAATGTTGTTTGTTCTTTATGCAAGTCATATCTGATAAAATTTTGAAAGGTTTTTGTATTACAGAATTCTACAGGGAGATCCTTCCTTTGAGAACCAAGTGGCAAGAAGACTTCGTAATAATCTTGCTGAATTTCTAAATATTTGGCATGCATTCTTTCCATTCTTTCACAGGAATGATAGATATGCCCTTCTGAGGGGTTGTGTATGAGGGTTATTTACACTTGTTTATTTCATGTTCACTACTTCCTTTTACACAGCACCTACTGTTACATTGCTTAATACATTTTGAGGCATCATACATAAAACAAATGAAAAAAACTCTATCAGTGCTTTGCCAAGCAAAGGCAGGTGCCCATTAACTCTGTACACCGCAACAGGAGCTCATATTTTAAAATGCCAAACAGCCTAGTGATAGTAGGTAGCTAACAAGTCCCCAGCTAGCTAACATGCAAAAATCTGAGTAACCATGAAAACAAAGAAGCCGCACCTTAAGTTACCACCCAAACTGCTGGTTACAGGTGCTTCTGTACCCAAATAACAGCCATTCCCTTCAATGATCATCCACAAAAGAAACAAGGAAGTAATCAGAATGTGATGGCAGCATTTCCATAACAAAGATCAATTTCGTAGAACTGATGACAGCCCTGTGACAGAAAATTGATGACAGAAAGAAAAAAAGAAATTAAATTGTTTTTAACTCTCATTAAGTTTTAATAAAATGAAATAAAAATGCACTAGAAAGGCTGCAGTAACACTAGAAAGGTGTGAGTAAGCACCAGAGCAGAGCGTGAACTAATCAGCTATATGCTATTGGATGCGCACCTCAAAGAGCTGACATTAACGCTGCCATAATAAAAGAGGGGAAATCTGTGATTTCCACTGTATGAGAATTTGAGTTTCATCCTTACTCTCCACCCCACAGTGTAATTCTGATCAGGCAAGATGGACAGCTCAGTTATCAGTAAGGGTCTGCACTTGGCATAATACAAAGTAAGAAGGAAAATGAGGAAACCTATGAAACTAGTGGCATATAAATAAAAATATAATTCATGAATAATGTATACCACATAGTTTTCCAACCGCAATTATAAAATAGTCTATTTTCTTTGCCATTTTAATTTAGTAAATTATTTATAGGGTTGCATATACGAAGGAATAATCCCAGTTTATTATGTTTTGACATAACTCTCTTTAAAATAAATTTGAAATTCATGAGAGGAGAATGTACATAATGATTGACATTAACAATAATTCACATCAGTCTTTCCAGTAGTGGAGAATGATGCTAGTACAGCTGTTATCTCCAAATTCTGGCAAGTAGCTTTGTTACTCTTTTCTCTAATATTAGAAGCCTTAATAGTTAGTGAAGATGAACTCTGTCGGTTTGGTTTTTAGCAATATTTTGCACGCAGCCTCTTGCTGAAAACAAGGAAGCTTCTGTGTATTCTGGACGTAGAATTAGTCCTACACAGTGGTGCGAGTTCACTGACAACCCATACGCTTGGGAAAGCGATCCCTTCTCTTATGCGTCAATTATGACCTTTTCATTGCACAATACTTTGAAAAATTATAAATCCATGAACATGAATCTATGTGTGAGGATGAGATTGCATACAGTTGTTTCCTGTGTTACTGAAACATGGCTAAGGAACAAGAATATTTATAACTATCCACTCACAAGAATGCAACATTTTGAGGGCCATATTGTTATTAACTCTTATTCATTTCTGTTATAAAATCATTTTGGTCTATGAAGTTATTTTAGAAGAAGAATTGGTTTTTGACAATGAAAGCTTGGCACAACAAAGACAGAACATGCCCTCAGTTCTCTTAAGACAGACAAGAATAGTGAAAAAGGAGATTTCCTAACAAAAGTCTAGAACCTCACAGATCAGAACAGTTCCTCTGCTGATCAAAACCCAGAATCATTTCTGGGACATGAAGTGGAAGATTTTCCGTAAGAACCTTCAGTGGTGGAGATCAGTGAAACTAGTCTATTGCAGTGCTTAAGTATATGCAATTCCTCTTCCTGCAGTTTCAGCACACGTGTGCTATCTACATCAAAAATAACAAACATAATCCTACCTTTGGAGCAAACATTTACACATTAATCATATTTCCTTTAAGTCTTCTCTAAACACAATTATTTTATTCTTTCCTGAAAGTGTCTGCATTTTTAACTTCTGATCATGCTGGCTGCTTCTCAGCAGAAGCATCTTTTCTTTTTTTTTTTTTTTTAAAGTCATGCACCATTTTCCAGTTAAGCCCTTACCATTGCTAAGTAGAACAGAATGATAGTTTCACTCCTCCTATGAAAGATATATTTATTTACGTATTCCAGTATAGTGCTGGCATTCTCCAAAGTTGTTTGAACACTACTTGCTCATGTATTTTGACTTGAATTGGTGGAAAACCTGCTTTCCCTGTAGACTGTTAAAATACCCTAAAGCCTCAGATTTATGGTAAAAAAAGCGATCTACTTTTGATTTGTTTTGTAGAAAAACTTTTTGAAAGTATTCAAAACAATCTACTTGCAGAAATGCATTAGTTTAACATTTTTTGGGATCTATTAAGGTGGTCAGCGCTGCTGCTGAGATTCAGACCACTCTTCGAAGCTCTAGATAATGGCAGGAAAGGGAAGGACTAGACTAAATAAAATAGATGATATCCAGGTGGAAAAGAAAGGACCTCATAACTTGCCCTCACTTGTAGAGGGATCTACCAGTTACTGAGGATATCAATAATACCTTAGGTTACTTTGCCTCCTAAAACTTTGGATGGAGAGGGACAATATAACAGCCCATTATCACAATCTCAACTTGTGGCTAAGCCAGTATAGTTCAACTGCTGGCTTGTCGGCTGAGTTCAGCTTCACTGATGTTTTGGAGGAGATGGGGAAGAGTTGCTTCAGCAGTCTGCAGTCACCAAACAACCGAACACTTCCTTCCGAGGTGAGCTGCTGCCTCATCCACACACATACAGCCCTGTGAACTATTAGATACCACATCAGCGCAGCATGTAAAGGGCAAAAGAGATCTCAAAAACAGGAATCTGGCCTCACGCTGCTAATTATGTCAACTCTGAGATAAGCAGTCCGACAAGTTTGGAGGTTTTGCAATTTACTGAGTAAGAAATTTCCTTTCACTGTGCATCCACCCAATGAAAATATGTTTTCAGTCACTTCCACAATACAGAGGCAGCAACTATTAAAAAAACCCATGCAGCTTCATTATTTGAATTATTTGAATTAAAGGTCTGCATCATTGGTAACTTCATAGTGGAAAGCCTGGGCAAACAACCGCAATGCAGAGAAAAAAAAGGAATAAAAAAAAAAGTTGGGAATTCAGCTAGAGAGAGAAAAAAAGAGAGAGACCCCAGTCACTGTTCCTTAGTACCTCTTACTCCATGTGGTTTCTTCCAGCATACACTTCTCAGTCACGCCTCAAACTAAAATCTGCATTTGCTTCCTTCCAAGAACTTACAGCTGCAGTTCCTTGGATATTTGGCAGAGTATCACCAATGGTCCTAACTTAGTTCAGCACCTGAGGTCCTGTGTATTGTCAGTGACTACCAGGGAGTTAACCAGCATTTTAGCAGTTTTTACGAGGCACTTCTGAAGCAAAAAAATAAACGTCCAATGAACAGCTGAAATTTATTACATACTTTGCATTATTCATATGTCCACTGGAGTCTTCCTATCACAACGTGTCACCTACTCTTGACTGTTAAGTACGTCTCCACACCAGGTTGCTCACTCTGTCCCGCTCTCAGGTGAGCATCCGTTTTAGGCAGGACTCTGCGAAGGCTTTGTCCAGCTGTGAAGTTACAGTAGTTGCCTCTGTTAACTCCAGTTCCTGCCTGCCTGCCTGCCCGCGCGCTTCCTAACACAACCCCCCCTAGCCCCAGCTCTCCCCAGCGCCCACGGGGCTGGCGTGACCCCGCGTTCCCACGCTCCCCCGCGGTGACGGGCACCCGCTGCCCGCGCCGGCGGCAGCCACGCCGCGCTGCCTCGGGAAAGGCCGCCGCCTTCCTCCCGGAGCGGCTCCTTGCTCAATCGCTTGTGCCGGGAAGGGGGAGGCGGAGGCTCTCCCTCCGCCGCCGGCGAGGCACGGCTCGGGCAGAGCGGACGAGCCGAAAGCGCGCCGGGCGCGCGACTAACGGCCGGGCGCGCGCGGAGCCGTTACCCCAGCCGAAATAACGGTCCCCGCCGCCAGCCAGCCAGCCAGCCAGCCGGCCGGCTGGCCGGGCGCGCGCTGCGCGAGCCCGGGCCCACCTGCCCTCCCGCCCCGCGGCAGCGGCCGACCCGTCCTCCGCGCGGGAGCGACTGTTGCGGGGGGGGTAGGGGGGGAAGGGGGGAAGGTGTTTGCAACGGAAGAGACCGCCCTACCGGGGGGGGCGCGGCCACGCCGCTACCGGCCACCGGCCTCGCCGCCCGCCCCGCTCGCCACCGCCCGCGATGGGCGGGGCAACCGCGATAGGCAGGGAGAGAAGCCAATGGGGCGCGCTGGCTGCGTGTTGGGGCGGGGCAACCGGAAGGGCTGCAGGGCGGAAGTGCGGCGGGGGCGTGAGCGCCGGGCGGTGCCGAGTCGAGCCGAGCCGAGCCGAGCCAGGCCGAGCTCAGCTCAGCTGAGCTGAGCCGAGCCGAGCTGATCCGATCCGATCCGGCGGCTGATGTGAGCCGGCGGGGGGTGCGCGGGCGGCCCCGCCGGTGATGCGCGCCCCGCGGGAGCAGCCGGGCCCGGCGCCGTCCCGCTGAGGCGCCGCGGAGCCCCGGGTGGGCGCGAGGAGCGGCGGCGCCGCCGCTGCTGTGGCGGGCGGCGGGGGGGCGGCGGCGGCGGCGTCGCGGCCATGCCGTGCACCTGCGGGAACTGGCGGCGGTGGATCCGGCCGCTGGTGGTGCTGCTGTACATCGTGGGGCTGCTGGTGGTCGTGCCGCTCTGCGTCTGGGAGCTGCAGAAGCTGGAGGTGAGGGACGGCGGGGGAGGCGGGGAGCTGCCGGCCCGGCGGGGAAAGGAGAGGCTGGAGAAGTTCCGCCGTGCCGCTGCCCGCCTTCATCGCGCTGTTAAAGCACGAGCGAAGCAAGGGGGAGCAAGGCAGGGTTTCCTTCTCCTTCCGGTTCAGTAATAGTTGATGTTTAAATAGTGGGTACGATGCTGAAGGGGCCGGAGCCAGTCCCTGTAGGAGCAGGGCTGGAGCTCTGCCGCTGCCCTGCCCAGAGCTCCTCTTTTGACTCTGGCGTTCGCAGCCTCATATGCCAGGTGGTTCTGCCTGGTCAGGGAGAGCTGAGGGACTCGGTAGAGAAGCTTCTCTTCTGTGCTGCTGGCACCGTAGTGTGCCGTAACAGTCGCGTGTGAATTACGCACGCGTGCGACAGCATTACTTTTCTAACAAAAAGTACAATTTTAACCTTGAAATAGAAATTGTCCTATTTAACACAGGCTTGTTCCGCTGGAGGTAAGCTTTTCCATGGTAAAATTTTAAGCACTTAATGACAGTAAAATCTGTCTTGAGTGTATTTTAAATTCCAGTTTTGAAAGCCCGTTCTGATGCCTTTGTGTGTTCAGCATAATGGTTGTTTATATCGAAGTGGTATCTGAAATTTCAAAATCATTAAATCTGATACTGGTAGAGAAACTACTCAGAAGCAATCTTTGAACTGGAAAGCAACAGAAGATGTGGGATGTTGATGTACAGTAGGGGATGAGAGAAGAAATTCTCAGCAAAAAAAAAGTTTGAGAAGACTTTGCTATGTTTCTCAGGTTTTGGTACTTAAGATTATTAATATAGTTATTTTTCAGAGAGCTTTGGTTTAAAATCCGAGCCCTGTGTTTTAGCAGACATCATATATATACCTGCATATCTGTTTCAGATTGTTAAATGAAACTAGTTGGAATTGATTACTAGCTGGAACTTGATTTTTAAAGCTAAAAGTACTTCAAATCCACAAGCTTTCATAAACTTTATAATGAAGCACTGAACTGAGACAAGTTCCAGACCTAAAGCAAGGAACCCATTGTGGCTTTCAGGAAATTAAATAGTGAGCATTGCTATGTTTTTGTAGAACATTTTGTGTTTATTGGTGATGTTTTTGTTTGGTTCTGCAATATTTATCATATTTTTCTTTTGAGTTTTTAAGTTTTACTCTAAGCCACATCAACAGATTGCAAGGGAGACTTTGGGATCTTGTGTATTTGAAAAGGCGAGCTAGAAAAACTAAACTTAATGTTGCAATATGTGCTTAATGTCAGTCTTAAAACTTTATTCACAGTAAAAAAAGGAAGAGAAATTATTTTTCTTGCTATACTAATAAAACTGAAAAGTATTAATACTGAAACTTTGATCTTGCATTCTTCTTTTTCTTTGCAAGGTTGGAATTCATACCAAGGCATGGTTTATTGCTGGGATATTTCTACTAATGACTATACCAATATCTCTCTGGGGAATACTACAACACTTAGTCCATTATACTCAACCTGAATTACAGAAACCAATAATAAGGTAACATTTCACGTTTTCCCTGTGCTAAATGTTGAATTTAATTAAGACTAAAAGTATTTCTAGTAATATTGAATGTTCTTTTGTTATTGTAACAGGATTCTATGGATGGTGCCGATTTACAGTTTAGACAGTGTAAGTGTTCTCTTACTGTTAACAGCTCAATAACATTCTGTTTGCTGTGGGAGTGAGGGAAAACAGTGTCGCGGTTAGCAGAAACTATGCTGCACGGAGAGTCATAGTCCTAGAAACTTCTGGGCATTCCTGTTTATGTAATACATGAGAAGCATAGTTCTATCAACATTACATTCTTTGTGTGGAGCTTGTGGGCATCACTTTTGCTAACCCTTCTTAACCCTGTGCTTGAATATCCTTTACGACAGATGTGGGAAGGGGTACGACAAGAGCCTGCGTTTGGTCCTTCCATCTTCAGTAACAGCTGAACTGGAAACCAGACTCCAGTCTGGAAACCAGATCCCAGTACTGTCTCAAAATTCAGTGCCTTACCTTTCTTTCCCGAGTTAGGCTTAGTACTAAAATTCTTTCCTGAGTTATGTTTAGTGCTAAAATTCTTCCTTTTTGCTTCATGGGGCAAAGGGTAAGACCCCATGAAAAATCCACTTTGGAATACTTCTATTCATAGACTCTATTGGCCATATCAGATATGATTCATGTAAATACGTCACCTGTGGAGATTATTTCAGCCAGAGCTAAGACAAATCTGTGGACTGTACAGGATGTGTGTTTACATGTTGTCAGCACTTCTTGACATTGCAAATACTTCTGTTTCCCCCCCTAAAAGACAGCTTTCCGGGAACTTTTGCTTTGATTTTTCTCCCATCTCTTGAGTGTTTATGAAGTGTCACCTTTATGTATCTCCTCCGTAATTTTTTTTTTTTTGAAGGAGTGGGATTTAGAGTATCTGAGAGTGAAGGAGAGTGGGGAAGAAAACAACATTATCTGTTCCCTATGGGGAATATTAACTATCTCAGGTTGATATTTCAATTTCAAGTACAGAATTTTCCTTTGGGAGAAAATTACTTGCTAATTAAATGAGCTCTAGCCAGGCATACAGGAACCTTTCTGACATAATGAAATCTTTCCCTAGACTCCTGGCCTTTGCTGCATATATGGTATCCTCCTAGAGTGCTTAATCTGAGCTGAACGTAAAGATTCAAATACTGTATTCTCAGTTTACTAGATGCAGTATTACATCTTCCACAAAGGTGTTGCAGCATTTGTCATCTCTAGTATTTCTTAACTGTGATGAGGATGTGAAGCATTTTCCTGTAGTTCTAATATGGTCAGAGAAGGTACAACATTCACTCTACTGCAACCTAGGCAAGCAAAGTAAACTCAAAAGACCTGCCTTTAACTCCTTTCCCACGCCCCCAGAAAAAAAACAAATCAAAAAAACCCAGTAGGAGAGGTTGCACTGAACAGTGCAACAGCAATGTGATACTCAAAATTAAAAATTGAAAGCTCTGACAGCTGATCCATAATCACAGTTTTGCAAAAAAAAAAAAAAAAAATCCCTTTCCTTTCTGAAATTCTGGTTTAGAGGGATGACTGCCACTTTAAGGCTAATCTACTGCTTTCTTCTGTATTTTGTAAACATGCCAGAACAAACATTTACACATTAGATACCAGAAGAAATCAGCTTTATACTGACAGACTAAAAACTTACTTCTCAAGCCCATATTGACAATGAATGTGTGAGTTTCAGGAAACAGTTCTGTCTTGCCTCCTCCTACCAGGAGCAGGTTATGTGTAAGGAACCATCTCTTTAGTTACTTTTAAATGAAAGACTGAATTGTGTGGTCAAAGATACAGAGTATCTCTTGGGCAGTGCTTTAAGCACACTTCCATTTGAAGCAGCAGAGATGCAATCTGAAGCTCTACTTATATTTTTACAAAACGTTATTTTCTAGCTGTAGCATCACACTCTCATTAGCCAAATGCTTCAAGCCCTGTTTAATTAGTGCCTGCTGTCTAATGAAGTATTGCTTGCTGAACTAGCCGGCCAGTGTTGTCATTTGAATCACTTTTGTCTTTCTTGTGTGTAACCTTTTGTGTACCTCTCTTCTTACAGTGGATAGCTTTGAAATACCCCAACATTGCAATATATGTGGATACATGTCGAGAATGCTATGAAGCTTATGTCATCTATAATTTTATGGTTTTTCTTTCAAATTATCTAACCAACCGGTATCCAAACCTCGTATTAATAATAGAAGCGAAAGATCAGCAGAGACATCTGCCGCCTCTATGTTGTTGTCCGTCGTGGGCTATGGGAGAGTGAGTATATGATGACATCTTAAAATTTTAAGCTGTGTAATCAGATAGAAACATATTGTTTTCATATTTAGTAGTATAACTGTTGTTGCTCGGCAGAGTCAGTTTATGGTTTGCACACATTTTGTTTATCAACTATGAACCCCTACTGAAAGCAGCTGTGAACAGGTTTCCATCTAGCTGTAAAACATCTTATAAGTCGCCCTTAGTTACTAACATGCATTGATTCAAGTGGTGCTGAAGGAAACTTCCTTATTTTTGAAAAACATTGGAAAAAGGTCTCCTTGAGTTTGCTTCCTTTGCTGTCATATAATATTAGCCAAAAACCTCACGTAGAGTCGCTGGTAGACCAGAGAGCCTATTGCTTTTACTTCCACAGGTGAAGGACAAAAGGCCATATGCCCCTGAACCATTTGTTTCTGCATGCTTAATCTGATAAGCATCTCTCTTAAGAGAGATTTTGATAAAGCTGTTTAAAATGTTAAAGACAAACTATGAATGTAAGTCATTCTTAAACATCTTCAAACACAGTGAAAATTGCATTCTCTTTGTTTAGCCCAGCCAGAAGCTTTCCATGGTTTAAAGAAATGAATCGTTGAGTATTTCCTGTTATGCATCTATAAATGTCGAGGTCTTCTGTGTATTGCCTATATACACAGTATATACTGTAGCATCTGAAGTCTTGGAAGCAGAAGTTGAAATTACCAGGAAATAAAAATTTAGTTTAGTGAAGCTACTGAGAACAGGAAACTTCCATAAGTGAATTGTCTTTAAATTCTTGCACAATGAATTTTGTGTTTCTCTTGCAGAGTTTTATTATTTAGATGTAAACTGGGTGTTTTGCAGTACACTGTTGTCAGACCATTTACTACCATTATTGCTTTGTAAGTACACTCATAAATAATACTGATCTTCAGGACGTAATTTTGAGTTACACTGGAAAGAATTTTCATGCCCTTTTTATTGAATCAAGGCAGTTTGAAAGCAGATTTGTGTGACATGCTAAACAGGTCCCGGCAATTTGAATCAAACTATGATTTCTTTATGACTTCTCTATAGCAAATGACTATTTGCACAATTGAAATAATAAATATTTAATGCCGCTGCTGAAAGCAGTGGGAGAGAATGTGAAGTACTGTTTATGTGGGAAAGACATTTCTATGATCTTTTAATTTTTAGAGCCTTTTTTTTCCCTCCTTCTCCCTTTTCTCATTGGCTTCAACAATTGGGTATTTTAAAGTCAGATTTCATGTAACGTTTTAAATTTCATTAAACTTTGCATGTGACAAGCCTGACTGTGTGCCTTCATACATATCATATAACCTGTTGTTGTAAAGCAATAGCAGGCAGCTATGCATGTTGATGCTGAAAGCCGACTTTCCGGAACTTTATATTGATGGTCGTTACTGTTATTCTCTGGGACTGTGGAAAAAGTCGCTACTCACCAAGAATATCCATATAAATATTTGTATTAGCTGTATGTGTTCTAATAGTTAAAGGCAAAACAGCTAAAAAAAAAAAAAAAATGTTTCATTGTTCAATTCATTCAACAATGGGATATGTTAACCCTGCATTCAAACAGTATTTCTTCTTTGGAAATATGAATTTCCTGTGCCATGTGCTGTTGTAAAACTGATGCTTGTGCAGGTTCCCTGGTGCCCATATTTGAGTACCAAGAGATTTTGGATTCTAACAGTTGATCGATGTAATGAAGGTTTAGCACTTCAAGAAGCAGTCTTTTTTCTATGTAGTGATTAACTCTAAAAATTCTTTCAGAATTTGTGAACTAGTGGGAGTGTATGATGAAGGAAATTTCAGCTTCAACAATGCTTGGACTTACTTGGTTATACTTAACAACATGTCACAGCTAGTGAGTATCAAGAGTAGATCTTTCTGCTCTTCTAAGTCATTGTATTAGTATTATGTGAATCTTCTATGTGAACTATTGACAGTAATTGTGTTAATGTCTTAATCTTATGGGCAGATTATTTCCCACTGTAAGTCAAAGTTACTATCTGTTAAAAACTATATGTGCAAAATACTAGGAAAACAGATAATCTGAACCTTCTTATTATTTTTGCTACGAAGCTCCATAAAACAATAAAGCGTCCTGCCTCTCTTCCCCTAAGTATTTGATGGGTGAAGTGGTAAGGCCCAGGCATGGTAGAGCTGCAGGCTTGCCCTTCTGCAGAAGAGATGACTTCACTCACCCCCGTAGCTTCCTCCCAGCACACATACTCAGCAGTGGCTGTTAAAAATACTGTGTTACAAAGCTGGTGGTAACAACATTGACAGGAAAAAATGGAGAAGGTGCCTGCAGTGTCGAGATTGTGGCCTGCCTAAAACCTTGTCTTGTTGCTTCAGCTGCCTGATGATGTCAGGGTAAGGGTAAGTTGTCAGCCCGTGGACTTCAAAGTTTCATTTTGGAGGTCGGGCATGGCATTTAGTGGCTTCCTGGAAATGCAGAGGATTCATTTTCTGCTTCACCCAGGGCACATTACACATGAGCTATTGGAATAGAAGAGACCAGCAGCTCTGGCTCCTTGCTGCTTAGCCGCCTAGCCTCCAAGCTTCTTACTTCTCTTGGCAACAGCAGCAGGAGTCAGGACAGCATGACATCCCATCTGCAAAGGGTGTCCTCTTCCTACTGCCACCCCTGTGTTTGATGGGTGACTGTTACAGAAGGAGCTGTAACTGCTTTCTGCTGTGACAACAGTCCCAGCAGCAGCACATACTTCTGCATGTCCTGGTTGATGTGATTGCTTAAAGAAGCTTAGTAGTAAGAGGCTAGGAGAATGTGCATGAGAAGGGGAAATCAATTCCTTAGGTTTGGCTATACATTAGTTCGGTTGCTTGCAGTTGTCATTAATAGGAAGCTTGTTCAGATTTGCAATGAAGATTGCACTCATTGCCTCATCTCTCATAAAGAGGCAACATTTGAGGTGTTTTTAACAGAAGCCTGAAAGAACACATGCTTTTTATGCCATTTTCCCTAGAGATATACTTGGCATTGAAAAGGCTTTATGGGACCTTCCTATGCTTTGCTTTGGTGTGTAGATAGATGACCTCATCCTCTGTCTGCCAATACCGTGCATTTCAGAAATAAAATTTCAGGAAAAAAAGTCTGCTTTAAAACAATATGGCAAAGATTCCCTAAATCCAGAGCCCCTTTTCTGAAATAGATAGCTTTTCAAGTTTGTATTGTACTGTGCTGAAGAGATGCTGTAAAACAACTCCCTCACTAAACAAGGATTTGAAAGCTTTTCTTCACTTTCTTTTCCTTACTAGTTTGCCATGTATTGTCTGGTGCTGTTTTATAAAGTACTACGTGAAGAACTGAACCCTATCCAACCTGTTGGCAAGTTCCTTTGTGTCAAGATGGTAGTTTTTGTTTCTTTCTGGTAAGTGAATTATTTACGCATTGCTTCTGGCTCTCAGGGTGGATCAAAAGAGAGCTAAAAAAGCTAGATTTGTTACTGAGGGTAGAGGCCTCAAAAAGTCTACCTGTAATTGTAGTGAAGCGCTGTGAGGGGGAAAAGGGTATAGTATGTTGGACGGAGCAGTCCTGTTCACTTGAGATTATTTTTTAGACTTGCTATTTTGTAAGGTGATTCTCAAGAACACAATTTATTTTAGAATCTTCACTTGCAGTTATTTCAAAACAAAAAATGATTTTTTTTTTACTTTTTAAAGTAAAAATAAAAAAATTATTTTAACTTTTTCAAAATTAGTTACTCTAAGTTAACTATAAATTACTATTTAAGCATTGCTCACACTTAGCTGCTAATGAGTGAGTGCATATGGCTGCCTGGACATTACTCTGTGGGCTGCAGTAATACCCTGAAAGAGAAGCAACTTGTTCTAATAACTGACTAGAACAACAAACTCTTCTTTGGTTGTGTTCCCTCTTGGTCTTTAGGACCATGGACGAATGACATCTCTTTTTAAGTCTGTTTTCCTCCTCTTAAAATCTAAATATTTAAACAGTAAGTTTTTTGTAAGATTCTTCCTATGTACATACATATGTACACGTACAAACAGGCCTTGTTTACCAGTTTTCCTTGCAGGTTTTTTGGCACTACTGCTACAATAATAATAAATAATCTTTATAGGCAAGCTGTGCTTATTGCATTGTTGGTGAAAGTTGGTGTTATTTCTGAGAAGCACACCTGGGAATGGCAAAGTGTGGAGGCTGTGGCTACAGGCCTACAGGTAGGAGCAGACAACTACTTCTTAGAAGAAACGGTTATATGTAAGATGGCATGGCTGATCTCAAGCAAATATTGTCATACTCACTTTAATTAACGCAGGCTAGATTAGTACTGACTTTATTCTAAGTTGAGCTAAGTTTCATCCAGTCACCCCAAATGAGTTTTATGCTTAACACTTTTCTATATGCCAAGAATATCCTACCTCTGGTGGAAAAGTAGCTGATGCCAGTATCCCAAGGCAACTGCAGTCTTTCAATTGTACAAGAAACACGGGAACTATTTTTCTCCAATTATGAATGATTAAGTCAATATCTCTCTTACTACAGGATTTTATCATTTGTGTTGAGATGTTCCTGGCTGCTATTGCACATCACTACAGTTTTTCCTATAAACCTTATGTTCAAGAAGCTGAAGAAGGGTCATGCTTTGACTCTTTTCTTGCAATGTGGGATATTTCTGATATAAGGGCAGATATATCAGAACAGGTTCGAAATGTTGGTAAGTAACAGACAGATTTGTATGATCTGTTAACAGCATATGTATTTCCAGCTTCATTTTACACTATTATCCATCTCTATAGTACCTTAAGAACATTGCATACCAAATTAGTGGCAGCTGCATCCATGGAGGATTTCATGGCTTATCTGGCACTTTGCTCTTTCCAATTCTCCCGACTGATTTAGAGTCTAGTTTTTAATTTTTCTTTTAAATAGATGGATCTCAGGGTAAGTTTCAGGTGTGTTAGGTAGAAGAGAGTGATGTCCTTTTTGTGTGGTTTTTTTTATTTTAATGGAAGGACATCCTTTTATTTATTAAAGCTAACAATGCCTGTGTAAAACTGTTATAAAACAAAGACTCATCTTCTAATTTTAACATGCCTATTTTAGAGTTGATGTGTTCAAAGACCTTGCTATAGTGGTGGAAGTATTAAGAAGTATTTTTATTTGACATAATTCTAGGAAGGACAGTTTTGGGCCAGCCAAGGAAAATGTTTTTTGCTGAGGATCATGAACAAAACGAGCACACAAGTCTACTGTCTTCATCTACGCAAGACCCAATTTCTGATGCTTCTTCGATGCCATCTTCACCCACGGGTCATTATCAGGGGTTCGGACACACTGTGACACCTCTCACAACACCAACGACAGCCCCTGCAGTTGATGGTATTTATAACACTTCTGCTATTCGAGATGCTGAGGAGTCACCCGAACTAGAGCACAATTTATCAGAGAAAGCTTTGGATCAAAGTTAGACTCACCTTTTCTCTGAATGTGTCCAGGAGTCCGTTATATACTTGCTATACATGTTCTGTTAACATGTACTATTGGTGATGAATGTTGAAAAGGTTGGAAAAGCTACTGCGCAGACAGGAAGAGGATATGGCTGTAACTGACATCTGAATTCTGAAACTATAATGGATGTGAGTATCTGTGAGTACCCCATGAATATAAAACACGCACACTGCAAAGGTTTCTGCATAAATTTAAGAATCAACTCCTTAAACTGCCTAACACTTACATGTCATGACAAAATTACACTGACTTTTATTAATGGAGAAGAAACATCTGAAAGAAAATACTCTGCTGTTCTAAAGATGAAGTGTAAGTACTACTAGCAATGGGAAAACTTAATTTCAGGAACGTAATTTAAGGAGGGCAGTAGCAAAAAGTGGTTGTAGTAGCTTTGGTTGTCCTCTTAATGATGCTGAATGGAGGGTGGACGAAATGGTAACTTCTGTAGAGATGCCATCTTCTTCCCTTTCCTGCATAGCTAAATAACACACCTTCATGAAGATAATTATTACAGAGCATTAGTAAAGAATCTATACAAAGAAAGCATTCCCTACAGGCCTCATTATAAAATTCCATGCCCAGAACATATCGTTGGTGTATCTGTTGTCCTTGTACCTCATAATTTGTAAGTCTTTTACATTCAGAAGAGACAGCCAGGATGATAGGTTTTAGATTAATACCTTAACACTTGACTACTTTTTTCCTGTCCTTCTAAAATGAGAATAATGGTCACTACCTTAAAATACATGGTGGGGGGGAAATAAAGGATGTCAAAAAGGGAGTAGAAAACAAAACCGATTATTTTGGGCTGCAATACATTCTTTAACACTTAAGTTTTTTTTAAGCTGTTAAAGCAGGATATCTTGATAATGTGTCTGTAGTAATTTGTATTCATAAATTTGTGTGTGTGTATTATGCTTCTAGTATAGCCTGGATTCAAATGTAATAGTTGATTTCCCTCCCTGCCCCTGCGACCCCAGAAAAGACCTTTGCTAAGGTAAAACTAAGTAGCTAGTCTAATACTGGAGTTACTAGCATTAGATTTCAGACCAAGAAGAAGTACAACTTGTATCAAAATGTTATTTTGCAAAAACTGACAAAATCAGAGGGGTATTGTTTTTATCCCATTACCAGTTTTTACTACTATTGCATGTTTGCAATCTTACAAAAAAAAAAACCCAACAAACTAGAGCACTGACCTTTTAAGTGACATCTGAAGTTTCTTTTTCAGCATCGTTAGCATTTACAGGATAAATGTTTAACTTTTGGCTGTCACAGGAAATTCATCTTAAGTGCTTTTTTTGCAGTACTGGTGTGATGTAAATATTGCGCCTTACTCACTAGGCTGCATATTTTATAGTTGACTACTTGCTGTATCTGAAGTTAGTTGGAAAGTGCAAATCATAATTTTCAATTTGCCAAGTCATTGCCTTTGTTGTAAATAAGCAATTAAAGATTTTATTTAAACTGTTCACCTTCTTTCAATTTAATTTACTGCTACAGTAATTTAAGAGTGTGAATGACACATGAATACAACTGCCCTCTTCATGGAAGAATGCGATCTTAAGTAGTATAAGAGTTTGTGCTTTCAGTATTTTAAGGCTTGTATTGAAAAGGGAATTCTTGTTTGAGCTTATGAAGAATCAGAACCTAGTTATTTATGTGTGATTCCAGGCATCTCTCTATCCATGTAATAGCCATGTTCTAAAAGGAAACAACTTGTCCCCAGGTGTTGTGAGTTTTTACTTCAGTGCCCACTGTAGCCACTATTAGAAATAACATGATTTCCTGCATATATATATATATATAGGTAAAAAGGGGCATTGGTAGAAATAATATCTGAAGGATCAGAGCTGCTGGAAGCTAAGTAGCTACTGTGCTCTAGCTTTACAAGAGCTTCACACTGAAGAATTTTTTTTTAATACTTGAAGTTATGTCTGTCTGGTGTAAAACTTAGGTAAGGTACAGAGGAGTGACTTTGATAGGAAAACAGCTAGCTAAGTGTCTTGGTTGCTTCTTTCACAGCATTTCTGGAAAGCCGCTAAGTTATTTCATTATTACTCAATTATTCCATGTGCGCAGTTATTCCTGCAACTTTTTTTTCTGGGAGAAGTTATTTTTTCATTGTAGTAGCTTACAGGATCATACCTTTCCATTAAAGATTGAAAGATTTCTATTTTGGAAATTCAGTAGCAATGAAACCTACCATGTCTTGAAAACTACTACACCAATGTTCCACAGCATGACCTGTCAAGTTTCTATGAAAAGTTCATTTGCAAATAGTCCATCTTTATATTAACCATAGTTGTTCCTCCATTGTTTTATGCCTAGTCTTCTCCCAGCTTTTAATCAGAAGTCCTAAAAGATTGTTCTTACCTTACTTAACACACTGCTTGAAAACTCAGTAATGGTCATTTTTAGCCCTTTACTTACTCAGTGAGACTAAGGGTAGAATATGTCCTCAATTTTTAACTCATTTTGCTGTCTTAATTGCTAATAAGCTTAGTAAATATGATCAGTAGATTAAATTTTGACTTCACTGTAAATTAACATCAGTGATAAACAGTCAATTTATGCATAGGTAATTAATAAATATGGCTAACCACTATTATTTAAATGTTTTTGCTTTTATTAGAATTCTTCCAGAATGAGAAGCCTAAACACTCCCCTATAAAACTGCACTTTGGTGAAAATATCCTGTACCTACTAGGCTGAGTTGTGTCAGACTTAGTTTTTAATGTGTTAGAGCTGTGTAACTTAGATTTTTATGGATCATGGTTTTGTTTGGATTTTTTTTTAAGAAAAAGCTGTTTTCCATGTAGTATGAAAAACCTCTGTTCTACTTCAATTCACTTACATTTTACTATGCATTGTACCCCTTGGATACAGGATGGTATCCAGTTACTTTATTTTCATAAAACTTGACTTAGTCATTACCTCTCTTTTGAAAAAAAATAAAATAAATGGGAGACCTTCCCTCCACCCTTCTAGCAGGAGCTTTATTACAGCAATCTATCAGGTACAGGTTCAGCTGCAGGCTGGGACAACCACAGCTCCAACAGTCCCTGAAGTTCAACTGAGAACATCTATCTGAAACACTTGACCTAATGAAGAGTACAGGTGGATCTTGCATGCAGTGAGATTCTAGAAAAAATATTTGTGGATGGCTCTTTGTAGAGGCTCCTGTTAAGGAAAGATCACAGAAATGTCTCTTCTACATTGAACAGACAGCACAGTATAAAGAAACTTAGCTACAGAAATATCTTGCTAACAGTCTTCCTCATATTTCAACAGAGGTAGAATCAATGCTGAGTTAGAAGCTTTTGTTAGTCTTCCCTTTGGATGTAAATTTAATAGAAGGAACTTGTTACCTGCATTATACCAAAATGTAATGCTGTAGAAGAGATGCAGGACTATGGTGAGGACTGATGTAATATTTTATACAACTTCCATATGGACAGGAGTTCAGGCCTATGATACTACCAGAAATGATTCCCTGACGGATTCTAAAAAGTTTACTAGCTTTACCTTCCACTATACAACTTGAGTTATTCAACAGCACTCCTTTAACAACTTTTTATAATTGTCTCTGCGCAACACTAACCTGTGATACTGCAACAGCACTGTGGTCCCTACTACAAGGCTAACATCTCCATGCGCTTAAGTAGGATGCTGTGGCAACTGAGAAGGGGAACCACAGTTTGAGAAACATGAACTCTATCCTGAACAGCCACAGCTGTTTATTTCTGGTACAGGTATCTGGATGCTTTTTTTTCTTCCTACAGATGATATGGTAGCAAGAGAAGACTGTCCCAGTGTTGTAGTCACTGCAACAGCTAGCAGTCAGATTTTTGCTGCAGGGAAGACAATACCTTCCCTAACCGCTTGGTAAGATACCTTTACAGTGCAAGTTTTAGCTCCTCAGTGGAACCTAAGTATCTACTATTAAAACAAAAAAATCACCTTTTTGATCAGTAGATAAAATTTAGACTTTAATATAAATTAACATCAGTGATGTTATGAACAGTCAATTTATGTGTAAGTAATTAACCACAAATCAGTTTACACATGACATTCTTCACCGTTTAACTGTAATGCTAATATTGCTTTTATGGTGTTGAACATCAAGCACAAGTTCATCTCCAACCTGAACTTGGATGGGCTCATCGAGAACAACTGCAGCTTGTTTCCAGTGTGAGGACTCATCAGATGTATTCAAGCTGTGGTCTTCATCTAGATGTATGTGATACCAGAAGGGAATTGCAGTGACTTGGCCAGACTTACAAATTTGTACCTAGAAATATTTATAATATTAATCAGTTCTATCCTTTTCGAAGAAGTAAGAAAATAAAGTTGTTCAAACTATTTCAATCCATTTCAGAGATAGCTGCAGACAAGTAAATTCTGTATTGACATTTTCAGCCAAGGTGAGCAATTAACCAGCAGCTCTGCAGAACAGCAGTTAAGTGCACTTCTAACTTCCACGTATACACAACTCACCTTCACTTCTCTGCTGGAGCTGTTCAACAGAGGGTTCATGAGATCTAGCCTTAAAAGCTCTGCTGGCTTGCTCAAGGGTAGACATGGTAATGTAGACAGATCCAAATACACGCGAACAGGTACCTAAAAGTATATACCACAACTTCAGGCATCAATAGCCGTTAAAAAGTGAAAAGTTAAAAGAATTAATCATAATGCAAAAGTTTCTAGGAATTATTGTAATGCCCGTAAGAGACAGCCAAGATGAAAAATACACCCTTCTAATCCCTTTGGAAATGTGACTGTTGGGATACAAGGTGATGAAGGTGATGGTAACAGCACAGTCACTATTCTGTACAGTAACACTGCATCTTTCATTACTCAGACAAAACTTCTCTCCCACACCAGTTCTAAAACAAATGTGACCAGACGGGGACCTTGAGATAAACTAAAATGGGTAACATAAACCTCTCTTGATAACTTCAACAATATGAAAAAGTTTCAGCTCTTCAGTTTTCTTGCAGTTTACACCAAAACTAAACAGTGAGACAGCTGCAGGCTTTGGAACTGTGCCCAGAAGACACCCACCAGCTTCGTACCTTGAACTGGTTGATAAAAGGGGCTATATTAAACCCAAGAGTTGGTTCTGTTCCTTGAACAGCACTCTCCAGTAGAAGAGACTCCGATTCTACAAGCATCCCATATACCAACACATACTGTGGGAAAATCTTCCCTCCACTGTGAAGTAAACACCTGTAAAATGAGAGAGATTTCACCTCTGAAGCATGTCATTTAACAGTAGTGAAAGAACATTTAAGAAAGGCACACTAGTTGTTCTCTGAAGGTAAGTGCTTGTAAGCATTTGAGTTTGATCCCATTTGACCAGACAACTGTATCATACAGAAAAGGAAAACTTGTCATATAATACTAGAACTATAGAACTAAGTAATCTTCTTAGTGTCAGTATTGGAAATGGTGATATTTCACAATGAAGATAGTGGGATTTATTTGTAGCACCAGCATCTAATTCTGAAGGACAGGCAGAAATGCATAGTAAAACTGGAAGCCAGGAAGCACATACTGTTGGGGGGCACTGGCTAAGGGGAGGCAGCATACCCATAGGGAAACAAAACCTGGTGGGAATTTAAGTCACCCTTCTTTAAGTGTTTAACTAAAGTTGGCAGCAATACAGGAGACAGCATTTTTTCCTGAAAAAAACACCTGAGCCTTGCTTGGTCTCTTGCTACAGAACATCCCACTACTGAGAGCAGCAACACAATAGAAGCTTTCATTCAGCATAATATCAAACACCTCCAATTCAATACAGATTGTTTTAGGTTTCCTTCTCCTATAGCAGGCCTCTTTTCATAGGAATGGGGTAGCTAAGTAGTGTGTTATTGGATGTATTTTCATGCCAACAGATTTGAGTCTCATATGACAAAAATCAGGGTAATTTCCCATTTGTTCTTATGGCAAAAAAATCTTTCAAGTCATCCAAAGATTTATCCAAAACTTAGAAAAAGGTAATGAACTGGAATATTCTGCCATCACTAAGCATGAAGGTGAACAGAGAAGATTCCCTAGCACCACAAAAGGCAATAAACCCATTTCACATTTACTTTTTTTGCTACCTATTTCCATTGTTTTATTTCTCTTGCTCTGCATTCCTTCCCACCACTCCTGCCGTGGGTAACAGCTAGCTTTGTTGCTGTCTCCCTGGCTGTTCTAACACCAGGTGTTTGTCTTTTAGCAGTACCAGTTTGTTCCAACAACAGTTTGATATGTACATGAATCTGGGCTTTTCTAACCTTGCAGTAAAAGCTACCTCAGTTATTACTAAGATGCTGGCTATCCTGTGAACTTCTGACAGACCAAGCAATAAAATCTTCCATTCATATTCTTGCATACAAAATATAAAGTCCATGAAAGTGAAATCTTGACACTTTTAAAAAAAGATACATGTATACAACGGTCACACCAGAAACACTCTGGGAGGTTCAACTCATTCAGAAAACAAGCTTTTCCTGCTCTACAGAACCAACGTGACAGTAATTTTGTAGTTAGAAGGAATATTTGCAAAAGTTTTCAAATAAGTATGGATTCCTAGGAATACTTTTGTCCATTTATACTGTACCTGGATATTGCAGCCTTTTCCATCACCTCCTGCTGGATTAAACCTGATGTCTCTATAACATCCAAGATAATAATACTCCACAATTTGTCTGATTTGGGTCTCTGTAGCACCACACTTTCATCTTCTAAGTGGCTGAGCCAAAACTCTAATGTTTCCTTAGGGAACTGGTTAGCTTCTGAAATAACATTGAGTGCTGCCTGATGCTGTTCTTTCTCAACAGAACTGTAGGCTCTAACAGGTCCAAGTTTGCCAGCTATAATTGGCAGGATGGAGAAGCCTTCAGATACATCTAAAATGTACAAAGGATCAGGAGCCACACCTAGAGAGCTCTTGTTTTGACTCTCTTGGAGGTTAATCCCACTGCCATGTCCATCAACATCCATGGACTGCAAGTCCTTACGTGGATTTAATGACAACAGCACTTTGCCCATGGCGGCTTTAAAGCATTCGTGGTACGGTACATTGTTCAGCAGGGCTATTTCTGTGGATTCCAACACACATAATACTTGACCGTTGCCATCCTGTTTGCTAGTTGTCTGAAGACCAGCCAGAGCATTACATAGTTCAGCCTCATTGCCCAAACTCAGTGTGCCGTCCCTGTCACTGAAGTCCATCCCACACTCTGAAGTCGAAGAAGAAATCTTCTGGATCTTCAAGTAGCAGTCTTGGCAGCAAACTTCGATCATCACAGTATCTCCAATCTTCACAGAGTAATCTTGGCAAAACAGCAAAGAGAGTCAAGTCAGTTACTTTACAGCAAATGTCAGTGAATCTGGCATACAGTGCTTAAAAAAAAAAAGCACTATCTCATTTCTTCATTAGTTATTAGTGTGTATGAAAGAATTGTTTTAGTCTGTAGCCCACAAGCTGAAATCTGATTGAGCCTTAACATTTGCCTTAAACTGTCCCACACCAGGCAATATCCATTTATTCTCAAAATAAGAATATCTATTTATCATAGAAAGGCTTAAGTGTTCTGTCAATAGCAGAGCAGAACAAAAAACATACTGGCAAAGAAACTGCTTTAGCTTTAAAATGCTAAATATTAAATATTTACATTTTAATACCTCCTGTAGACAAAGGTAAATTTGTAGTTACATGGAAAACAATAGCTACAGTTTAGAAAGGGTAATTTATTAAAAATAAATTTTACTGGAACATTTATAGTGTACAGCTCAAAATGGTCTTTGAATACTCTCTGTGTATGTCCTAAGAAAGTAAATGCACTGATACAGTCCAGAATTTCAAAACAAAAAAGCTAGTTTGACGAACATTTCTTTCAGTGGCAACATAGGCTAAAAGAGTCTCTTCCCTCCCTTACAGTTTCAGTTGAACCAGTCTATGGCACAGCTGCCCCTACCGTCTATCGATATTAAATTAGGAAGAGCTGTGGACTACCCCATGGGTAAAGAGGCCTTACAGAGAGATCTGGATAGACTAGAGAGCTGAGCAATTACCAACTGTATGAAATTTAACACGAGCAAGTGCCAGATTCCCTACCTGAGACAGGGTAATCCTGCTTATACATACAAACTGGGAGACGAGAGGCTGGAGAGCATCCCCATGAAAAGAGATCTGGGAGTCTGGGCTGATGGCAAGTTGAGTATGAGTCGGCTGTGTGCCCTGGCAGCCAAAAGGGCCAACCATGTCCTGGGGTGCATCAAGCACAGCATAGATAGCCAGTCAAGGGAGGTGATCATCCCACTCTACACTGCACTGGTGCAGCCTCACCTCAAGTACTGTGTGCAGTTTTGGGCTCCTTAATATAAGAAGGACATCAAAGTATTAGCGTGTGCCCAGACGAGGGCGACCAAGATGGTGAAAGGCCTCGAGGGCAAGACTTATGAGGAGCAGCTGAGGTCACTTGGCTTGTTCAGCTCGGAGAAGAAAAGGCTGAGGGGTGACCTCATCACAGTCTACAACTTCCTCAAGGTGGGCAGCAGAGGGGGAGGTGCTGATCTCCTCTCTCTGGTGACCAGCAATAGGACATGAGGAAATGGAATGAAGCTGCGTCAGGGGAAGTTCGGATTGGAAATCAGGAAAAGGTTCTTCACCGAGAGGGTGGTCAGTCATGGGACCAGGCTCCCCAGGGAAGTGGTCACAGCACCAAGCCTGTCAGAGTTCAAGGAGCATCTGGACAACGCTTAGTCATGTGATTTAGGTAGTCCTGTGAGATATTCTAAGATTCTATGAAACAGGAGAATGGAAAACAGGTGAATGGAGAGTAGAGGCTGCTGGAAATGACACTGCCACTCTGTGTGTGTGTGTGTAACAGTATTCAAGTTGAGCCCAAAGTGGGGGTGAGGGGTAGGCAGTGTCCTGGTTTCAGCTGGGATAGAATTAATTTTTTTTCATAGTAGCTAGTGTGGGGCTATGTTTTGGATTTATGCTGAAAACAGTGCTGATAATGTGGAGATGTTTTAGTTGTTGCTAAGTAGTGCTTACACTAGTCAAGGACTTTTTCTGCTTCCCATACTCTGCTGGGTGCACAAGAAGCCAGAAGGGGACACAGCCGTGACAGCTGACCCAAACTGACCAAAGGGATATTCCACACCATATGACATCACACTCAGTATATAAAGCTGAGGGAAGAAGAAAAAAGGGGGGGACATTTGGAGTTATGGCCTTTGTCTTCCTAAGTAACCATTCCGTGTGATGGAGCCCTGCTTTCCTGGAGATGGCTGAACACCTGCCTGCCCATGGGAAGTAGTGAATGAATTCCTTGTTTTGCTTTGCTTGTGCGTGTGTGGCTTTTGCTTTGCCTATTAAACTGTCTTTATCTCAACCCAGGAGTTTCCTCACTTTTACTCTTCTGATTCTCTCCCCCATCCCACCAGGGGGGAGTGAGCGAGCGGCTGCGTGATGCTTGATTGCTGACTGGGGCTAAACCACAACAGGCAGGAATGTTTAGTTTTATTTTTGTGACAGTAGCAGCTAGCAACTCCTACCTCACCTCCCCCACCTCCCTTTTGCAAGTCACATCTTGACTAAGTAGAGCCAGTCAGTAGCCCCACTTTTTGGGGTTGCTCCACAATGCATTTAATTCAGTATAGAAAAAAAAAATCAACGAAAAGCGTTCTCCCAGATCGTAAGCAGGTCGCTTATCTACTTCATAGCAGAGTCTCAGGAACAAGCCCTGATGCAGGGACTGTGCACTACAGTCCAGAAACATGATCAGGAAGCACCTCACAGCTACTTCCTGTTGAACTTCTAAACCTATCTGCTGCCACTTCCTAATCTCTGAGATAACCTAACTAGCTCAAAACCAAAATGAAACCAAGTTAATGTACCACAACAAGAAAATCCACAGGACGTACCAAGGAGGCCCTGCACAGGATAGACTGCCTGTTCCCAGCAAGTTTCCTCACTGGGACTTGTAGATAGAGCGTGCTCATCATCAAGCTGTAGAACAAACCACACCACGACAGCATCTAGTATTCCTCCTTCAGTGACCGGCAGGCTGAGCTTCCAGGGCTTTCTATCTGCAAGGCTTTTCAGCTCCTGACCAAATTGGAAAGAGAGAAAAAGTGTGAGAGTTTCTTTCAATAAATAAAAAGTGTTTATTACACCAAGTCACCCAAATTTCTGCACCAATCCACGAGGACACCCAATAGAAACCTGAGGTTAACAAGCTGCTACAATACCAATTACCATCATTAGTACTCATTAGCATAAGAATCGCACCACCTGCAAGTGCAGTTATCCACATGACCAACCTGCATCCATCAGCCATTAAAGCAAACATGCCTACAACTAAGAACATGTGTATTTAAAAACGCTGAAAACTGAGACTTTAGACTGGCAAGGCTTGCCTTATGAGAAGTAACAAAACCAGAGCCAGTCTTTCGGGCTAGATTCAAGCCAATGCTTGGGCACATGCTTCACTTAAAATCTGTGTTCAATCAGTTCTAGAAATACTGTAAGCAAGCACTGAATTAACTCAAAACAGAGGTTTGGCAAAATCATTACAAAAACCAAACATCTTTGAGGATATCTTCTCTGCTACCTGGGCTATAGGCTTTGTGTAAATGCTCAGGCATGTACAATTTCACTACTGGGAAGAACTAATATCTCCCCCTAAAGGGATCAGGTTATAAATTCTCCAATACTCCTAAAAAGTTTTAAACACATAACAGGAATTAAGCCTTCTTCCATGTAAAATTTATTTTTCTCAGCGATTACCTTCTGCTACCAACATTTGCAAACATAAAAGGCCCAGCTCTAATGTCTTAAAACAGTTCTGGCATAAACTGGTTAACAGGAGGTCAAGCACAGGGGATCAAAGTTTCTCTTAGTCACAGCCATTCCGCTTAGTAACAGCCTCTCCTAAACATTTATCAGCTTCCTGATCTGCTTATGTCAACATTTGTCCACTCTGAGTTTCAGTCTTAAAATACACAAGGCAAAAGAGAAGTTGCACTCCAAGAACATGAGTAGCTATCACATGCTGCATTTTTTATTCTTCCCTCTTTGTTCTCATTCTGTGTTCTCCAAGAGGTGGCCTACCTTTCTTCTCACAATTGAGAGATGGCTGAACAATGCATGTGTTAAAATTACTGGATGCTAATGAAGTCCATAATAAGATCTCACTGCTCTTCAATAAGAGTGCTTTGCTGCTAGTCATTTTTTCATCTCCAGTTGAGGATGTACATAAAAGAGTGATACGTTGAAGCTTTGCTGGCAGTAAGCCCCTTGAAGCAAGGCAGCAATAGCACAAGCGTGCATCTGTTTCTTGGTTTCTGGGAAGCCAGAGCTGTTTAGAAGTGTATTTGATATTAAAAATATTCTTCCTGATCATTCCTCAAAAGCAGCAGGCCCAAGGTTCTCATCCACTGGTTCTAGTAACTGTAGCGTTACATCCCTAACTTGTGGCACACAACACTTAAAAACCCACCTGAAGGCAGTTATTTCAGCTTTCCCTGCTCTCTACCATGCTGCTTATCCCATATTTATTCCACACGTTTGTCCACTGCATAAACCTTTTTCTATTATTTATGACAATTACAGACTTAAACAGCTCTAGCACATCAGGATGGCAATTTATCAACTAGTGTAGTTAAAGAGACAGCAAAGAAAATACAGCAATGATGCAGGAATAGGCAGTAAAAATCCAGAGTGATGCTGTGCCACATATATCCTCTGAATAAGAAAAAGATAACTTGCATTAAAAAAAAGTAAATGAGACTACAAATAGAAGAAAAAACTACAGAAAGAACACAGTTATCAAGTTTACTATGCCTTGATCCAGAAGTTGGCAAATATTCCACACAGTAACTTCTCATGAGAATTAGAAAGAGCCAATATCTGTAACTGTTGGCAAGAGCACAGTTCCTTTAGGGCCTGAAAGTGAGACAGAGCTTTAATTACTGGCTGCTGAGGTAAACACTCACTTCCACTCCCAGTGCCACTGATCTGCTGCCAGCAAACATGCACACAGGTAGTACCTGGCTAGGTGCAAGTATCTGCAGCCTGTAATTACAGCCACATCTCGTTCCCTTGCCGAGGAGGAACTGAGCTGGTGCTGCTAATAATAGCAGTAATAAAGTAATCAGCATAACTCAGCTGCCTTTTTTTTTTTTTGAATTTTGACTTATTTCTCTGATCTGTATTGATGTCTTTGAAGCCTCCTACAACTCAGTTTGAGAAACACTGTTGTACCGTATTTTAAGTCTTTTTCTCAGTTCTGTCAATTTAGGTCTGGATAGTTAGTACATACAGAAGAAATGCAACATCCCTCTCATTGTTTGAAATGCAAGTTTAGAAAATGGGTCTTCTAAATTACCTTATTGGTGCTAAGTGATTTCTTACCTGAATTTCAATGTTTAGTAGGTAATTCTGCTACTGTTTGTAAGTATGTCAGTTTTTTTTTATTCCAGTAGGAGCACAGACAATTTTTCTTTTTTATTTTTTTAGCTGCACTGATTGAACATCCATTGAACATAATAAAACCAAAGCAACCAACTAACCAAAAAAAAAAAGCTAGGTTGAAAGTAATCTACCGGTGTTCAGAACTGCCATATTTGCCCAGTGACAAAGTAACAACAGTAAGCAATGATTCCAAATAAATTAACTGCATTTCTTCCCTTTACCTTTACTTATGATATCTTACCGTTTCATGACAGTAACACTCCATTAGTCTAACTGAGACTTCAAAGAAGCAGTTCTGAAACATGGTTTAAAGAGTAACACTGTTCTTTACTCTATAAAATTATCTTTACATGTCTGCCAGCAGGCAGGTGCTTAACCATAGGCATCTCTCACATGGGAGTAATAGTTTCTTATTGATGCTAGAAACAGAAGCAACATTTGGTCACAGAGAGATTGCTCCCAGTAGTATACTGAAGAGCCTCGTCTTATTTCATTTTTAATCTCAGGATGTCAGACAAGCCAACTAGGGAAAGCTATTGATTCAGAAATACTGCAATTCCTGGCCAAGAAATAGCCAAGAATAGATTCTGTTATATAAATGAAATTATTTTAAGCTCTGACTCAATGCTAACGCCTCATCACAGGTCAATGAGCAAGAAACACGCCACAGATCAGATGCCTCATCTTTTTAGCATGCTCAGCTGCGAGTGGCTGAGGTCCTTGACTTACAGTTCAGGCCTATTTAGTATACACATACAAATGTATTTTGTGCAAGATACACAAAATAATACTACTGTATTTTAGAATGCCATATTACAGAAATACCATAAGATACCAAAGGAGCTGAAGGGCGGAATCAAACTGGTTGAATAGGATAATTTCTTCATCTTCCCTCTCTTTTACACTTATCCATCAACAATTACAGACATTTTTATGTCAGACATAAAAATACATCCTTTCTCTTTTGTCTTCAAGAGTTTCTTGAAGACTCTAACTTTAGAGGAATAAAATAAATCAGCTCCACAACTGCATAAATCTTTTAAGATGGGTCTATTGCATTCTTCCTCCCCCTCCCTGTACTGGGGCTGGCAGTTGTTTGATCCTATGGTGAGCTGGTTTATTTCCCTAACCTATGCCAAACAAACAAAAAACTCCACCTTCAAAGACTCATAGACTGTCATCTGATGAATCACATCACCACACAACCAGACAAGTATCAAAACCAGCAAAGGATTTCAGTGCAGCCCTGCCAAATTTGCACTTGTGAACTGTTCTGAAATTGAACCCAGAAAGCAAATAAGATATGGAGCTCATTATTCATAAATAGATTACTTATGAAGGACGTAAAAAAAAAAAGAGAATCATTACCTGCAGATTGTTGAAATCCACTGTCATTACTTGACAGGGTTCTGTCAGTGGTACGTAACCTCCAGGAACACGACTGATCTTCTCAGTCGTGTAAGGTTCAACAGTTTCCTCTGAACCGACAGAAGCGTATGTTGGACTAAAGAACTGCACTGAATCTGACAAATGCACACCAGCAACTTCTTGAGTTCCCACTCTGGGAATAAAGAGAAAGAGGGAAGAAATGAAAATTTAAATAATTTGACCAAAAATCCCAAAGGAAATTCCTTCCAGGCTGGCTAAGTATTTTTAAATGCACAGAGTGTAAGAACAGAAAAACTAAAAAAAAAAACAAAACAAAACAAAAACCACAAAACACACCAGTTCTGTGGGGTTTTTGTTATGATTAGAGCAGCTCTAAAGCACAGAAAATGCACGTCACTTTCAAGAATCAGAACTGAATGCTGTCGCTAGAATCCAAGAAAAAGCCCAATACATCCTTTGTCAAAGGCCACATGCCCTGTGATGATAAGAACAAATAAAGCTTTGCTGCTGCTGCATTAAAGAGATAATGAAGGTGTTTCTTTCAGGTGAACAGAATAGTCAGAACAAAGATAGATAGATATGCAATAGGAAAATGCATTCTTGGAGTCTCTTTGACATAAAACTTTAATTTTGCAGTACCTTTATATACTTATCAAGCACAATCTATGCAGAATAAGGCATTTTTCTTAGTTACATAGCTGCAAAGAAAGTCTCAGTGTTGATTTCTTCATGGAAAAGGCTTTGACAACTGTCACGGTTTTAGCTGGGATAGTTGATTTTCTTCACTGTAGCTAGTATAGTGCTGTGTTTTAGACTTGGTATGCAACTGATGTTGATAACACACTGGTGTTGTAGTTGTTGCTGGGTAGTGTTTACACTAGTCAAGGACTTTCTAGCTTCCCATGCTCTGCCAGGTGCACAAGCCACCGGGAGGGGAGGGGGTACAACCAGGAGAGCTGATTCGAATTGGCCAAAGGGTATTCCATATCATGTGATGTCATGCCCAGTATATTAACTGGGGGGAGTTGGCTGGGGGAGGCAGCGATCGCGGCTCAGGGACCGGCAGCGTCGGTCGGCGGGTGGTGAGCGGTTGCAGCACTTGTTGTTTAGTTTTGTTTTTTTCCTCTTCTTCCAGTGTTTCATCTCTCTCTCACTCATTATTTTCCTTTTCATTATATTAGTATTATTGCTGTTTTATTTTAATTATTAAACTGTTCTTATCTCAACCCACGAGTTTTCTTACTTTGGCCCTTCTGATTCTCTCCCCCATCCCACAAAGGTGGGGGAGTGAGCGAGCGGCTGTGTGGTGCTTAGTTGCTGACCCGGGCTAAACCACAACAACTCAGAATGCATGTATCCTCTCTTCTAAGACAGAAGATCAATTAGGTTTCTAGAAACAACCTTATACGAAAAGCTTCGAAAAAGAAAGAATGGTATAACTGCTTTAAAACTCTTACATACACTGTCCATCTCTTAGGTTTGAGGACTTAAGATATATTCTCATTTTCAAAGTAGGAGTCAGGAAGTTACATGAGACCAGTCTTGCACAAGCTACACTTCAGGCTATTCTGAAAAAGTACATTTGTCTGTGAAGGACTTAGTGCTTCCCATTGAAGTGACAGATAACATGCAAATCTACGTTCTTATAGTGAGATCTAGCACTCAGAAGTTCAAGTGACAACTAGCTAAATTTCTATTTCTAGAACTATTTTTAATTCTGAATCACTTTCTCAGGAACCTCCCCTCCCCGCAAAAGAGCTCCCTACAACTAAGGATGACTAGACAGTCTGTCTGGTAATATTCTCATCAGATACGGTCATCTCCTTGAAGCTCCCAATCACAGAATTGAGTAAGTTGCCTTTTGTCATAGCCTGGATTCTTAGGCAAATATATTTTGACCATTATGCATAGCTAAAATACAAAAATGAATCAGACTCCATCTTGAAGCAGATTCCCTAGCAATAAAAGTATACGTGACATACAGAAAGCACAAAGTACTTCACAATAAATATGAAAAAATACAGCAACATTATCAACATGTATTATTTTAAAAGAAATACAGAAGAGCTGCTGTATGAGGCCTATATTGTGGAAGGGGTCAGCACGTTATATTATCATGAACCCTTCTGACTGCAATACATAAGCACAGAAGTAGAGCCACTTTATTGCCTCTCTTTCTGGGGCCTAATCAACTAAAAATTAAATACTAAAAAACCCTGAAACCTCTAATTCTTACAATGACCTAAATTAGTACATTAACCCATATTCTGGCATATTTTATTCAAAATTACTAAGTGTAGATGCGCTAATGTAACAGACCTATGTTATCCTAGAATACTGCTTTACTGTCACATGACTCTTGAAAGATATCTAGTTCTAACTTGAAAAACAATATGTAGTATACTCTGGTATAAAAGTTTTGAGGAAGTCTAAATTTATCCTTAGTAGAACTCAAGTCTTCTCACAAGTTTGTCAGTTCATTTGTTCTTCTGGGAGTAAACACATTTCACATGGACATGAAACAACCACTTCAAACAGAGAGCAATGACTTCAGGAGAAAATTAAAGCTAACCGTAAAAAAAAAAGAAAAATTATGTAACACCACAGCAGAGTTAGGCCCTATAGTCATTCTAGGGAACACAAACAATGGGTACAAGTAGCACCAGCTTTAGTAAAGAAACTTTACAATTATCACTAAAACATCAAGTAATAAAGCTACAAAAAGGGGTAAACCAGTACAAAACTTTTTGTAAAGATGGCTTAAGTGCCCCAAAAATAGAATTACAAGAGAACTGGTATGAATTCTCTAGAATTTCACTATATCCTAGGAAAAACCCCTAAAAAAACCAATCAGAGCACAAGAAGTGCACCAGAACTTAAAACTGCTATAACAAAGGGACAGAATACAAAGCAGAAGGTCAGATCAGACACAGATAGTTGACTGCGATATGCAAGATTATCAACGATTGGAGTGAAAGGGGATTCCCTGCCTCAGCAAGATGAATCAGTGTTTGATGATAGATTAAACACACTTTTAGAAGTACTTCAGAAGAAAAACCTCAGGTATTCATAGACTTCTGGGCCCTACGTCTACTAATAACCACACAAAAATAAATTAAATCATGAGGAAAAGCTCAAAGTTGCATTAATTGTACAAGACAGAAACTCTGCTAGATAATATAAAAAGCATGAGAAAAGGGATACTTTCACACTGCTATTGCATTAGGCATCCTGCTAAGAAAAACACATCCAAACCCCAAAGTTTTACTGTAGATAATGAAAACCCTTAAGGAAATGTGGAGACATGCACATCAGAATAATTCAAAGATGTGGACAGTTTAAATCTGAGAATAGGCAAGCCTTTTACATAAAGCTTAATAGCACTTGTTAAAATATACTTAAGACAGGTATTCTTACTGGAGCAAAAAGGGATCTCAAACTATAAAGGCAGAACATTTAAAAGTGACATTTTTCTTCCTCCTACAGCATATAATTAATTTGTGGCAATCATGTTAGTCCTGCTAGCCACCTGACCTTAAGCTGTACTGTTAGAATGGATTGTTAATTCAGCAATCCAAAGTTACAGTACATTAACTTTCATCCTGTTTAAATTCTGTAAGGAACAGTCAATGCCATGTTTCAATGCAAAAACCTATCTTCTAATTGATGAATAACTAACTTCTCCTAAAAGAAAGTTCTTCTATGACCATCTACTAAGGGAACTTGTCTCTTTCTGGCCATTGTCCAGGTCTACTGCATTAGAAAAATCACTGATGCAGCCTGGCTATTTTTCATCCAGTACACCGAAGCTCCCATAAAAGTTCGTGTTTTCTTTAATCTGTAACAAGATTAACCCCAAACAAAATACATCAAGCCCAAACCTCTCAGACAGAGACTGTCTCAGACAGTGATACTGTTCTAGAAGATGAGAATAAAAATGAATAGGAAAGTAATTGATACACAGTCAGAACTGGTCTCAGCAAAGAAACATATTGTATGCTAGTTCAGAATTAGGCAAAGTACATACTCAAAAAGATAATGCTAGGTGTGGTTATTAACACTTAGGCTTTACAAAATCCTGTCCTCATCCTCTGAAAGGGTTAAATCCAGCAGCGAGGTATGGAGCAGATTATAAAGAGGGTAAAGTGAGGATAAAGGCCAAGTGTTAATCCAAGAACTTCCAATATAGAAACTGAAAAATAATTTTACTATTAAGGAATTAAATTTCTTTAGTATGTGTTAAAGGCATGTATTTCAGCATAACTGAAAATCAAGAGTTTATGATGAAGTGATCCAGAAAGTCTGAACCACAAAGGGGAAAAAGCAAAAAGAAAAAAAAAAAAAAAAAGGCAAAAAAAACATGGCCTGGAAAAGGGGTGGGGAGAGTAAAAGCACAAATCTGTTTAGTGAAACATATAATCAGCCATTCAAAAGATAAAGAGAACAGTAAATGAAAAATCTGCAATAAAAGCCACCAGTCTCTTCCCAAATTACAATCAGGGGTTCAAACTGTACTAGAGTTTGAACATACCTGTGATGTCTACGTATCCCTTTGCATTCCACTGCCATCCCAAATATTGTGGCACTTGCAGGAATAACTCTGCCATAGTCTCCAGTACTGACATCTTGATTTTTAGGCTGTGAAAACATGAATTACAACATGCAATGAGACAGTGATCTATTTCTACCATTACTGCAAAGCCTACGTTGCATATTAATGAGCCATTCAAGATTACAGTCAAAACATCAGTAAGTTCTTAGTGGCTTGCAAGGTTTCTGGTCTTTGTCATTCCAATTGACCATTGGAGTTTCATAAATACTGTCTTTCAATATATCCACGCTTCAGCTTTACTTTTCAGTCTACTACTTCCTCTGTGTAATTCTAAAAGTGTTTTTTAATTTGTATTCTTAGAATATATTGAAACATTTGAGGACTTTCCTTTATGCATCATTCCTGTACTAACACTAGGGGTCATCGGTTTCAGTTCAATACAATACAAAAGCTTTCAGCCAGGTAAGATTTTTTTTTTTTTTTAAATTAGCTGGAATCAAGGCAATACCAAAATAAAAGAGAAGTCCTTCTATTTCGTAAGACCTAACAGAGGTTAACCCATATAAGACTCCTTGTCATATTACTTTGCTTAATATATGCTAGCTAAAATGCAAAAATACATGACGTAAAATCTGAGACTCAGTGGAGTTGTTCAGTCTTCCAAAAAAGTTCAAAGTTAGCAAAAATAAATGAAGAGCATAAGAATATTAAAGATATGGCATATTTACCAAATTATAATTGACTATTCCCTAGTGTTATAATGAGAAATAGTTCTACCATAATTCAGCATTGTCTGCTTAAGACTGACATGACTTTCTGCTGCTAGTTGGTATCTTAAAATGACCAGGTTGTAATCAAACTTGCAGGAAAATAGTGCCTTTAAAACACACGCAAACCCCTTTGGTCTTACTTACGAAGAGAGAGAAAAAAAAAAGAGGAAGGAAAAAAAAGGAATGAACAGTGATCAGGAGTGAACCATCTCTGTATGATGGAAGGTTACATCAGGGAAACATGCATTGCAAGTACCTGTCTACTCAGAACATAAGCTCACAGAAGTACAATGTACGCAGCTGCCTCAGTCCCCTTCACAAAAATCAAATTCATAGAACAAATGCAGATCACTCATTTTTAAAATATCAATAGATACGAGATATTTACAAGACAGTTGCTCCTCATTCACGTATGTCTGTGAATGTGTGCACAGGCGCGCACACACACACACGCATATATATGCACAAAATATATATCAAACAGAACAGGAATCCCATTTATATGTACGTACCCACATCACTTACCTTTGGTTGTAAAAGTAGATATTCCCAAGCATGTATCAAGCTCTCCACAATTCCTTCTCCAAATAAACCAGCATCAACTGTTTCTGTGACAACCAAGGAAACTCTAGATAAGAAAAAGAACACCATGAGATACAATGTGTAACACACATTCCTGTTAACAATCGTTCTTTTGAAGAAAAAACCCCATTATACCAATGTGAGCTCAGAACAAAACTTTTACCAGTGTTCTGACATTTCAATACATACAGGCAATTTAATTCTTCCAACTAATGACATGTTTTGAATTGTTGTTAGAAGTTATGCAAGACACAGATAAAAGAGAATAAATATTGAGCAAGAGTATACCATAAAGCTTCTTGTTCAGCATTTATAAATAAATTGTGTGGGAAGAATCTAGCCAAAACAAGATGTTTCAGCCTGGGCACGCAGCCAATGATACTGCAGAATATGTATTTTGTCTGAATCTTGTGCAAGAGTATGCATCCATGCATGTGTGTTAAAAAGGAATTGAAAAAAAAAGCGCAAAACAAACCTAAAATCGAAGCACAATAAAATTACTATGCAGACTAACGGACTCTGAAGTCCTAAGTCCTGTGGATTTAAACCAAAAGACATAGGGCATGCTAAAACAAGACATTTCCAGAACAGTAACAATTTATTCCTGACAGGTGACATTCAGTAACTCATCATATACACTAAGAGGATACAAGGATGAATTGCTGTAGCTCAGCTGACACAATTAGACAGGGCTTGACTGGCATGCTGAACCATGGAAGCTTCATCATTTTGGATTATGAGCCTGTACCATCACCAGAAACTTTATTAAATATTAGTAATTAAAAGTAAAATGGATTATTTCCTTCCCACATTAATATGCATCCCTAGCAGCGGTGAGCTGAAGTGATAAGCCAGTCTTTCACATATACCAAACCAAAATCTCCTCGGATTTCTACCTGCTAAAAATTTACAGATCCTCCTGAAGAACCCCTGCTGAATGGGATAGTGAGCAAGGACGAGCAGGGCAGCATAAAAAGCCTGAATCACATATACTGAAAGCTGTAATGCTGATCAAATTCTAATTTGCCAAGAGCAATTCCAAGCTGCTGATTTGTCCCAGTAGCTCTTCCTATGCTTTAGAAGACATTACTTAATTTTGGAAAAAACTACTTAATTTTCCAAAGCACATGGATCTCTGCTATACAGACAGGTGGGCAAATGTATATGTAGAAACAAAAAGCTTAATACAAACACAAAAACCTATTCTCACAGGACAAACTGCAACACCCTTCCACTGAATTTTACTCCGATACCTAAAGCCACACTCAAAGCTCTGTGGATCCCTCCCATGGCAGGGTGCCGGCATTCACAGCTAGATGCAGACCAGCCACCACCAGCCTTACTGATGCAAACAACCAGGAACCCGTCCGTATCAGGTGGCACCTTCTCGCCTCCAAACACAGTAGCACTCTCCTTAGGGGACAGAGGGGAGGTTTTCCCTCACTCCCTGATCAGAAGGGGCAGACAATCTGTGATTTCTGATCTCTCTGACAAATTCAGAAGTTGACGCAGAGGTGCAGGCGTGTGGTTATGTCCCAGAAACAGTATTCCTTTGCAGGCCCAATTATATACCTCCGTTCCATTCATGGGCCGCAGAAGTAAGCCACAAGTTAAGTATAAAAGTGTGTAAAATTACTTTTATGATGTAATAATCTAATTTCTCTTTTCCTATTGCTGCAATATAACTGCATATGCCCCAAAGCTCCCACCATCAAAGAATTAAACTTAATTTATGACATTGTTGATCTACCATAGAAATTAGTACGATCTAAAGAACACGTTATCATTTCTGCACTGCTCTATAAAACATAAAACTGTACAGAGAACCTTCTCACATTATGGGTAATATCATAGGCAGAGTTATTTCCTGTTTAGGCCACAGGGTATTTCCTATTTTCTTGAAATTAAGAGCAAATTAAAAATAATATCACAACAGAGTGCAACAACGTACCTTTCAGGTATGTGCTTTGGAATTTCTATATCAAGTGACTTCAAATGCAGAAGTTTGATCTCTCTTTCCATATTATTTGCTGCCACCACATCATGGGCAAGTTCATACATGGTTTTTGACAATTCACAGGCATAGACAGAAGATGCTCCTGCCTTTTTTGCAAACATACTGAAAAACAAGAATCAAGGCTCTTCCCCTTCAGTTTAAATCATTTTAGATAAAAGCATGACAAGATATTGAGTTTTCCTAAGTTCTATTTCCGCATCTGCTTCATACTTCTAAGAAAACAGTTCAAGACTAAAAATCATCAAGTGAACTAGTATCTCTTGTGTGAACACTGGTATCACACAAATTGATATCCTCTTGATATGCTAGCACCAAAAAAAAAAAATTACAGGTAGCATAAGGATACTCTCCCAGCTATGCTAAATCTACTCTTTATACTAGACTCAGTACTCAAAGACAGGACACGTGACATTACAACTCCAAAACCAAACATAAGTAATTCAATTTATACAGCAGTTATTGGCACAAAAAGCATCTGCAACAAATAATAAAGGGTTCAAAAATACTAGACACTAACCTCCAGACTGACTTCTGAAAGCTTTGTTTCCTAAGTTTTGTCTCAATAAAGGCATGAAAGTAAATTATTTTTTTACTAGCAACGAAATTTTGTTAGACAACAAATATGTTTCTATTAAGTTCATATTAAACATACACTTATGACACACCTCAGAATTCCTGTTCCTGTTCCAATATCAAGGACAGATTTGCACCCCGAGCGGACAGCGTTCTCAATTGCTTTTAGGTAAGTAAGGTTCCTCTTGGTATCATTGAGCATGATGAAGTGCCAGCGTTCCACAAGCCAGTTTGCAACGCGGTAAAAATTCTCCTTTGCATCAGCGAAGTCTGGGTTAAGCTTCACTGCTTTATGAAAATATCCAGCTGCTTCATCTCTAAAGCCCATTCTAATAATAAAATGACAAATAAATAGAAAGCATGCATTCAGCTTCCAAGTATCCATAAACATCTGTGGGTCTGTAAAGGCCTTACATCAATTAGAAGACAATATTTTGCATTAGTTAGATTATCTTTAGAAACATTGATATTACCTTATCAAAAAGAATGATTTAGAGCTCTACATCAAGTCACTTTAAAATGCAAAGGTAGTCCAAAAATACTAAATGCACCAGTCTTCATCCACTACTGCATCCTTTGACAACCTAGAACAGGTTTTACAAGAACTTGCTGCAACAATGACAACAGTAACTCTGCAAGCCAGTCTCACAGATTTTCAAGTCAAGAGAATGCTACAAACCCCAAAACCGCTTTACCATATTTAACTGGGACATACTGTAAGCCAACTGAATTTTGAGTTACCAGCACTTTCATTAAGTGGCAATTTTGAAACTAAACTGTGAACCTGAAGCAAGTTTTTACGATACCTATAGCATATTCTCAAATCAGACAGCACTGAATAAAACCAAAATCTATGAAATGCAAGAAACATGTACTTTCTAATACAATGCTGAGAGAGTTGTTCCTTAAAACAAAGTAATCACAAAAAGCAAACCTAATTAAAACTATCTGGATCCACAATCTATGATTTCAATCTTAAAATTCCAGTTTCAGAAGACTTTAGAGCCCTGAGCAACAGTAAAGCACCACGTTTTGCACTATTTGGAGAAAGTAGGAAAATAATGCTTTACATTAATAAATAAAAGCATACGCTCAAACCATTTAAGAACAGCCCTACGCAGTGCAGTATACGCGACCAGCTTCTTCACTTCAAAGGTCTGTTGTATGTGACCTCAAGAAGGACCAGAGCTAAAACATGGTATTCAACGGCAGTAGTTCTCAGGGATTTAACAGGAAAGAAAGGAAGAACTTGAAAAATTGTACGTTAACCACAACAATGGTTACCACAGTGACTCTGAATAATATTGGTCTTTATTTGTTAATAATTCCTTAATAAATTGTTAGAAAATATCTGAAGGCAGTGCTTTTACTTTTAAGTTTTTACTTTAGTAGAAATGCTTTTACTTTTTTTTTTTCCTTTTGCTGTGACTATCAATATTTATTTTACCATTGGCTACTCTCTTTTAAGCTGACAAACAGATCTGAAATTCAACAGTACACACTATACAGCATTATGCATATTCTTACATTTATTTTTTTCAGCATATTTTACGCACTCTGCTGAATTAGGCCTTGTTTATGAACATACAATACCAAATGTGTACCTTACAAAAACTGAATATACATTAGTACAAACCTGAAGAGATGTTCTCCCATACTATTACATATCACTTCATCATTTGGATACAGTTCAAGTGCTTGTTCGTAACAGTTAAACAGATCTTGAATCCGTGCCAGAGAGTCTAGCTCTTCTGCCCATTTAAAGAGACTGAACTGAAATGTTTCCTAGAAAATAAAACATATACCACTGAGTTGCTGGTAGTTACCAGAAGTAGGGAACTGAGCCCTGAAAACATCTAGAGGTATCCTAACATGAACCTGAACACCCTCATTTCCCTAAGCAGCAGCAACAGCATACAATTGTTTGCTCTCATCCCAAGTTAGCTGGCTCACATGAAGCAGAAATAAACTCTCAGGTATTCACACAGAGTGTCATCACCCAGCAGCGTGTACTAAGACCCTCGTGTATATTAATACATGCTATACTATAAGCCAATACTAACAAGGCCCTATTTTTATTAAACTTAGTTGACACACACAGACTAGAAGAGAAGTGTATCAATTCCCTTCCCATAGGCATACAGAGGTTATTAAACAAGTTACTGGCTGTCTCCATTATTACTGTTTTCCATTTTTATTTTAAAGACTAAATAGGAAAATCAGTTACATACAACATTACAAGCAGAAAACATGTCACAAAGCCTCCAGAGGAACACAGTAGATAAAATTGGTTTAAGCAACACAAAGAGTACTTACTTTGACACTAGTTTTTAATTCAGGAGCTAGATTTAGTACCAGGAGATAGTGAGCATATGCAGTTCCAAAATCCTGTTCCTCCAGGCAATGTTGAGCACTCTGCAAAGACCTGGAAACCAGCTCCCGCCTGCCGGCTTCCTGACCACCTCTATGGTTACAGTGAAATTTAGCGTTGGAGTTGGGCATTCTGAAGGATGTAAATACTTGCCCCTCCTAAAAAAAAAAAAAAAAAGTTGTGTATACTCTAAGCCGAAGAGGTTGCACACAGAGGTGACAGATCAAACAACGTTTTAGTTTTTGCTAGCATTAGTAAAGACATCTTCCCTCCCCCAGATCCTGAGCATTCAAAAACATGCTCGTCTTTATGCCACTGATAATTCCATCAACTTTAAAACGAGTGTTCAGCATTCAAAAGTCAAGTGTACACCACGTTTAAGTTAGATCAGTAATTTCTGTAATACATATTTTAGCATGTCTCTGACCAAACAGTTTTGCACACTGGAAGTTCATGCGTTCATAAGTTTCATGACCAACCACAAAATCTGCAGGTTAAAACTTTTCCACTTCAACAACAGTACCTTCGTAAAACAAAGACTCCCAGAAAAAGAGCTAATGAGCTCACAGCTTATTTTACACAAGGCAACAAGACTATTTTTCCCCTTAAGAAAACGTTAGAGTTATAAAGTCAATATGCACGTTTTTATTACTGCCTTGGTTACCACTTTAAGTTTCAATGCTTACTTACGTCAAAGGGCCTAATACCGCCTTCAGGGTTTTCAGATGTATCCTAAAGCTGAAGAAAGCGAACGTTACACGGAGAGGGACTGCAAGAAACACAGCACCATCACAACTGGGTTTTCTTTCTTTTTCTTAAAACAAAAGACCAACCAACCACCGGCCGCGCCCCGAGCGAGCACCAGTAATTCACACAGGGGCGTGCAATACGAGGGAGGGCCGTGAAAGCTCGCCTCCGCACGGCCTTGGGGACCCGGGGGCAGGGGGGCGAGGGGCCGGCTCCGGGCGGCGGGGAGCCTCACAGGCCGCACCACCCCCAGACGCTGCCCCACTCGCGACGCAAGCCCCGGGGCCGCCGCCCCGGCGCGGGGAGCGCAGCGGGCTGGGATGGGGGGGGGTGGTGGGGAGTTGCCCTGCAGCCGGGCCAGGGTGCCGGGCGCCGCCGGGCCATCACCTGCACGCTGCCGGGCGCCGCCATCTTACTGCCGGGCAGAAGCCATCACGCATGCGCAGAGCGGCAGGCGCGGACTAGGGAGGGAAGTGCGGCGGCCGCTTTCCCGCCCCGCCGGCCCCTGAGGGGGCGGCCCGCGGCCCCGCCACCTCCCCTCCGCCCCCGCCGGGAAATGGCTCCCGCAAGCCGCCCCCGGCGGGTCCGGGCACCGCTCGCCGCCGCCGCCCCCGCGGCGGGAAGGGGCGCGTCTCCTCAAGCGACGCGGCCAAGGCCCAGCGCGGGGTTGGCCCAGCAAGACTGAAAAAATCATTTTGCTTAATCTTTGTTTCCGTCCAATTTGTGAGAAGAGGTATTCCCCCCCCCGCCCCCAAGCTTTTTTCTACAATTTTAAGGTGTAACAGCTGAGATTTCCATATTTAAGAACCAAGGAAAAAAATAGAAAGCCAGAAACTAGTGTTACAGAAAAGCAAATGCTTTGAAGGGTGACAAGGAGGCACTATGCAACTGAAAGGAAATACATAACTTTATTGGTAAGTAATGTTTTGAGAAAAGTACAAACAACGCTCTTTAACAATTTATTTTTTTAGTGCTAGTTTAGCTTGTTACTTTTCAGGTGCAACAGGGTGAATTGACTAGAAACTGTTACCATTTCTTCATATTTATAAACACATGTGGAATAAAGGGCTTTTCATTGTCAGTGTTCTTTCTCCATCCACATTCAATCTTTTAAAGCTGGTAATTCAGCTCACACGAACACAGGACTAGAAGTGACCCACAGCAATGCTAAATCCAGTGCCTTGCCTCTGGATGCTGTTCAGACCTGCTCTACAGCTAAGAACTACCACCTTAAATGTTTACCACATGTAGCGTAAGAAGTGCGTGCTGTGCAAGCGCTGCCTATGACTGCCTGGTAGTTACGGTGTTCCTAAATGTAATTTTAATTCCACTGTTGGTAAATCCCAAGAATGACAGTTGAGGACAACATTCACACCACCTAGTTTTAAGTCATAAACAAGCCCTAGTTGTCTTGGGCCTTTGACTAACAACTCCGCTCTGCAGCAACAGAGATTGCGAGGAATAAAATTCAGAGCTTTGCTCCACATCTCCAGTCCCTTACCTCACTCCCTCCACGCCTATGACACTACTTACCTTATTTCTTGGTGGAGCCTGGCAGGGAACAACCTGCCTGCTCTGGGGAACAACCACATGCAGGGCCCTGGAGCGCAGATCTTTTTCCAAAAAAGGCAGAGTTCATTTGGCCTTGTCCTACTTCTGGGACATGACATTTGGTCATATCCCAGGCAAACTGGGACAAACAAGGCCATGGCATTGTTCGCTAATTATGAAGTTTTTGGAAGTTGTTTATCTTTACTTTCCTTCTCTAAAGCATGAATGCAGCTCTTCCAGGCTTTTGCAGCTGTGGATATTGTATATGCCTTCTCTTCTGAGAAACCACTTACTCTTTTGAGTACCACTTAAAAATGTCAGGCCAACATTTTGAAGAGGATGAAAATAGCACATATGGAGGTGGAACATGAGTCTAAATGGAACATGGTGGCAGTTAAACTGTAATCCACAGCAAACTTAAATGTTACTCTATAATACTACAAGACGGGGGAAGTCTACAAAGGTTTTGAGAGAAATAACCCAAAGCTGATAACGGGCAACCTGAATGACACTAGAATCAACTTCTGATAGAGGAAAGACATGCTAGCAAAACATAAAATAAGAACTGGTAAAGCACTTGGGCTAAATGAAGCCCATGAGGATGTGCAAAACCAAGTGTCAGAAAGTATTAAATATTTTATATGTGAACTGAGCTCTGAAGGAGGATATTATATCTTAGTAAATCAACTGGTATCAACAAGCACCCAAGCCTTCCTTCAGTTTTGAAAGAAAATCTATGAACTTTAAATTAATTACAGATGGGGAACAAGCTTCTCTGAATTTAGTTTAATTATGCTTCCCAGCTAGAGAATAATAATATGGGGAAAAGCAAAACATTAGCATCTGTGGGATATGGGGGGTGGGGGGAGAAGCTGAGGAGGAGAGGGGGAGGGAAGGGGAAGGAGAAGTACAGGCTATCATCACCTGGGGAGAGTGAGGTGTAACAGGAGCTGGACTGTATCAAATACTGTAATGAGCCAGTACCCCTGTAGCTCCATGATTCTCCAAACTTGTTCAGCTGTATTTTTTTTCAGTCAGAGCAAATGCCAGATGGATAGCATAAATGCGTCATAGTCCCTATTTTTAAGCATAAATTAAGTAGTACTGTGTACTAATTTGACCCATTTGTGGGAGAAATTATGAAAAAGTGTCACTGTAAAACCATTGCAGTTTGCAAGAGTCAGTTCAGTTCCAAGGCTGGGGAGGATATTTAATCTCATACTCAAAACTTCTTAATGGAACACTTCAGAAAAAAAACAAACGGCCACAGAATATAATGTTTGCATGAAAAAGCATACAGCTGCATACTAAAATAATTTGTTGGGTAAAGCTTGTGCTGTAAAGGAGTGCCAGAAAAGAATGCCCATCTTATCAGATACACATGATTCCCATAACAATCATCAAATTTGTTGGCAGCTGAATAAATAATGTTGGGCTGCATCATGGGTGGTCAGAGATCAGTCTGTTTCTACTTGCACTCTTGATGGATGAGAGGAGAGGGAGCACGCAGCCCAGTGGTACCTCACGTATGCATAAGGCCCCCAGCATTCTGCAAGCTAACAGTGATGATACAGTCATGAGCAAGATGAGAGTTTGAAGGAAACTCTATAAACCTTCAATAAACCCACAACAGGATTTTTCTCCCAATGGAGGTAAAAGTGCTTAGATGAGAAGAAACGACAATACCTTGGAAGGACGCTGTTGCTAACAATGTTTTCAACAACTCAATACAGCTGCATGTTGCAAATGGTGGGAGCCAATATCAATGCTCCGTAATAAAATGTCAATAAAACTGAAAGTTAATTTCATTAATTTCTAACCCATCTCTCCATAACATACAGACTGGAGACACAATCACAGATCAGAACACTGTCTTTCATGAAAATCAGGATGTTGAAGTGACCAGACAAGAACATAAACAAGGTAAGATGGAACAAAGCACACCACTATGCTGGTATATGCCTATTGTATAAAATTACTTGAAGAGGGTATTTCCCAAAAGAACGCTTGCAATGAATGTCAAGGGAAAATTACCAAAGCAAAGATAAATGCATGATATATGGACACAATGTTGGCAGAGTTTCACATAGTCAATCTATGTCTAGTCTGTTAAAAGAGGCTACAAGAAGGCTGTAAAATTTGATGACCTTGAGTAGGGAACGGCAGAAAAGAGGAGAATTTTCTAAACTGCCGATGTAAAAACACTTCTAGCCTTAACTAGTGAAGACAGTGCCACTCCTTTTATTGCTCATTAGATAGGTATTTTCTGTCCATTCAAATTAACGGGTTATTATTTCTCCTCAGTCTTCCATCTCAGTTTTTTTTTTTTTTTTTTTAAATCGCAATGGTGCCATTTGAGGGTCCGACAATGTTTTCAACTACTGGGTCAGGTTTAAGAAAAGATATATTTAAAAATTTTGGTGGTAGGAATCCAGTATGTTGTCTGGATACCAATACTGGACAAACAGTGTAGAATATCAACATAATAGTGAATCTGCTTCCTTGCTTTATTATGTAAATACAAGTTAACTCTCTTTATCCTGGAGAAAAATGTGTTATGTGTACGTATATATTTCTGATGGACTACCACTGCTCCTTTTAGCGCTGCAACTAGAATGGAATACATTTTTACTTCATATGATTGAGGCAGGTGGACCAATTTCCCCTGTCTGGGGCCTGTCATGGTAGGACAAATCTAAATTTTAGACCTGGTGTTTTCTGACAGCTAAAAAACTCAGGGCTAAGCTAAACACTGACTTTTTTTTTTTTTTTTTTAAATTTGAGTGCAAGCAACTCCACACAATGCATGCCACCCAATTACTTTACAACACTTCAGTGGAATTATAATAGGTAAATTACATAATTATAAACAGACATGAAAAATATTATTCTAATTTTAATCCTGAAGACAGCTACAGGACAAAGTAAACAAACTATTCATGGAAGGCGTACTTACTCTTGAAATGCTGCTCCAGTAATCTAAAGAGAGGTAGAGGATTGTTCATTATTTCTTGAAAGTTTTTTTTTTTAATTCTTTTTAAACAGAGTTTTGAGTAGCATAGTAAGTTCTCAGTTAATTAATATTAGAAAGTAAATACCACAGCAGATAATGTGATCTAGCAGGTGGGATACTTGGCTGAAACGGTCTGCTCTCACCAGCACTTCCCTGGCCTGCTGAGATTTCAGACAAATCACCTGCACTTCTAAGTAGCAGCTGATTTGGAGGCGCCACGCTCATATTTAAGACTACTTTCAGGAACCGGGATTGCTGGTGAGCCTCCACATCAAGCCCCTTCTCCCTACCCCTTTCTTCACACAATTCTGTTTTCTTTTTTCCTTATCTACAAGAACAATGAGGCCATTATCTTTGCCTTTGATCACAAAATTCTGTGCTTACTCACTTGAGCTCAGTGACTGCTGACAGGTGGGTAATGCCTGCCCTCAGTCTGGTTTCTGAAGCAGACTCTCAAGTGGATAGTTATTAAAAAAACCTAAATGTTTGCAATTGAATCCTACCTGATACACTGATTCTACAACAGGAGGAATTTTAAATGAGATTCCTGAAGTGCCCACCTATTTCCATACATGACTTCTCCAGGTCAGTGCCTGGGGTCATAAAGAGGAAAGCTGATCGTAACGCTGCTAGCTATCTTCATCTCAGTCATTTCTAGAAATCTCAGGTGCTGCTTTTTAAAAGAAAGCTAGAAGTAGCTCTTTTTTTTTTTTTTTTTTTTTTTTTTTTTAGTGCGAGTATTCCAAAGGTAAGTTATATCCAAAAAAGGCAGCTCTATTTTGTTTTTCTGGGCAATGCAGGCTGGGCTTAACTGTGGGCCCAACAATAATACATTTAAATTAATAGCAAAGGTCATTGCTTCAAAAGGAGCAGGACGGAGCACTAAATTTGCTAAAATACAGAAGATGAAATAGACTGAAGTTACTCCCAAAGAAGATATCTAGACAGATATTCATGACTAAAATGTATACCCTCAATGATCTAAAAAAGTCCCACCAAATCACTGTGAATTGCACTACCGTTAAACCATTGAACCCATGAAATTATAGCTAAATTAAAAATACAGGTATAATTATAAGCCTCTTCTGTTTTCTTCACCAGTTTTGTAACATTCTTAACCGAAACAATTCAGCATTGAGCGGCCTTCTCCACATCTTGCTCTCGCTGCGGTACTTGTTCGTGAGAACTGTTTGTATCAGTTTATTAAATGAAGACATAAAGGTGAGGCTGCATCTACTTGACTCAGTGTTTCACGGCCACACACGCGAGCAGGATGGGGACAGGTGAGCCGTGCCAGCCTTCTCTGCTGGCAGGCCACCGCTGCCACCGGCGGCACCACCCGCAGACCCCGACACCGCGTCTGACTCCGGATCGAGCAGCCCGTGCGCCGCTCTCCGCTTCCTTCCACCGCGAGCCTGCTCTGCCCCTTCGCTGAAGCCCACGGGCATTTCCGCGAGGTGAATCACGCACCCGCGGCAGCGCAAGCCCGGCGGCCAGGCGGGGACGGGCAACCCGCCGCCTGCTGCGGCAGGCCGCCGCGGTGGCGGTGGGAGCTCTCCCGCCCGGCCGCGCCCGCCCCCGCCCGGGCCCCCTCGCAACCCCCCCGGACACGGGGGACCTCGCTGGGGGGACCCGGCGGCTGGTAGGGAAGTACCTGCCCGCGGCCCCCGCACGGGGACGCCGGTGGCGGCCGAGCGGGCGGCTCTCCCGGGGCCTGCGAGCCCAGGCGCGCCCCCGCCGCCCCGCCTCGTGCAGCCGCCGCCGCCACCTCCGCGGGGCGGGAAGGAAAGGGAGGGGGGGCGGGAGGGAGGCGGGCCCCGGCGCGGCGCGGCAGGGCAGGGCGCGGCCCGGTGGCGGCGGGGCTGCCGGGAGTGGGGCACCTCCTTGCCGAGCCGAGCCGAGCCGTGCCGTGCCGTGCCGAGCCGAGCCGAGCCGCCCCTCGCAGCGGGGAGGGCAGCTCCGCTCCGCTCCGCTCCTCACGCCTCGCCTCTGCCCGTGCCCAGCCCTAAGCGGGGGCAGCCGCCGCCGCCGCTCTTTGTGGCCGCGGCTCCCGCCTCGCCGCCGCGGGGACGCTGGCGGCGGGGTCGCCCGCTGCGCTTCGGCTGCCGGGGAGGCCGCCGGTGCCGTGGCGTAGCGGGGAGCGGTTCGCGGGGAGGCGAGCCCCGGCGCGGAGGCGAGCCCCGGCGCAGCGGCAGCCATGGGGCTGCAGCCCCTGGAATTCAGCGACTGCTACCTGGACAGCCCCTGGTTCAGGGAGCGGGTGAGAGCCCACGAGGCCGAGCTGGAGAGGACCAATAAGTTTATCAAGGAGTTGCTCAAGGATGGGAAAAATCTGATCGCCGCGACCAAAAGTGAGTGGAGGGGCGGGGGGAGCCGCCGGGTCGCTGCGGGGCGGCTCCCGGCGGGTCGGGGCCCGGCGCTTGCAGCCGCTCGCCCGGCGCCGGGAGGTTTCGCCTTCGAGCCGGCGGCCCTTGCTTTTGTTGAAGTGAGCTTTGCGCTGCCTTTCCCCAGCCTCTCCGTCGTGTTCCCCGCCAGCCGCTTTGGGGGCACAGGCCCTCTCTAGCCTTTCGCCGTGGAGAGGGGATAAGGGATAGCGGCGGCAGCGCCGGGTGGCTCCACTTCTTGCAACGCCTGTTGCATCTGCTCGGTCTCTTGGCTGGGCCTGGCTTATGTGTTTGGCGGTGCCGAGCCCGACGTGTGAGCTACGGTGTTAAATCCGCCGAGAACTCGGTTTCAGGTTTTACCGGTGCTTTGCAAGCTGAGCGTCTGTGAATTGCCTGCCTCAACATAACGATGGACGTGTATATGTTTTTATTTACACGCATTTGTAGTCTGCAGAGAGGCTGCTGAAAATAGCCCTTTGTCAAAATTTTAAGTATGCTCAGGAATTACCAGACTTACAGTTTTGTGGTGGCAGCACTGGTTACCAGTTCTATGTCTTTGGCCGCTTAAAATGTGATGGTGTTTTTTAATTTTGTATTTTACTCGTTGAATATATCTGTATTTCTGTATTTACGGTTAGCTGTGCTGTGGTTTATGTAGGAATCATGTTATTTTCCTTGAATGACCATGTTAATGCATGTTCTTAATGTAGTATTGTGGTGATATAATTTTTTCCCTTTAACTTAAGATATAGCAGTGTAGTCTCCTAAATACCAAGTAGGATGATTGACTATACCAATTATTCAAATAAAACACTGATGCAGCGCTCTGGCACTGTGTTCTCAAAAGTGAACTGCATCTTTGGTATCATGGAAAACTTCTGAAGGTAGGGAACCAGGCTTTCAAATTATTTCCCTTAAAGTAAACTGAGAAGGACTTGGCTAATGGTTTGAGCAGTGTAGCTGTCTGGATGTGGTGAGGGTTTTAAAAACTGAGATAACTCATTTTGTGCAAATAAACACTCTTTCCTGTTTTTGTCTCTGTTTGATGTGACTGGGTAAAAAAAGGTAGAAAATGCCATATCAAATTTCACTTGTTTGTAGCTTTTATTCTTTGACCAGTTAATTTTCAGTTATTGCAAATGGTGTTCCTTGAGGATTATTTGAAATCTGTGACTTGAAGTGTCGGTATAAATAATCTTAACTTAGAGTGCTAAGTAAAAAAGTGTCCCTAAATATTGATAAGAATGGTACAGGGAAATCATTCCACTTTGCTTCTGTTCCTTAAGCATCTAGAGAGTATTTTGGCAACTGCCCCAAACCCTCGGTCTCTCATGTACGGTTACATATACAGCACTTAATTTGAAAGTGTGGAACTGATGCTGGGGAGAAGAGCCCTAACTTGTATGAGCCTACTATCCACGGCAGGGTCCTGTGCTGGTAACTTTGGCTTGGTGTGTGGTGCTCGGCAAGCTTAGCTGTGTGAGGTGGGAGCTAAGGGAGTCAGTGTGCCAAGCAGAGCCACCTGGCCTGAGTGCTTGATGAAATACTTAGGGCTAGCCCATGAGAAATATTTCAAGAAGCTATCTGAGATCCTGCCTGATGTTCAGGTCTGAGCAATTCCTTCCTTTTTGAGGTGACAGTCAGAAATTTTCTCCTTGAGTTTAGGTGCTATACCTTATTCTAACAAACATTTGTGCTTCAGCATACTTGTTTGAGAAGCAGAAACAGAGGTTGGATCCTTAATTACACATTTCAGGTTTCTGCAGTTGTCTTTACCCTTTAGAGTGCCCTGCATGACACGTTTGAAGCTTAGTTGTCTTCCTCTGCTGCTGGTGAAACGGTGCCACTGTTCAACAGACATTAAAAGACAAATTGAACCAGAGGAAACACAAGGAGGAGTTAAAACCCATTAAAACCCCAGTGGTTAGGGTATTGGTCCTCCTTGTGTTTTCAGAAGAAAACATCAGCATCTGAATTCTTTGAGGAACCCCATTAATTTGCTGTCAGGAAACCAAAGGGGATTAATATTTGTTCCAAAAACCAAGCTTGAGAAGTGGTCTAGACATAGACCTAGCTATTCACCTCTGTCAAAACCAGACTTTCTGCACAAAGACTGGCTTGCCACAATCTAGAGAATGTGATAATAAAGCAAGGCATTGGAAAGCTTAGTTGACTACCTCTTAGACAACAGTTGATTACAATTTTTGGAAAACTCTTTGTCTTTTGAGCAAAAAATATCATCTTAATAACAGCTAAAGTATTTCTCTGTTTCTAGAACCAGGTAAATTATGAAATTTACATGTTTTAACTGATATGTGAGCATAATAAGCTTTTCTGAATAGGCTATAAAATATAAAATGTAGTAGGCACACTATTGTTCTTAAATTTGTGGGAAGTGAAGTGACTGCGATAGAGACTGCCTGCGCTTCCCTCCCTTAGCGCTTTCCTTATTTCACTTGTAAAGCAGCAGCTTACAAGAAATGTTGCGGGGATTCTTTAGGTGTGAATAACTGATGTAATTGAATAGATCCCACTTCCTGCTTGACAGACAGCCCTGTAAATCACTTTGCTGCTGCCTGCACTGTGTTACATCTTGAGAGGTGGTAAGCAGACACTGCTACCGCTTCCTCTTATCGCAGGAGTCATCAGTGTCTCTCAGGACAAACTAGTAACATGATGTGGATCCTCTCTTTGGCTCCTTTCCATTTGTCTCCTCAGTTGTATGGGAGTGTATTTTCTACCTAAAACTCAGAAGAATTCATTTTTGTTAGTGCAGGACTATACTGCTTTAAAAAAAAAAAAAGGCTCTTTTGCATTCTTAAATTGTTGAAGCATACCTTGTGTATCTTTACACTTTTAAGTTTCAGTTGTTTTAAGAATCTGATAGAAAGATAAACAAGAGTGACTCAAAGCTGTCTCGTTTCCTGTGTAATGGTTTGAATCACTGAGTTGTCTAGTTCGAGCTAAATATTGGAAGAATGAATAAACAATAGGTGGCTCTTTCTTATGACAGTTAAATATGTTTAAAAGGAGTACAGAAAGACAATATTTTTCCACTGTTAGCAGTCAGTAAATAAAAGCAGTATACACATATGCCTTTTAAAATAGAAATACAGTATTTCTTAGGGGATTCCAGTTCAGTTATATAAGTGAGGATCAAAATAGTTTATAAATAACTTCTGGATTGAGTTAGTTGTTTTTCTGTTGAGAGAAACTGAATTTAAAGGTGCCAGATCGGAGAATCCTTATTCTGAAATGTGAAAGGAACTTGAGAGGTTTAGTTTTAAGCTCTTAAAATCTCGGAGATAAAAACTGTTGGAAGCTAAAGAATACACTGGATAAATACTAAGTATTTGCTTCTGGATTATTTTCCCTATATTGGTCTAGCTCTTGGTCTCTTGACACGAGCATGAGATTTGTTTAGGGTTTTCAAAGATATTATTTTGGAGGCGAGACTTTTCCGTAAATGTACAGCAGGAGCTGCCACTTTTTATGAGACCACAGGCTGGAGTAGGAAGAGTCAGTGTGAGCGTACGTTTTGACCCTGGGCATCTCACGGGGGGTTTGCAAAGGATACGTGTGAGTGTGTGCTCACAGCTGTTCCACGTGCCTGAAAGGAGAGCCTCCCCATTCTCGAATTTAGGCTCAGATCAGAGCAGAATTCCGTCTGGGTCAACTGTGGTGACTTTGTAATGGGCTGATGAAGACAGAAGATGGAGAAGCTGGGAAAGCAGAGAAGTTGAGTTCCCTAGGAAGCTTTCAAGGGGTGGTCTGTATGCAGTGCCCATCTAAGGGAAGCCTAGACAAAGTTTGCTAGGGAAAGGTGCCCCACATGGGCGTCTCAGATAAAATGCATCATAAAGCCTTTCATCAAGCCAGGATCATCTACTGCTGTGTGGGCACCACAGTATTTAAATACCCTTATCACTTGTGCTAGAATGCAGAGCAGCCACCCTCCTCCACTTGCACCCTGAGAAACTTGTTACCCAGTGGCCCCACTGTGCATTTTTCGTTGGGATAGACCTGTCCCTCATTACGTTGCTGCCTCTGTTTTGGCTGAGAGAGGATAATTCTTCCTGTACCCTGAGGTTTTGGGTTGGGAGCTCAGTTCCGTGGGGTCTTGGCCATTGTATTTGGTGCAGCAGATGAGGAAACCAGACACCGTCGCTACCCAATGCTGGTCTCTGCAGGCAGCTCAGTGTGCTCAGGGTTCTGGTAACTATTTTTTTATTGCTATTTTTGTTTTATGTTTTTTACAGAAGAGTTATTCCTTGCACTCTGCCAGACAGAATACAAAACAAGAACCAAATTCCTTCTATCTGTTGAAAGAGTTTGTTGGAATATAAAGAGTTACTGATAATTGTTACTGAAGAACCCTTGTTTACTCCAGGGAGTTAATGAGAAAAAAAAATAGTGAATTTACTTTCCTTTCCTCTGAGTTGTTATTAGTCACCGGTCATCTACAGGTTTGCCATCGAGAAGTTAAGCAGACTGGAAATCTTGTTGGCAATGGGAATAAAGCCATTCCCAAGCCCATCTCCGAGCTGGTAGAACAGGCTGAGTCTTTCTTTTAACAAAATTGACCGAAGAACCTAACCCAAACCCAGTCTGATGTCTGAGTTGGCCAAACCCGTCATCTTTTGCTTGGCCAGTTCTCTTAGCGTGTGGTGGTGGTTGACCTCTTAGATACTGGCCTAGGTAGGCTTTTGGTCTGACCTGGTGTGGATATTATTAGGTAACTGTAAAGGTTGTTGTAATCCACATAATAACACAGCATAAAAGCTACTCCGATCACTTGAGCCACAATGCTTTTTTTTCCTTAAGCACTAATTATCCATTTTTTTAAAGCTTTCCTTACTTTAATCGGCACTTATAAAACCACTTAGCTGAATGTATAATGTGTGGCAGCTCTCAAAGTCTTAGGAATTTTCTGCAACAGAAATGTTTTTCTATGGATACTCCAGTGCATGTCAAGGAAGTAAGGTAAAAGAGTTAATACAGGACTCATTAATAACTTCTAGAAAAGGAATGGACATTAACAAGGAGGGGGGAGCTGGGGAATACTGTGAGAGGGCCTTAGTTGAACTTGTGTGCAAAGTTTCTTAAATCAGCAGTGATTAGTTAGGACTCTATCTTCAATTAATTCACCTTGACTTCAGTGAGAACTGTGAATTATTAAATCTTCATGTTTAGCATTTTAGAAAGCTGTTTTAGTTTTCAATTAGTACCTCAAAAATGAGCTATATTTCTGTCAGAAGGCATGCTTTAGGTGTGATAACAGTAAGCAAATAAATGCTCTAAGTGAACACTCTGAGATTTAAATTTGAAATATAGTCTGCTAGGGCACAGTTAGATAAAGATTACTGCTAGGGCAGCACTAGATCCTGTATTGTAAAGGCTATTGAGCAGGATGTACCTTTTAAAAAAAAACCCCTTTCTATTGGAATTCAGCTCAATAATGGAAACATTAGAAAACTAAGGCAAACAGGTACTTTCGGGCCCATCCGATACAGCTTTCCCTTGAGAAAGAACTGCTTATAATAACATAGTAGAATGTTGCTTTTCCCTTCCCTTCAAGATAATTGCCACAGCTAGGGCCTAATTAACTAAGACAGTACCTTTTTTTTCTGCTTGTAGATAAAGTTGCTTCTGTATAAGGATCAGGGAAGTGCTTTGTTTTAAGAAAATACTCTGCAGAACATTGCATTTAGTTCCACCTGAAGTAAAGCATTCATTACTGTGTCAGTTGCTATAAAAAGTGCCAAGCTCATTCTGTGGAGGATGCCAGTTTGTCATCTTGAATCATGTCTTTTCAGCTTGGATTACTAACTAGCTCCATTACCTTTTTTGTCCTACAGATGTTCCACTGTTCGTTTTTTTTTTTTTTTTTTCCTGTGTTAAAAGTAGAGCATTGTGCTAGTGAACTAGAAGATGTGATTTCAGAAAATATGAATTTTCATGATTTTGTGTGGATTTTCTCAGAGATAAGAGATGTGACAGGCTGTTGCTGAATGAAGTGATTCTGTCTTTTAATTGTTTGGGGGATATATGTCATTTTTCAGCTTTAGATAAACTGTGTAAGCGGTCATTAAAGAGGACATCAGTGATTAGTGTCATTGTCAGTCTTCAGGACAAAAACAATAGAAATAAGTAGAGTGGTTTGTAGTTTTTAGAGAAGTTGTTTGGTAGAACATGTTGGAAAGCTTTTTCCCCCGATATTTTTCTCTTTTAATGACAAGCCTTTTAGAAACGTAATATTGAACTTTATGGAATCTGAATCCATCTTAAGGAGTTGAAAAAAAGGGTGGATTTGCCTTATAGTCTGTAAAGTGCAAATATCTGCTTACAATTAAATAAAGAAAAATAGACTTGCTGCTAAGGCTGCAAGTGCATACTATTCCTAAAATTATCCTATGGTTGCCAGCTCTGTATTGCAAAAACTTTGCAAATTTAAAAAGCAGAGCTTATGACACCATACCAGTTCTGAAGTCAGTCTAAAATCAACTTCAGAGTCCTTAGTGAGGCAGAACTTCTATTTCTGATTGGTACAGATTTTTTTATAAGGGAGCAGGGAGGGGAGACGACCTGCTCTGAAGTGCTATGGGGTTTTTCTCCTGATGTACAGGAAGGGGAGTAGTGTACAGGCCAGGAGCTCTGCCCTCATTTTGGACAGGGAGTGCTTGGAAACATGTTTTGGAACGGAACAGAAGAGCTGCATCCCAGTACTTCTTTTGTCCTCCCCGGTTGTTTTTTAATATTACATAATTAATGTATATAGTTCACAGTGACTTTAGTGCTTTTGTTTTACAATACCAACTTCAGTCACTACTGCAGCACTTAACATGTTAACTTAGAAGACAGGTTTGGCTGTTTGAGGGAGATAGTCCACAGCATGTGAATCTTGGCAATATGCTTAATGTTTTGATAGGGTGGGTTGTGGCTTTTTGAGATAATTTTTATGACTTGCTTATGTTTGATGGTTTTTCCTTTTGGGTCTAATGCCACTTTTCTGAGTTTCCAGACCAGATTTGCTGTTGTTCTATGACAGTTGTTCTTGAGATGTTACATGTTCAGTGTTTTGATCATCTTTTAAAAGTCTTCATGTTTTTGAGGTGGCAAATTAAGACACCTTGAGCAGTTGAATGCTTTCCTAGAATATTTAGTGAGTGTATAATATATGATCAGATAAGCTTGGGCACATATTGACAGAATAGTTTTAAGAAACTACTGTTCAGGGAATTTAATATCTCTCGCTGATGGTGGTTGCTGCCTCCCACTGTAGCTGTCAGTTTTAATTAGCACCCAAAATCTGTCTTGTTGCAAAGTCAAACCCATCTTCTTTGCCAAGTTTAAACTAAGCCATCACATTTTGCAATGAGCTGAGGCAGATACGTGTGCTCCATCCCCTGTGGAGGTTGTGCCCTTTGGGTGTAACTTTGATAGAAGAGAGAGCAGCTACAGTGGCTGCAATTTAAAATGCCCCCATGTTGTATGTCTGCGATAGGTGTATCCCAGCTAGCCAAAGTGCATGTTTATGTATCTCATTGGGAAAGAAGATACTGAAAGGGAAGTCTGCGGCTGGGTTTATGCTATCCTCAAATTCTTTTTCTAAACAGACATTTTTGGCAATTTTTGGCAGACTACCTCGCTGTCACATTGTCATTTTTCCATACCTACTTGCACCTATGGATGGAGCTTCTTGGAGCCACCCTGTTCTTTGTGAATGCCTTTTACTATGTTTTTGTTTCTTCCTCCTGTTCTTTTCCCTCCTGTGTGTTTGCTCATCTTTCAGGATAAAATTAGAGAGAAAATAGCCAGGCCCTCAGAATCAATGCGGCCATTGCAGGCTAAGGCCAAATCAGAAGGTCCTGTAAATCATTTATGCTGGGGTTGTCCTCTGTGGGAAAGGAGCAGTGGAAGGGAAAAGTAATCTACAGAGATGGAAAATCAGTGTTATTAAGCAGATTGTGGTTTTACTGCTGCCCACACCTTTGAATAAAAGTCTTTAGTTGAGAGTACTGGGCAGGTGGGGGTTATCAGCTCATTAGGTAGGTCAGAGAGAAGGCTTTGCCTCTCAATAGATCTGGTTGTTACAGCTTCCCTTAGTTCTTTCCAGCTTTTGTGTATACACCTGGCTGGTTGGGACTGCATGTCCTTGAAAAGGAAAAAAACTGCTTTGTTCAATTTGGCAAGGAACATTCAGTATCCAGGACGAAACTGAGCAGGACTGTGTATCAGACCTGGGCCTTGGAGGATGTTCTACCCTGTGTGGTGTCCAGGAGTAGGTTCTCAGCCACTTTGTTGCTGATGAGTGTTTTATAGCTTTGAAATGTGTCCATTTCCTCCCTTAGGCAGATGCATGTGGGCTTAGAAGTGACGAATGAATTCATGGTGAAGAGTCTGAAACTTGTGTTGCACTTGCAGCATTTCAGCCTTAAGAAAAATGAGACTGTGATGTATCAAATCTCAAAAGTTGGGCTCTCTTCCCAGGCAGAGTGAGAGCACCTTATTTTTGCTTGTTTGTCTTAGTTTGTGATTTTGTCAGTCATTAGAAAGAGTTGTGTGCTTTGAAAAATATTAATAATATTTGAATGTAGGTATGATGGAACAAAAAAATAAATTTGATAAGGAAACTTGCAGCAGATTTAAATGAAAATATGATTGCTTAGAAAAATGCTTCTTTTAAAAAAAGAAATATCCCACCATCGTGCTGCCAGGTAACCAAGGACTTGAGAAAAACTTTTCGAAATATCATTTTGGCAGTGGGTCACTGTTCTTAGAAATCCGTCATGGGGCTGAGTTTGTAGCTTATGTGGATTAACAGACTATGAACGCTGCGTAGTTTCAGCCTTTGAAACACATCAGTGCTCTGAGAACAAAACACTATAATTTACATTGTCAATACTTTTTTCCTGTTAAAATATCAAGTTTTATGTTCCTTCTGTCGAAAAGGCCTGGTCCAATTGACAAGCTCAGTTACTGTTTCTCCAAAGCTTTTGTCCGTTCAACTCTTCAGCCTGCAAACTTTTCTGGAACAAAGCTGACTTTCTTTCAATCTGCTCTTAAACACTCTTGCTCTGTGGTAATATTACTGTACTTTTATTGTGCCTCACTTTCCTTTATGCTTTCAGTTGTTTCAAAATGCAAAGTTTCAAATGTCTGTTGTGCCTCTTGCCTAGCTGTTCCTCTGTTCCAGCAGATTCAGCATCTTTGCTAAAAGAAATAAAACTACTTGGATGTATTGCATGCTTTGCAATTTCTTTTACTTCTAGAAGTAAAATAATGCAAAAAAGAATCTGCAAACACTCCTCTGTTCCACAGCCAATTTTTTTTTTCTCTACAAAACACATCTGTGTGTCTACCAACACCATTACTGCTCTTCCCGTGGGGTTCTGTAGGGTTGCATCTGAGGGGGAAGGCTGCCCTCCTTGAGGGGCAGGGAACTAGCTAGTCAAGCATGAAAATTTATTGTTGGCACCTGTTTCTCTCCTCTTACTTCAGTTGTTTGCAATGTTTTATGGAGAATGGGGCTAAGCTCGAGTTTTTGTGTAGTTAATATAATGAACTAAGGAAATGTCTGTGTTACACCCTTGAATGTCATGTGTAGGAACTTGGTCCTCTGTTCAGATGAACTTTGCTGAGAGCCTGGAACAAAACCAAAGGAGCTTTGAACATAGATAAGCCAGGATACTATGGTTTAAGAAGAGCTGAAATGTGTCCTTTGTCTTGGAAGGACTCATCCATCTGTTGCAGGGCCCAGGCACCTGAGGACTGGGGGCTGTAATCTCTAGGTAGTGCTCAAGTAGTGTAACCTGCTCTGAGGGAACTGATGACTGTAAATGCCCTCTGGGAGTGTTGAGATCTAATGACTAGCAGCTTGGAAGACCCATGAGAAGGGTTGCGTCTATATCTGACCTTGTAATCATGATGACTGATCTAGCAGAAAATGAGTTTTAATACGTGTATTTAAGAAGTAGAACTCCTTCAAACTAGTCCTAGATGCAAACGTTATTTCGAAAATGTAGCTTTGAGACTTAACAGAAATGATTCTTTGTGTTCACTTATCTGGAAATCTTATTTCCCTTCCTGTCTCCTTTAACCACTTTCATATGTCTGTAATTGGAAAGTCTCAGGTATGAATTCCTCTTTTTTAGTTACAAAAATACCTTTTATTTTGATGCAACGTAATTTGTATTGTATATATTGTATATATTTGATTGCTGTCAGTCCTGAGGATCTTTCTAGAGCGGATGTGGTTCATGTCTCCAAGGTTAGTGAAATTAGAGGGGTGATATTTTCATCTTCTATATAACTAGATTTTTCCTGGAAGCAAGTACAATACAGTTTACATTTCTCTTCCACGTCTTGCCTGTATAGATCAATACTTACTCGTCTTGTAACTCATTTCAGTCTTTTGTAATATAATACAGAAAAAAAAGAACATGTAGTGATAGAGCTTTTTATTTGCACAGTTCTGACCAGACACTAAGCAGCAAACAAGTGAATTAAATTAATGGAATGATGACATCTTCATCCCTTCATCCCAAGCTTCTTCCCTTAAAGCCAAAAATGTTTTCTCTTTTCATGTACGTGGGTAATTTTATGGTATGAACAAAAGAGCAAGTTGTGTCTAGAGAAGTGACTTTGGGAGCAGCTTTGGGCAAATCCTTCATCTTTTTATCTCTTTCTTTCTGTCACTATTTAAGCTATTGCCTCAAACTTGGGTTCATTTATCTGTAAAGCATTTCACAAATGTTGAAACGTCACAGAGAAGTGTTGTGTATCAATCCCTTCTGCATTATGTGAGACTGCACCCACTGCTTTTTTTCTGTAGTCATTATTTGAATTGAGCAGTAGTTATAAACTTTTTTTTATCCTCTTCAAGTAAATTAGCTTAATACAGAATCTGACAGGAGAATGTGCTGTATTATCCTACAGTCATGTTTTAGACATCTTAGTGTGGAGGGCATGGCAGTATGAACTCAGAAAGCAGCTGTTCTGCCCTTGCCATGCAGATTATTCAAGCGGAAATTTAAGTCAGCGGTTTGGCTTTTCTGAGGTTTATAGCATATCGTCATTCATGTTTTTATAGGAAGTGTCCATACGTGAAGAAAAACGTAGGTATGCCAACCTTGTTATAATGCTCCGTGGGCATACTGAAATCCACTTCCTATTTGTAAAGTTATTGCAAAGCCTGCTTCATTGAGAAATTTTTTTCCTCATTGTACCTTTTGGTTGTAGTTCTTTAATTGTGTTTAGAAGGAAGATGGTTTTGATACCTTCTTGAAAATTAGTTTGGCATTATTACTATCAATGCATTTTAAAATAAAATGAGGAATTAAGATGTCAGTCAAGAAAAGTAGCAGTCTTGTTTTGGATGGAGCAAGCAACTGGACCGCATTAGTGATTAATCTGATAGCTTCTCCCTCCCCCAACTTCTCTCTGGTACAGAGAAAAATTTCTCTTGAATGGAACTTGACAGTGTTTGAAAGCAACATGTAGCAGAAACAAACAAGCAAAGCCCCTCCTGAAACAGAAACCTGTGATGCCCCAAAAGAATAAAAAAACCCCAAACAATTCTATCAACATTTGTTTCAATTTCAGTCCTTTTATAAATAAAGCTTTCTGTATATGCTTTCTCTTCTTGTTGTAATAGCTGTGATTTGCTTGCGTTTAAGAACTTGAAGGCTTGTGAGCAGACAAAAGGGAACGTATGCTTTTGATGTCTGTCAGATTTGAAAGTAAATCCTTGGGAAGAGAATTTGTGTCTTGAAGTGTAAAGAGAGTTATCTTTTGAGAAAGGATGCCGTTCTTCATCATGGAAAATTTTTCCTGAGGCCCTCTCCTTCAGTTTCTCTTTTAAATATGGAAAATTCCTATATTTTAATAGTGGCCGGGAGCTGATCTCACATTTCATGAGGACATTATTGAATAGCCTTATTGGAACATTGCTTCCTGGACACTATTATTAGTGTAGTAGCTGAGAGAGATATGAGCAGCTGCTGATTTCATTCTGAGTGCCTGGATGGGTGGGTTGGGGTGGCATTCCCAGAGTGACAAGCAGAGGTGCTGGGGGATGCCAGGAAGGATTTTTGCTTGGAAAATAGTTGACATTAGCTCAGTGGTTTTTGCTTCTGTCTCTTCTCTCTCCGTCTCCCTTCTGAGAGATCTTTGTAGCATGACTTTTTAAATTATTCTTGCCATAGCCTGCCAGAGATTGCTGCCTACCTCACCTCATTTGATGTCTTTAGCTGCATGTTCTGGTAAAAATTTATGGAGCAAACTTAGGTGCGTGTTCTAGTTCAAATATTAAGGAAGAGCAGAAAAGGTCCAATAGCATAGGGTTTAGCACATGCTAGCATGGAGACGTGCTCAGGGTTCCTAAGAGAGTTTGGGATAGAGCCACTAGGACAGAATAAAGGCTGAATCAAGTCCTCTCTGAAGCAGGTACCTCTAATCACTTGATAGACTTTGGAAAAGGTATGGTTCACATTTTTAAACTAATTTTTCCTTTGCTTCCATGCATCTGCCATTACTCTTTCCTACTCAGTAGTAATTCATTGAGTAGGAGTAATTTACTCAAAGAGCAAGAACAGAATGAATGCTGTCTAGAGGTGGCATTACTGCAGGCCGCTGATGTTACAGAGGAGGGGCTTCTCTGCTGGCAAGTTAATGACAAAACCAATAGGAAGGCTTTTTATTCTTCTTTTTCTTTACCCAGAGTAACGTGCCATCTCCTAGTTGCATCCCTCCCTTACAAAACCTCCAGTGTTGCCAATATCACTTGAAGTTTTACTCACAGGAGAACAATGAGGGCGGAAAAAACAGGGCTTTTGTAGCCCTACAAAATAGTGGATGGATTACATTGATGTCAATAATTAGTAATGTCAGAGAAAGACAGCACATCAGTTCTCTTAGGAGTGGTGTGGTGGGGTTTCTTGTTTGATTCTTTTTTGAAGTTACTTGCTTATTCACAGTTGCTTTGCTTCCAGAGAGGGACCCATTATAATGTTCTCTACCACAGTTTTCTTCGGCCTTTTCAGTTGAAGGATTCTCTAACCTTTTCTTGGGGGGGGGGGGGGGGGACACACACACACACACACACAAAAAAAAAAACCCATACTATTTTGTATCACTTTGTAATATTGCTGTGATAGCTTTCATTTATTGAGCATTCGTGAGTGAATTTGCACATTTTTTTTTTCCTTTTCCCTGATGTTTTTTGTTTGTTTAAGCCTGTTTGGTTTCATTTCTGGCAGTCTTTTCACAAACTGTTTTTTTGTGCTTTATGGACTATTACTCCTTTCTGGATCAAAGCCCACAGTAACATTTTAGTGGTACATGTAGTACAGGGAGCTGATAATTTCTTGGTGTCAGCAGATGGTTTAATTAATTTTTGTTTTTCTTAAGTTATGATGATGTTTGTGAGGTGGTTTAATGTTTTTGGAATGGTTTAGATTTCAGTAAGGTACATGATTATCATTGTAAGTAATGAATGTGATGGGGAGAATTGAGAGTTATTGCTTTTATATATGTGTCCTCTGTTGTGTCTAAGTAAAATGAAGTGTGTCTATCTGGTAATGACTAATCCTTCTGCATACTATTAGTGATATGAAATAATTAAGGAATTTCCCTTCTACGTGAATTTCTCGTTTACCTTATAATCATGCAGCGAACAGCTTGGTGTGGTGAGGATTCTTGATAGCAAGAAGTTCCTTATTTAGAGTTGCCACTAGAACTGCCCAGTAGAAGGAGCTATGTGCAGGACATGTCATCAGGGAAGTTAAAGGTGAGTTCGCTTACTTCTGATCAGCCCAGTCACAACCCGTTTTAAATTCTTGGTAATGGTTTCCGGTGTTCTATTTGTAGCATTGTTTTTTCTGTTGTGTAAAGTATGGACAATTTAAAATGCATAAATACAAGACCAGTCTTAAAAATAAACAAACCTCTTAACCTACATAGCACTTAAAAAAAAAAATCTAAGGTGCGTAAAGCATTTTAGATGCTAGCCTTTCAACATCCTGCAAAGTAGGTTGGGCTGCTAGTTCTGTTTACAGATGGGTGAAGTGAGAGAGACCAAGTGATTAGATAAGATTGCACATCAAGTCTTTACTAGAGTTAGTAATTAGGAGGCCCTGACATTTAACCTTATTACCTGTGCATTAGAATATTCTGTTTTGTAAGACAGCTTGCAGATGTTGAGATTGTATTGTGAGTTGTTTGACAGTCTCAGACTACCTGTTCAATTCCCTAAGCAGTGGTCAGAACTGTTTTGGTGTGGGTGCTTGCAGATTTGAAGATGATGTGTGGATTTTAAATGCTTGGTTTTAGCACATAGTAATGTTAGATGTTCCAGTGAGGTGGTGACTGCATCTGTTGGATTCTTTATACCTTCTGGAATATGGAGGACCTGGGACTGCTTACCTTGGTGCCCTGTTACAGTCGGAAATGTGTGGGCTTCTGTTGGCTGGAAATGTACCCCAAATCCAGCAGTCAGTTCCAGAACTACATCTAGTCGGGCAATTATCTACAGATGCTGTACTAGTTGTAATACGGTGGCTTTGACTTATCCAAACCTTGCCTTGTGCGTAGCAGTCCTTTCGGGCCGAAGGTGCAGGTGGCTGTCCCACCCTGTGCACGTGCTAACCCTGCTGCTGGCGCTGGTGGTGGACCCCTGACTTAGTCCTGCCTCTTTGCTCCTACTTTCTTCAGTCTGCCTCAGACACAGGCACAGCCAGCTGCACCCTTCCAAGCTCACTGCCCGTTTTGGCTCACTTTCCTCCTTCTCCAGTGACCAACTTAGTCTTTGTCCTAACAGACGGTTACTACTGAGACCAGTCCTAAATTTAGCCCTAAATTGTTCCTTCTGGGACCCATCCTTAGTCCTAATTTGGTGACTTTAGCCTTTAGTAGATACAAACCAAGAAAGGAAATTTTCCCTGCCGTTGCTAATATCTCTCATAATTTGGCAAACCCTTGCTGAACCCAGCAATGAGTATTCCTGCTGGCTGCTACCCAGCCCTAAAAGTAATTGACTGAATTTTTGGATCCTTCTCTTTCTGTGTCTTGACAGTGGTAACTAATAACAAATAAAAATTACCTGAAAACCCTGCAAGTGAATCCTAACTCAAGTCTTGCCCTAACACAAAACAGATGGGTCCCACTGAACTGAAATCTAAATCTTACTTGCTTAGTTCCAGTGTTTTACATTGATTAATTATGGACAAATGTCTTAAATTACAGTAGCGTGAATCTCTGGAAACCAGGAGCGAAGATTATAAATTATATGTAAAACCAACGTGGCTTTTGTTTACGCCGATGGGAAAGATGATAAAATGAGAACCGGAAGCGAGTTGCAACAGTGAGCAAGCCAGCTTAATTGCAAGTTGCCAATAGTCACAAAGTTTTCAATTTTTAAGGTAATTTAGTATTAGTAATATCACTTGCCTTATAAAGCACTTTGCTAATTTCTATTACTAATAAGGAGAAAAGAATGGTTGTGCTCCGAGCTGACCTCAGACCAAGAATGCCAGAGGAGTGTTTATGCAGAGGTTCCCATTTGTAAATGCCTGCTTTGGGATTTGGTCTCTGAATTGAGACAGATAGCTGGGGAGGATTCCTTCCCCCCGCCTTGCTAACCTTATATGAGAAAGAAAACATCTGAGCACTTGTCCTTTCCTTTTGTATCCATATAGCCAATTGTGTGTGAACGATTTGTCTCATCTGTCTTGTTTCCACTTTGTTTAAAGTTTTAAATAGAGAAGGAATAGATAATAAATCTATGTATCTTTTACTGACAGAAATTAATTTTTGTGGGGAAAACACTCTGCAGTTACTGATTGTAAGTAGGAAATCACCATCTATTTTCTGCCCTCAGTTTCATATAATCTATGCAACTGTGAACATTGTTCAAAACTTACCGTACTACTTTTGTCCAAAGTTCCCAGGCTGGTCTTTGGTATGTTTTACCTTGTTTTGGTATAGGTTGCTGTGATGTAGAAATAGGAGGGATCAGCTTGTGATATTCAGGTTTGTTTTTAATTTGCTTCTGTTATTGCTAACTCCATACTCTTAACTTGTCTTGAAAGAGTGGGCTGTGGAGAAAAGCTGTAATGTTGTGCTGTGGGGTTTGGTCACAGGAACAGAGAAGTCTTCACAAAGGAGTGAATCTGACCTTCTTCCTATTTTCCTTTACAGGTTTCTTTCCCTTCAAATTTCTGTCTCTTTGACATCCTAGCACATCTCTTCTTTCTCTTGCATCACCCCAGAGTTATACAGTACTTTTGTGAGCGTTCTTGTAGTCAGTAACATGCATTAGTACAAATTGCACTTCCAGTTTTAAATGTGCCTCTAAAGAAGTAAAGATGAAGAAAGAAGCAAATGCTTGAGATGTACCGAGGGCCTACGTTCACCTAGGCACACATTGGTATTCCGAGTCTTGTACACGGTAGGTGCAAACTGTGATGGCAGAAGGTAGAAAAACCCTGCTGGAGCTTCCAGAGGAAAAGCTAATGATGCTTTGCAGCAGCGTCCCTGGGATTAGATGTAATCTCTTGCTGTCCATGCAAACTCCCAAGTCCCCAGTTGATACAGCTTCTGTAAGGGCGCGAGCCTATCCACAAGAGACTTTGTCCTGTGCTGAAGGTTTCTGTGCAAGGTGGCAGGTGCTGAAACTCCTCCTTTTTGACCTTTTTTCCATTGCCATCCCCCTCCTTGGCTTTCAGGACTTCTGTCTGTCATTTAATGACAGGGGATGATGGTAGTTTGTATGCTTAAATGGCTTTCACGCTGTATGCATTTGAATTTTAGTGCTACCATGTTATTCGTATGCCACCAGTCATTAGCACAAATTGGTTTGCTATTAGACCCCAGATGTAGGGGTGTCTCACACAACCTGTACGTGACTAACGATTGCAGAGCCGTGCTTCCCAGTGTCTGCTCTTGCATGTCCTCGCAGAACATTTGCTTTCCCTCTCTCTTCTCCTGGAAGATGTAGCTGTCATTTCTATTTAAACAATTATTTGTATAATCTCTACTTTCTGTGCACTGAAGCAAAGGAGTTGAATTCTAAATTATAGCAGAACTTTTGCTGTAAGGTCTTTGGGGAAAGTGGATATTGTGCTTTCCTGTCTTGCATGTATGAGGCTGCAGCCTGTATACCCTATACTGGACTCTTGCTCAGTTAGATGTCCCAGTATGCTTCCCCTTGAATAATTTTCCTGGTACTTCTAAGTTAGACACTTATACTTGAAACGTCACTTTGGATGGGTATTTCTGCCTGAAAACCGTGGTAATATAAGTAGTGTTCATATTGCGATTCTATGAGCTCCTGCTGGTATTTGTATATGTGCTCATGTGTTGTATCCTGCTATCTGTGTACCCCTCATCCATGACGGGAAACAAAGGGAAGAAAAATTTACTAACCAGAAAAACTTGTAATTCAGTCCATATACCTTCTTTGATATGCTGTCCTTTCCTAGACAGGGTTATTATTTGAATTGCAGGATTTAAAGTTGAGAAATAGCCTGAAGCACTCTTTGTCAAACTAACAGAGAAACATTCACAATTGGTGCAGTTAAAACCAGTATCATTTCTGTAGTGGTCATCACGTAGAAAGGGAACCTCATACATTTTATTGTAAACATGATGGGCAGTATTCCTTACACATCATGGGACACTGAATTCCTGATGGTACTCTCAGAGGCTTGCTAGCCAGCAAATATTTATGTAGAGTATTTTATGGAGAAAAACTGTCAGCAAAATTACAAGCCTCAACTGAGCTGGGTGAGATTTGTTATACACCGTGGCCTCTGCTAGGACTTTGGCAAGTGCGCTTTTTTTGAATAATGTGAAAGACTTTGTCAGGCTCTTTCTGGTAATTAGGTCTGACATAGCTAATACCTGAAATACAGGCAGGACAGTCATGTGGCCAAATCATGGCTTGTCAGCAGTGAATGTGTTTGTATTGAGTTGCCTGTGTTGTTTTTGGGAAGGGAGCATTGCATAAAAAATATCTAGAAAAGTTTTGTAGATACTTTGTCCATTCTGTGCTGAATAAAATATTCTGTGTTCTATGTTCTATGCCAGTTATTTATATATTTAATTAGAGTATAAGAGTGTTCCTTGTTTGATAAGAAGGGATTGGTAGATGTGCAGACATTGTCAAATACTGCAAACAGGTTGATTTTGAGAGTCTGATAGTCACAGGAAGTGCCTATATTGCCACTCCTTTCTAGTGCTGAGGGAGTTCAGGCACAGCAACACTTAACCATGTATCTTTTTTATATACTATTGACTTCCAGTGGTTCCCCTCTTTTTTTTTTTTTGTTTAATGGATTATAATGTTAGATTAAGTAACACTGTCATGCAGTGTATTATGTGCTGCTGTTGCTTTCTTTAATGGCAAGGGAAGCAATTTAGAAAAAGAAAGCAACTAAAGTGTAAGTGTGCAGAAATGTCCCTGGGCTTGATAGCTGAAACTGCAGTTTACATGACCAAGATCATTTAACTGTCCCATTAGCTAAAAGAATCCTCTAGCAACCTGAGATTTCTACTGGCATTGTTTCTGCAGAAGGTATATACAATGTGCAAATGTTGGCTTTTAAGTTTAAGAAAGAGCACAAAGAATAATTCTCTGTTCCCTTATTGCCTTCCTGTGTTCTGTACATCAAAATTTTCTCATTTGTAGTAAGAAATGAATATATTTAGCTTGCTAATAAATGAAAGAGAGCTGCTTTAAAGCAATTCAGATGGAAATTATTCATATTGTAAGCAAATTCTTGAGAGACGCTGGGAAGATATTTACATGATGCAATCTAGAGTAAACAGTCTTCTCCTTTCCTTTAAAAGAGCTTTGCATGGGTGTGTTTTTTGCTTTCTAGCTTTAAGACTTTCTTAATCTTAATTTCCCACTATCAGAGGAAAAGTCTTTGTGTGTTACTGTGGCAAAAAGGCTAAATGGATATAGTCAGAAACAGTTGTGGTTGCTTTCAAATGTGGCCATTTGCTCAAGTGTTTTCATGATTCTTTCTTCACTTTTTAATTTGGTTGGCCGTGGATTCTTTTCTAGCTCAAAAGGAAAGAAGGGGATTGGAACAGTCTTTGGCATTTTTCTGAATTACACATTCCTGCAGGAGTCACACAAGTTGAGGAAAACAACTTTGCCTATTAATGTTTTGCTTGGAGCCACAGAATAGATTATGAAATCCCTGCAGTCGAATGAAACTTCAAATATGGAAAACACAAATAAGAAAAAAATATTGTGAGCTTGTGACTTGCGTTATATGTAGTTTCCTTTTTTCCTTTGGTATTCCCAGTTTTCTCAAACTGTTTCAAGCCTTTGGACACAAAGAGAACTTGAATGTCTGTGACTGAAACCCCTTTGAAGGCACAAAGAATGCCAAAGAAAAGCTAGGTTTGCAGCTGTCTAAAGCAACTTCCAGCTGATAACCTGGCGCTCTTACACCCTATTCTTTATTATACAAATCTGGCTGCTAGATTGCTTCGGTGCAGTGCTGTGCTTTGAGCAGCCAGAGGTTCCTTTGGTCCAGCCGGTAGGAAGTTAGTTAGTTGAGCTTCATTGAAGAAGTGTTAATTCTGGTTTATTGAATCATCAGCTGTTTCAAATAAATAGAAGATAAATCGGAACAAATGTTTGCATATTTTTCCATTTGGTCTGTTTGGCTGTATCGCAGCATATTATTTAAGTTGCATCACAGGAATTAGTAGTGTGTAAGGTGGAATTTTTTTTTTATTTCTTCCTGCCCCCCCCCCCCCCCCAGTGTATTGCTAGCTCTTTTGGGTTTTCCTTTTGTCATCTTTTTGTTTCCCTCTGATTTCTGTGACGTTGTTTGACTTTTTTGTTTTTTTTTTAAACCAAATCTAAATCAAATTCATCAGGGAAAGGGAGGTTCTTAATAGTGTGTAAATACTAGGTACAGAAATAAAGAAATGGTCTATGAGAGAATTAGTGCTATAAAAATGTTAGAATATTATTTATACAAGCATCAACACTTTTTTTTCCTGAAGATGGCTGTATATCCCGGAAAGTGCTATAGTGCCTTCTGGTTTCGCCAGTTCAGATCTAGCTAATCTGTGTGCTGTGAAGAGGGTGAGCAGAATGGATAGGAAAGCACGTTGCCTGATGCCTTCCCCTCAATTGGTTGAATTGGATCAGTGCTGCAGAAGAGGATACCAACATTTGTAGAAGTTCCATATGTAGTTTAACTGTCAAAGAGGGTATAGTGAACTGGTGAGACAGCATGGTATGCTAGAGTGGAAACTATGACAACTACTTTCTCTAATTAAATGCTGGAGGAACTTCAGGTGCAGCTGTGAGCAAATTAAACTGCAGCTTTCATGAGTTGTAAGTTACTAAAATAAGTCCCTTAATTGCTAACTTTTTAAAGTTTTTAGTAAATACTGACTTACTAATCTCACATATTTGCACAATGCAAATGTGACTTGATGGGCATGTCTCCATAGCATGATGAAGAATTTGGCAGCTGGAGAATTAAACATCTGCTTAGTTGCTTCTGATCTAGGTCAGATATGAATCTGGTGATCTGGATAATAAACCACAAAATTGTTGGCAGTTACAACGCAGTAGACATTCACTGTAAATTACAGCTTAGTGCATTTGCCTAACATTATGTAGAAGTGAATGTAGAGTTGCAGCATCATCCGTTTTTGTTCTGTAGTATTAAAAAGAACTTTTAAATGAAATTTTTGAAAAATGTTATTGCAAAATACAGCCAGGAAATGAAACAAAATTATACATGAAGACGCATTCCTTTAATATGAGGTTATAGAATGTTATAAGTTTGGTTTGTTCGACATTTAAAAGGAACACAAAGAAGAGTAGTGATGAGGATACTGATTTTTTTTACACATAGTTGAAGCTAAGGCTTCTTTAACCTTGCTGTATTGAGTCATCAAGGTTTAGATTTATAGTGGCTATTTCTTATAATGGAAGATCTGGTTAAATATTTGTTATACTTCTGCCTCCAGGTTGCATTGGGATTATGCCAGTGCCTGTAGACTGATTTGCCTGAAAAGATAGATCTCTCAGTCCTGAAAGTGCTATTTTTTATAATATAGATGTCTTTTTCAAAGGTTTTAGATGTGGTTTTGTGTATCTTTTTTCCTGAAGAGTAACTATGCTGTTTAACACATAAACAGTGTAAGTTCTACCCAGTGTTTTAAAAACCAGCTATTTAAGAATCATAGGTATACTCTAGTGTAACAGGTGTACACTGTTTCATTACCAATGTACCTGTAGCAGAAGTGGTGAAAGTGAGACTTAGAGAACTGAATAGCTGAGTATGTTGTTCAGTAATAAAAAAAACGTTTAGCCTGTTGATACCCTGGAGGCTGAGGTATGTTCCGGTATAATAGCTGGCGCACAGTGTGAGTCAGTGACTTTGTCAGAGTCTATACATGGACTTGGGCTGGAACGGAAAACAAAGTCTCTTGAGCCCTGTTCTTTTGCTTTGTGCACAAAGCCAGCTTTCCTAATTCAATATATTTGTTTCTGCTTTTAAACGCAATTTATGCCAAGGTACTTGAGTACTGGTAGACATGTGTTGCTGCTTTTTTTTTTTTTAATTTTCTCAGGGCATTTCTCTAGCTTGAAGTCATTGCTTCCTGCTCCTTCAAAATTCCTGCCTAACCACAGCTGTTTTGAGCTTGGGATGCTCAAACCATGACACGTGTATGGAAGCTAGGCAGGTAGTTTGCAGCTAGGAGTACGCTGAGAGACTCTTGCTATGTGCAGTGTGTAAAATCCCTTTTTGGTTTGGGAAGAAGGTATGGCCCAGTGCTGTGGCAGGACTGCGGCCAGCCAAGGGATTCTCAGCCGTGTGGTGTGTGCACAGGACACTAACGTGCGTGGCATTTGCCAGCTGCTGAGCTGCTTTAAATGGTGTCATCAGAGTCATCCGTTGTGTCTGTCTTGCTGTGGGTTCCTCACTTGTCTATAACCAACAGCAGGTTAGACGTGCTTCATGTTTTAATCCAGTTTACCTTGCAGTACTGCTGCATCAGTTTGCTCTTGTGGCTTTTAAAAGAATGCGCGTGGTGGGTCGCTTCCTCTATGTGTGCTGTGTGTCCCCAGCAGTCCTTTTCCAATGGGTGCAGGATTTGCACAAGCCCAGGGATGGCTGTTCGCACTTGGTCCTGTGTTTAGTTGTGGAGTTACATTTGCACGTGGGGGAAGTAGCAGAAACAAAGGTAGTTTTGCTCTTAGATCAGAGATTTCAGGTATGTCCATTAAACATGCTATTTTGCTTAAATTACCAGCTTAATGTTTCTAATACGCAGTCTTTCTTGGAAAATAAATCTGTTTGGTGTTATGTGTACGTACTTTGTGTCACAGAAGAGTGTCTCAGTTCTGTTGGTGTTTAAAAAAAAATTTTTTTTCTTTTGATTTTTTTTTAAAATCTATTTGCACACATCATCTGCTAACGTTACTGGTGGGGATGGGAGTAATGGGTACAAAGTCTTTTTCGAGATGCCTTATGAAATATTGGTTTGGGGCACTAACTGAATAACAGCTTTTCTACATGTATTTCTGCAAGTTATACCCCTTGAAAAGTGAATTCTGTGTTTCAGACTGCTTTTTTGTTTGCAGTAAATGCACTATCACGTGCATCCCTGATCTAGTTTTGGATATACTTGGTGAATCGGGGCAGAGAGGTTTTCTTTCTGTGTGTAGGCCTTTCCCCAGCTCAAATACTCAGCAGTCACATGTGCAGGGGTTATCATCCTGGTCTGAACTTTGTTCTGGCTTTTGAGTGTGTTAAATGCTCCAGGATCAACAAGACAGCAGTTAATGAAAGTACAGGTCATCAGTGTTTAGTTTTGAAGTGGAAACTGGCTGTGCAAGGAGAGGTGTATTTCATGTTGCTTGGTAATGTGGAAGCAAGGGAGCTGGCTGGACTTTTGTGTGCTGCTCTTCAGAGCTGCTAGCCTGCTTTCGCCTGAATGAATTGGTGGAAGAAGTGGAGGAGCTACGTGGTCTTTCATGTTTTGTGGTGCAAGTGTAGTTCAAGATGCCATTCAGTGCAATACTTGTGTCCCATATCTCCCTGAATGCCTTATTCTCCTCATGTTTGGATCACGGTTAGGTGGCGTCTTCCAGTGTCATGAAAAGAAAATAAAAAAAAAGTTTCAATTCTTTAGCTCACAAGCACTTTGTTGGACTGCATGCTTATGACTGAAGTATAATGCTGTGATAGTGACATGAAGTGTAACTCATCCTGATACTCTAGAGTGCGTAATGAAACAAAGGGATTACGGAATTGGAAAAAGTGACATTACTAAATGTTCTATGATAATCTCATTCCAGTCTTTTGAACTATGCATTCATTATTTCAGTTTGGGTCATAAAGGTCTGCTTTAAGCATGTTTGTTATATAAGTAGATTACACTGTGTATCCAGCAATACATTTTTATATATAATTAAAACTAGCCATCTATACGTTGCATCAGGTAGATACTCTCCTGTCGTGGTTTAGCCCCAGCCAGCAACTAAGCACCACACAGCCGCTCGCTCACTCCCCCCACCCCAGTGGGATGGGGGAGAGAATCAGAAGGGCCAAAGTAAGAAAACTCGTGGGTTGAGATAAGAACAGTTTAATAATTAAAATAGTAATAATAATGATGATAATGATTATGATGATGATGATAATAATAATGATAATATAATGAAAAGGAAAATAACAAGAGAGAGAAATGAAACCTGGACGGAAAAAAATCAAGTGATGCAACCACTCACCACCCGCCGACTGACGCCACCAGTCCCCAAGCTGCAATCGCTGCCTCCCCTGGCCAGCTCCCCCCAGTTAATACTGGGCATGACGTCACATGATATGGAATATCCCTCTGGCCAGTTTGGATCAGCTGTCTTGGCTGTGCCCCCTCCCGGCTTCTTGTGCACCTGGCAGAGCATGGGAAGCTGGAAAAGTCCTTGACTAGTGTAAGCACTACCTAGCAACAACTAAAATATCAGTGAGTTATCAACATTATTTTCATGCTAAGTCCAAAACACAGCACTATACCAGCTACTAGAAAGCAAATTAACTCTATCCCAGCTAAAACCATGACATCTTCAAATTTGTGTCTGTCTCCTGTCTTCTTTTTTCTTTAGTCTTCCCTATTTCCATTGTATTAATTTTGAAATTTCTTCAGGTAGTCAAAACAGACAGGACTATTTTTCTATTCAGTTGAAAGGCTCTTGGTCCTGCCTCTACCTTTGTTGATAACTAAAAAATGCTTGTAGACATGTAAGCTAGAAGATTCAGACAAAATATCTGTGTTTTAGGCATGCATCTTACTAATTATTTCTGGTATCGCTGCAAATATCCTGACTTTGGTGGAATGAATTTGGAAAAAAAAAAAAAACAACCCCAAAACAATTTATAGTCAGTTTTCTGTTAGATCTCTTGCTTCTGGAGAGTTGAAATCGTAATGCTGGTATGGAGAGTTTTATTATTGACCAGCAAAGATCCTTGATACCTGTTCTCCAGCAGTTATGTATTTTCTCATCTTGCTTTCAGTCACCACAAATAAGAACAAAGGTAAATAAGAGTCAGTGAGTCTGTGTGGAACCGGGGTTATTGCGTTTCTCTTAGTTGGACGCTCCTGCTCTTAAAAGAGCATTGCAAAACATCTCTGTGATAAGACGAAATGAGGTGGCAGTTAAGGGTCTGTGCATACTCTTTTTTTTTTCCCCCATGGAGTTTGTACCATATGCAACGACTCAACCCCCCACATTTGTTTTGGCTGATGTCAACCCTCAGCTCTTATCATGGACCTTGGTCTTTCGGATAGAAAGGTAGGGGAGTTTATAATTTTATGGAGTTGCAATGAGCCCCATCTAACAGGTTTTGCAGGTTACTAGAGGTCCATTGGACTGCAGTTGGAGAATCACAAGCATAGGGTAGGCGTACAGCTCTAAAGCTTTATCAGCAGGGTGAATCCTGACGAAAAGCGCCAATTCAAAAGTAAAGCAGCCTTAGTTGCTGAAGCTAATAATCATTAAAGGCTTAATGTTCTTTGTTACGTAGCTTCTGACTGATCCTGCCTGAGATTTTTGTGCCAGCATGGCCTTCCTCTGTGCAGGACAGTGAGAAACAATACTGCTATGATATTGTAATTTTTTAAAAATGCACATAACCCTAAATCACCCGTAAGAGCAAATACAAACCTACTGTGGCTATATTAGTGGCCTGGCCTGTGCTGCAGAGCCCCACTGAGCTGCTTTATCTGCTTCTTGTCTTCCTCCCCACAGTCTGGAAGGTGCTGCTTGTGTGACTGCTCTCCTGTGCAGCTAAAAGAGGTTCTCTGTTGCCTACCTGCAAACTTTCCCCAGCGAAGTGTCTGAGGAAAAGCAGAGGTGTTGTACGTAGGCAATCTGTGAAGCAGGCAAGGTGCCGTGGTCTGTGACTCTCGATACTGTTTGGTGCTGGACATACTCAGAACAGCAATGGAACAGGTTGGAACAGCCTAGACCTTGAACGAGTGCTGTTCATTGAGTCGTGTTTGTAGATTGTGTACGTGTATTGCATCTTGTTCTTGTAAGTCACGGAGAAGTGCTAATTTAAATGGGCAGAGTAGAAAATGGTAGTCTTGAGTTTGACTAATGAATGTAGAGCCTAATGCTGCCTAAGAATCCAATTTATTTTGGAATGTAACAGCTGATGTGTTAGAATGGGGGTTCTTCTCCCCTGTTTCAGCAATAGTTTTAGTATAAAACCTGGACATGAGAAGAAACATTAGTAAATGAAGGAGGAAATACATTGAGGAACTTTTAGTGTAGGAATTATTTTTTGGTGCTAACTGGGACTAGAAAATGAGATTAACAAGGAATTTTAAAGCAAATGTGTTAGTGGGCCATGGGATCTTTCACATATGTTGCAGCTTTCTGCAACATTCCTAAAGAGCTTTTGTTTGTGAGGAGCAGAAGAAAAAGCAAGAAGCTATCAACTGCCACCTTTTCTTCAATTTTTATTTCAAATTTTATTTTTTTCAGGGGACCTAAGCATGCTTGACTTTTGAATGCATCTCTGTCATTCATCCTAACATAAAAATGTTGCATTAGGTGATGTGACCTAGTGGGCTAGTTGCTAGTACCAGTACAGTGCATTAGGTTGTTCCCTGTGGTTCTGAAGACCAGCTGCAGACCACTTCTGTCTTTGCGATCTGCCAGCAGTTTACAGACCCCAATTTGTTAGAAACTGTTCTGATTTACATCATTAGGTCTAGGTCAGAAGCTCTTGCTTCCTACAGAAATCAACACATATCTTTTCCAGCTGTTGTTGGCAAACGCATTCACTGAACGCTTTAGGGTTTCCAGTATTTTGCTGCCTTGTTTCCATATGTGGTAGATTGAATGAGGCTAGCTCCTTTGTTGTACTGAGTTTTTATTGAGTTCTTTGGTTTTTTTATGGACATTTTATTGATAGCATAATACCACAACTACAAAGCAGCAGTGGAGCACAACTAAGATACCAAACTGGGATTCCTGACTCCATTCTTTTGGGCTGTATTGCCTTTTGTGGCAAATGAGCTGTGAGTTATCTGAAATAAGGTTTGAACAAGTGAAAGTGTACTTGATTTGTCTTGTGATAGACTCTTCTCTTTCATCAGAAAACTACTGCCAGCTTTTCAGAAGCTTGCCATGGGATACCTGCTTCACAATATTCTAATTATATTTGGTTTTTAAATACATGTGTGTTGAGTAGCTCTTGAATATGTTGTCGTTGCAGGACTGAACCTGATGTGGCAGAGCATCCATGTTACTGCTCTGTAACAACAATGTATAGTTGTTGTTCCAAGTGCCTGGAAGTTTTCTCATAAAGGTGGTGCTCCAGACACACAAAGTAAACTGTTTCCAAAGCTGAAAATTGTTCTTCACAGATTCTTCCAGTTAGCCGTCTGAAACTGCCTGTGAGAAATACTAGCAGAGTTTCAGGAGGAGGCTTTGTCAGTTGAAGAGCAGAGGCTGCTGTGAGTTGTGGCTGGATCAAGGATACTGCATTCATTCATGGCGGTTCTTCAGGGGAAAGACGACTTTGGAAATATGCTAATAGATGGTTATCTTGTGTTAAGGAGACCAGCTGTGAAATTTTTGCACTCTCCTGGTGGATTGTTCTTCTTTTGTTCTTTCATTTTGGTTTTGTTTTTTAAGGTAGAAAGCATAGCAGGATGTCCAGCCAGAGTAACTGTTTGTGTAGCTGTACATACGATGCATGCTTCTTGTGTGTGTGTATTTAAAACGAAGGTGTTTAGATTACAGTGACACTTGGAAAACAGGGTGGAATTAAATCCCTAGTTTGTATTCTGCGTCCCAGATGGTCACCTTGATAGCTGTTGTCTGCTGAGCAAGATTGGGCATGGTTGTGGTGAGACAGGAGACCAAAACCTGAGGGAACGCTTTTATGCCTGCTGTTACGAGTGCTGTTTCTCTAGCTACAGAACTTGTTCAAGTAGTTCTAGTAATGCTTTCTTTTGGGTTTTAATCTTTCTGAGGGAGGAGAGGAGAATATAATTATTTCAGTTCTCTCTGATAAGAAATGTGTTTTCCATCAGAAAAGTAACTTTTGATATTGTATCTTTTTAAATACTGTATTAGGTACTTAAAAAAGAGGGGAGATACTGCATGTAGCTAAAACCCGTGCTGTCCTGTGACTTGACTTAGCTGAGTAATCACTGCACTGGCAGTCAGCCTGTCTTTTGCTCTCTTGCTTTCACCTTATGACTTTGAATATATGGAAAGTCTGTGCCTCTTTCATGTTAGCCTGTGTTGTAGGTTTTCTTTTTCCCTTGAGTGTGGGAAGAAACAGGCTACTGAAGGAGCCAGATTGAAAGGACTAATTTAGGGAAACATGTATCTTACGTTCTCCAATAACTCTGCCACTCCTATATCTGTTGAAATGTGGGGTTAATTTTAGGATGTTCTTCACTGCTCATATGACTCTTATTTCATAGTGAATTTGTGTGTTCTGATAAGGAGCTTTGTGTAGTATTTGTTAGAACTTTTGGTTTTGCAGCTGGAATTAATGTAATATAAAACTTATGAGAAATCAAGGGGTGTTGCATTACGAAAGAGTTTGGTCAGGGTTGTTTTTTTTCATTTAAAAGAAGAGAAAAGGAAGAGGGCTAAAAAAAAAATCCCCCCATCACCAGGATCAGGTTCTTTTTAATGTTTATAAGTAACTCTGTAGCAACATTAATCAGTCTTCCTTATGTACTTCTACATGCTTTCAGGAATATATATCCTGCTCTGCCTCTATGACCTTTCTTGTCACTTACGGTAATCAGAAAGCTTTAAAAAAGGAGAAGAGGGTTTCTTCTACCATCCAGACTAATTCCTGGTTTATTTTAAATTATGTTCTCCCATCTAATTTTTTTCTCCTTGAAAGAAAGTACTAAAAAGAGAGAAATAAAATCAATCTCTCTAAAATAGAGAGGCTGCACATTGTTACAGAAGCATGCAATAACCAGAGTGCCCCAGTGTGGGTGTTGTGATTCAAGTCCCTGAAGTTTGTCTTAAATATGGCTTTGCTAGGTTAGGGTTTTCTTCTGCGCCTGTCTTTTGCACAGGGAGCCCCAGGATCCTACTGCTGTTATACCGAGATTTCTGAGTTGTAGGTTCCTGGTATATGGTCAGTTTACCCCACTAATTCTTTTTCTTCTAGCGACTTGAGAATCTGTGACTCAAAGTGATTTTGCTTTCAGAAACAGTGTGTTTATTTTTTAAAGGCCTGTGATATACTGAAAAAAGGTTTAAAAAAAAAAAAAAAGACCTGAGTGCATATTTTTCCTTAACAGCCTGTGATTTTTTTTTTTCTTTGTAGAGATCAGTAGCTTCCATGTAGCAGTCTTGTCAACTACATTTCCATTTCAGAAGACACAGGCTGGTCACTTGAGACGGAAGGTCTGTTGATTTGCCTCAAACCAGAGACTGGAGACTATTTAAGCACCATCTCTTTAGTGGGATCCACAGAAAACTAATTGTTTAAATCTGGCTATTATTTTTAAGACAGTTTACAAAAGACCCCCTTTCACTGAAATCTCTGCCAAACAAATTGTTTTATTGTCGATTTTTGTACTTGAAATGCATAAACTGAGGTGAACCACATGGCAGTGGGTAAGTTGAATGATGATTTTAATGGGTAACGTTTTCTATTTTTTTGGTAATGCTTGTGGGGAGCAGAGGCTGGGACAAACAGAGGACAACTACTTAAGTCTTCCCTATCAGCCTGGCAAAATTTAGACCTAGTCAGACGATTATACTCCACAGCTATCATAATATATTTCACATTTGGTACCTTTTTCCAAATTTTTGTTTTGTTTGGTGTCAGAGATTGTTAGTTAATTGCTTTCCTTTCTTCCATCGTCTTGGTTATTTTCTGCTTGCTTCCAAGCTTGATCTACGAATAAACTGATTTAAAAGGCATGCATATTTAAAGTTTTGTGAGCAGGCCGGACAGTTTGTATGAGTGAGTGCTAAAGCTTGAGCTATAAAGCCAGTACAGCTGGAGTGCAGAATGATAGACATGCATTGTTTATCCTACAATCTCAAGTTGAATGATTAACATATGCTGCTGATGAATATTCAGTGGTCAGACAGACCACCCTTTTATCCCCAGTGCTGTCTGAGCCCAGTTGGGTAATAGATTTTGTGAGTTTTCCTAAGATGTCAGAGAGAAGGAATTGTAAATTCTCCTGGTTTTCATTCCCAAACCTCAAAGTGCTACTGCACTAAATGCTTTAGTAGTATAATCCTGCAAAGCATTTTATTGTTTCCTTGATAACCAAAATAAATGTTGCATTTGACGTACTAAAGCATACGCTGCTAGCAGTGTGGCATAGAGTAGCAATATCTCTTCATAGATGATTTCAGCATAAGGTTTTAAGTCACGAGTTTTGGTAAATAAAGTATTACTTCTTACTTCATACCTCTCCAGAACAAATCCAGTCTCAATGGAACTGGGAATTTGAAGAAAAGGAGTAGATAGTTTTAGACTATAAATTCTTCGGTGTGATAGGGCCTGGCAGTAGCTGCTTGTACAGACCCTTTAGACAAAATGCTGCAGACTGGCTTACCAATGGTGCAGTTATGTTCCCTCTAACAAATGGCAGCAGCTGTTTTCCTTCTGCTCTTTATTGGCCCAGCAGCCATGGCATCAGTTTGCTCGCTGCCCTGAGCCGCACAGCAGCACCGGAACTGGGTATCCGGGTGGGTGACATGCCATGGTGGTTTAAAGAAACTGTTACAGTACAACATACATGTGGTCAGGTCTCATGGGAGAGTGATGAGTGCCCTTTCCCTTCAGCGAGGCGTGAGATGCTAGGCTTTATGCTGGGTACCAAGTGGAGCTGGAGGTGATGTTTCTTCTCAGAGCCCACCTCCCTGGCAAGCTGCAGCTACCCTGTAAAGGAGCATGTTCTGCACTGCTAAGGTTGAGATGTTAGAAAGTGTTGATGAGTAGTCTCCCGCTTATTCTCAGTGCTGTTTTGGGTTTAAGAGTTTTTCACAGTTGTCAAACCTGAGGTCTGTCTTCTGGCTATTGAGAGTAACCCATAATTGTCTTGTGGTTTTGATTTGCTTTCTAACTAGCATTTCCCCTGGTAGATTTGTTGGTAGTTCTCTTGCATGATCCTGTTACAAGATAACCAGCATAGAAGGTGTGGCATACCTTCTTTTTTTCTTCTAAGCTGATTTTAAGTGATTTGTTTTTTTTCTCTGTAGGACAATTCTGTGTATGTAGGTGTACATGCTGTGCGTAAGTCCCTTCCTGTGTTGTACAGATACAGTATGTTCACTGGTGAAAGCTGAAGCATTTCCTTTGGATTCTAGCATAATTTATCATCCCTTATTGGTATTGCAGTAATTTCAGGCAACATCCTTGAAATTTGAGGTTCTTTTGTGAGTATTGTACATGCAAGCTAGATTGTCACTGTCCAAACAGCTCCTCATTTGAGCTATTAGGCTGGTAGAATGGATTTTTAAAATTTTGTCGTGTTTTAGAGAAGGGAACCCATGCTTAGATTTTTAATTTGACAGTGTTTGTGGTCAGTCGTGGGTCAGCTTTGGTCTTCTTCTCCCCTTTTGTCCACATCTCTCTCACTCTGACCTGTGCCGGTAAAGCTCTGGGTATGCTGAATACGTCTGGGCTAGCAAGGCAGAGTTGTGGATCCTTTGGCTGGTGATAAGCAAGGACACAGCACTTGAATAGAAACTGTTTTTAGTGGGTCCAAGGAAGAGAGACAAAGCAAAATCAATACTTCCTGTTTTATAAACAAATTCTCCAAAGCTTAGTAATGCCTCAACCCCAGAACTGGTCATAGAAACTTCACGAATCCAAACATTTTATAGAACAATTTTTTCTTTGGCAATGCTGGCTCACTCTTTTCTCCTCAGCTTCCATCAGTGAAACTCACAGTACCGAACCAAGTACTCAACTTCTGTACTCCTGCTCTATTATGTAAAGTGTTCCTTGTATCACCAAAGTAGTGAGAATGGTCACTTCCAGTGCAGGAAATACATAGTAGTTTCTAAGGGAGGTTGTGAATACTTTTGCGGTATTGCTTGGCTTACGTAAGGAACTGCATTATCTTCTATCTCATGAGAACACCTTATGTCAGAAATGCAGAGTGCATAGTAATGCAGCAGAAACAGTTAACCTTTTTGATTTTTCCGTAACTTATGTAGGCTAGTACCTTGACATTATACATGTTATGCTCATTTAGAAACAAAATCAGCTTGACTTTTCTCTAAAACTGAGATAGTAAATTTAAGCTAATTCTTGTGTCAAAGCATAAAGGATATAAGTAATCTAAAAAAGATTCTTACTGTGTTATGTACTGTAAGTCTTCATTTTGTTTGAAAATGGAATAAAATATGAAAGTTGCTTTAGAAGACTAAACAAATGGCTTTGTTTCCTGCTTTAAGTTATGTTAGTATAGCTGTGTAGGATTGCAAGATGTTTCTCATGAGGATACGGTCGTTGCTCTTGAGTATCTTAAATTACGTTTGCTCAGTTGTGTTTTGTTTTGTTTTTGTTTTGTTTTTTGATCATTTAGTGATCTTTGATTTGGAAACCAGTTGCCACTGATACCCAGGCTGGAAACTCATTTTTGAGAAATGTACTGAAATCCCAGAGCAGTGAGGCTTTCACACGCTTGTGTGCCAGTAACCTTGAGGTCAAAGGTCTTTTCCTAATCAGAGTTAGTAAGCTTGACCTTGTGTCTCTTTTACACACCTAGTAATATCCTGCAACTGAGTCATTGGGCTCTTGTAAAATTTCTAATCTGAAACTAACAGAACGGGATTTCTTTGCACATAGATTTCAAATATTGCACAACTAGCCAGACCAGAGATGAGTACAGTTTCTCTTTTGGCATATGCCATACTACATAGCTGAATATTTAAATAAATATTTCCTGGCAAGCTCTGTTAGCGGTTATTGATGGCAGGAGCAATAACTTTATTCTTCTGCCCAGGCAAATAAATTGCAATAATCAGAGGAGCTGGCAGGTGAAACGATGCTGGAGCATCAGGGCTTCCTCTAGCAACAACTTTATAAGAGCAACAGTGAGAGCAGTGAAAGGGGAATGGGAGGCTCATCCTTTTCTTTCATGTTTCATGTATGTCAGTGCTTTCTGCTGTTTTTATTTATTTAAAATAATTCTGTATTTAGTATACAGATGTTGAAATATTCTGTGGTGTGTATATATGGTTTTGGTCTAACTCAATTAGAAGCTTCAGTTTTAATATAGTTTAGCCAGATACAGCTCATGTGAGAGCTATCAGAAAAATTTCCTTTTGACACACAACTGTTGTGTTGCTTTACATGTAATACCACCATTTGACAGTTTTGGAAAAGCGTGTAGTAAAAACTTTTTTTTAATTTGGGCATCTAGTTTAGCTACCCAATACTATGCTGTCCAGTGCTTTTTCTGGAAACTATATATGACATAAGTACAGGCTGTCCTCTGCACCGCAGTTGCTGCCAGCTGTTTTCTCTGTCAAAGCTTGGATTCATTTCACTTCTATGTCTATCTACAGCAAATTTATTCTTGAACTCTTCCCTTTTTGGGGGCCTCTTGTGGTCATCCCATCCTCCTTGATGCTGAAGATTCACCCCGGCTTGCCTACAGTTGACAAAAAAGTCTATACCTCAATAAAAGGAGTTTAATGCAAATCTTGCCAGAATTCCTACCCTCTGCATTTTGAATTCAGATTTTAAGTTTTTTTTTTTTGTAGAAATGCACTAAATTGTGAAGTATTTTCCAAAATGCACTCATACTCTCACCTTTTAATAAATAAATAAATAAGTACATAAATAGCCTGAAGGTTGGGCACTTGGTCGTTACTTGTTGAATTAGAGATCTCAGCTGCTCATTTGTCCAATTCCTCATTGTGTTTTCCTCTGTTCTCTCCCACTTGAATCCTGCTGCACTTAGGAAAATAAAGCTGTACTATCTAAGGTCTTTCTCATCCTACTGGAAGAATTTTGCTTAATTTTCATGACTCGTGCAAAGGAACTGGTGAAAAATGTAAATATTTTCTGAACCTTTTATGGTCTTATTGATGACAAAGTATTTGGTAGCGATTTTATATAACACTAATTATACGTGTGCAGGTGTGCTGAGTGCGTGTTTGGACATGTTTTGTTGTGGGGAAATCACAGTATCTTGCAAGTTTGATCTCCTTGTGGGTTTTTGTCTACCTATGCAAATGTTCAGACAGGCAGTAATTCTGTACAAGTGACAATGTTTTGAGGTATCTGCCATTTCGAAGAGAGAAAACATCGTGAATGATGCTTTATTTTTTCGCAAAGATTTTCATGTTTAATGTTGACATTTTTGCACACTTGATATACAGCTTCATAAAATATTTCAAACCATCAGTTGAACAGCATGTGCTTTTAAAAATGATAAAAATACTTGCTCTCATCATTCATTAGGAAGGTAGCTACCAGCTCTCCTTGTGTTTTGGCTGCCCACTTCCCATTATGGAGTTGTCTTCTGACTTTTTGTGAAAAACGCTAACACTTACATTCTTTGCAGTTGTCTGGAACTAAGCAGGCAGAGAGCTCTGTCTGGAAAGAGGCCTTTATTACGTGAAATCCTGTTCAGGATTCATTTAGGTACAGACTGTGGGGAAAAGCTGTTTTTTGGTGTGCGTCGTCCCCCCCCTTGCTTCCTTCTGTGGAGAAAAAAAAGATCTTGCTGAAACTATTTATTAAATGTGGACTCTCTGAGATGATGATGGCAGCAGATGCAGCATGTGAAAAACCTGCAAGCTGGCATGTTTGCTGTGACCTTCCCTTCCCAGGCTGAGCTGCACTTCCCCTCCAACTTTCTCAGCCACGTAAAGTTTTGGTCACGTGTGTGCTTTCTAAGACAATAGATTTCAAATAATGAAGTCAATCCTGTTTCTTGGAAGGGGGGGGATCTCTGTGCCCTCGTGATGGGTCAGGTCCTCCTGCTGTGTTGGTGTAACAACTTTACCTGACTGTCATGAGTGAATTTTGATGACTCAAGAAATCAGGTAGACATGTCCCGTTAGTTACTTGGATTTTGAAAAGTAAAGTGCTCTGAATTCAGAGAATATGTCATTTAAGATGAGCTGTGGAGGGTTAATGCTTTGTTTTCCATATTCAGAGTTTAGATTTGATTTACGTGGCGTTGCCCCTCAACCACAAAACTGTTTTATAAGTTGGAGAATATAATGGCAAAATCGAGCTTCTGCCCAACAGTGAATTGGTCTTTTCTTTTGCAATCAAAATAACATTTCAACACAATATATTCTATTTTATGTAAACTTCATGGTTATTGTCTGGGAAAGAAGTCTGGGAAAGAAAGCAATACTCTGGAATTAAAACATTCCGAATGCTGATGTTGGATAAATATCTGTACAATAAACACTTTTTTTTCCAGTAACTACTTTTTCTTTTACAGTTTCCCAGTTGAGAAGAATGTTTTCAGTTATCTGGCACAATTTTTCATCCTTAAGCTGTACGGTCTTCTGATTTACTTGCTACTGAACACCCTTGCTTGTTTGGAAATTGTCCTTGAGACATCAATAGCTTCATTTAGGATATAAATGGTTTGTGAAACAGGAACATAGACATCCTACAGAATAAATATGAGTAAAGAAACCATGAATAAATGCAGGAGGGCCTCCAAATCTGTGGTGTTTGACAAGAATTTGTATTAAGAATACAACATCTGGAAATTTATGTTCCATTTAGTGATCAGACTTGTCTTATAAAAGACTTAAGTCAGTTTTAAATTTCTGCTAGAAAAATTGCTACTAGAAGTGTCATCTAACCTTCTGAATTCATTCATTCTGGTCTCTGAAAAGGAATGTTTTCATCTCATGTTTTCCAATTCAGTCACTTTTGGAAGACAGTTCCCAGGTCTGTGCTACTTACAGAGCTGAAGATGTTGTACAAAGTTTTACCAGTGAAAGCTTTGGTGGTACAGCTGTTTTCGTATAGTGTATCCAAACTGTTGCTTCTGGAATGATGCAGAGTTTTGTTTTGGGAACAGATTATATACATAACATTGGTGTCCATCTTGCTGCCATTTGGTGCAAGGGATATAGGGAAACCTTTGCAGCAAATCCTGAACTGCTAGTTTTTATGTTAGGGAACCTTGTGAATTTGGTGGAATACTCTCATAGTTTTCTGCATTGCAAATTCATTTTTCTTAGTCCTTGCTTTCTAATTTACTACTACTTTTGGTCTGTTTTGTTGTCAGAGACATGGAGATTGTAAGGATCAGGAAGACGGTTAAGATTCCTTTGAAGACAAATTATCTTTTTGGTACTCCACAGTAACTTCCATCACAGTTGCCTGACACTTCAGCAGTCTTTCAGATACATGTCTTATGTCAGGGTGCCTGGAGGAATGTTTCTCCACCCTTGAAGCAGTAAATTTATTGGCAGGGTTACAGAGCCAGGGATGCAGCTTGTCGTTTTCTTTCATGAATTGTAACTTATGCTGTGTTCCTGAAGAGCAGAATTGAAAGATTTAGTCACCATCTGAGCTGGCAGAGGGGTGCACTTTTTTGTAAGAACTGTTGGAGGTGCTCTAGGAAAGCCTTAATCTCTGCTGAGATACTAAATGTGCTGTTTTGCCTATTGCCTGTGATGCAAAGAGGAAAATGCCCTTGGCAGGGTGGAGGCTTGCCGATTTCAAAGATCCAGCTAAAAAAGCAAATAACCAGAGCCCAAGAAGGTGTGGTGCAGCTGAGAGACAATACCAGCATGATTTGGCAGTTTGCCCATACTTGCATAAGATGCTACTTTGTGATATTTCATATACGGTAATTAATGTGTTAATTAGTTGTTTCTTGATGTGGGGGAATGTGGAGTTTGTACCCTTGTACTTGCAAGGGTAGAAAGAGGAGAAATGAGCTAAGTCTGTTTTCACTGGTGAAAGTTGGAGACCTAGAGAAAGTAGATATGTGTTTATGTTATTATGCTGCATACTTCCTATAGGAGAAAACAATGATTGGAGGTTATGGAGTCTAAAATATTTTGTCTACCTCTGAAAATAGGAGTCTACTCAGCTAAAATCTGAAAGCTTTCTTAACTTGCCTGTTTTGATCAATGTGGAGAATAGTGGCACTTAGACTGTGGGATTACGCATTTGAAAGAAGGAAAACCATAAAATATGACAGAAGTAACCTATGAAATGGAAATCTTGCAAAACTTGGGTGGTTCTCTCTCTTAAGATGTGGGGAGAAGGTTAGAATATCTCTGTCATGCCATTTACATGTGGCTTGTTCAGGCTAAATAGCCTGTATTTACTTGTCACATAATTATGCCACAGTTAATGACCCCAGCACGCACTAGAACTGGTAGTAGGGAATGTCAGACACTGTGGAAGAAATATTTAAGACCAGTCAGTTCCTAAAAGAGGCACTGTTCTGAAGAATGATAGTCATTGCCTAATATTCACTTTTCTCTCTTTTTCTTAGATTGGGCAATAAAAACATGCTTTTCTTTTGCAGCTTCTAGATGTTCGCTTCCTGTTGTCATGAGTTGGGAGAGTCGTGACAAAATTTGGACTTTTAGAGTAGCAGAAGAATGACATTGATTCCTATCTGTGATGAGTTAAAAAGAAAAATTCCATTAGAGATTAAGATTCCTAAAATTGTTATTAATTTCTTGTATTTACATATAAATTACCTTAGGGTTAGTTGTTTTTCATTTTATTCTTGCAGTTTCATTTTTCCTGTTTAATGGATGCTGAAATGCAAAGCTTTTTATTTTTTTTTTTAAATTTGGTAACAAAACCCCTTCCCTGTTAAAATTTGCAAAACTTTTCCTAAAATGTTGCTGCTGCTGTTTGCCAGCTCTTCCTCATTTTCATTGTATTTTGAAAATTTAAACTCTCATTTGTGTGTGCATGTGTGTGCGTAAACTTGATCTAGAGTAACTTTGTTCTGATGCCAAATTTCTGAGGGCTTTTAGTAAATAACAAAACTCATTGTAACTTTGGTACAATTGGTGTAGAATTGTCTCAGACTTGAGCATATGAATGTGGAGGGTGTGAAGCTGTCAAGTGCTGGACGTTTGAGAGCCGTGGCTGGAAAAGGTGCCTTTGGGCCAGCAGGAGCAGGATGCTGTGTTGCTTGTTGAATTAAACTGAAATGGAGAGGCGTTGTGGGTTTTCTTATTTGTTTTAAAGGTGTGGGATGGTCTAAATACGCTTATGCTGTATTATGCGGGGAGGAGAGGGGGGGAGAATAAAAAGTTAAGAGCTACCTGACAAGTCAGTGATGAGTTGATTTTTAATCCTCATACCTGAATTTGCTCAGCTTTCAGAAACTCGTGAATTACTGTGGGTTATGTGACATTATCAAAACTGGACTCCAGAAACCTTTTAGTCTTTGAATTTGATTTCCATTCTGGTTTTGGAGGGGAATGAGTAACTTTATATTTTAGCTTTATTGTCTTTTTTTTTTCTGTTCTGATGATTCTTTTAATATACTTGTTAGATAAAAATGAGTAGTAAAAAGTTTATTTTGTTTTAGGGAGTTGGAACATGTTACTGCTCTTAAGAATTCGCCACATGGCTTGAGTCTGCTAAGTTGATACGTAAATCCTGTTTATCCACCTTACTAAGGTAATAACAAAATCCTGTTCATGTTCTCAGTGTCCTAGATTATGTTAGATTCTTTGTTCATCTTGCTAAAGGAGTCACAGAAGAAAAACATGTAGTTGCTTTTGTAAGCGTTGAGATGGTGCATGTTTTGTAGAAAAGGTCATACAAGTCCATATTGCAGCTCTTGGACAAACTATTTTAAGTACTCTCTTCCTCTGAAGCTACTTTGTTAGCTCTTGCAAGTGAGAATCATGCCTGGGAAGAAGAGGGGAGAGGCCGACTCTCACTCAGCTTGTCCTTGCCTGTTTCACGACGGTGTGTAGCTTGCCCGATCTTGGCCTACTGCGAGGAAAATAGATCAAGAAGTCTAATATTAGTCCTTAATGTAGTAACGTAGCTTGAAGACGAGCTTGGTAGTTAAATCTAAGTATTTGTTAACCTTTTTGCTTTTTGAGGAGAATGTTGTTGAACAAGACCAGAGCACTTTTAAGCCCTGTTGAAGAAAGCCTCTAGAAACCTGTTGTTCCTGGAGCGTATCTGTTAGTGTCAATGAGATTTGTAGCTGGGGATGAGGAATGGCAGTGTAATTCCAGTTCTTAAAGAATCATGATAGAGTAAAAGTGAAGCTTGATGTAGAAATCTGTATTTTGCTGTAGAAAAATACTAACACTAATACAAAGGGCTGTTGCAAACAGATAATTCTCCTGCCATGCAGAAGAGATCTAGGGTGGCCTTAGGAAGCAATATTGTCTTGCTTTGTGCAAGAGTTTAATTTTAGGTGGCTAACACTGAAGTTAGTACTGATCTTAGAGTGAAGGGAGTGATTGGAGTCTGGTGCTGTAAGTGAGGGCTGGCCACTGTCTAGCAACTAATGGTGTCCTGTTGGCTCAGCTCAACTCCAATAAGGAACAAAAAGATTTTCCTCCAAATCCAAACGGAAAAACAGACAGGTATTTGTGTGGGGCACTGGCAGCGTGTCTGGTGCAGGACAAGCTGACAGGAGTGCTTGTTACCTGAAGCATTTCAGAGCAAAATGGGGGAGCTGGCAGCTGCTCCTGTTTCTTCTGATGTGTATTTAAGTAGCTACATTCAAATGTGAAAAAAAAATACATTGTACTGATGTGAACATTAACAAAGAGAGAAAATTAACAGCCTTGGTGTCCTTATGTCCCTCCCATCTCTCTTTAGAAATATGTCTTTCTCTTCAGTCTTTTGGTCAAAACATTTAGAAGATGCTTAATTTCTTTTAGTGTTTTAAGAAAGTGACTCTTTGAAATGACTCTGCCTTATGGGCTTGCCGGGATTACATTTTATTCAGGAAAGACTGTTAGTGTTTGGTTGATATTTGAATGCTCTTTGATCTTGAATGCCCTGTTCCTCCCTTCAAATGATAGCAGCAGCTTTCAACAAGCAACAACCCTGTTGCTACTTCCTATATCTTTCTTTTTGGTGTTACTGTGTAGAATGTGGAGATTAAAAGGCATAAAATAATTACTTTCTGGCCCCTTAAATTCTCACTGTGTTTTTTTCAGTAGGCTACAGCATTATTTGGATAATCAGTGTAACTGGCTGTGCTGTTTGATACATACTGTACTCATGTGCTTTCTTATTCTAATGTATGTAGCTGGAATCCATATATGTTTATGGTCTGTTATATAGCGCATACTGGTCTTGCAAGCTCTAATGCTGATGTGGGACAATACTGGGATGCATGTGTCAATGCCAACTGAATAATTTTGCTGTACTAAAGGTCTTCTGACACAGGATGGAAGAGAGCCAAGACACATTTATGAAACTTCTAACTTAAGTGATAATGCTCAGCATTTAAATTGTAATACAGTAGTAAGAGAGTAGAGTATGTATGATGATATCAGCACCTAGTTTGTTTTTATAATGTTTTAAAAATGCTTGTAATTATGTGAACATCTGTGTGTGTACTGCAGGATTTGTGGTATTTATCAGGGTAAAGGCTGGAGCAGTTTCATGCTGTTTGCCCCACAGTGGAAGGTTTGACTGCAGATGGTCTCTGGTGTCTCCCTCTGGCCATGGTTTATCAGATGGCAAGAAATCCATTGCAGGACTATGTTGTCTTTTTGAGTTTAGCCACCATCCTCATAATTTTTCCTGTACTGTAACAGAATGAGTTCAGTATTCTTGCTCTGACCTTTTGAGAAAGTTTTCCTTCATCTCTACTTGATACTCAATTTTGTTTCTTTTAGTTTAGCAAGAGGCAGACCAGAGGCTGTTCCATTCCTGTGAAAGCTGGACACCAGTGGTTCTGCCTGGCAAGGTGCTAGTTTTGTGTATTCTGGCTATTTTGGCATAGGGAATGAAAACAGAATATGACCTTAAATGTAAATTTAGCCAAAAGAAAACAAGACTGATGGATGATATATAAACATTGGAAGATGCATCTTGTAGTTAACATCTGCTAACTAAGCAGGATTAAAAATCTCTTTATTTTGGCAACAGTTAGGACTCTGATCATTGCAGCAGTCCGTTGAACCAAATGACTGGAGTGTTCTTCCCCTAGTTAGGAGGTTTGTTTCTTCCCAGTTACATCTTGCACCATGTGATTGATTTTTATTTTGCTCCAGTGACTTCTCACCTTTGTTGAAAGTGCCAAGTTCTTAAAATCCATCAGAAAGTCTCTTCCTATTTCATTGTCTTTTCTTCTAGGTGTTGGTTCAATAGCCAAGTATCTGCAGGTTTTCTTTCTTGACTCATCAGGTCATTCTTCTGTGTCCCAAACCTCCAACCTGCCCCCACCCCTTGATGATTTCAAAAATTTTCTGGAACAGTTCTTAAACATTTCAGAGATGATTTGTGGAAAGACATTGCAAAAATTTAATGTGCTTTCATGGCTTTAATATGGGAACTCTGCAAATCTAGCTTTGGTATGTTTAAAAGGTTACTGCTTCCAACCACCTACTCAGCCCTTTGGTCAGTTATTTCCAATCCTTTAGCAGATTCAGTGAAGAGAAATGCATGGATGTGGCTTTCTGATCCTGTGAGAAGTTCAGCGTTTTGATTCAGCCCCTTCTGAACTTGACCGAAGATGTTGGACTTTGCACTGAAAGAGTCGGTGCATGGGCACAGGTTCTGTCTGCTGTCACTGTCATCAAAGAAGTGGCTTTTGATGGAGAGGTGGGATATGCAGCCATGCAGGAGGCAGTTTTGCACCACCCTAGAAAGGCTCATCAAAGCCCATAGCCCACTTGAGTACTTTAGTACCCTTTCAGTCTGTGAAGGGGAGAGGGGGGTGACGTGTGCAGGTGGTGCTGCGTGCCTTCTCTTAACGTGTAGATTGCTCAACTTTGTTGGAATACTTCACCTCCACAAGCGAGGGAAGTCATAATAATTCTTTCCTCTAACATGGGGCTAGGTCTCATATGACAGGGCTTCGGTAGGGGATTATTGGATTCAAGAAAATAAGTTTGGGAGAGTGTGTTGTTGGACCCATTCTTTCATAAATAAACTCTTTTCAGCCTTGTGTTGTGACCTCACTCACAAATAAGTGTAAAATTAGATGTTTAAGAAATGTGTTATTTTCCATTTTTAAGCCTTTCACAGCTGGCAGAAATTGTTTCTTTTGCTGTCCACTTTATGAACAGCCTTTTAGCCCACAAGACATTTGAGTTAATACTCATGTTTCCTTTCGCATGGGAGTTATGTTGCTTTTTCCTTTAACCTTCTTATCCTTCTTCCTTCAACCCTGTGCAGCATCCTGCTGCTTTATGTGTTGAAGAGTACAGGCTTTAAAAGTAGTTGCAAAAGGGAGGCGAGTACCTGGCAGGGAACAGCGCTATTACACAATGGGTGAGGAAAGGACTAATGAGAAATGGATGAAAAGAAAGGAATGTAGAATGGCAAGGAATGGAAAGCATTTTTTTCATTTTAGGTTCTGTCTTGTTTGTAGACTATTTGTAACTTATCCTTCTAAGTGGTTGAACTAGACTTTCAGTGCCGCATTGTGTGTCGAAGTTGTACTTGACTATGACACATGATAAAACATCATGTGTGGGATGCAGGACCTATCATAAAGTTCTTTCTTTTTAATAAACAAAACAACAACAAAAAAAGCCCAAGTTTATAGTCTTTCAGCTCCAGTTAATATTAAAGAACAAAATGCTTAGCTGGTCCATTAAGAGTTGTTCTTAGCCCTTCAGAACTGCATGTGATAAGAAAAAGATTATAGATTAACTAAATATTTCAAATTGTCCTTAACCTTGGCTTACAACAAAAATGTGAGTAAAACCTTTACTTCTGGGTAGGAGTGTACCAGGACATGCATCCTTTTTTCCATTGAGCAATTCCATGCTTCCAGACCTCGTGACATTCCCAGCCTGCATGTCAGCACAACAGAAAAGTGTGTGTACACTGCTTTTTTACAGCTTTGTAGAGGTTAATAAAGGTTTATCATGATGATATTATGGCTGAATATAGAGTCTGATTACTTCCTGAGGGATGTAAGAGTGCAGCCCTCTGACCCCAAATTGTCAAACACTAATAAGTAGAAACTGGGTTGAAGGATTTGTTTTAGGAATATTACAAAACAGTTATTGTACAAAATTAATTTTAATGCTGTGCTTTTAACTAACTTTTGGCATAGTTTAACTCCATGGAATTTCTAGTTCCAGTGCAGCAATTCTTTTAAATTTGGTTTACGTACAAATGTTTCACTAGCAGGGCTATCTATGTAAAGTGTGTAGAAAATCCTAAGATGCGTATTTGTGCTGACAAATATACTAGTGAATTTAGGTTAGTGGAGTAAGACAACAGGCACAACTTACTCCGAGTGTTGTGCCTTAAACTTCTGTAGCTACAGATCTGTTTGTATGGCCTGTGCCCTAAATTGTGGTATAGTGAAGTGTAAGAATAGGTCTAATACTGTATACATGATCACACTTGCTTTCTACTGTATAGCCTTGTTTAAAGAAATCTGTGTGGCAAATTCCCAGGTGAGATCAGAAGAGGGTTAGACAATATTTGTTGTCTTGTAATGTCCTTAGGCAGACCTGTGTTAAAAGTTGATTATTCTAGGGGTAAGAAGATTTTCCAGCTTTCCTAAAATGATTCCTTAACCTTCAATCTGTGCTTTTTTTTCTTGCAGACCTTTCAGCAGCGCAGAGAAAATTTGCCCATTCTCTGAGAGACTTTAAATTTGAATTCATTGGTGATGCAGAGACAGATGATGAAAGATACATAGGTCAGTAAGAAGCGACTATAAGTGGCTGTATTTTGCCATGCCATCCTACAACATGATTAAACTTTTTCTTCTGGTTTTGTATTACAGATGCATCACTTCATGAGTTTTCAAACTTTTTAAAAAATCTGGAAGAACAAAGAGAAATTTTGGTGAGTTGCAATAAAAATTTTAAAAAGCTGTACATATAGCGAGGAGTAAGATGAAAGTTAAAGTTGCTTACTGCCTTGTTAACCACCAAGGTGTTGACATCAATAACTTAACAGTGAAAGCTCTCATTGTGCAGCCTCCAATTCTGTAGTCTAGAGTTACAGACAGCAGTTAGTTCTCATTAAAGAAGAAAGCTGTTATGGTGAGGACAGATAACTATGAGTTGGTTTAAAATGGTGATGCCCTGATAAATTATGGCTGGGGTGAATGGGAAAACCATCATAAGGTGGTTTACCATTTACAGTAAAAAACAAGAAGAAGGACTTAATACTGCAGCAGGACACCCAAGGTTGGGAAACTGGCCAAATGCGGATCCAGGATCTCTGTGGCTTCAGCTTCAACACTTAAGTAGATTTGGGATGCAGTCTGTTGGGTGGATGCAGTAACAGACATACACAAACCTTTTCTTTGTAGGGGAGCTTTCTGGTGGAGGGCTGAATCTGCAAACATTTGGTTGCTGTGCTGTGTAGAGGGGAATGTTCTTCATACACGTGCCTGTGATTGCTTAGGGTTTTAGTGTAATATGGGTCAGGTTGTCTGCACATAGACTGTGGGCTGAGCGCTCTGTAATACACCTCCCTATCTTGATATCCTAAGTTGTCCAGAAGATGGGGGGGTTTCTTTCTGGATGGTACCATGGTTCTATTCTGCAGTTACATGACCACCTTTCGTTTCAGAGCGGGGATTCAAAGAGCAGAAGATGCGTACCCAATTTTCTTCTGAGTGTGGTCAGACCCTGCATCTAGGAAATGCTCTTAGATCTGCCTAGATAGCAATTATGTTCCTCACTATTTGCCACGTGATTATATCTTTATCTTCCTGGAAGTCAGTGACCACTCGGCACTGCTGAGAGGACACTGAGACTAATTTGTGTTCTATGCTCCTCTCTGCCAGAAGCTGTGCCAGCAGTGTAGGAGTATATAGATAAGTGAGAAAATAACTTGTTAACATTTTTTTTTTTTAACATTCCTCTCTCTGGCAGTCCTGAGCCCAGTAATAGTCTTGGTTCCTTGAGTGTGCCATGCTATGTCCTGGTATGTTGTTCTGATCTGGAACCACATTTGGTTAGAATTAGGGTCTATGTGGTTCCTTGCACATTCCTGAAGAATACTCTCTTTACATAGCAGAGACAATTTTTCAGTATCTTGAGTTGTTTTGCCAAGTTGTAGGTATTTGCTCAAGTATGTTTGAATGCTTCTTTTGGTTTTCATAACTCTGGAGTATAGTCTTTAGTCTGCTTTTTCTTGTCTGCCATCTGTAGCTGTATTTTATTTTAGTGAAGTTGCATACATCCAGTTAGTGAAAGTCTTTGGGAAGTTTTACAATGAAAAATACTTTATAGCCTGTCATATTTTTTTCCACACTATTTTGATATCAGCTTTTTGAGAGATGTCAGCTTCAGGACTTCACAATTACGTGACATGTTTCAGTGACTGTATCAATAGATCTTCAGCAGTTAATAGTTTACCAACACAGTAGGCTGTGCACAATCCAGTGCTGTGAGTGTGTGTAGTAAAACACTTCTGCTTTTCAGACTGAACACCACAAAACAGTATTACTTATTTTTTTGGTATGCTGCCCATGGTTACGCAGGAGGCATTATCACACTAAAAAATAATGCATATCAGTTTCTTCATAAGAAAAGCATGAAATCCAGTATCTATTAGAACAGTGTCAGTTCGATGAAAAACTGGGGAATATGAAATATTGTGGAGCAAATATTTAATTCCAAACAGAAACAGTATATTATCTGAGTTACCAGATGCACGGCCTTTTCTTTGCGTCTGTAGTCTAGCAAATGTTATGTATCGTTTCTAGACTGAGTTAATGTAACAGTGGCCCTAAGTCTCTGAGAAAATTATTATGTGGTGACTGATAAAGATATTTTTCAGTGGCTGCTGTTCTGACTCTTTTTTTTAACTTCTCAGTAGATGCTTTAACAGTGGCATGAGCTCTAGGGATACTCCCATGGAGAATAAGAGGGCAAGTTGCACTCACAGATGTTTGGAATCAGGTCAGGGATCCAAAGACTTTCCATTAAGATGCAAAGTATATAGTAGGATTTTTTTTCAGAAGTGTTCAGTCGTCTTTGTTAAGAATGCTCTTTATTGAGCATTTTTCCTCTTACCATTTTGAAGATGACCGGAAGGTTTTTGACTGCTCAGTTCAGTTTCAGTGCAAAATTGCAGATAAATTTCAGTTGCATGAAGTAAAATTAAAGAAATCAATGAATAATTATAGAACTAAGGGCATTTCAGATATTGCTGTGCATTTTAATTTTTAGATATTTGAGAAAAGGGTTATTTTTTTCACAACCATATGGTAAATGAAAAAATGTGTGCTCAAAATACATTCTAAACTGAAATTAAATGCTCATCACCTACAGTTCTCATGGTTTTCTGAAAGTATTGTTTGTGCTGAATCCAGAGTCCATAAAACTTTCTGTTAGTGTTTACTGTAAATTTACTTGTTTGGTTATCATTTGTCTGGTGAATATTTATTTGGTGGATATTTAATAATTTCATTTAGATGTTGGAGTCTTGCACTTTGTGGTTTTACCATTTCTCCCATCTCCTTCAAAGGCTGCTGAAATTATATCCAACTGTCAAAGGATTTAGTTGCTTGTGTAAAGGGAAGTCAGCATTAATACAGATTTTTCACTGAAATTATTATGGAGTGGCCAGTAGAAAAACAAATGACATTTTTCCATAGCACCGTAGCTTGGTGACATTCTCCAGGGCATATAGGAAATAGGTCACTTTATCCCTGAGGGTATTCTGGAAATGATTTTTACATGTTAAGCATGTGAATGGAGTCGTAGGACTTATATTCTGCTCCTTTGACATTACAAAAATGTCATGGAAGTGCAGGGATGAAAGAGAACTTCACAAGGCTTGTAGGAAAAGGTTGGGGATGAACAAGCACGGACATGGCGATGCTAGGATGCTCTGTCCCTCTACCTAGCCATTCTCCTGCTTATGAGGGAAAGCAGCAAACCTCCCTCCCAGCCCCAGTTCTCCTGACAGCAGAAGCAGGTTTGATTCTTGTGATGGGCTCAGAACAACAGGCTTTGCTGGCTGCCTTCATGTAAGCTATGGTGATCAGCAGCACAGGTCTACCTGGTAGGTACTGATCACCTGTGGTTGTTATCCCTTTTCCTCCTCCTTCGTCTTCCTTTTTACCACCTTCATATTTCCCTTCCTCCATCACAGGCTTCTCCCAAATGACCAGCCTGCTGTAATTAATTTTCCCTCTTGATTCCAGTCTCGCTAAATCATAACCAATTTGATAGCACTTGTACTGTTCCCTCAGTAATCTCAGCAGTACTTGGCACTACTGGTGCGGTCACCCTGGTGTGCTGCGTGCTTTCACTCCCTGGAGGTCCTCCGTCCTGCCCTTCAGCTGCTTCTGGAGTTCAGCTGTTTCTCACATAACTCTCCCTTAACCATGCTGGAAGTCCAGTCACCCCTCACAGTGCTGTCTGTAACTTTTGTCAGCTTCTCTCTCAGTCACGAGCCATGTCCAGCAATCTCTCGGGTCCTGTCTAACGGTTTCTCATGCCCTATTCGGTTAGCTTACTCCCATGCTAGGACTGAGCGAGTTGGCTGCATTTGCCTACAGCCCTGCCAGAGGTGTGACTTGTGGCAGGGTCACGTATACCCAGATGATCCCTGATGAGCGCCAGTCTAACCTATTCTTTAAAAAAGTACCAGGGACAGGGATTTCTCTAGTTTTACTCCAATGTTCATTCTTCTATTTTTTCACCTGATGTCCATCTTAGGTCTCCTTTACTGCAAATTAAGCTGGGAACTTTTTGGGAACTTTTCTGCAGTAGTCATGGAGTAAACTGATCACTTTTCCGTCATAATAGTTTTTTCACTGTTACCCTTTCAAAGTGGTGTTTTACATGTGTATTTTTCCTTATTCAGTTTAATTACACTGAGTTTAGACCATGTCTCTTTTATGTCAAAATTATTTTTAATCCTGCTTTCTGATAGCACTGGCGTTTTCTCTTGGATTTATGTCACTCCACATGTATGTTAATCTGGTGGAGTTATTGGTAGGTCACTCCATCAATTGCTACCAAAAATTGGATCATGCAGGAAACTTGGTTGTAGTTTCCTATATGATGCTTGAAATGTCCTCTTAGCTGAACAGGTATTTTTCAGCGTAGTTTTGCAACCAGGACGTTGTTTTCTCATTCTTCCTGTGGTTTATTTGTTAAGACCAGGTTGCCACCTTTGCTTTTGAGAACGTTGTGTGGGTCAGCATTGAAGATTTCATTGAAGAGTTCGGCTACTGTGCTGATCTCAAAAAGGAAACCAGGTGTTGTTCTTAACAAATTCAAAATAGCTTTTAACCCTCTGTAGTGTGTTCCAGGACTTTTGAGTATCAGAGTTGCTACATCTGGTCTGTAACTTTCTCAGTTCCTGCTTTCTCCTCCTCTTCTCACTTTTAAGTTGCTGCTGTGTTTGCTCTTCTACCATCCTCTGGGACCTTGCTGCCTCTCCCTTTAGTTTGCTTTGCTGGGTTCCTCCCCTTCTGACTTGAATGCAATTAATTCTTAAGTTGGGTAATGTAAGAATACATCTAATTGTTCTTAAGAAATCCTTACTCTCCTTAACAACTATTTTTCCCCCACTTTGCTAGATGGCTTGCTATAATTAACTGAGAATTTTTTCCTTTGTGACGACTATTAACATCTGTCATTGTCTTACAGTCAATTGTTCGTTTGTTTTAACTCTCTCTCCAGCTGAGTAATGGTTTTATAGCTTCCTTTCTCTCTGTTTTCTGAAATAAATATTAAGACACCCCCCCTTTTTTTTTAGGGTTTTCTTTGCCCCTTGCTGAATAAAATGTTTTTGCCTTAGCCTTTCTAACTTTGTCCCTAAGTACTTGTGTATTTCCTTTTTACTCCATCACATTTCTCTTTGTATAGGATTTCTGATACAATTATATTCACCTTACTGTGTTTCCTGTCGTTTCCCCAAGGCAATAAAAATGCACTATTTTACTTTGATATGGTCTCTTCTATTTCCTGCTTCAGTTTTGGCACACTTCTATTCCTTCGGATATCTTTGGAGGAAAGATGCTACATAGTTATTTTTTGAACTTTTTTTCCTTTTTTTTTTTTTTTTTTTTTTTTTTCCCAAAAAAAGACAGACTATTGTTCTTATGCTACAGGTATCTTTGCAGCCCTGGCCTCTCAAAAATCCTTTTGCATTTTTTGTCAGTTTTACCAGGTTGTCAAAATTAAATTCAAAATAACATCTCTCCCAATGCATTTTTCTGAAAGCAGAATTATTCCCAGCATATGTCAGGAACATGAGAAACTGTTTCTCTATGGACTTTTAAAGAAATATCTCAGTGAAGTCACTATTTTATTCTTTCCTCTTCTTCTTCCTCTTTAAAAAAGAATAAAAGAGGGGGAGAGGTTTCCCAGTTGTGGTTTCCCAAGTTAAAAGAAGTTAAGGTTCAAAGGCATACTCTCAAAAGGTTAAAAGTAGAATTTAAGTAATCTGTGCAAATATGTAGTTATACTTACCTATTATCATGAAGGATTTAAGTGCATGAGTATTTATTTCACGGGTTAAGTGCTCACTTAACACAGTGTTCGTGAATAGCTTACTATTACCTTTTGTTCAGTGACTCTTTGCATTTAGTTTACACTGTTCCTACTCTGCTTGGAAGATGGTGGTATTAATTTTTCTGAGCTTTTCTTTGGTCCTCTGCACATGGGTGTTTAAGGGTTCATAAATCTTAATCTGTCTTCACAGTAATCTGAAGAAATCTGTGTGAAGGAGCAATCAGTTTACTTACTGATTTAGGGTTAAAAAAATCCAATTGTTTTGGATGTAAGACGCATTCAATGTCTGTTCAATAAGAGTTCTTGGCATTATATAGTACTCTCTATGTTCAGAGCCTGTTAAATCCACTGACAGTGCAGACTGCTAAATATATCTGCCAAGGCAGTGGAAAAGACATAATTGGTGACCACTTCTGAAAAATTAGGCTGCTGACAGCATATTGAACATCTCAGATGCAGAAATAGAGGCACAGATAAAACAATTTCTCAGGAACAGCATTTGACTACCTTAATCGCAGGACCTAGATCCTATTTTTTCCTTCCTGCAAATTGCCCAATTTAATAAATCATTTTCCAGTTTTAGAAACAAGCAGAACAATTGCTGCCATACTCATTGCCCAGCCTTCACTTTTCCTCTGCATGGCATGAAGCCAGATGGCAATCATATAATTATCAGAATATGGAACACGAATGTGGAATTAAGACTACTTCAGGCACATCTCTTAGGTTTTGGTGATTCCTGACATTGAATGTTTGATTTATATATATATTTTTGAATGTTATATACAGTCTTTTGAAATTGTTTTATGAGTTATATATGAACTTGTGCACATTAATCTATAAAGTAAAGATGGCTGTTGTCTGTACAATAGAAAAAAAGTACAAAGCCAGTTCTGGGTGCATTCCTCCCACCTCTGAGTGAATATGGCTGAAAAGTTCTGTTACCACTAGCTTCCTCTTCCAGATAATTTTGTGGTCTCACATGCATCAACGTAGCTCCCTAGACAATTTTCATTCTGTTATTTCATCAATGGGAAATGTTTGGAATTTACATTGTAAAACTGTCACCAGTTTGGATTTTGCTGGTTGTTAATAACATCACTGTTTCTTGTGGAGGACAGCGCTGACAATAATTGAGCAGTTCATTCTTGACTGAACACTGAAGCCGTTGTTTGCTGTTGGATTCCTTGCTTTTCAGTGGCATCTTTTTGCTCTGTGATGAGCTTTGCCATGAACAGAGAAAATGGGCATTATACTATTTCCTTTCCTGAGTAGCCTTTTTTCTTTGCCAAGGTCTTTATGTGATGTAGACTGGAAGTGATGTTCTGCTTGTTCGAGAACCAGACCAACGTTCTGCAGTATCACGCTGTTTAGCTCTCGCGTATTGGGTTTGCTAAGGGAAACTCTGTCTTTGGAGGAGTTACCTACAGCTTTCCTCCACTTCAGATGGGGAAAAGCTGATTTGTTGCTGTTTGTGAAACTCTCGTCTCTCTTTATTTCTTTTCCTGTTTGTTATGTTTATGACTTTGTAGTATTTTTCTCTTTATAGTGGAATGTGTTTCTTAAGAATTAACTTATTCAAAAGCCAGGACTATTAAATAGCTTATAGTAAGTAATCTTTACTAAAAACTACTGTCTTAATTTAATTCTCTCTTTTTAAAAAAAAAGGATTAATTTGTTTTTATTGTCTGTTTATGATGCCGTGAAACTGCTGGCCTCAAAAATTAACTGGTAAGTGAATCAATGCAAACAGTCTTTCAGAGCAGAGCACAGCATAGCAGATAGGGCATAGGAGGCAGTTTTAGCTGTCTGTCATTTAGATCTTTCATAAACTTCCACCGAACAGGAAATAGCCTTTGGCTAGAGGTGGGACTCAGGAGTCCTGCTAGTATATTCTCTGTAAGCCAAGGCCGCTGCTTTTAAAAGAGCTAGAAAGTGTAAAGCACAGGAGTCTGCCTGCATGGCAGCTTGTGGGGCAGTGGACTCATGGTCTAGGAAATTCTCCCTGGAGCAATTTGAGAAAGTTGTTGTGATCTTACCAAAGCCCAGGGATAGTTTTCTGGAACACCTAAGAGGAAGGGGATTTGTTTTGTTACAGATGCCTCCTGGCATCTCAGAAATGTGTAAGATAGGTTGTATCCAAAACAGATATATCTGTCCGCCTGACTCTTGTTACCAGATGGCTTCCTGCACAGCAAATAAATGAACCCAGATGAATGGACGTCACTTCTTCTTTTTTTTTTTTAATAGCTTCTGCACACATGCAAAGACACACAAGTATTAATGTGCTATGAGACCCCCTTAAAAATCCTTTAGTCTATAGACTCCAGTCCTTCTAAAAACCAGAAAACTCGAACACCCATATTTGTAGTCCCAATGTGTGGCTGAGGGTCTTTCATAATTTAAGGCTGTAAAGCTACAGGGAAAGCTTAGAGCAGTGAGAAAATACAGACATTTTTACAAGAAGAAATCTTGCATTTGAGAAGAAAAACAAATGAGTTTTGGGTGTGGGTTGCACTGACTGACTGCAATCCCTAGTGCTCCAGTTAAATACAAAACCAGTACTGAGAAGTGGTTAGAGAGATACACCACTCTATCTGCAGGGCATACTGGCAGGAGAGTTGGCTGTGCAACTAACTGGGAGCACGTTCATGTAACTCTAAGAGCAAATCATGTTCTCGTGGGAAAACAAAGAATAGTGATTAAGGCTTTGCAGGTAACATCTGATGTCCTCGATAGTGGAACTGTATCTGCAAAGTTATGGAATGCAGGGTTTCAGGCATAGATCTTAATGCTTTTGAGAAATTTCAGTAACAAATCACTATGCAAAGCAGGAAAGCTTTTTGGAGGAAAAAACAATTTTTACATATTCCCCTCTCCCAAACATTGGAGGTATCAGAATCAGCTTTTTTATTAGGCTGAATGTTGCAGTTTCTTAGGAAAAACACAGAAGAGCTATATCCTCTGTAAGCAGAAGTGCAGCTGTAGGTAGTAAATTTCTTTAGCAGCAATGTTAACTACTTTGTTCTTGAATCACTGCTATGTATGTCTTCCTTTCAGCGTTCTCTGTTGCACTGAGTGGGGCAAAACTTCCTTCCCAGATCTAGTTTCATTGACACTTGCTCAGTTTCATGAGCTCTGCCCTACTGACTGGTGTCCTCCCTCTTTGCTTTGTTGAGGGGAGAAACAATCCTGCCCGTCTACAAATAAATCTTTCCAGTCGGCACACTGGGAAACTTAAAACCCTCTTTTCTGTTTGGCATCTAATCTGCATTCCAGTTCCTGGGATGAGAATTGGGAACTCAGCACTCCTATGTCGCTGTGCAGTCTACAGCAAGGTGTATGTTTATGGCTTTTTTTTTTCTTTCTCAGTAAACGTGTTGTGTGTGGCAGAATGCTTAGATTCAGAATGGAACGGAGTCAGCGTACATATTTACCTCACCACCGGAGTTATTGATGAGCAATGTGTAATTTCCAGTTCTTCCAGTAAAGTCTGAGGTCTAAGGACCTTTTTAGGATGACAGCTGGGAGGCCACTGCTGCATTTGTCTAATAAGAAAAACAAATTTTGATTAACTTAGGTTGGTCTAGCCTTTGTAGCCACAGGGGCTGGACTGAGCTTCTGGGACAGCTCTTGTGGGTTGATGCTCCTTTACAGCCCATGCAAGCAGCCTTCCTCCTCTGCAAGACAAGCCTGTTTGTGCCTGCAATGGGAGTGGGAACTTAGTCTGCTCCTGCCTACGGCAGGAGGGTGAGAAAGTATGAGGAGCATTGAATGCTGATGGATGGTGCTATATGTCAGGTTGCAGTGCATAGGAGGAGGTGGTTGGGGTAGCAGTTTCTCCCTAAACAGTTATACTCCCACCTTCTCTGAGAAGGGAAGAAGTGACAGGCTAAATGGAGTCATCTTGTGGACTGGCACTGACTGGTAAGTTACCTGTTGGATCTTGTTGACTTTACTGGTGCAGTAGCAAGCAGCTGTAAATGCACTTGCTGATGGATTTAGTTTGTGTCTTTGTGGGCTGCTCTAGGAAATGTTGGTTTGGGCCCCTTAATCTGCAACCTGATAACTTCTTTTGAAAAATTTGGAGCTGGAAAAGTCAGGATTATCACCATTCTGTGCAACTTCTCTGCCTGAGCAGGTGGGGTTTTGTAAAGGCACCTGAAATTAGGAGGTATACACAAAGCTGAAAGCTTGCTTTAAGATGTTGTAGGAAACGTTGGATACAGTGATCTTCTGAGGTTATGATGGCAATGACGATTTTTTTTACTGCTATTGCCAGGTTTATGTTCAAGTTAATGCTTTGACCTCTCCGTAGGTGCAGCAAATGGAACAGGAGTGGCATAAGCAGTTTCAGACTGTCTGCCCAAGGCACGTGTGCCCATTGGGTTAAACATTTCTTAAAGCATTCTTGACACTTTGACATTGATAAAGCTGGTTAAGATAGTGTTATCGGAGACATGACGTCTTTAAATTGATTAACTTTTGACTTACACTTACCATAGTTTGCCTGACAGATTTTAAAATTGAGTATATATTCCTTTCAGGTAGGTTGGGATAGGTCAGAGATATAAAGGAAAAAAAAAGAATTTTTTTGTGCCCTTTAAATAGTACATTCCTATCATCATAATCTGCCAGGATTAGAGGAGTAGAGAGATGAAAAGTAATTTAAGAGTCAAGACAGAAGTTGGAAGAGGAAGGAACATAAAAGTTTGTATTAATGAATATCTAATTTAAATGCCTTATATAACTTCTCTTGGAAATTTTACATTTTAACATGGTCCTACTTCTTAAGGAAGGGGCAAGTGATAATGACAAATATATTCAAGCGTTCCTTAGCTTATTTCCGTATACTGGGAGAATTTTACGTTTTTTTGTCTATTTATCTGTTATCTGTGGTTTAAAAAAAAAAAAAGTGTAGTTTTGAGTTCCCAAGTTATAAATAAACTAAGTTAACAATGAATAGCAGTGTAAGTAATGTTTTTGTTCTATAAATAAGTGCACATCTTTTTGTAGCTTTTCATGACAAGCACTGGATTCTAACTACTGGAAAACTGTGTGAATGCCTCCCTATTTAATGTAGTATTGTGTGTGTTTTAATTATGAACTTTGTTTTTATTCCTGCCAGTCAGAAAAACAGCTCTGTAATTCACTGTTAAATTCAATAGTCATGTCTTGGTTGACAGTTTCTGTTTGTACCTATATAAACTCACATATATGCTCATTTCAGTAAGGAGAAAATATTCCTCTTACATTTTTATATATGGGCCTGGTATGAAGCTCCATGAGAATAACTGAAGATCTACAAAATCCCACTTCACAAAGAAGTACTCAAGAGCCCCGTTGTTTAACCCAGACATAGAAAGCAAAGGGGGTGACAAATCATAAATTCCTGTATGGCAGGCAAAATTCTGCTGACAAAAATTCTGTTAACAAAAGTTTAAGTTGCGCAAAATGAGAAATGTGTTTTTTGGAAGAAGGGGAGGCTTGTTTTTCTTCTAATGACAGAGTTACTGGCATATCATACCACTGGCAGCAGTGGAATCTCTTGTCTGTTGGCAGTTGCTGAGGGAACATCCCATTTTGATTTAAAGATTATTTTCTGCTTCAGACAAATTCCTGTAGTGGTTCCCATGGTTAACACTGCACAGGAGTGTAGCAGACTAAGTCATTTGTAGCCGGCCCTGCTGGTTTATAAACCACAGCCCTTTCTGTGTGTGGTGGTTTTTGTGTGGTGTGGTTTTTTTTTTTTTGTTTGTTTGTTTTTTTTTTTTTTGTTTTGTTTTTTTCTTTTGTTCTTTTTTCTTTTTTTTTTCTTTCTGTTACATCAAGGTGCTATGGTTTGCTTTGACCCGGACTTCATGTTCAGCATACGTACACTGCCTGTTAATCTTACGTTTCACTTTCTTTGTGTAGAAGTTCAAACTACTAATAAGCAACCTGTTGTTAGATGTTTATTTTTAACCTTCTGACCATTTAAGTGCTCAGTTGCTACCTTTAAATGCTTTTAAATGATTCCACTAAGTGTGGTGCTCTTACATCTTGGCAGCTAGTGTCATCCTCTCTGAGTTTTGCTCTGAGGAGGCCTCATAGCTTTCTCCCTCACTTTATCAGTATAGAGGAAACTGGCAGAAACAATTTAAACTTCTTAAAGTTTTCCCATATAGAAGGACTATTCTGTGACTTCCATGAGCAGTTTTCCACTCTGACATGTGAGAATGCTTGTGGTCAGCAAGCAGAGATCCTTCAGTCCTCAGGCACTTCTGCCATGTCCAGAGAAACTGTTTCTGGTGCTTGATCCAATTATAAATCCAAATTGCTGTTTTCTTTCAGCCCCTAAGAATTTCCGTGGAAGTTTTGGGAGCCTGACAAAATTTGAAAAACCTGAGTATTCTAAAAACTGCCCTGGAGACTCCTGGTAACTGCTTGAGTAATTAGGATATATGTGCACAGGCTGCCAGGGGCTAGATCCTTCTTAGAACCACAGTTCAGCTCCTGTTTGGGGCATTTGACTCTCCTGGCTCTCTTTTGGTGGGATCAGAGGCAGCTCAGGGAACAAATGGTTCTCCAGCCGCCAAGAGCATTCCCAAAGCCTTAGGAGGAACTCTTCAGGATATCTCTTTGCTGGGCTGGAGACGGGGCAGAAGTTGCTTTGTTGTCCTTCCCCCACCCTCCAGCCTAGACGCAAGGGTCTCCTTTGTCGTGGTTAGCCTAGTGCTGCTGTACACTTTAGGAAGACAAAATTGTCAGACTTCCTTTTTCTTTTGCTCCTACCAAGGGTGCACTGAAGGGTGCTTTAAGTGTTTTTGACAAAATCAGGAAATGGATGCAGAAAGAAAAGAAGTCTGGGCCACAAGTGCTCAGAAGTTAGGAATTATCTGTTGTATGGGTGACTGTGCAACATGCAGTTTGGCCCAGACTTGCCAGATATTTGGGTTTCCAGTTAGCTACATAGGTCAGCATGCTGCTGTGGCTGTTTAAAAATCTGGGTTGCTCTGGTTACAGTGAATTGGCAGGATGACTCCCACAGTAATCCCTGCATGGCTCTGGGGGTGGGTGGGAGCAGACAGTGCTGTTCAGATTTGTGTTGTGCCAGATCTCTAATACATCCCTCTTGTGTTTTATGATAAGAACTTTTCGGAAGTGTTCCAGAAAGCTGGTTTAAGCCTGCAATGTTTTATCTGAAAGTTTTCAAGTTTTGCGGGGGGGGTGGGTGGGGTGTGTGGGGTGTGGGTGTGGGGTGCGTGGGGGGGCGAAGAGAGAGAAAACCGCCTGTTGTATCTAAGGTGGGCTTCCAGGGAGCTCTGCCTGGACTCCTGGCAACTCAGTCCCAAGGCTGTGATAAGCCCAGTCCTGGGCATGATTTACTCTGTGGGTCTGCCTTAGGACTGAGGCCAAAATGATCCCACCTGCTCCTCCACACCTCTGATGCTCTTGCCGTCTTTTCTGTGCTGCTGTTGTGTTCAAGAATTTCCAACCTCTGCTGAAATTTCAAACATTTTTTAAATTTTAAGTCTTGTTTGCATCAAAACCAAACCCAACCCTGCTTCATCTCCGGTGACATTTCATGTGACCTAGAAACTGTGTTTGCTGGCCAGATCTAATAAGCTACAGTTTTTTGTCTTATAATGGCATATTGCATCCTTTTTGTTTCTCTTTAGTATGGCTATGCAGTGGTTTATTGTAAGGGCACTAGTGGCTGCTCGCCCAGTCAACTAAACCTCGTTTCATAACTTTACACCTCTTGATTTTACAACTTAGGTTAACTTAAGGTTTTCTTAATGTAATTAAATGTAAATATTTGGAAATATATATATATCTCAATGCCTAATGGCTTTAGCTGTGTGTTAAAAGCTTATTATTTGTTACTCAGTCCATTCTGCAGTTGTTCGTAGCAGAAATTTTTTGTGTCCCCAAATGAAAATAACTTGTCCTGTGTCTCATTCTGGTATTCAGTCATTGAGACTGTCAGCCTGATCTGCAAAACTGGCAGAAGTAAAGCAGTTGCAGTTTGGCTGCAGCCTGTAAATTTCTGAAATTTCTGCACTTGTTTTAGATTTAATTTTCCTGGCAGTGGATTGAAATAAGGGATAGAAATTTTGAAAGCTTGAATGAACTCAGAGATATGACTTTTTTGAGTTAGGACTTAAGACTCCTAACTTGCATGCTTCTCCTTCATTTTACGCCAGAGCTTGCTTGCTTTTTTCTTTTTATTGCTGATGCTAAAGTGACTTTTAAGTCCGGCTACAGAAACCTAACCCATGCTTTTTTTTCTTTAGGCACTCAGTGTTACTGAAACTCTGATCAAACCTTTGGAAAGATTTAGGAAAGAGCAGCTAGGAGCTGTAAAGGTTTGTCCCTTGTTGCCTTTATGATTGTTTAATTTCTCTACTTGGATTGCCTTGCAGTAATGACATATATTTGGCAGAGAGATACTGTTGTTTATATTTCATGTATTCACACTTTTTTTTTTCCCCTACTTTGAGAGCTTGCTTCAGAAACAAATGGAAAGTATGTTTCAAGAGGAGAAGAATGTGTCCTTTCCCTTCCTTTCTCTCCTCCCCCTCCCTTATCTCTTGCTTCTGGAATAGGAGCAATCCTGCTAACAGCCATGTCCTCCTTCCTAATGGGTAACCCTGTTTCTGCTTTGTATTTGCTTGCAGTTGCACAATCAAAGGCTGAAAAATATTAAGTACCCAAAGGAGCTCAGCCATATGCTTTTAACCATATTTTTACAACCTACAAAGTGAAAATTGCCTTTGTTTTACTTTCTGTTTTAAATAAATAACTCATTGCGGAAGAAAATTAGAGATGAAGAGGCTAAAGACAGGATCTCATTCAAAGTTTGTGTTTTGGTTTTTTTTTTTTTGAAAGTGTTTATGATGTGTATATTTAAACAAAATGGCAAAGTAAACTTTGTATATTAAATACAGACTAGGTTTGGACAAAAGTAACAAGGACAGGTTTTACCTCTTTGTACCTGTCTACCTTCCTTCTTCCAGGGAGAAATTTAAATGCTTATTAAAAAAAAAACCCAAAATCAAAACTGAAACAAAAAAAACCCAACCCCAACAAAAAACAACCAACCAAACAAACAAAAGAATCCCCTAAACCCCACACAGTTTTCTATTGCAAAATTCAATTCATACATTTTTAAACTACCACTCTGCAGATGTTTTATTTTATAATTTCATGACTTCATCAGCAGTGATATTTAATAGCTAAGGTAATGTTTCAGTTATGAGAGCACTATACGTTTTGACTTTAGCAGGAATGATTACCATGTTCTGAATATGATTTCAGTGTTCATTAATGGAAAATGCTCCGTTGAACATAAGTCATTGCAGTTCAATAGTACAATGAGGTTTGTGTCATTTTATGGACTTGTGAGAAGTACATCTGACATCCTAACCAGCATACAGTAAAAATCTTGGTCTGCAATATAGGAAGTCTTCTAAGGAAAAAGAGAATTTGTTCTAAATGTAACCTATTGTCATAGAAGCAGCTGTAATGAATGGATTATTTCAACAGTATTTTTGGTGTTAAAGAACATTGCCATTTTTGGGGTGAGAGCTCCTAATGCATTAAATTATCTCATGATCTTCACTCATTTACTAGTCAGAATTCTGTCCTCGATGTTTCTAACATGACAAGTTACATTCACACAGTCTACATCTTGCATTTTGTTTGGATGGATGTTTCTTCCATTGTGTCTTGCTGCATACTGTTTCTGTGAAGCTGAAGCTCTTATTTGTGATTTAGCCATTTTTTTTTTGGACTGAATTCTCAGTGACCTTAAATAAGTGTCTTGCATAATTGTGTAACATTTTAAATCAAAATCCTCTAAAAATATATAACTCTTTGAATATTTTTAACTGAATATTTATTCAATATAATCAAAGTACTGACACTGGAAATATAATACTGCTTAGCTCCGAAAACTAAGTTATGGCATCTAGTAGTGAAATATATCTGGAACATTGTGTAGTATTTGCTTTAGGAAAAACTTACACTTTAACATTACAAAATAGAATATGAATCTGCTGCCTCAGATTTTCCTGTATCTTACATCCCCTGCTGATGAAATGGTCTGAGTTAGGCTTAAGAAGAAAACGAAAAGAAGTTTAGCTCCATAGTGCTGGAAGCTGAGACCCTTATTGAATTACCCCCTTAGTAAAAGATGTTGCTGCTCTAATCTCAAACTATATGTGTAAAGTTTCTGGCTTTGCCTATTTAGAAGTCTGTAGCTCTTTCTTTTTCTGGCAGCACTCAAATGTTGACCAGATCAATTGAAATTTTGCTAATGTAAACAAAAAGATTACCCTCTCCTTCTTCCTAATTTCCCATATGCTAATATTTTATCTCTACTCACACCAATACCATCTGCATATCTTAATGTTTCTCAGTTGGTAAGGAGTACTGTGGCTGCTATTTTAAAGGAAATTCTTAGACTCATAATGGACAAAAACCTAGCATTTTTGGTAAAAATCCTTGCTGAGAAACAATCCTAAACAGCTTAGATCCCCTCTTTAATAGAATGCAATCTTCAGAATCTAATCATTCAGAAAACAAAAATGTGTATCACTTACATATGGTATTACTTACTAAAACTGAAAAGTTAAGAGAAAAAAATGAACAAGTATGTCTGTAGAGTCTAACCAGTATGTTGGGTAGGATACATTTGAATGAAATTCCAAAGTGACAGATGATGGAAAAATATTTTAATTGAACGGCTTTCCTTCTGATGAGTAAATCTGTCAGTTCTTGACTGTGTAATTTAATATTTGTTTTTACTTATTTTAGATTATTTTCAACTGTGATTATGCTACAAATTTCATTGATTTAATCAATACTGATTTCTGTCATAACACATCGAGTTAAGAAACTAGAACTGAGGAAATGAAAGAGTTGTTTTACAATGTCTTTACTAAATTAGATCCAAGAACTCAGATTTCCTAGAAACATTTAATGGCTGTCCCTTTTCCAGTACATTGCTTTTGATAGTCTGAGGAGTGGATTTGCACGTGCAAATGATATTCACATGTGTCTGTGAGAAATTATTTTATGTTTTATGGAGATTTTTCTTTATTTTAAAAAGTCGTCTCCCCCCCGCCCCCCCATGGGTGCTACAGTCTGGTAGAAGCAGAAATGCAGCACAGAGGTCTTTGTATGGCTTTAAAATCGAGAAAACCTAAGGAATATGGAGCTGTATTTGCTTTTGGTTTTGAACTGTGAAACTGTTGGAGCTTTCTCAGATGATGTTTTTACACTTTCCCCGTCAATTATTGAAAAAAAGAACTTTCTGTAAAACTGCTATTTCTCTTGAAGTCCTCTATTAAAAACCAAGATGATGTGCATGATCCCTGAAAATAATGAAAAATGCAATAGATCAAGAAGAGGTGTATTTTTGGCTTTTTTAACTTAGAAGATGTAAGCATTCATGTGATAAACTTCACCGTAATGATGCAATGGGATTTCATTTCAGGTTAGCCTTTAAATTAGTTTAAAAAATTAGTTGGAAACATATTTTTCCTTAGTTATTGGAGCTATAATAGTTTGTTCTCTTTGTTTCTGATTAAGTAGAATTTTAAAAGAAGTAAGAAGGCTTTTCTTACATTTTTATATGTAAATGAATGTTACTTTGTTTCTGCGTCTAGGAGGAAAAGAAGAAGTTTGATAAAGAGACAGAGAAGAACTACAGTTTGTTAGAAAAGCATTTGAATTTATCAGCTAAGAAGAAGGAGCTACAATTACAAGAGGTATTGTTGCCTCTCTTTTTTATGCAAGCTACTGGCTTTTGAATAGGTAAATATATTTTATGCAAATGCAAAACCAGCATTCATAGTGGTGAAAGGAAAACTTCTGTCAACTGGAAAGCGGGGTGAGAAAATCGGTATTTGCTGAACTTAGTGGTGTACTCCTACCATTTTCTGAATCGAGGGCTCTACTTGAGATGTATATGAGGTACTGAACATCATGTTAAATTTTTATATAGTTAAGGGAATAGAAAAGGCCAAGTGTATTTTGAAAAACTCTGCATTTCTTATGAGACTTTGCCATGTGTGTAATTTGCATTGCATTGTATGTATTAACTGAATGTCCTGTGTTAATGCTTAATGCAAAGTACAGCAAGGCCTCTATTCCTGAAAGAAGTGCTTTTGTGCTTTTTTTTTGCCTTCTCATGTTTTGAAGATCTGTTGTGTTTTGTGGTTGTTGTGGTGTTGGTTTGTTTTTTGGTGGTTTTTTTTTTTTTAGTAATGCTACAAAAAAGTTTGTTGAGAATTTATAACTTAAAAACAGTTCTGTTTTGCCTGGCATTCCTTCTGTCCCTGTGGGTTTATTATCATCATCCTTATTTATAATAGCTTTTATTTCTGGAGCAACAGCAAATAGTACGTGAGAAGGTAGCAGAGAAATCTTGCAGAGACTTGCTGTAGGCAGAAGGATTTTTTTTTCAGAGAAATGTAATTATGTCAGAATTCTTAATGCTTAGTCTAAGAATGCCTTGTATCATTAAACACTTAGTATTTTCCTCAGAGATAACTCTTCTCTGTGCTCTTTACCCCACCCCAAATAGTCTTTGTCATCTTTCATAAAAAATGGTTAATGTAACTGGCAAGTTACCTAGGAACTTGGGAACTCAGATTGTTCTCAAGTTTCACTAGGATGCTACTTCTCCGTACTGTATTTGCAATGTAGGCCCTCATATGCATAAACAAGTGTCTTTTGGGGAGTTGAGTTGTCCCAGTGTATTTAATGGGTTTTGGTCATGTGTCGGGACCTGTACTTCTATCAAATTGATCAGCTGCCAAAGAACTTGATGCAGAAAAAATGAAAAAGTATTAATTATGATTTCTTACTTGAAGATATTGAGAACCATATTTCAAAGTCTGAAATGAGACCTAACCTCAATGGAAAAATACAAAATGCATGCAAGAGGCATTTTGAAGCTGTATCAAATACAGTCTGAAGTTTTAAAGCATGTTTGAAGACTACAATGAGCAAATAAATTTGTCTTGTATGTCCTTCAAAGTTTCATGAACAAAAATTCTGAAATTCTTCAGTCAAGCTCTTTCATTTGTGCATTTAATTTTGGAGTATAAATGTATAAGCAATTATAAAAAAAGACTTGCAGCATGTTGTCAAAGTGCTAAATAGGAAAACTTTCTTGCACGAGCTTAGAAAAGAGATGCATATAATTGCACAGGAGCTTCCTAATGTAGTATATACATGGCTAGTTGTGTCAGTTCCGGACTGGAGTAAATAAAGGATGCAGGTATAAATTTGACAGAAATTTGATGAAAAACATGCCATGTTGTGGAGTGTGTCTTATATTAACATAGACTTTGACTTAGTGGAGGGATATTCCTGAAATTCCACGGAGGCACTGTGTGTGTCTTATTTCTGTATTTCTGCAGCAGTACACAGAGTATAGTGCAACAGTGAGTGAACTTGCTGGGTGCATGGGAGGGCTTGTGCCTCAAAACATGGAGGGGAGATGTGATAATTTATTTACAGGGGAACTGAGAGAAATCAGTAAAATAGATGTCTTGGGTATTGTATTCTTGGGGGAGGGGAGCGACACAACGGAAACAATAAACAACCGAAAAACAAAGAGAGGTAGAAACAGGCTTATGTGGGGCTTTGGTATATATAGGGTAGTCTTACTCTCGATAAGCCAGAAGTCCTAGTAGACCCACTTCATAGTCTTTTTCTATGGCTACCCTTCAGTACATGTATATATCGTTAGAAGCTTTGCTGACAACTTGAACAATTTGTATGTTGCATGGTTTATAGGATGCATCAAAATGGCTTGGCTTTTTGAAATGTGTTTTCTTACTGATGTGCATATCAGTGCTTTATTTTTTTAATGACATTTGTTGTTATGCCCCTTTAGCTGCTGACAGATTTCTAGCACAGAGTAGCAAAGCAAAGGATGTCTTAAGGCAAAACTGTCTTAAAGCTAATTTGACTCATCCTCTTAAAGCATAGCAATCACTGTTCTGCCTGAGGGATATAGTCTCAGTATTTAAGAGAGAGAGTATGATAGTAAGTCTGGTCCTTTCACCTAACTCTTTCTCTGATCCCTTTTGTAATTTAGTGTAGAAGCATTTGGAATTATCACATGGGCAAAGACTAAGTGTTAATCACTTAGAGTATCCCTTTGTAGCCTTTCTTTAATGTATTTTAATAAAGGTTTCCATTACCCGGTTCATGAATTTTTATAGTTTAATGAGGACACATGCACCTTAAATAATAACTTAATGAAATAGTACATATATGCTAGAAAGTTAAATACTTGTGTACAAGTGAATGGCAGCTAAAATATAACTATTCACCATCAGTATGGTGTTGGCATTTCAGTAAAGCTGAGCTAAAAACCAGCTGCAGCTAATAAGGCTGCATTTTTAAATATTTAATGCTCTGTGGAAACTTGTGAAGTGTCTTACTAATAAGTGAACTTTTTTTTATTGCTTTTCTTGCCAGTCAGAGTGAGCACAGGTGTGGGTACACTAGCATTCTGGCTATTTACAGCAGTTTTGTGGGTTATAGAGTAAAGCTTACAGTACCAGCAATGTGGTTTTCAACAAGAACATTTCCTTCCTTAGTTTGGAGAGATGATTTCCTCCTTTTCTAATGGAAGATGCTGCTAGCCCCCTCTCTCTGTTTGGGCAGGCACCTTTTCAATACTATTAAAGCAGTGCACAGGTACTTGCTCTGATGTGTGTGGCTTGGATTCCATAGAGAAGAAGCTTGAAGAGGTGTTATTGGAATGTTTCTGAAAATTTTGCCTCATGATTCAAAACAATGTATGCTATCTAGTAAAGGGGAATTGTTGCTGCCATTTAAAAGTAAATGAATGAGCTGTGTTGTAAAGGAACAAATCCCAGTCTGGAGAAAATTATCTTATCACTTGCCACTTGTATGCTATACATGTGTCATTTTGAAGCTGTCTGCAAAATGTCTTTGAAACTTCATTAGCTGTATTCTGCGTGCAGGCAGATAACCAAGTGGAGCAGAACAGAAAACACTTCTATGAGCTGTCCCTCGAGTATGTATGCAAGTTGCAAGAGATACAGGAGCGGAAGAAATTTGAGTGTGTGGAACCTGTAAGTACCACTGAATTCAGCCTACGCTGTCATTCATTAGGGAGAGAGAAGGAATGCAATTGGACAAAAGCCAAGGACCTCTGTTTTCTGGGAAAATGTATGCAGTTGTGCGACTTCACAGAATTTAAAGCACTCTTGTTATGTCTGTGCAGATTCCTAGTACAGATACGCTTAATCAGGCATCTCAAAGCTTACCGCAGTAATTACAGTTCCTTTGGATCCTTTGATGTTGATTTTCAGAAAATATGTGAAAACTTGTGCTGTACTGCAAAAGCCTCGATTATGGTGTGAGTTAGAATAGAAGATTCAAGATGGTGATGTTGGGGTTGGACTTTTTGCATTTGTTTGTTTTTTTAACGACTGAAATGTTATTCCTGACTAATGTAAAGAATTTTGTTTTCAATGTCAAGGTTGTGCTTAAAGGCCTGTTAGTGAAGAAATGCAGATATAAATTAATAAGAGGGTACTGCTGGCTAAAAAGCTCATTATCAGGTAGTCCGATGTGTTTGATTTCAATTGCAATTGAATCCGTGCAGAAATCAAGGGGTTCCACTGAATTTCAGTGAAAAAATCATGCCTGTACTGACCAGACTTACTTAAATCTCTGAGAAGACTTTATTCTAAAATTTTCTGAAATGTGCATTAGCTTTGTAGTAAAAATAAATGTAACTTTATGAAACCACAGGAGAACAGTAAGTGTAATACTGAAATAAAGGGAGGATGGATTGTAGAAGTGACATCCATTCACTCATGCTCTGAAGTCTGTGTTTTTGGTCCAAGTCTGTCCATTATTTTAATGTAATAATGAAAAGAAGTCCCATATGACCCTAATCAAAGTAGTTGGTCATTATGGAGTTAATGAGAGCTGTATATTTTAATATAGCTTAATTCCTGTATGAAAAAATTGCTAAAATTTGATGAAGTGGGAATAAATTGCTTTAAATATATTAGCATTGTTCAAGAAATGGGAAAATGTGAAAAATGGTTGTGTGGGATTTTTGAAGTTTCCTCAGAGCCAGACTAGAGTAATGAATCTTCAAATTATGTTTCTGAAACATGTCCCTTCCTCTTTCCTGAAAGCTCCCTCTGGATGGGACTGAACTTTGTTGCTCAATTTGTATTTCAAGTTTTCACTAGGATAGTAAACTGAAATTATTTAGTACCAAATTCTTATCCCCTTTCCCCTTCATAATACTTTAAATTTATGTGTGTTTTGCATTTTAAAAAATGGTTTATTTGTATATGACTTCAGACTTTATTAAATATGTTCTTCAGTTTGTTCTCTTTAGTAAAGAATTCTTTCCTCTGTCACTCACTTCTTTCCAACAACGTGAACCAAACAGGAGAGGTAGGCAGTACTGCACCTCACCCTGTTTCCAATATAGTATAACTCGTTCATTCTTTTAAATTGAAACACTGAAGTCAGAAATTGCAACGTGAGTCATTTGCTCGTTCTGACAGGGGGTCAGATCTGCATACAAAAAGTAGTGATGGGTAAAGTTACTGGAGGGAGAGCTTCCTTCTTCAAACAAACCAGTTGACTTTGTTATTAAAGTCATCTCAGTGTGGTCATTAGCAGGGAGGGGAAATGGTGACAAATGACAGAATGATCATTACCTCCTTCTGGACAAATATTTATTCCAGACATCATTGGTATCAGAGCAGCTGTAGGAAAACATTACATGGAAAGTTTGGGAGATAGGCAATATACATTGCCTATGGTCAAATTTGAAGTAGAGATCGGTTGTAAAATTCCAGAGACAGGATCACCCAAAAATGTCTATTATGCATAGCTGATCATTTGGATCTAAATAGTTATTCATAAACTGTAGGCATTAGTGGAAATTTGTTTTAAAATAATAATTTTGTCATCTCTGATCTTTCCGGAAAAGGCTACGTGCAGCAATCATATTCTGGTAAAAGGAGTTTTTCATTTTAACAAGTCTTTTGTTTGTTTTTCAGGTGCTATCATTTTTTCAGGGTTTGTTTACTTTCTATCATCAGGGATATGAACTTGCTAAAGACTTCAATCATTACAAGATGACCCTGCAGATAAATATACAAAATGTAAGTTGAGATTGATATCTCTGCTTCTCCTAATTTTTAAAATAAAATTGCACACTTAAGTTACTGTATATACAGTATCTGTATTGCCAATACTTTCCTCGGTGTTAGTGCATTGCATGTGAACTTTGGGGATATAGTGCCATCTCCTGGCTAACCAACCACATCGCTGAACAAATCATCGCTAATTCCAGTGAGTTCTTATTTCGTCATTTCTAACACTCCTCTAAAAAACAAACACCGGGTAAAACGCCCCCACTCCTTTTTCCAGTTTTTTATAGAGACATAACGCAAGGATTGTCATAAAAGAGTTTAAAAACGAATGAAGTCTGTTAAAATGCATACAACACTGGAGAACCCAGAGGAGGGGTGATGAAATGCTAAGGTTCTTGGTATTTTAGGTGTGTTTGAAATCGAGTATGTGGTGGTCATGCCTGAGGGTCATTGCTTGACAGGGTTATATTATCTGTACCTAAGAAAAGGAAAGAAAAACAGCTGGGCTTATCAGCATTGTTTTTGGCATCTCTGCCAGTTGCGTGACTTGGAGTTTCTGTTTGTCTCGAAGCAGCCCTTTCAGGCGAGAACATCCTGTATAAGGAGACTTGGTGTTAGCACCCATGGCGTATTTGACAAAACGGTGTGTTCCTTCAAGGGAAGGCTAACCAGGGCTGACCACTAGTTAGTGCACTCTCACTCCAAATTGCCCAGTGTGATCTGCTCAGGACTGGGAGAACAGCAAGCAAAGTGACAGGCTGAAGCAATTGGACTGACGGAGTCACTAGCCAGATAGTCTATTTGCTTCCTTGAGATTCGTTGAAGAATAAAACTTGGTCAGAGGAACTTGGATGTGCCAGAGGCCAGACGGTAGGGAACAAACAGTGTACCTTACTGCAAACAAGCAATTAATGATGGTGCATCTGTTTTCTTGACCTCTAAGGGCACCTGGAATTAAGGCACAGAAACTACTTCTCAGAGGCTGCAATCTATTTTTAGAAATGGCTTAACTAGCAGGCAGTAACAGGGAGATGGAAAGGCAGAAGAGAGGATTATGGTTGCTGTAATACTGTGGTGGTTTAGCTCCAGCCAGCAACTAAGTGCGCCACACAGTTGCTTGCTCACTCCTCCACCCCAGCGGGATGAGGGAGAGAATTGGAAGGGCAAAAGTAAGAAAACTCATGGGTTGACATAAGAACAGCTTAATAATTAAAATAAAATAATAATATTGTAATGAAAAGGTAAACAATGCATGCGAGAGAGAAGTGAAACCCAGGAAAAAAAAGTGATGCAACCGCTCACCACCTGCTGACCAACACCCCACCAGTCCCTGAGCCGCGATACCTGCCCCTCTGGCCAACTCCCCCCAGTTAATATACTGAGCATGATGTCATGTGGTATGGAATATCCCTTTGGCCAGTTTGGATCAGCTGTCTTGGCTGTGCCCCCTCCCCTCCCGGCTTCTTGTGCACCCGGCAGAGCACGGGAAGCTGGAAAAGTCCTTGACTTGTGTAAGCACTACTTACCAACAACTAAAACATCAGTGAGTTATCAACATTGTTTTCATACGAAATTCAAAACACGGCACTATACCAGCTACTAGAAAGAAAATTAACTCTATCTCAGTCAAAACCAGGACAAATACATAGCGACATGGTGACTTATCATGATACCATTCCTTTCATTTTCTTCCCATATGTTTAAGACTCACGTTTCCTCTTGAGCTGTTGTTTGGTTTGGTTAGGAGAACTGAGTAGTGGTAACTTCATAAGTAGACTTCCATGGCTGAAGTCAGTGCTTCTGGAGGAAATTTCAGGAGAGACTTGCTGCTTCTGTGTGCTTAGCTTAACAGAATGAGGAGCAGCACGGAGCCACAGTGGATAGAGGGGAGCTGATGCAAGACAAGCAAGATATGAAATGTGAGAGGGAAGCTATGATAGAGTTTTGAAGAGCTGGATTTCATCTTACAGATGGAAAAGAGCCAGTGAAGTGGTATGAAGAAGTGATGAGCAATAAGAAAGCAAGCTAATCTCAACAGCTGCATTTTCAATTGACTGAATGGTACTATATTGTGTCCCAGGAACTCCAAAAGAGATTGAGCATTACAGCTCAAGTTTTATGAATAGATAGAAAGAACAACCTGGATTTCAAAAAGTTTTAGAGAGAAAGGAGGCAAGGCTTAACAACTATCTGACATAAGAGGAGAATAGAAGGAAGCATCTGAAAAGATCATGAGAGGGCATTACACATTCTCCACTATGTTGAAGATGAATAAAACATTGTAAAGGAAAAATGAACTAGGGCTTGGCTGTGGTACAGCTGAGCTGCTGGCAGAACACTGGATGGACATGTTAGGAGTTGAAGGGTACAAGATTCAGTACAGAGAGCCTAGCTGGATATGGAGAGTGATCTGAGAGTTGCCAGCATAGCTGTAGTAATTGCCATCCTTTTTATTCAGGTTGTCTTTACTTTTGAGAATTATGCTGTGGATTTCCTCTCCACACCCTGCCGCAGACTCTGCCTTCCCCTCATTCCTTTCCCCCACAAAATGAAAGAAAGAAAAAAAACAACCCCCAAAACCAAACCAAACCAAAACAAAAAAAACCCACCAAACCCAGCCTTATAGCCCAAGCTCCAGTAGCTGATTCTTCCAACAGTCTTATTCTCTTGTAACAATCCTGCGTCTCCAACTAGATTGCCCCACACTCTGAGGACTTTTCTCTTGTTATCTCAGTTCTGTGCCCAACCCCATATAAGGATCCTTGCAGCCTTGACCATGCTCTCCTGTCCTGCAAGCAAATCTGGCCTTCCCTGGGAAGAGGAGGCATAGTCATGCTGGTGCAGCAGCTGTGGTGTAGGCCCTGGTTAAGCTCAGCTTTGTCACAGCACAAAGGGAGACAGAAATTTTCGTGAGGTTTTGGGAGCTTGTGGTGCTCCATCCCACCATTCCCAGAGTGCATTCACACACTTGGATTTGTGATCACTGCACAGCTAAGGCAAAGATCTTGGCAGGATCATTTAAAGCATCCAACCTCAGAGTGATCAGTGCTCAGACAGGAAGGTTTGGGTATAAGCAGTCTCTCACTACCAATTTTTTTGCCTATGTCCTTAGTACAGAGTATATTTTTTAATGCAGCTCTTCTAGGAAATTGTGAAAAGGAACTTAGAAAATTGTTTGGAGCCTTTGAAATGAGTTTATGTGCAGGGTCTAACTCCAAAATTTGTGAGCAGATGTGACCTGAAATTGAAATGATGGATATGGGGAGGGCTCAGAGCAGTTGTTTTGCCTGGAGGTAAGAAGGTAGTTGTTCTTAGTCATTACCTAAAGAATATCTTCAGCTTCCTTTATAAAACATATGGGTATGGGTGGCTGCTCTGACCAGCTAGCATGGACTGTGTGTGTGCTCATGAATGAACTCCTTCCAAGCATAAATCTGGAAGTTGCATGTACAGATGGCCAGTCAGGAACATAGTGATAACTGTCTATGTACAAGAATGGATACTTGTTTATAGTAATGATATATTTGTCAGTGTATGCAACTGTATGCTTGTCCTGGGGAAAAAAATAAAATAGGTGAGGCAGCATTTTCAGAAAAATAAAGGTGCTCTCAAAAAGCAGCAAGACATGTAAGCGTGCATCTGGAAGTATGTGCTTTCCTCAAAACACATGTACCAACGGGGATAATACCAGCTGGAATTTAAATGTGTGTTTTCAGTTTGTGCAATTTGGGTAAGTGGGTGTGTGGAGAAAACTACGTATTACCACGTTTGTTTTGGTTTTGTTATTTGCTCATTGGCCAATTGTCAGTTTTTTTCAGACCAAACTGAAGTGTTTCTTGTGTCAGGTGTGAGCTGCTCTGTTATTTTGTGTAGTCCTATTATATAATTTGTGAATGGCGTTGTTACTTTCTGATTGTTTTTACTAATATTCTAATAAATGTTTCTCTTGCGGCTGCTTGCAAACTTTGGAATGAGTGACATTCAGGAATAACAATCAACTGGACTTCTGTTTTTTTTTTTTCTTTTTGCATACTTCTGCTTGTGTGTGATCAAAACGTTTGGCGTGTGTGTGGTCTCAATGTGTATACATTGTTGATGACCTTCCTGTCACTTTTTCCTCAACAACCACAGAAAATGCTCTCCTTCCTGACAACTAGTAAGAATCTTGTGAATTAAGCCAACATCTCTAGTAATATTTTTCTAAGGAAACTTGAGTATTCAAATCCAAAGTCATTTTGCACTCAGTATTTCACTTCTTTGTGAATAGGACAGCACATTTTTTTAGAAATCTACTCTGGCAATCTGTATGTGCTTTCCACAGTTACAACAGCTAATATCTAAACCATACTTTAATTTTTAAGAATATCAGAAAACTTGAAGAGTAAATGGATATGGAAGTCATGCACTAACCATCCTAAAATGGCCTGAATTGTTCTCTCATTCTATAAATAATTATTATAACTCCTATCTGCCATGAAGAGTAAGTCTTTCTTCCGCTCTCTCTACTGATGGGTTTTTGCCCTCTTGTTTCAGACAAGAAATCGTTTTGAAGGAACAAGGTCAGAGGTAGAGGAGCTCATGAACAAGATCAGAAGAAATCCTCAGGAACATAAAAGAGCAAACCACTTCACAATGGAAGGCTATCTCTATGTACAGGAAAAAAGTAAGGTGTATTTTTGTATTCCTATTTTGTATTCTGCATACAGGCAAATTTACAGTTTATTAAGCAGAGTCATCTGAGTAAATGTTCAAAGTCTCTAATGGTGGTGTTACTGTGGCTCATAAAAAGAGCATGGTGCTGACAACATTTGTTGTCAGACAAGAACATGAGTTGCCAAATTAGCCTCTGAAAATTGGGGTAGTTTAATATGTTTAAATTCAGTGATATGCTTTCATTACCTAATTGTGATCACAGGGTCAAATAAAGCAGGCTATATGCTAGATTGGTAGTGTTGAAAATCTTGCTGTGAAGGTGCACATCACACAAATCACATCCTGTTAATACTTTGAACACTTATAAATCTTTCTCGCCCTAATAGAAAAGCTAAATAAGATGCAGAGCTCTTAACACTCAAGGAATGATCACTAAGTAATTTATTTATTTATTTATTTATTTAAAAAAAAAAAAAAACAAAAACAAAACCAAAAACATTTTGCATGAATCATTTTTTTAGATGTGTGCCCTTATAGAAAGTTTTTTTTGCTTATTCTGATGAGAGATTTTATTTTTGTGATATATAATTGATTACTGTTTTAGTAAAGACTTCTGTAAAATGTTTCACAAATTGAAGACACTACAACATTCTTGATGGAAACATTGGTATTACAGTGTCCAGAAATAAGTTTTAAGAGAACTAGCAGTAAAAAATCAGAAAAATCGTTCTTCTGAGATATCAGTTCACTGGTCTTTGGTCATCATGAGCTTTAGAATCAGCTGTGAAAGGATTCAGAAGAGGCAGGTATGCCTGAAGCCGAGCTGGGGAGGAGCAGGGCAGTGAGACCTTCCAGGTTAGGAGCAGTGAAATCCTCTGTCAGCTTGAGCCACTTGTGAAGGGCTTCCCTGATACTCTGGGCAGAGTCCTTCAAAGGAAAAGATTCCTTTGCAGACCTTTTTTTTAAAAAAGTAAATTAATACAGGTGAGGAGATGGAGGGTCAGAATCCAAGTTTTAACAGTTAACATTATGATGCAAATCTTAATAATACTGTATGCAGTAGGCTGGGCTCTTAAGTATGTGTATTCTATATAGGATGTGCACTGAAGAATAGTTAGGAGTGGGTTTTGATGTCAGAAAAGGTGATCAGACCTCAATCAGTAGATAACATAGAGCTTGCAACCCAGGTGCATTAATCTGCAGTTACTTAGCTTCAAGTTACCAAGTTTAAAACTAGGTTTCCATGTTCTGTTTAAATAAAGTTTCCAAGGGATATTTATTTTATAGGGAAAAATTATTTTGTCTGTAATAGTGAGACAAAGATACGTTAATAATTCTCTCCATCTGTTATTAAGCATAAATGTGAAATACTACATATATCAATTTTTATAATAGTAAGCACTGGATAAAATTTGTATTACTTCATAATGTTCTTAATTCATACCTTTGTTTTAAATACTGCATTATTAGGAATTAAGTAGGACTCTTAGGTATCATTTTGGAAAGCAGGAGAAGAAAACACACAAACTGGAAAAAGTGCATGCTATTCAATGCTTCCATTTTACGTAGGGCCTGCTCCCTTTGGTTCCAGTTGGGTGAAGCACTATTGCACGTATAGGAAAGACACAAAGAAGTTCACCATGATCCCATTTGAACACAGATCAGGAGGGAAAATTGTAAGTATATTCTTATATTCTACTCTTATACTTGCCCTGTAGCAAGATCAGAGGATGTGTCAGATAAGATGTGTCCCTCTCTACCTCCTTGCCCCTTTTCTTCTTTCTTCATGCAATTCAGTCTGCCATTTAAGGACATTAACCTAAAGTAACAGATGGATTAATAGATAAGAATACTGCAGTCTTCGCAGCTGCTTCCTTTTAGGAGACCAGAGAACATGGTACAGATTACATGCAGTGTTTCACCTTTTAGAATCTGGTTTATCTATGAGGCATTTAATTTGTTAAAGTATAAATCAGGAAAATTTAATAGACTTAGAAATTTCTTTCTTACATGCTCCAGTCAGATTTTTCTTTCAAAGATGTAAGTACTAGAAGAGGGACGACAAAAGAGGGTTTTAATAGGAATATAATTTGTACCGACAACTGAATGTAATTTCAGGTATCTTTCATAGCATCTGAAATATTCAAGACTTAAGACTCTGTTGATCTTTAAATGGCTTTAATTCCTACTGAAATAGTTGGGAATTGAGGGCACTCAGCACCTTCAGAGATGATGCATTAAATGAATGCATTAATATGGATGAAATGCATTTTGTTGCAAGGAAAAAGGATATCTGAAGCTGGAAAATAATGCTTGAGTCAGTATTCCTGTAAATGCTACATCCTGCCCTGTCTTCAAATCTGGTTAGAAATCACGTTGTTGGAATTTTATCAGGGTATTATATCCCATTAGTTTGAGCAGAGAGGAGATGGCTTTCATCATTTTGAGGGCTGTGTATATTTACAAATATATTGAATTTGGAAGAATCTTTCAAAAGCTCTGGAAAACCTGCCATACTGAAAATTAGTGGCATTTGCCTTCCCTAATCATTTCAGTACTTCTATGAATTTTTTATCCTGATTTACTCTAATTGTAATAAGCCATTTTAGTTAATATAGTATGTGTGTAAGCATTCAGCATTCTAAAACACTTATGAAGCCATTTTTGCTGTATTAAAAGATCTCCCATTTTGAAACCCACAATGCAATTACTCCTTCAGTGACAACCTCCTGTGTCTGGAGATGTTGGATAACACCAGAAATAATTAAAATGTGCCAGTTAATCCTGATTAAATCTGGTACAACTCCTGCAGCATTCACAGATGAGTTTATCTGATTTCTGAATACTTAAGGGTAAAAGATGATCCTAGTGTTCGTTGGTCTTGAAGAAAGGACTGGTTCTGTAAGACAGAATAGTTACAGATAGTAAAGACACTTAGTTTGTTCTAGTTACTGAAGCAATAGCCTTTACTATGGAAATCGCTGTGTCCGACATAAAATGGGAGAAGTCTCTTACACTCATTGTGTGCTTATATTGTAACGTGCAAAATCTTCATAGCAAAATATTTTTGTTTAAATTACTGTGGTACTGCGTTATGCTGTAAGGTGTCAGCTAAAATGGACTCAATATTTTTGCATTTATGTCCTGTAAATGACCATGGAATTTATGTGCTATTGTGCAGAGACCTGAATGGCGACCATGAGCGAGTTCTTTTGCAAGTGTCAGTTTTCAGTATAGCTTTTACCATTGTTTTAATGTAAATTTACCTTACTTGGTTTGTATAGCTGGCTTACTGAAGCTTTCAATTACTGAGTCAAGCATATAAAAACTTTCTTTTCACAGGGTGATGAAGAACTCTTCGTCCTTATGTATTGTACCAAAAGAAATATAGATACTATAGACAGGCGATTCTGTTTTGACTTGGAAGCTTCAGACAGGTAAGCTCGTGAAACACACTAGAAAGGACTCTTTCTAGGTAGTAGTTAACATTACTGTAATATTACTGTTATGTTTTCTTATTTTTTTCAATGTTCGTTCAGACTGCCAATGGGAAATAGTTGCTGGAGGAGCAGACGAGCACTGCCATGGCTCACTGGGTTTTACCTCAGTTGTGTGTAGCAGTAGCAGGGAGGATTCAAACTGAAATGTAGACATTGTCTGAGCTCACATAAAAGAAAAGCATAGGAAAAAGTTAGAGGAACTATTACAAATTTCTGTTATTGTAGTGAAGAAATGTGGCTTAAATTGAAGTAGCTATAGCTATAGTGAAAGACTGTGATTACAATAATAATTCATACAGTCGTGACCATATTGTATCACAAGCCTGCTTTCCAAAATGACACGTTGCTGAGGGTGTATGTTGGATTCCCAGACTGGAAAGATGATCACTGGGATTTTGAGGCTTTTTGTGGCTGGTGTAATCATCCAGTGCATCTTGAACATCATTGTTGCTGCCTTTTTGAAACACCACCATTTTGTTGCTTTATTTCAAAAGAGAAGAATCGAGTATTTATTTTGCTAAAATGGTCTTAAAATATGATAAATATTGAGTTTTGTCAGTGTTGTAGTCTTCCTTCGTTTATGAAAGTGAGAGAATCCAACTTAATAGGGTATTGCAAATAAATACGGCTGTGGTAATGCCATGTTCTTTTGGTGCAGATTGTATCTGTGCAGAACAGGAATTTATCTAGCATTAAATGCTAGATATAAATTAGTAGACTGTTGCTGAGTTTTTGTGTCCACCCTTTCTGAGCTGTTCTTAACCAATACGTTTGCTCCTTACTTATGCCAATTAATTACATTCTAATTTATCATGTAGTAGGTCCTCAAGTTTTATAGTTTTTTTTTTTTCTTCTGATCGAATTCATTAGTGCCCTTCACTTTAAATGTAGTGTGGCCAATGCTGTCAGGCCCCTCTGTCCTATGATTGATAGTGGTCTCCAGATATGTCTGTGATAAGGATCATACGCATGTGCACAGTCTTAGGTCAGAGGCTATGCCTAGCTCGTGGCCAGTTAGACTGGCCTGCCTCAGGCAGGCCAGTCTTTCTGTAACAAGCAATGGGTAGAGGAATGTGAAACTACCACTGCATCCAAAAACTTCCAGCTGATATGGCAGGTGACAAGACACTCATTTACAGCTCAGGCGGCATTTGTCACAAGTCTACAGCATGGCTTGAACTTGCATTTTTGATTTGAAGAGGATATGGTTTAATTATTCTAACATCGGTCCCAATGGTAGGAAAGGGAGTAAAGATTTAAACTCTTGACATCAGCTCCTCTTGGGTCAGTGTATTGGTCAGCAAGAATAACAGATTTCAAACTGAGTCTGATAAAGTTGCTAAAAAAGTACTGTGAGAAATGTCAGTCTTATCCCCACTGTGTGTCATCTCTGCTCAATAGGGTATCTGGAGTTAGAACAGAGATGGATGGAGAGCAGTGTTTCCTTGATCCTGCAAAACATTTTTTCATTCTCTTCTCTGGTAAAAGTGGGAAAAATCTAATCCATCTTTCTGTCCAGATATAATAGACACAACTGGTCCACTGTGACCTTGATATCGGACATTTTTCTTTTAATAATATATGTGTGTAGCACTGAGATGTTCCCATGGAGATTAGTTCTGTGCTGCAGGCCATTAGCTTGTTTCCTTGGTATCAGTTCAGGGCACACTTATCCCTTGGCTTGCCCAAGTTAAAAAATAACATACAGATTGACGGCTGGCCATGGGGTTTTCTTTGTTCCTGTGCTGTGGAAGGAGGCAAGATTGTAAAATTTTAGGAAGGACTTTTCCATAGGAAACATTCAGCCTTGTCTATTACTTGAGCATAGTTTGGAGCTAGCTGACTATTTATGGATTTTTCTTTTAAAAAGAAAGCTGAGATTATTCTTTTTTCTTTAAATTCTGATACTATAAATATAAGGTCTGACAGTGCCGGGATCCTGGCTAAATCTCTGGAAAGTGATGGGTTTTTTTGTTTCTAGTACTCCATCATGTTTAGTTGGAGGGTGACTAGTGGTAGATGTAAAGAAATTTAAATCTTAATGAGACAGCAGAGGTCTTTTGGGGTAGGAAAAAGACTTTCTATGGATAAAGAGCATTATGCTTCTGAAATACTACTTAGATTTTAATCTTACCAACACAGGACAAGGAAGAGGGAAGGCTTTCTCTTTTGTCTTTAATTTGAAGACAAATAAATAATGTTTCATGCATCATATACTGTTTGTATTGCCTCTAGGTGATACTCCTGGATACCTTGACGGTTATAATTGTAGTGAAAAGAAGGAAAGTTTGCCCTGCATAAAAGCAACTAATTTGGTTTTAGTTTTAACTAGTAAAAGAAAGTAAACAAGAAAAAAACAAATCAGTATGGGTTGGTTTTTTTTTTTTAGTTTAGCTAATTACTTAAGGTATTTTTTTCTACCGAGTGATCAAGTTTGCATGTTTATGGTGGTTGCAGCTCTGCACTGCTAGCAGACCAATTTGCATTGAAAAAAGCTGGTATGGTTTGAGAAACTGCTTTGCTTACTGTTTTTACTAATACCAATATTAGTTTGTTTCAGTCATAAAGGTTGTTAGTTGCAGAAATTAAGGCAAGGCTTCCCTCATGCACTTTAAGAGCTCACTGTCTATCACTGAGAGTAGTAACAGATTCCATTTTGCTGCCATTTTCCAAAAGTTATAGTTGGGTCTCCTGAGTTTAGATTGGTTTGCTAGAGGGTGTGTGCATGCCTTGTCCTCACATGTTGTCTGCAAAGAGATTTTGAGCAGGAGGTATTTCTACCTATAGAGTTTTATGCTGCAATTAAATTGTGTGGTTAGATAAAATTTATGCAAAGTGAAAATGAACTAGAAATGTCTATAGTTGTGAAAGTATGAACATGGTGTGTAGACTGTTGCATTTTGAAGTAAAAAGTGGTATTTATGCTGGTTTTCTCCGTGCTGTTGTTTTTAGCTAACATTTTCCCCTACAGCTATTTTGCGACTTGAAGATAGATTTAATAGGAGCGAGAGAGAGCAAGAGAGAATGTTATGAATTAGTTCTTTATTTCTATCCATCTCTATATAATGAGATTTACAAATTTGCCAAAAGTATTGGCAAGCTGAATATAATGATTTTTTTTAAATTGGCAGAAAAATAATGACCCAAATAACCTGTTCTGCTTTTAACTCTCCTCTCATAGTAGTACACTATGCTGAACCGCACAGTTACTCTTTTTAGTTTCCTATTATATAAACACAAAAGTAGATTTATGTTAATCTCTATTCACTAATCCCTATGTCCCACAGTTGTCCCTCCTTGCTTTTTAGGAAAGTTACAATAGTGGAGTTTTGTAATGAGATACTGCATTAAGACTCGATTATTTTTTATAAGATATTTACTGGAAAACTATAATCATTGTCACTACTCTAAAGCTGAAGACTACACATCGAATAAGTTGACAAAAGCCATTTTTTATGTAACAGCACAGCAACACAAGAGCAAGTTTATTTAGAATGCAGAAAACTCAGTAACTCCCAGCAAGTGTTGGAATCAACAAACTATCGACAATGAGCTATTTCAAATAAATAGTTTGCAGATTACATTCACTTTCCTTTTTCTTCCCTATCCTCCCTATTTCCTACTGTGTATATCAGTTCTATACCTTTTATTTTAAAGATGAGCAGCATTAGTAATTAAGCAAAAAAAACCAACCCTGACTTTTAGGCCAATGGGCTTTTGCTTGTAGTTGGAGGTAGAATTTGGCAAGACTTTTTTAGTTGCTGGTGGATGCAGTTACTCTGTGTGGTTGGTACGTTTGCAGGCCTGGAGTTCCTGTGACCATGCAGGCATTTTCTGAGGAAGACAGGAGGCTGTGGTTGGAAGCCTTGGATGGAAAAGAATCTGTAAGTGTCATTTTTTAATATTAATTTATAGTGTATTGGAGAAATTCTCTCACCCCCTGCTTCCTGATCCCATTTACACTTTAATAAACTGGGATTATGTAGTTTGCAAAATGATAGATTCAATGAAGAAAGAATAAAAGTGAAATAAAACTCAGGAGAGATGAGTAGCTTGGTGAAGCTCATTGTAGATAACTGCTAATGCTGATATGAGATAATTGTCATTGTAGTGACAGCATTGATTTTTATAAATGGTTTCCCACCACAGTGATGATATTGGTGTTCTAGAAAATGTCTAGTACAAGCATGTCCTCTTAGCCTTATGCTGACATACTACATTCCAGTGGCAAGACTTGTGTGAGTTAGTTATATGGTGGTATCATCATATTTTTTTTTAAACTAGATCAAAAAAATCCTTGTCAGTTGGAATGAGGTTGTACTTGAATTTGCTTAATTTCTGGTTCGCATCAGGAAATGGGTCTAAACTGCAGAACTGAAACACACTGCAGATTATTCTTACAATCATAAAGGTTATATTGGTCTTGTGGGCCAAAAATAATGTGGTTTTCTAGTCAATGACACAATCATGTGGCTGTTCCCAGTGGTTGGCTCCTGGAGATTTTAGCAGTAGGTTTTATTGACATAATCGTTGTAAAAATCTTGTTTCATCTGCAGAGGTCTTTATTATCATCACGTGTTGTCTGAGCTGGACTCCCCAGTAAGCTTACAATTTCTGGGAGTGCTGAGCTCGGACATAACTCCCAGGATTCATCAAAGCAGTTCACAACGATTTGAGTGAACTTGAACTGTGGGAAATTAACTTGCAGAGAAACATAGGAACATGGAGCATGTAAATCACAGTTAATTTCAGTGGCTATAACTAACATTGTTCTTCTTCCCAAGGAACTGTATTTGTTGAGAACTTTTTTAAAATTTCACTCCTTAAAAAGTTCAATTATCTACTTTCTGAGGGGGGCACAGACCTCTGGTCCTACTGTTAGAACTGTTGTAGTTAAAGGTGATATGTTCTCACTGTAAACAGCTGTATTTGTGCCTACTGGGCATTAAGATTGGGGGGTGTCTTGTTTCTGATTTTATAAAAGTCTTTCAAATAATTTATATCTTTTTACTCTTTTTGTGTTAGCTGTTCATCAATTTGAATAGAGCAAATGCAAAACGAGAGGGAAGTAAGTATTTGAATTACTATTAAAGCTGATTTTTGTTAACATTTTACAGTTGAGAAAGGCAAAGGTAAATTTTTTTTCTGTGCATCCAATGTAATTAAATATTTTATTTTTAACCTCGAGTTTTGAATATACTTTGTGGATTTTGTGATTAATGGGTTTTCACAGTAACACAGTTTAGTACATACGTAAGAATTGTAGGACTGGACATAAGTTTAAGAACAGTCTGATTGTTTTTGCCAATTTACTTCATGCTTGAAATTGACTAAAAAAGGGTTAATTTGTATGTAAATGCATCACAATTTCTTAATCCAGGTTGTGTGTACACATCTGTTAGAATGCATAAGTACAGTTTTAAAAGCAATCGCAGCTCAACATAAAGGTCAGCAAAAAACCTGAATGCATGTATTTAAAATGTAAACCATAATATGGAAGTAGAAGAGATGGCTTTCTTTAAACAACGTTATCTTTCTTCTGTTAGCGAAGTATATGGGTGAAAACAGTTATCCTTCTTGCATTATCAGGCAATTTACGCTTGCCTTTTTTTATTATTAAATTGTTGGTTAAAGCTGGATCCTGGTGTTATTAATAGAAGTTTTTCCACAGATTTTTATTTTCATGGTACACGACAAGGTCCCCGGGAGCAAGAAGGCCAGATGTTTGGAGGAGGGGCAGTTTTACAATACAAGCTTTTAAATGAAGTTGCGATGTGAAGAAAAAGAATAAGATAGGAACAACAAAGGGATGCTGGATCTCAGCTGTTGTCCTGTTAATGCATCTGCTTTTATGTAGTCAGATCATTAACTGCTGTGAAATGATATACATGTGTCCTGTATCTTTAGTGTGGGAATTTCTTTGGCTTAGGGTAGGACTCAGTAGAAGCCCTGCTGTTGATAATTATGTTTTTTCATCATAAGTACTTCCTTGTCCCATTTGGCTAACTCTCTCAGATGTTGTCGATGTTGCAGTAAGTACTGTTAAATTCCATTTTGCATCTGCCAACATATGTACCTAATCAGAGATCCCATTCTTCAAAGGCTGCTGCTGTGAACAGATTCAGTGAAGCCACTAGCACCAGAACGAGCCTTTATTTGGGTTAGGCAGGGTTGTGAAGGAGAAAAGGGGAATTTCTCTAGAAGAGGTGATGAAGTATTCCCATTACAGAATATTTACAGTTTTGCCTGAGAGGTACTAGCTATGTGATTAAGTCCAGCCTTATTTTTCAGTGAAAGACATAATTGTAATGGTGCTTTAAAACTTTTCAAACCTTTTTTTTCCTTGTAGGTGCACAATTGGATAAGATAGGGTTCACTGTCATCAAAAAGTGCATCAGTGCTGTTGAAACACGAGGTAATGATCAACTCAACCTGTTTGCAGAGGGGATGGAGCAGTTAGTCTGCTCTTTGAAGAAGGCCTGTGTGATCTAGTCTCTTGTAGATCTCTGGGAAAGACTTAACCTGGTAGATATTACACCGATTATACTGAGCAGGGCAGGACCTTCCTTCTGTCCAGTCCCAGACTTTTATGTATGGCTTTCCCTCAAGAAATGTGTTTTCAAAAAGTGCTCAGAAGGGGGTAATAGCACCTCTCTTGCTAGGAAGCCAACGTCTGTGCGCAACAGCTGAGAAAAAAAAACTGTGTCTTGTTGGCAATTCCTGTACTGTTTGCTTTGTTGTTGGAATAGACTAATTAATTTTAGTATTCCACTTGTGGACTTTGAATGGAGGTTTTCTGTTTAGCCACTTAAGATAGAAGAACAGGAGCTGAGCAGGCAGGTGAATAACAAAAAGTATTGAAGTACTTCTGGTGGAGTTAGTCTCACACCAGAGACAAGGATGCTGTCAGGCTTACTGTTGCATATACTCATTGTTGTACCTCCAGAATTGGAGACAGGAGAGAAAGGTCAGTATGCAGACAGTATTCAAGAGGTAGTTGGGATTATGATTGCAGAGAGGCTCTGGGTCACAGACCCTGTGTAACTTGGGCACTGGATAATGTCAGCTTTTGATATTGCTGCCATGTGAGGAGACAACAGTCCTTGTATGGACACACTGAAATGTGAGGTGACCAGCCACTCTGAGGCTCACTGTGTTGTATGTGGTATTGTGTGGAGAACCTGCTTGTTTGGTTGTGTTTTTTTTTTTAAAAAGAGGTGAAGAGATCAAAGTAGGTAATTGGTTATGGTGTATTTCTTAGTTTGTTGAAAGAGATGTTGAAATTTCTCCGTGTGAATTTTGTTTTTCTTCTAAATAGTTGACCTTCCTTCCTGCTCCCAAAGGGGAGATTTACATTTTTTCAGGAATTGTATCTTCTTTTCTAGAGATTCAGCATTGCACAGGGCAAAACATTTATATCTTTCTTTGTATCACAATCCAGCTTAAGATAGCTGAACAGAAGAATGGGTTGGTCACACTTCCAGTCAATGCAGGGTCTTACTTAAAAGCAGCACCTTCCATGTGTGCACTTATTATACAACATTATTAGTAAGACTGAGCGGCTTTTGTGATTTTGAGGATTTAGCATTTAAACAGCAAGAAGTACTTGAAATCCATTTTCTCTTGGACATTTTTGTATCAGTCCTGTCTGATACATTAAAGATGTTATTCCAGATTAGACCATATTCTATCTGGTGTTATTTTTGTTCATTCTGTTCTTTTGAATATTTTTCAAATAAGGTTTGCCTGGTTCATCACTTCAAAAATTTCAGTTACTGGCATTTACAATCTGAATATTTCATCTGGGAAACATTGCAGATAAAGCTGGCATCCTACAGATAAGTTGCCTTCGCTGCAAAACCTTGCTTCAATATAGAATGGATCTTCTCTTTGCACTGGATGAGGCAGATTTTATGAAAAGGGTAGCATGTGGTCATGTAATGAAAGGCTGGTTTTGGTCCACAGCACAGTGACTGGTTACCTTACAATACCTTATGAATCATGCTTACTGAAAGCAGTGTGGAGTACGCTATGTTTTGGTTTATTATCTACAGGTGCGTTCAAATAGCTTTCTTCAAGTAGTCTTTTTTTTCTTTCTTTGATACCCTGCAAGGAAAGTGAAACAAGAACATAACTGGAAAAAGTGTGAACACTTTCTTCATGAAGTGGCTATTTGGAAAAATGCGTTAGATATGGGGTTTCTTCTCATAGCTGTGGGTAGATAGGTTAAACTGAGTGGTGGTTCAAGTCCACTCTGTTCTTTATGCCTTGATTTAGGTGCATGTAAGAAAGTGCAAAATATATGTGTAACCCCACCTAATATTGTTATTTGAGAGGGATGATAAGCTTGCATAGATTAGAAGCATGTGTCCCCGTAGCGGGATCTGCCTTGAAGCATACTTGGAAGAGAATTAAAGTTACCAATGTTAGCTGGCAGTATTTCCTGTCTTTGGAGACCTTGCAGCTTCACAGCCTTTGTAAGTCCTGCAGTCAATAGGCTGCTTTGTGGTAATTACTACCAATGTAAATTAATTTTATCTATTAATTTAGTTTTGGGGAGTACTTAAGAAAGAAAAAATCAGTATTCAATAAATATTTTCTTTTCCCAGGGTTTCAGGAATTTGTTTAGGTGAGGTACTGCCTTCTAGGAACTCAGTAATCTACCTAGCTCTGTTTCAATGAACTTGATTTGTCCATTGCATTTCAAGCAGTTGTTGATGATTTTCTGTTTATCAACACTGAACTGAACATCAACTACATTAAAAAAAAAAGCCTAACAAAGAAAGTCCTGATTTCATCCATAAGACTAACTGAAGCATTCCTAAAGGATCAGTTTCTGTTTTCTGCAGAACCTGCAGGACCTTCTGCTGATGTTTGCCCCGCTTAAACAGCCGGAGGGCCAGGAGAACATTCAGTTGTTTACCTCAGAAAGGTTTGGCCAAATAGTTATATGATGAAGAAAAAGCATCTTTCAGGCTGCACGTTTTATACCTATACTTGTTCTTAAAACAGTTTTTACTTGATTATTTTACTTTATCAACACATCAAAGGCAAGTTATGTTCAGTAGAAGAAAACAGGACAGATGCCTCTTCAGAGACTGTGCTTGTGTGCCATGTTTTTATCTCTTTTAATCATAATGGGTGTGAGGTTGGCGTGGGTGGAAAGAGAGGACAGTCTAGTGTGGGTGGAAACTGAGAATAGTCTTGTCATGTCATATCAGAAAAAGTCTGGTATTCAGAGAGAGAAGAGCATAACAGAGATATTGAACATAAACTTGTCAATGGCTGGATAATTTTTTCTCAGTTACGTTCCCTTATATGAAGCCAAGAAGGAAATTATTTGCTCTGAATGAATAGAAGAATCAGAGGTAGTGTCTTGGTTAAAATACATGTAAGCTTCTGATTCAGCATTGCCTTATAAGACGTTGGCTGTGCTTTACCTACACGCTGAGGCATCAAGATATTCAGCCTGTCTCTCACATACTGAGCACGATGCTGGTTGGATGTACACCCGTGTTTTGTCTCTGAGAGAACATTTTGGAATTCTGTTTGGAGTATTTTATTTATAATTCTGTGCTGAGAATAATACAACAGGGTAAAAGTTTATAGAAACATCAAAGAGCTGTTTGCTGCGGTAGTAAAGACTCTGCATGTTTTTGTGTGCAAGTAGTTGGCTGTACCTTCTGTGAGGATGTGGTAGGTAAGTGTTTGCCAGAGCAGTGTTTGGCTTGATTTTAGAACTACCAGAGCTGCTAATCTGAGCTGTAGAGAGAGATGGCAGCATTGAGCTGTCTGTCCAGTCTGTCTGCTCATGAGAAAGAAAGAGGATGGTGCGGAGGAAGTAGAAAACCTTTTCATTTAACAAAAAAAATCTGGCGTTACCTTGAGTTTAGAGTGTCACTTGTATGGCTGTTTCTGTACTATGGAGTTTGATATAAAAAGTTGTATTTGCAGTTATATTACTAGTCTGTGTCAGCCACACGTACAATGCCAGCCACAAAGTAAACTTGCCTACATACCTTGCTTACAATAGTATAATTTACTATTTTACTTACAGTACCTTATTTTTCTAAGCATGTTTCACATATTGTGTACCTGTGCCAAATTCCAGTACCAGACAGCCAAACATCTTGAGATAATGGAAATATGAAGGAAATTATGCTGCAGGGCTTTACCACTCAAAGTTGACAATAGTGACTGGTTGAGCCGGCAGACATAGTGTCTGAACCCTTCAACATTTTAGTCAGTGATAAGCTATTCCTTGCAATGAGTCATCTTGTCAATTGTGTTCTGTAAATGCCAAGCATTATCAGTCTTGGATGTGCTGATGATCTGAAATGCGCAGATTAAATCAGAAATAGTACTGTTTCAAACCAGGTCTGTATATTTTAAATAAAACATCATTTAAAGGTATGTTCGAAGGTATCATTTAAAACTATGTTCAAATATTAATTTCTCTTTGGGCTTCTTGATGTCTGCTAGCAATTAGATGTGATTTTTTCAGGTTGTAAGTTTGAAACTGATCAATTATCTGATAATTACTATCACAGACTCATGATTATTGCTGGAGGATTGTCTTAGTTTCAATACTGCCATAATTTCAGAGGCTTTTGCATATCACATCTGTTTTAAGCAGTAGTTTCTGTGGTTTGACCTTAATTATTTTTAAGCTTATAAATATATGTTTGGGGTCAGCATGGTTTGGTTCCCCTTAGTTTTACTGTTAGAAGCACAGGAAGTCACAAAACAACTTCTGAGATAAGCAAAACCTGATCTGTATTTGACTGTGACATTATTTCTTCAGCTTTTTAGCTTCTTCCATACGACGCAGAAGGCTTGTTCTGTGGTACTGAAAGTAGTGGAGGACATTGTATAAAAACAGTGTGACGCATTTTGGCAGAGCATTGAAAAGCCTGGTGTTGCTTTTGTACCAGAATTTTCCTGGACACCTCTGAGAAATTTGAAGTAAAAAATAATTGCTGCTCTCAGGACAGATTCCCAGTGCATCCTTGTTTGGAGTGAATCAAGGATTATGTGGTTTGGGTTTTTGAGTTTTTTTTTTTTTTAGTGTTGGCAGTGTTTAAGTGGTGTATAGCATGCTATCACACTGTTGTTCTGGGGATCATTGGAAAACTTGGTTGGGTTGATAACTTCATATTTTGAGAAGAATAGTGTTGTGGCCACATAGCTGTTTCTTGCGGTTCTTTCTTTTGTGCACAGCTAAACTGTGATCATGCTCTAGAGTTGTGTTTTTTGATGACCACAGATGAAATACTGGAGATCTGGCTCACTCTGTTAATTTGAGCCAGCTCTGAACATGACATCTAGCTTAAGACTCAGCATCATTACAGTGGTGCCTGCACCCTGGGGAAAGAAAAGGGCCAGCTTTGCCCAGGTGGAGCAACGGAGAGAAGCAGTAGCTGCTGCCATAGCCCATCAGCTCCCCGCTGGGACAGAGGATGGAGTTCAGCAGGCTCTCAAAGATCCAGGATGGCTGAGGAGGCTGCAGACTGTGTGAGGAAGAGGAGGGGGTGAGAGAAGAAGGAAAAGATGTAGCAAGGCTAGGCAGGAGGAGGAGGAGGTAGAAAATGCGAAGTTCTCTCCACCTCATTGAGAGTTATTGCTGTGTATTATGGTTGTATCTGACAGTAATTCATTAAAAGGCTAATGATTTTTACATACTTCATCTAATATTTATTTGGGAAGCAACTTTTTCTCATATGACTGGTTTTAATTTTCCTTCTCTGGGTTGGAACGGTTTGGTATTGAAACTGGGAATTCTCCACAAATCTTCCTTTGTTGAAGGATATTTTGAATAAGAATACCACATAATCTGTTATTTGAAAAGATTTCCTTGGAGTAGAAACACAGGTATTTTGTGGCATTTCTACTCTTCCAGGCCAATGTGAATATAGAGGTAGAGTATGGTGGTGTTTGTAGATGGCTGCTTATTCTGTGGCCCCTCAAACATCTGTGTCAGCTTCAGGATTGTTATATTTTACCTCCCACTATATAGGCTCTGAAACAATGCAGCAAAGACATACCTTACTTCGCCCTTTTCCTTCCATGCCTGTTCTCTCCCTCCTGTTTTTCCTTCAATTTATATTCATAGTTTTACTTCCCTGGGGATAAAACTGGGTGTGGTGAAGGAAGGCAAAAGCAAGGAAAGAAAAGGGGTAGAGAAGTGAATGTGCGTGAGAAGATGGAAGGGCAGAGAGGAATGACAGGAAAGTGGTCCAGTGTCCACATGAAATGAGAGTAGGGGACTGAAAATATTATGCAGGTTATGGCTACTCTATTCATCCCAAGCAAAACCAGAAGTACCAATTTCAGTAACCTGTGGTCGTGCCTCTGGACATAACTAGTGTGTGGACCACAGTGGGTTGGAATGAGGCCTCGTATCTTAAATGAAAAGCATTTACAGACTTGAAAAAGCATTGTTTTTGAGGACTGGGAATAGGCTCAAGTTTTTCGTTATTTTATCCAAACTCTTTTTGTCAGCCACATATTTAGAAAAAAGCAAAATTACATTTATTAAAGAAATCTTAATTTAGCATTTGTTGGTTCAGTTCTTGCGTTATTAGAATGTGGATGCTGATGTATCCAAGATGTCATTTAAAAAAATCTGAAAACAGCCAGTGATTTTTTTTTTTTTCCAAGCAAAGGTTTGTCCTTGTTCGTTTCTACTCTCAGTTGCTGAAGTGGAATTGAGGTACATGAAACCTTTATCAAAACATAACATGAACTTATCTTAAAAGCACATAAGAACAAAAGGATTCTTGCAATACTTTATTTACATTGTTCTCACGACTGTGTTAATACTATGTAGTCTGTCTGTCTTTGAGGAGAATTTGTTGCCTGGGGAAAAGTTTTAATGCTGAGTTTGACTGTGGTTGATCTTCTGCTTTTTTCTTTTTTTTCTCCTTTTGCATAACAGGTATAAATGACCAAGGATTGTACAGAGTTGTGGGGGTGAGTTCAAAGGTCCAGAGACTTCTGAGTTTGTTGATGGGTATGCCTCTATTTTACAATAATTTTTTCAATATTTTATTTCATGCTGTTTTACTGTCAATATTTAGTTTTAAAAGCATCTACCTGTAGTTGTTCTTTATATGGGCCAAATCTAGTTTGCTTTAGTCCATGTAAATAACCCCCCCACCATTGTAAGTTCTGCTGGTTTAGCAAGACCAAGACTAGTTGGTAGGAATAAACTAAGAGAACTGCTATGGGACACGTAGGAGCAAATCATGGGCTTTGTGCAAGGTTGATGTAAGTGGGATTAAAGCAGCCTAAGTTTGAAGGGTCTGATGAGAAAATTCAAAATACCAAATTCAAGAGAGTTTGAAGCTTATTGCTTCATTGTTTGAAGTTTCCACCTTTCTTCTCTTGTGTCTAAGATGTACAGGTGTACACGCCTATGCGTGTTTTAATCACTGTGCAAAATAAGACATTTAGTTTAAGTCTACTGGCAAAGAGCTCTTTGGTTTAAGAGGAGGAATATGATATACATATTAATAATAACTACGTGCCAAGGCGGGAGACAGATGGAGAAAGGATTTGTTTTTATAAACTTAGTAGTATAGCTCTTATATGTGGGTAATATCTTAGACTCTCTTATGCCTAGTTAGCCATGTGTAGCTTTTAAGATTTTTTGATTCATAAAATTATTCTCAGAAACTTCCCCCCCCTTTTTTTTCCTGGAAATTTTGATGCATCTTTAATCCCAGTGACTGTAGTTCTCTTGCCACTCTGCTGTCCCTAGGGGAAAGGAAAAAAAAAAGTAGTATCAGCACCTGGATGAAATCCCTCATCTGCCTGATATCTCTCCCCAAAGTAGTAGCCATGACTGCAAGATGTCCTGTGTTTCCCAATTTCTTGTCCTGAGGCATTGACAGTACATGCAGTCAGACAAGACCACTGGGATTAGTTCATTTTTATAGAGCTTCCAAACCTGTCACTTGACAGCAAAGGTCTGATTCTCAGGGATTCATTGGTATGCAAAGAAGCTTGTTTGCAGTTTGCACCAGGCTCTTCTCCAGAACCATGCATGCTCCATCTGTGCTGATAACACAGTGTTCTTTGGCACTGCAAACTGGAGGAAGCCAGAAAGTGAATTCATTTCATTATCTCAGACATTATGTGAATGACAAAGCGCTTTTATATTATATGCTGCTGTCAGTTCAGTGCCACCTGTAAGACTTTTTTTCTTTTCCTTCCTTTATTTTTTTCAAACAGGCTGTCTCTTCAGAAATGCTAAGACATCAGGCTTGAGGACCTGCATGTCATATCAATCTGTCATAATGACCTTGCTAAATATTAATTTAGGATATCTTACTTTAATCAATATTAACAGCGCCCTGAAGTTCTCTGTTAGTGCACATAAACCTGATTGTATTTTTGAAGTATTGTACCAAAGACTCTTTTTGGAAATATGAACTGGGATTAATAAAAATGACTGATCTATAACAGATTCTCATGGTTGTTTCTCTGTGTTGGAGTTAGCCTCAATAAACAATAACTATCTTTAGCCACTGACCATAGGAAGAATGACATGTTATCACTCAGAGAGTCTTGATTAATTGCATTTGATATCATAAGATATTTTTCAGTTTTGTACCTACTGGCTTAGCTTGGGCGTGCAGGTCTGGCAGGCAAATTTTCCTCTTTGCCATTAGTGGTATCCAAATTAAATAGACTCAGGTTGCCAGTGGTTCAGTAGCAGCTGGAAGAGTTTACTGGGGATTCCAGCATCTGCTTTTAGTTATTTTTTTAAAATTAGAAACATTTTTTGTCATTTCTAAGATTCATATATTTATTTGAAGTAGGAGGAATACAGTGGTATCAAGACAAGGCAAAATACTGAACAGAAAAAAGTTAGGGTGCAAGCAGGTGCTCTTTTTCTGATGATTTGTTGAAAGTGATCCTATCTGTGCTCTTTATCTCTCTGTCCTCAGTGAAGAATAAAGAGGGTTTCTTTTTGATATACAGTGTTACAGAGAATTTAAAATGACTGATTAATCTTTAATCCTTTGTCTCTGGGTATACTCTTAGATACCCTTTTATATGAAAGATCTTTCAGAATCATAAAAAACTCATATTAACTTTCTGTATTTTAAAATGTTTGATAAGATTTGAAAGTATTTTAAGCTACCTATCATTGACCATGAGGTTCACAGTCTGAAAGACCCAAAGTGCAAAAAATGTCTTCCCAATGGTAACCAGGGACATAATAGCATGTAGTTTTGTCTCTTTTTCAGAATATTTTCTATAAAATTGTGTAAAGTACATCAAGAGTCAAGAGAGTATGAGAAGACCAATATATGCTTTTCTAATACTATGAATGCACAGATTTTCTTCTTTAATGTAAAAATCTAGTGAAACTAAGTCTGTAAAATGAGGCTCAGCAATTAAATATACAATTCTGGTTTTAAAAAAAAAGTTAATTTTGCAATTAACTTAGTCCTTTAAGTTACTTGTAACTGGTATTGTGCTATGGTGATCTATTTTGCAGCATTAATCTTGTCTAAATTTAAGTGAGGCATTTGGTAAGGAAAACACTCATTACATTTCAAGGGAAAAAGTTAAATTAATCTGATATCTTACTGTAAACAGGGATACAGAGTTAGGATTTCCAATGTTATGGGAATCTGTTATAAGCAATTCAGAGTGCACTGTCAGCCGTCAGGAGGCTCAGTTCTTGGAATGTGTTGGGGACCAATTCCTGTTTAATCTATGATCTACGTTAGAGATATGATGTGGCTCATTTCATACAAGCTGCCTACATAGATTTCGTACAAACTACTGTCAGCTTTTATACAGACCTTTGCTTGTGGTGAAGTGACTGCTAAGGACTTGGATTTTCTACTTATGAGTTCAGTTTTGATTTCTGACACTACCTGGTGTGAAAAATGCCAGACATTACATGTTGTAGAAGAAAAGTTTCAGGTACCTCTGGCTGTTCAAAACCAGCAGCTTTCGAAACAATTACACTGAATTCCTGATTATTTATATATGGTAAAAGTCAGTATGCATATGAAAGCAGAGGGGGTATCCTCCTAACCTAGGTTAGTGAACTGTACTGTTTTATAAACTCTAGCTCTCTTATTGTCAGAAAGATTTGCATGAAATTTAGAGCTAATCTGTCAAAAGCTGTTTGATAAATGTTCACGGTAATTTTTATATGCATAAAGTTGCCATTCAGTGCACAGTGGCTGCTGTGTGAACAAGTAGCATGAAAACCAGTGAAGTAATTTTTGAAATCCCATTTGCAGTTCTAGTTCATATAATGGCCTGGGATGTTTGAAGTAGAGGGAAAAATGGAGCGGGAGCAGTCAAATATATGAGGTGGTGGGGCACAGAGCTATGTAGGGCAACTGTCAAACCAAAAGTGAAAAAAATGTCTAAGTCTTGATGGCTTCTACACTCAAATGAGGGATTGGTTGGGGTTGGTAGCAGGGCCAAATTTTCTTGGCTTTTTATTTTTTTTCCCCCAAGAGATAATGAAATGTTTCATCAATACTTTCTATTTTTTTTATTTTAAGAGGCTTGTTTTGGAATTCAGATGCTTATTTTCCTCCCCAAATTCATCAACAAATTTCATGTAACTGAGTGCATCCTTTGACTGTTGATGATTATGAAGCAGTTATGTAAAAACTGGATATTACATAGAGATTTAGTAACAAAATCCCCACAGACTTCACTAGATGTGGTTGCAGTTTTTATTTAATTAATTCAGTAGAAAGGTTTTCAAAAAAGAGAGTATGAACACAGAAACAGCTAGCATGCTAAAAAGAGGAAAAAAGAAACTTTCTCCTGGGTGGTGGTTGGCTAGTAACAATTTGGTAGAAAATGTTATCTGACTTGTATTTTAAAATGAGATTTAAATAATTGATACATGAGGAAGAATATTCAGTTACAGAAATAATTGCTTGGCACAGCCTTTAGAACAGAATTATTTAGTCCCAGTAAAAGACTGCACCTTTAATCAGGGATCCTAATTTGATTTTTTAAATGTGTCTGTCGTTTGTCTGACAAGCAAAGTAATAAATGAATTCTGAATTGTATGAACTGGTCAATGCGTAATCTGTGTCAGCTACTGCTGTAGTTTACTGTAGTGACTGACAGAAGCGTAGCGTTAATAATAACAGAAACTCAGGCACTTGAAGTTACCAAACATATTGGGCTAGTTTGGCCATATACACGTGATCTTCTTGCGTCAACTAGCTATTGCTTCCTGTTTTGAGGCCAAAAGGGTTTTTTTGATTTCAAAACATTCCAACGTGCTGTGGTGTTTTCTGTGTTCTGTCAAAATATCTTTCACCCGATGGGTCATTCAGACATATGACCATTCAATTTGATCTGTCTTGTTAAAAGACTCTACCAACTAATCTGGTAAAAGATGGGAGGAGTTCTGTGAACCTGACAAATGGTCAAGCGAGCAAGGATTTTTTCCCTTTGGCTAAGACTGACCAAGTAAGGGAAACATTCAGGCCATCTTGGAGAGGAAACTTAGTGACAGAGAAGAGTCCTTTTTCTACTTTTGAAGCACCTCTTAAAGGTTTTCACACAGTAAGGAGGGTCATACTACACTTTGTTGGCTATTTTCATCAGCAGACCAAAATAACAGTTTACAAGCAAAACTGTGGAAAGAATTCAAAAAGATTTCTCAGTGTACTTGCATTTTAAATAATGAAAAGTTAAGTTATGCTTAGTGGGTCTTTTTTCTAAACTGTTTTTGTACATCTTTCTGTGTTTGTGTACATCTTTGTTTAATTAAAGGTGTGAAAATATCGATTGCTATAGAGATCTTTTTACATGAAAGTGATTTTTAATCCTTCGTTAAAGAAAAAATCAGCAGTAAATACTTTTTTAAAACAAAATATGGAAATAGAATTGATAAAGAGTTTTGGATATTGTCTTCTTAGTATTAACTAATAGTAAGAAGGACATATTACTTCTACATTCGTGTGAGCAAATACATAATGGTCAAATTCAATGTGGTGCTGTTCATGTAGGGCATACTGAATTAGAATTCCCTTTTTTCATGTCCCTGTTCTCTTTCTGATTGTTTTCTAGATGCAAAAACCTGCAATGAAGTTGACCTGGAAAACTCTGTGGATTGGGAAGTGAAGACAATTACTAGTGCTATGAAGCAATATCTGCGGTAAGCCTCTCTCTCTCTCATTTATTTATTTTTTAGACTATGTATTCTAATTCTCCTATGCAGTGTGTTAAGCTACATTAGTTACTTTTCCTATATTTTGGAATAGAAGATTCATTTTGTGCAAATACCATGTTTGTTATTTGTCTTGGGGGAAGCAACATGATTTAGCAATACCAATACTCATGTTCATATGAGAGAAGCCCCAAAATATTTTTGTGTAAGATATATAAGCATTTCACTAATGGTTCAGAAACCTGAATGGTTAGGAAACTTGCTCAGAGTTGTTACTGAAAGTCAGCTAAGATTGTTAAGAGTTTTTTTGCCTTTTTGTGTTTTAATGTGGTAGAATGAACAGGGAAAAGGTTATGATTTTAATGTTTTCCTCTTTTCCTTCTGGCCCTTGCTCTGATGTTCTAGCCGCAATAGTAATAATATTTCGAGTGTTAAAAGTAAGAATTTTAGATGTGTTCTCTGTTCAAATGGCTTGGCCAATTCCTGATCAAGATATTTTACTAAATTGCCTAAGAACATAGAACTCCTGTGTGTATCTCTCAGTGTAACACAAATACAGTATTTTTAATCTGCTGTTCTTATTAAATAATTACTGCAGCCACTATCAAAGAATGGTGAAGAACTAATATCAAGATAAGTCTCCCTTATGGAGTGTAGGAAAGAATGAAAAAAAAAAAAAAGTAGGAAAGGAAAACAAAAAAGTGCACACGATGAAGTATTTCCTGCCCACAGTATTTCCCATCTGAGTGTTTACTCCAATATTTTATAAGCATCAGTAAAGTCAACTTAATAAATGAAGGTTTTAACTCTGATGTTTTAACTCTGGTGGCCATTATTCAGTATATTTTTCACTGATGACTAAGGCTTTCAATTTCAATTTTTCCATTTGAAATGCTTTAGAATTTTGATTTTGTGGATAGCTAGTGTTCAGCAAACTGAACTGTTTTAACTCCTTTTATTTCTTTCCAGAAAGGCATTGACTTGTGATTCTTTGTATTTTAAAAACACTGTTTTCCTGATAACACCAAGTTTTCCATTTGTGCTGGAAATCATTGAATTCAAGGGCCACCGTAAGAATGGTTGCCTCCAGTGTGAGGATTATACTACTGAATGTTAAAAAGGTTTCCTGCTTAGTGTAAATACAGATAGAAAAGAATATAGCTAAATTTATTATGTCATCCTTGTTTTACAGAAGCCTTCCAGAGCCACTGATGACATACGAGTTGCATGGAGAATTCATTGTTCCTGCCAGTAAATATATGACTGTAGTTCAAATAGAAATCTTTTATAGTACTGTTGTGGCCTTAGGAGCATGCTGCAAATGCAATTTCAGAAAAATTCTTCAACCCAGTAAAATATAGGAATAAGAAATAATAAATGTTTTAAAAATATGTAGGTTTTAACCAGTGTGTCGCATATGATTTATCTATTGACAGACAAGCTTGTGACAGACTTAACACAGCAAAATTTTTACTTTTATGGACAAACTTTTGGATAGACATTGTAAACATTCATTCTTATTGTCTTAATTATATAATGATAAACATCTACTTAGACTGTGATTTTTTTTTTCTTCCGTTTATAAAGAGTATGAAGCTTAGTAAAAGAAAATACACTAATTCAGGCTCATTTGAATCCTTAAAGCACAGCTGCCTGACCCTTCTTTTCAGTGCCTTGTTAGCTCTGTATCCAGTCTGGCTTGGATGTTCCTTATATATTAGTAGAAGAAAGGAAAGAGCAGGCCAGATTACACTATGGCAGTTCAAATACAGACTTGGAGAAGACACAACAGCATTTGTAGTTCAGCTGTATGGTATCTAATGTACATGGAACTTTTCTGGAAGAGGATGGAGGGAAACTGTGTAAGAAAGTTTTTGGCAAAGGATCAAACAGATATTTAGCTGATTTTCTTCCCAGCCTGTAGCACTTCTGGCAAACTGTGGAAAGCAAAATTAAAATAAACTTTGAGACAATTGCTTTATCTTCTTCGGATTGCTGTAATGACTTTCCAGGACTGCAAAATGTGTTCACTTGTGGTCCTTAATTCAGAATGAGAATTAGCCCATGAAATTCATTGCTAAAGCACATCTTAGATGCCAAGTGCTTAAACAAAATTGAACATACTTACCTAGATGGTGAGTCTGCCTGTTTGTATTGGGAAGCGTTAAAGTAATTTCTTGACCTACAAAGTTTTGCCAGCAGTTTCTTGCTTTATTTTCCTTTCTCTATTTTATAGTCTTTTTCAAGAAAGGAATTCAGTTGATGTTAGATGTTTCAAGTAGTACAGTGTTCGTAAGTAGTAAACAGTTTTGTAGAGGGGTTGATTCTATGTAGTGGGGAGGGAAACTTAATCAACACTGCAGATCTGAGTTACAGTATACTTAAAAATAGTTAGAGTTGTCTCCTATGTGGGCTATAAAAAACCTACACCTGGAATAGTAAGGAATATCCTTTTCTCTGAAACTATTGCGGGGGGGAACCCCCCCAAAATTAAAAGGTTCTCCTTTCAGTTTTGTTTTCTTTATGCATATCAATGGAGATTGAAACTATATAAGCTTTGACTTTATCTTGTGATTAAGTTGCTTAGCCATTCTTTAATTAGAGTTTGTGATTTCACATATATGTAAAATAGTCTTGCTTTAAAGAAGGCTTATGTTTTCTGGCTGTCTGAATTTTGATTAGCTGACTAGAAGCTAAATGTTTTGCATTTTGGTAGCCTTTTTTCTTGCAATCTGTGCAGGGGTGTTCACTGCAAAAGAATAAAAAACCAACCCTAAAATCTGTAGCATTATGCAAAGAAAAAAAAAAAGAAAAATCTTTAGCAATATGCACTGAAGAAATATGTTGGCATTTTATATGAAATACACTTAACAATTGAAGTTGCCTTAGAGTAAAATGGGACCTGATGAGTGGTCCTGGTGTCAAAACTTCTTGCATTCAGAGTAGGTTCTAAATTTTTCTCTTTATGTACCTTGTACTAAGTTTTATTATATACAACAGAAATACTTCCACTCCTCTCATTGTAACCATTACTGAGATGTAATTTTGTGATTTAATACAACTTTGAGACGTAGGAGGAGGGATTTTTTTCATCTTTTACAGATTCTTGTTTTCATCTGTGTACTAGTGAAACCTGTAGGGGCCAAAATTATTCAGTTCAACATGCAACACAAAAATAAAAAGCTCCTTGCTTACTTTTTGCTTTATTTCTGTACTGTTTTAGAGAGGGATGCTCTGGTTATTCAGGGCCTTTTATTGTAGTAATCTCACTCAGTAGGTTTTTTGCATGATTATCCTTCTGTGTCTTCAGAGGTCGTTAGACTTTCTGAGCATATGACTCTTCTGCATGTGTTATCTTAGGCAGTTTCCAGTGCAAGGTAGCATAAATGCAGTATCATTAACTGCACAGTAGCAACCAAACTGAATTCTAATGATGAGGACAATCAGTTAATGATGCTAAAATGTAAAGTAGTGCAGTTCCACTCTGTGGCATCCAATAACATTGCTCCTCACCTTGCAGTATATTCGTAAGCAGATGAGTCCAATGCAGCAAAACAATAACTACATCTGTTGGCTTTTAAAAATAGATGAACAAAGGCATCCTTTTGCAGGTGCATTGAAAGATGAGTTCACAAAATAAGCAAATAAGTTGATAATTCTAGCACAAGATTACTTGTGAAAACAAAGCACATATGTTCAATATTGCTATGTTTGGAGATACATAAGTGGTGAAGCAAAGTGTGTGCAGTATGTTTCTGTGCAGGAGTGGGAGAAGCTGTGTGTTTCTGTGGATTTTATTTTATTTTTATTTTTTGAGATAGTTATTTATTTCTGTGTCCCATAGAAAGTGGTAGTCCTGAATCTCGAGTTAATGCTGTTCACTTCTTGGTCCATAAACTCCCAGAAAAGAACAAAGAGATGCTGGAAATTTTGGTGAAACATTTAGCAAAGTAAGTGTTATGACCTGCTTTCCTACCTTGTCAGAACTCTTCTTACCTTTGTTTAACTACAAAGAACCTTAGTTAAGTGGGGCTGGAGCTGAAGCCCATCTCAATGCTGTCATACACAATACCAAGAACCAAACGTGCAAAAGCAGACAAGATGTTTGACTCATGCTGTGTATATTTTGGCGGGAAAGGCAGGAATCTAATCCGTTAATGAAGCCATATAAGTATTTACTTTAGCAGTCCTGCCAGCAGTTGAGGGTTTGATTGAAGTGAGAAAGGGAACATTATACTTTCTTTTCACAAATTCTGGGGAAGTGAATAGTGGAGATCTGTTAGCAAATTTAAGTTGGTTTCACACTTGCCCTGGTCCAAGGCTAAGTGCATTTTATATATTTAAGTTCAGAGACTGCTTTTGTTCTTAAATTGGAAGAATGGCTTTTCTGTTTTCCAGAATTCAGTAAGACTTTATTTGAAGAAACTTTGCACAAAACAAACTTTTAAAACATAGATTAAGGAAATGTAATGTTTTCATTTGCAGTTTCCAACAGTAATGGAAATTTATCATAACCTATTTCCTGTTTTTTCCTTCAATTCTTTTCAAAAAGTGTTTCAAAGCATGCCAAGAAGAATCTAATGACTGTGGCAAATCTAGGGGTAGTATTTGGACCAACCTTAATGAGACCACAGGAAGAAACTGTAGCAGCCATCATGGACCTGAAGTTTCAGAATATCGTTGTCGAAATCCTGATAGAGAATCACGAGAAGGTAAGCTTTGATACATCTCCGTATCTCTGAGCATTGTCTAAAGTGATCTGCCTAGGCTTAATGGGTACTGTGGAGTTAAGTATGATGTCACAAATAGCTTAATTCTAAAGAATATCCTCTATACACTGTATGCTTTTGGCTATTTATACTTGATAAGTGTTCCTGTTCACAGGTAAACTGACATTTCAGAATGCGTATTTCCTGGCAATAGCGGTGTTTCTGTGTGTATAGTACACAAATAGATTTTCATAATGATATTTGCATATGTTTTTTTTTGTGAGCAAAAGCGATACAGGACTGGAAAAGAGAAAGCCGAGGCTCACTCTTTAGCTCTTCCATTAAGTACTCTGACCGGGGTCTGAATTGTTTTATGTCTTTAATTTTTTTCAGAGTTCCAGAGTAAAAAGAAGACTTTGCTATACTCTGAATTTTATGGCTAAAAAACATTGAGAGAGCTGGGTATTAACATCTCCTTTGTTTTCAGCTGAATGTGTGTTATTTTAAGCCTTTGCATTTGAGGTAATACTGAAAATAGAAGTTTTCATAGAAGCTGTGTTACTAAGGTGTCTTACATGTACAAGGTACTGTCCAGAATATCACCACATGTAATCTGGGATCTGAAATTAATAATAAAAAAAAAAAGTCCTTTACTGGTCAGTTTGGGTACTCTTTTGGGAGTCCCTCATGTCTAAGCTGACTTCTGGAACTGGATGTTTGGGGTACTTTGCTTGTACTGGGAGGATGGGCAGCATCTCCCTCTCTCTTATTGTCAAAAAAAAAGTGCTTTGGAAAAAATCCAGATCGTGCTTTTTTCTCTCTTCTTTCTTAAGAACTCTGAGCATTGAAATAGTTATTTCTTTCAAAGATTAACAGTGTTGAAATTGGCTAAGTCAAGTCTTATCTACTCTAAATAATATCTGTCTCAAGTTTTTCTGACAATGTAATTACGTTACCTCCCTGAATGATACAGGCTGGGCAAAGCTTCTGTTGGCATAGCTGTATCCACATGGTGGGTTTTGTTGGCTTAGTTGACTTCGGGTGTAATGCTGCCCTCACACACACATTGAGCAGATACGGTATTGTTCTGTTGGAAAAATACTGTGCTGCAGATGTGGTTCAAGTTCTAAGCAATAAATATTCCGAGAGTTGTAAGCCATGCTATTCACTTTGGGCCTTAGAAATGAAGGTAAACCCTGCAGTAAGCTCATGATTTTGAAGCTATTGCAGTGACCACCCAAATTTAAGAAAATGGAGAGAGAGAGTGAGCAGAGCCAGGGTGTTTTAATAACATATGGAGGTTGAGTAATGCTTATTCAAATCACTAGATTGACCACAGATTAGCACCATCTTATTCTTACGGCAGCTCAGTCACGTGTCATTAAAAACTGGACATTGATTTCATGTTTGAAACATTAGTTGTAGTAGTTTTTCTTACTCCTCTGAAAATGTAGAGAAGCAGGGAATGGAAAGTACATCAAAATGATACTGCATCATTTTCCATAATTCCTTGTTTTTATGCCTTCTTTACAACTTGAAGACTATAATTTTTTTAAGGGATTTCTGTCATTTCACTGTCATTTCTAACAGTGAACTTGCCACCAATGGTATGCCTGCAGCAACCTCTCCCACGCTAGAGCTGCTTCCAAGGTGGAAGGAAGCCCCGAGTGTGACCCTTGTGTATTTATAGCAAAGGCAATGGAGAGGTGCGTGCTAAGGCATTACAAAAATTTTACAGTTGAATTGAATATGTTGCTTTTACAAGTGAGCCTTCTTCATTTCGGGCAGACCAAGGACCTACTTTTAATGGCAAGCAGGCTTATTGTCAGTCCAATGTTCATTTTATATTGTTGTTCTGAATTTCTATGCATTTCAGACTTTCTAAGAGTCTTGCGTTAGGTATTTTTATTTATAGACCTGGTAAGTCCTAGGAAAATTTACCAGCTGTGGGTTAAAATACTTTCAAATATTTCATTCAGCCACTACTCAGCCTCTGCTAATTTTTAGCAGCTTCCTCTAATAGAAGCGAAGTTTGGAATGGTAGAAGAGTGGTGGAGTCAAGATGGAGGTACACTGACAGGAACAAACTTGAAGCAACACTTCACACTTCATGCACCTGTAATTTATGGCTCTGGCAGACTGAAGAGGGACATTTCTTTTCCCCTGTAGCAAATGAAATGACTAACAAAATTCCAAACTGTAGAAGGAATAGCCATCAACATTGCCAGTTTAAATACAGTAACTTGGTAGGCAAAATGGTAAAAATTGTAATGATTCCTCAAATATTTTTAAATTCCATCAACATTCATTATGTCTTGTGTGGATAGCTTTATTGAAGGAGATCCACAATTCACTTTTAGGAGGAGACGTAATTAATTGGGTTACTAGCTTTGAAACTCTGGTGCAGTCATTCCACTGTCATCACTCTGCTGAGTGCTAATTAGAGAATTTCTATGCAATTTATGTGTGGAAACCTGTATATTGGGACTTGCCCTGAGATAAGAAGGGAGTGGTGAGAGGGAGATAGATTGGTGGAGCCACACCCTAACATCCCTGAGGCCAAGGCAGCAGATGGAGGCTCCACAAGAAGCAGAGGATACCCTACCCTCTTGCCACCAAGCAGAAGGAGGAGACCTAAGAGACTGGGAGGAATGGAAACAGGTCCCTGCTTGGGGTGGCAGGTGAATCCCCTCCCAGCCTCCCTCCCCGTCCCAGCTGCCCTTACAGAACTGATAGGGGCTCTGGAACTTGAGGGCCAGGCAAATGAGGATGTAGGTGACGGTCCATCTGGGGGGTTGCCTAGGGAGAGTTGGTCAGTCCTATGCATTATGACTGCCTCTGTTAAGAAGAAAAGGAGGGTAATTGTTGTAGGCGATTCCCTTCCTGGGGGGACAGAGGGCCCAATATGCTAACCAGACCCATCCCACAGGGAAGTCTGCTGCCTCCCTGGGGCCCGGGTCAGAGATGTTACTAGGAAACTCCCTGGTCTGGTACGGCCCTCTGATTACTACCTGGTATTGGTTATGCAGGTGGGCAGTGATGAGGTTGCGGAGAGAAGCCCAAAAGCGATCAAAAGGGACTTCAGGGCACTGGGGCGATTGGTTGAAGGATTGGGAGTGCAGGTAGTGTTTTCCTCAATCCTGTCAGTGGCAGAGAAGTATACTGAAAGGAACAGGAAAGCTCACCTGATTAACACGTGGCTCAGAGGCTGGTGCCATTGGTGGAATTTTGTTTTTTTTGATCATGGGGAGGTTTACATGGCAGCGGGCCTACTGGCAACAGATGGACTCCAGCTCTCTCAAAGGGGGCAAAGAATTCTCACTCATGAGTTGGTGGGACTCACTGAGAGGGCTTTAAACTAGGTTCAAAGGGGGAAGGGGATATAACCAGGCTCTCTAGAGAGGAGCCTAGGGGTGGCGTGCCGAGGTTGGGGGTGAAATCAATAGTCCAGCTCAAGTGCATTTACACCAGTGCACGCAGCATGGGCAACAAACAGGAGGAGCTGGAAGCCACTGTGCAGCAGGATAGCTATGACTTAGTCACCATCACAGAGACACGGTGGGATGACTCTCATAACTGGAGTGCTGCAATGAATGGCTATAAGTTCTTCAGAAGGGATAGGCAAGGAAGGAGAGGCAGTGGGGTGGCTCTGTACGTTAGGGAGTGTTTTGATTGTATAGAGCTGAATGATTGTGATAAGGTCGAGTGCTTATGGGTAAAGCTGAGGGGGAAGGCCAGCAAGGCAGATTTTCTGCTAGGGGTCTGTTACAGACCACCCAACCAGGATGAAGAGGTAGATGAAGTATTCTACAAGCAGCTGGCAGAAGTCTCGCAGTCGCTAGCCCTTGTTCTCGCGGGGGTCTTCAACTTACCAGACATCTGCTGGAAATACAACACAGCAGAGAGGATACAGTCTAGGAGGTTCCTGGGGTGTGTGGAAGATAACTTCCTAACGCAGCTGGTAAGTGAGCCTACCAGGGGAGATGCCTTGCTTGACCTCCTGTTTACAAACAGAGGAGGATCGGTGGAAGATGTGGCGGTCGGAGGCCGTCTTGGGCTTAGCAACCATGATATGATAGAGTTCTCAGTTCTTGGTGAAGTAAGAAGGGGGGTCAGCAGAACCACTACCATGGACTACCGGAAGGCAGACTTTGGCCTGTTGAGGACACTGGTTGGGAGACTCCCTTGGGAGGCAGTCCTGAAGGGCAAAGGGATCTAGGAAGGCTGGGCATTCTTCAAGAAGGGAATCTTAAAGGTGCAGGAGCAGGCTGTCCCCTGCTGGCACTCAGGAAATAAAGGAGGGTCTACCACTTTTTGGAAGAAGGGGCAGGCAACTCAAGAAAAGTACAGGGATCTTGTTAGGTCGCGCAGAGAGAAAATTAGAAAGGCAAAAGTCCAGCTAGAACTCAACCTGGCAACTGTTGTAAAGGATAACAAAAAATGTTTTTACAAATACATTAACAACAAAAAGAGAGCCAAGGAGAATCTGCATCCTTTATTGGATGCAGGGGGCAACATTGGCACTGAGGATGAGGAAAAGGCTGAGGTACTAAATGCCGCCTTTGCCTCAGTCTTTAATAGTCAGACCAGTTATCCCCAGGGTATCCAACCCCGTGAACTGGAAGACACGGACGGAGAGCAGAATAAACCCTCCATAATCCAGGAAGAAGCAGTTTACAACCTGTTGCACCACCTGGACACTCACAAGTCTATGGGGCCAGTCAGGATCCACCCAAGAGTACTGAGGGAGCTGGCGGAGGAGTTTGCCGAGGCACTCTCCATCCTTTATCAGCAGTTCTGGTTAACAGGGGAGGTCCCAGATGACTGGAGGCTTGCCAATGTGACGCCCATCGACAAGAAGGGCCAGAAGGAGGATCCAGGGAACTACAGGCCGGTCAGCCTGACCTCGGTACCAGGGAAGATTATGGAGCAGTTCATCTTGAATGAGCTCACCAGGCATCTGCAGGACAACCAGGGGATCAGGCCCAGCCAGCATGGGTTCATGAAAGGCAGGTCCTGCCTGACCAACCTGATCTCCTTCTATGACCAGGTGACCCGCCTAGTGGGTGAGGGAAAGGCTATGGATGTTACCTACCTGGACTTTAGTAAAGCCTTTGACACAGTCTCCCACAGCATCCTCCTAGGGAAGCTGGCAGCTTATGGCGTAGATGGGGATACTCTTTGCTGGGTAAAAAACTGGCTGGATGGCCGAGCCCAGAGAGTTGTGGTGAACGGAGCTAAATCCAGTTGGCGGCCGATCACAAGCGGTGTTCCCCAGGGCTCAGTGTTGGGGCCAGTCTTGTTTAATACCTTTATCGATGATCTGGATGAGGGGATTGAGTGCACCCTCGGTAAGTTTGCAGATGACACCAAACTGGGCAGGAGTGTCCATCTGCTCGAGGGTAGGAAGGCTCTGCAGAGGGATCTGGACAGGCTGGATTGATGGGCCAAGGTCAGTTGTATGAGGTTGAACAAGGCCAAGTGCCGGGTCCTGCACTTGGGTCACAACAACCCCAGGCAACACTACAGGCTTGGGGAAGAGTGGCTGGAAAGCTGCCTGGCAGAGAAGGACCTGGGGGTGCTGGTTGACAGCCGGCTGAACGTGAGCCAGCAGTGTGCCCAGGTGGCCAAGAAGGCCAACAGCATCCTGGCTTGTATCAGGAATAGCGTGGCCAGCAGGAGCAGGGCAGTGATCGTGCCCCTGTACTCAGCACTGGTGAGGCTGCACCTCGAGTACTGTGTTCAGTTTTGGGCCCCTCAGTATAAGAAGGACATTGAGTTGCTGGAGCACGTCCAGAGGAGGGCAACAAAGCTGGTGAAGGGTCTGGACAAAGCTGGTGAAGGGTCTGGAGAACAAGTCTTATGAGGAGACTAAACAGCTGGGGTTGTTTAGCCTGGAGAAAAGGAGTCTGAGGGGGAGACCTTATCGCTCCCTACAACTACCTGAAAGGAGGTTGTAGTGAGGTGGGTGTTGGTCTCCTCTCTCAAGTTACTAGTGATAGGATGAGAGGAAATGGCCTCAAGTTGTGTCAGGGGAGGTTTAGGTTGGATATTAGGGAAAATGTCTTTACTGAAAGAGTGGTCAGGCGTTGGAACAGGCTGCCCAGAGAGGTGGTGGAATCACCATTGCTGGAGGTGTTCAAAAAATGCGTAGATATGGCACTTCAGGACATTGTTTAGGAGTCATGGTGGTGTTGGGTTGACGGTTGGACTTGATGATCTTAGAGGTCTTTTCCAACCTTAATGATTCTATGATTCTGTGATCATGTTTAGTGCATAAGCTGTTTGTTTGGATTTGGATTTGTTTTTTTTTTTTAAAGCTTTGTTGATATGTACATTTATTTCCTGCTAGCTAGAAACCACTAGTCAGTACCACTTTACCAAGTTTACAGGCTGCATACGTACTTCCAAACCCTGGCTGTGAACCAATTATAGTAGGTTGAGGAGGGGGTGTTTTGCAAAATCAGAGCAATGCTGAGACTTGAATGCTGGAACTAGACTGTGCAGCCTGATGTGTCCATTAACTGGCATTAGAATTGCACAACGATTAAGACTAGAAGGGGGATAGAAGAGCATTAGGGAAATAATTGTTTAGCTTGTGTTCTTGTCAGTTATGGATAAGTCTCTTCCAGGCAGAATATTTCTCAGTATCCAGTCAGAACATGAGCTATAAAAGCGTATCTCTACTTTGAAAGAAAAAGCAAAAACTAGAGGCAGGCTGAGACAATGTTTTACCCAGGGCCCTCAGACCCACCTGCTGTGGAAGGGAGGCCAGTCCAGAGGAAAACGAGACCTGTGAATTATCTTCCTTGCTTCTGTCTTATGGCTGTAGGGGAAGGCCAGCCAGATATGCGGGGCAAAGTAGGAACATGTTCAGGTTTGATATTAGGCGACCTCTCTATAGTTTTGTCGGGAATTGCTATGTTATGTGCTGACTGGGCTGTCTGCACCAGCACTCTTGTTTCCCTTTGCTTTGCAGGTCTTTAAGGTCGGTATCATTCCATACTTTGCTGTCTTGTCCCCTTCTCCCTTGCCGTATCTGTCTAGTCTCCCTTGATTTCCATGACCCATATCCTTCCCTTCACTAAAAAAAGCATCAAGAAATTCATGTTTGTGTCTCATCATTGTATTCATTTTGCTTTGAAGCTATACCTTTCCTTGGTGTTCCTTTTCTTGAGGTAACGAACTCAGGGGCTGACTGCAGTTTTGCTTGTACAATGCCTGGAACAATCTTTGCTTGGCCTTTAGGTAATCTTCTGATGAAAAGTGGTAGTCAACTTGGACCCAAAGAAAAGGTTTTGATTTTTCTCCTCCTCCCCCAAATGAATTTCAAGGGTATAAATTAATTTTTCTTCCCAAGGGTTTTGCAGACTGGAAATCTTGGACATCTCAGCTCTCCTGGTCTGTCTTTCTGACTTGCGGTGAGGAAGAACGGCAGCCCGCTCGACGGCAGCCTGCTTCACAGCAGCATGAAGAGCATGCACATGTTCATCTTGCTGTTTGTTATAATGTTTTGGCATCTCATTGGAATGAATGTCACTATTGAAAGGGCTTATTTATTTGCCATTTAGAGATGCCTCAGTGGTAATGTGAGCCATTTTGGTTTTTCAATTCCCTGAATATTATTTTAAGAGGAAAAAAAAAAAAACAAACCAGGATAAAAAAAGAAGTCTAAGAAATGAAAGAAGATGAGGGAGGAGGTTGGAATAAAAATCTCAGTGGGACTGGAATATTTCAACCAGCATACGGGGGAGGAAAGAATAGTGAGTACAAATAGCAAGATTGCAAAAACAGAAAGATGAAAATTACAATGAAAGAAAAAGAAGAAGAAAAGAGAGGGGGCTAGACAGAAGTCCCTTATGGAGACTGGGAAGCCAGAGACTGCTGAAAGGGAATAGGCATGGCAAAGGATACCTTTTTCTAGAATTCAGACAGCCTGTGGGCAAAAGAAGTTCATTCTGAAAAACTCAATAGTTCCTACGTGTAAGGCAGATAATGTTTTCACTTGTTTTCTGTCTTAATCTTTTTATAAGGGCAAAGATTTTACATACTTCAGACAAAATATGTCTTTGTTTTTAGCTTTGTTTTGTTCACAACAGTTTTATGGAGAAATCTTTTTTTATGAAATATAAATGTTTTCATTTTCCTTACTTTAGGCACTTTTATGATTTTTTTTTTAAACTAAAAGGAATAGAAGAATTTAATAGTACTGAGCTCTTAAGCCAACATCAAATTCATGTAGTAATACTTGGAAAGTCTTTAGTCTTGAAACATGTTACAGTGCATAATACATGCAATATTTGTGAGACAGAAGAAATGGAAGCAGGTGAAGCCAGTTGTTTGTTTGAGAGTATGAAGTGGGACAATCGGGTGTGGCACGTGTCTCCACTTAGTGATCACTGCATGTTTAAAGCAGTTCTATTGCAGGTAAATGCTTTAGGGTACATTGACACTGCCCTCATCTAAACTAAGACTATCTTTTGACAACACAGCAGGTCTTTTGAAATCTGCTAAAGGGACATATGAGAAATACTAAACAGGGCTTGTTTCAGTTTTTGTATTGCTTTGCCTTTGGCTGCAACAGAGGACCAAGAAGCAATGCATTGTAATTGTGGTGGTTTGCTGTGGTGTGGCAATTTGAAACCTCCCCAAGCTGAATGTTTCTCAAGTCAACAAGTGTTTGACTTGGTGGTGGTGGTAAATTACATTAAGGTATCTCCGTTAGGGCAGAGTTTGCGAAGAAACACGTGAGCTTCAGCTCAGGAAGGTATTTAGCATGTGCTTAAAGTTAAGCACATAACTAATCAGAAATGTCATTGAAAATATTCCTGAACTTAATTCAAATTTACATGCCTTAATGATTGGCTGAGTCTAAAGCAGAAAGGGCAGCAGGCACAACAAAGAAATTCATCATGGTTTATGGTTGAAGTCACAGCAGCTCTTTCGTTCCACTGTTGTGCATGCAAACTCATTAAACCATTTCTCTGCCCTGTGGATAGCAGAAAGCCCTTCTGTGTGAGACACGCACACATGGTGAGGTAAATTGACTGCAAATCTTTTGTTTGTTTGTTTGTTTAAAGGACTACAGTTTTCTAAATCTTAATGTAGTTTATGCATAGTAAGAAGACTGTATATCAAATCTCCACTCACGTTTGTGACTGCAGTTGATGACATTAAAAGGAACTGAGTCTGGATCAATACCTGGATTGGTATGCTGTTAGACTGCTCCAAAAGAAACAAAACATGTACTGTGAGTAACCATATTAGATTGAAAAAGAAAATCAAAACAAAAGTCATGTTCTTAGGGATAGAAGCAGTCTGCTGAGATGCTGCACTACAGATACATGGCACATACAAATAATATGGGCACAGACTTTTGCCTTCTTGATTTGCATACATTATTTCCAGTTAATTTTGGGAAACTTCCCTCAACTTTATATGAAACTTCCAAGTGATACAGATCTCATCCTCCATTGCCCACAGGCAGTGTTCCTAAGTAAGTTCACAGAAATGATGATACGGGAGGAGTGGAATTCAGTTGACTAATATTTGCTTCAGTCTTGATGGTCAGGGTGCTGTGCTTGTGTGTGTGGAGGAGGAAGCAAGGGAGAAGTCCTTATGGAGAATGCTAAAATGGACATTCTTAAATAAAATTTTGTTAGTCAAAGATAATATTCTGTGAAATGCTGCAGGGTGCACGGAGAGGGGAAAAGTTGTTGCACTCCTGAAGAGTTTAAAAAGTAAATTCTTATGCAGGAGCTGTGTGACATAAGAATTACACTTTATTGCAGCTTTTCAGTGGTAAGTGAAGTACTGAATTTACAAACTTTTTTTCTTTACATTGGCTAAACTGACCTGAATGCCGTCCTGTCTGATCATTGCTAATGGATAATAGTGCAATATGTGCTTGTGTTTGTGTACGTACTCTTCAGAATTCTATTAAGCTTTTGCCTTACCAGAGAGGTTAGTGTATTTCAAATCATTTAACAGATTTTTGAATGAACAAGATGTGGCAGTCAGCTGATAATACTTTATTTCCAATGTTTTTGTGTGCATGCCATTTACACTAATGAAGCATCAGTACTTCATTGCAGAGGATTCTGGACATACAAACGAAAAATATGTTCTTTGCCTCCAAAGACTCTACAGTCATAACATAAGATAAAAAAATGTATTTTAACAAAAACAAAGAGCAGAAAGTATTGTACAAAGCAATGAATATATAAATCCTTGTAATGGCAGCAGGGAAATCTGTGGAGAAGAAAACAGTGGTGAGGCTGCGTGGCTGGCTACAGTTGGAACAGTGTCATTTGCAAAGATCTTGAAATTTTATTCTGATGTACAATGTACAAATTCTTTGTACAATGACAATGTGGTAGGTGGTCAAATGTAGGTTTTTATTCTCAGTATGTAATTATTTATATTTCTGTTCATAAATTTTGTAGAAAACTAGGTGTGACAAATATATTTATTCGTATTTGTGTGTGTGTGTATAAATATTTCTATATGCATATTTATTACAAATGAAGGGTAGATCATGTTTACCTGTGGTGTGTTTGGCCATGGTTGTTGCTTTTCGTGGCTCCTGAATGAGGTTTGTTAAGTGCTGCCTTTTATCTTCTCAGGACTTCTCACACTCTTTGCAGGAGAAAATACATGCAAACATTCTCATTCTGCATTATTTTCCATTTAGTAAGTAGGAGTATGCTATGTTTTAGAAAGCTCAGTAATTAGATTGAGTATTTAATCTTTTAATTTGAAGGTGCTTTTTTTTGTATTTTAAGTATTTCCTGTAACTAAACAAGATACAGAAAGCTATTATGTGTAGCTGTAATAGGGAAGGACAACCTTTTTAACATACTCTCCTTGGTGTGAGTTACAGTCGGTGAGCCTAGAAGAGAAGGTGAATCTGCTGTTTTTGCTGGTGCAGTGGACAAATGTGTAGGTATTTCAAGCCTGGTGTATGGTTAACTCTTTCATTTCCTTCAGTGAATAGAATGGGTGGGTTGGTAGTGGTGAATGAGCTGCTATCAGGACCGTTCTTCTCATGAATTGTTAAAAGGTGGAGTGAGATGTGATACGCTGGAAGCTGCAGTCTTTGTATCAGGAGTGCTACTTTTAGAAAGGCTGAGTCAACAAACTCATAATTCACAAGCGATCAAAGGACACATGTTTTTAACCTTGGTATGTTTTTTTTTTCTTTCATCCTTTCACAGCTGTCCTCCAGACTATAATGTCGCGTTTTACAAGCTATGTTTAGTTTCTTCATTAAAGCTCAAACGTGAACTAGAGGGTTCAAGGTAGTCAGGCCAAGTGAGTGGCTATTAGGGTCTATAGATACATCAGGTTTGTCCGAAAATTCCCTCGGCTCTTTTGTCACTCTTGTAGTTTGCAGTTTGTCCAGTTCCTTTTGTATTTAAAGGAGCAGATAGCAGATACTCCAATTTTAGTATGAGATTGAGACTAACAGTGTCCACAACTCCCTAAAAGCAGTGTTTCATTTGGTTATGTGTAGTCAGGCTGCTAGGCAGATGGTCTCAGCAAATGATATCTTTGCAATGAAGAAAAGGCTGTCTTCTCTCTCTCTCTCCTTTGGCGCACAGCCAAGGATGTTTCCTGCTTCTAGTTTTGACTTATACCCGGTCACTTTTCAGTCTGCATCCTCGGTTGCACTGTAACTAAACAGAGTGTGCCAGGCAACATCAAGAGCATTATTGATGCTTTCTGGTTGGTGGCCCTCTAGAGGCTTAGCTTCAGGTATCTTTCAACTCTTGATCGGATTTTTTTTTTTTCTTCGAATATAATGATTGTGAATATTGCATAAAGTTGTTCTGTAGTTTGTAGTGGAATTCAAGCCTCAAAATCCAAAGCCTCAGAAAATCTGCAGCCTGTGCTGTCTCACAGAAACCAGTGCACAGCAAATCATATTTTACAGTGTATAGGTGCCGAAGCACAAAAGTCAGGATAACTATTTCAAGGCAGGCCCACCTGTATTGGAGTGGACACAGTGGTTACCTTGGGGAGGTAAGTTACTTAAGGATTCTAATTATGTTGTTGATAATTTTTACTGAAGATTCTGTAAACCTTTTTAGAAAATATTTAATATGATTTTTAGAAATAATCAACTTTATCACATTCTGTACGCTGTACACAGATTCTATTTAGATGTCAAGAATTTCTAGAATTTCTCATATAAAATATATTTTATATTTATTCAATCATGTGTTTGAGAACCAGAAGAAGGATCATGTTGTTGTTGACTAAAACCAGAAATGAAACAGGTTGATCTAACGTTGCCCATAGTAATGTAAAATGTAAAAAAGTAAGAAACTACAGGAACAAAGGGTCATTTTTTAAAGATTTCAGTACACTAGAAATTTTATAAAATTGTTAGAATTGGTGCAGAAATCAGTTTTGAAATAAAACTTTTGTCCTAGCTCTCCAGAAGTTGATCTTTTGTAATTTCTGTTATGACTAAACTTTTAATAGCTCCTATTAGCTTCTGCAATCCCTTCAAATAGGAAAAAAAATCTAGAACTGTTCATCTTATTGAATATGTTTTTGTGTTAAAAAATGGATGACAGTTAGTGGCTAGTGGTTACAATTAGTGGCTGAGCTACTGCAATGTATTTTAAGATGCTTATTTTCACCTTGCACTTCCTGAAATGCTTATATCTGCAGTAAAATTATAACTTGACATAAAAGACATTGTTGCTTTATGTTTGCAGAAAATGGCAAAAAGAATGGTACAACCACTGTCGTCTTTATCTTAAGTGGAAAAAAAGCTTAGAAAGTCTATTGGGGTAAGCACACACTGTGAACCGCTAAGGCAGTTGGCCACTTTTTTTGAGCATTTTTGTCTCTAATGTAAATATATGGGGTTTGTTTTTGTACAGGTTGCTGGATCTAACCTGAATTGGGTTTGCATTACATTGAAAAGAAGCTAAGTCAAGAAAAGACCATGGTGTTGATAAGTTTCTCTTGCACTATCTCATTAGCTGCTAATTTATAAAATATTCTTTGATCAGCATATACTATAGCCAATTGTTATGGAAATGCAAGGAGTACCATAGCCATAAAATGTACAAGGGCAGAGCAGTGTCTGTGGCCTAGGTGGATGGAGTTTTATATTGCTCAATAAACATTTGTTGAAGTGTCTGTGTGTGTTTCTTTTATTTACCAACTGCAAATCAATTATGTATTGAAGGGAAATTACCCAAATAAAAACTTGCACTGATGGTGTTCTTGTCTTGAGAAATACTGTCCTCTAAAAAATATGATTGTAGTAGTGGAGGCTATACCACTAGCTGAATTTCAAAGAATTTGGAATGACCTTGCAGGTTCTAGCCTCCTTTGCATTAGACGGCAACTTCTGGTTCTCTGATTCTTGTTCATGTATTCAAAGGAAATAGATGCATGTTCTGTGTAGTAGGTGTTATGAGAGTGAATGGGGGTTTTGTCTTGCAACAAAATCATGGCACAGCTTTAAGCTGTTAATGATTTTTTATGAGTTTATCCTCATTAGCTCTATTACTAAGCCTCCAGTTTTTTCTCCCCTCTTTTTCATCCCACTCTGTCCTTGCTGTTTGCCTCCCACTGATTTTTAGAGGAAATTTTAATTACCCCAGTGATACAAAGCAGACAGAGATGACCTGATGTCTGGGTCTTTTCCTAAAGTGATTCCTGGCAAACATACTGAAATTCATTAATTAGTTCTGCTTGAGACCAGAAAGAACAGATCAGTATTCTCTTGTAGCAGCAGAATCTAATCTACATTTCCATGTACAACTATACATCTAGTCATAAACCCGTGGAATAGGCAAAGTTAAATCCTCCCAGCCATGGGTTTTTTGAATTTCTAAAATCGGCTCTAGTACAAGCTCAGAATCTAGAGTCCAACACTGTTGTTGCAGATTACGGGGAATTTGGCAAAATTCCTTGGTCTGCTGCCCTGTGGATCTGCTGGTAGAATACAGTATGATAATATGTTGAATTTGGCTCATTACTCTCAAGAAATGCTTCCATAGAGATTGTGGGACACAGGTTTAGGATTTGGAATGGTTGCATGTAGGGATGGTCTTGGGCTCACTGCTCTAGACAGAGCTGTTATTAGCGGTGTATATCCAAGATGGTTTGTGGTTTGTTTAGCCTTGTAAAGTATCCACTTTGTACTATTGCATAGAGACAAATAGGTCAAACATACCAGTATTTTAAATCGCTCGACAAGAGTCTCATCTTTTTTGTTGTAACTTTTACACTGCAGGCTTGAAGACTGATCCACCACTTAAGTCAGTGTGCACTTTTAAATTCTGCTTTCATGTGAGATCAGACCTAAACAACTGTTTAAAATACTGGAATAACTGGGATGGAACTGACTATCAGTTGAATTTGTTGCTTGATAAAATTTTGAGTACTACATGTGTTAGTCTTCTCCTGTATGTAAATTGTTTCACTTAGCTTCTGAGTTTACCCCCAAGTAGGTCAATAGCAGAATGCCAGTGCTTTTGAGAACTAAATTGCAGAGAACTGATATTCTATAAATCTAATGCAGTTTGGCCACAGTCTCAAGAACTGTGTAACACTGGATGTGACTGTGAAGTTCTTAAACTTTGAGGTTGTTTTAATACATTTTTATTGCTTCTTGAATGAGGTAACTCAATGAGCAGATTTCATTCTTGTCTTTATACAGGCATTAGTCTACTACGCTGTGGTAACTTCTGCAATCCAGATGAGTGATGGTGGTAGATCTGACTTTTACTTGAAGAGGGGCTTTTTTTGGAGTAGCAAAGAGATCTTCTATTAAATAGCATGTTCCAATCCTGTTCTTCCATGGGAGGGTTTCCATCCAATTGGATAGGTGTGGTTGCTTTGCCATGCATCTGATAGTAACAGCTTCCAGGGCAAGAAGATATTCTCAAACTTAGTGAGATGTGGTCCCACGCTGTTGTGCAAGTCAGTGAAAACACAACAATGTTAGTATGATGTCAGGTGCTCCCGTTGTGTGTATGATTTTGAATTCTGTCTTCCATGCATACGCAGTGTGCTTCTGACAGCAGAGCAGGCATCTTTTATTATCTGTGATACATTTATACTTCAGTGACATTTAAATGATTAATAAGGCTAGAAGCAAATTTGAATAAAACCAAAACCAAAAAGCTTCTCTCCCCACAACTGAAATAAAGCATGTCTCCATTCCCCCATTCTCAGGCAGACGTTACAATGCTTCTGTCAGTGCAGCAGACAAATATCCATTATGGCATGATGAAAAGTATGTGTCCATTTAAGTGGAAATAAAGCAAGAAAGAGGAGCTGAATGCTGTATGTGCACTTCTTAGGGCAGAGGTTGACCTTCTGCTTGCTTTGCAGATGCTCACCTTTGCAAAACTGTGGTATGAGCTGTAGCTTTGGCCTGCAACAGAAAGAGATTTCTGCTGCTGAAAAAGCAGGTCTACTTGTGGATGGGCTGTGCTGAATTTTTTTTATTTTCCTACTGAAAAGGCAAAAAGAAAATAGTAAGGATGAAGACAAATATGAGGTGCTTGAAAGAGCAAAAATGGCCCCAAATATACTTTTTCATGCAACACATGAGGGCAGGATGTTTTCTGTTTCTTTTATATAAAAAAAATCCCCCTAGTGATCTCTGTAGTGGTGGTTGTGTGTATGGTTTTTTGGGGTTTTGTTTGTCTGTTTTTGTGTGTCTCAGAAACCTGCAGGGCAACTCGTGATACTTGGTGATTTCATCGCTAGGTATGACAATTAGTCTCGATTTGCTCTGCATGGGTAAATTTCCTCTGCACATAGTCGAGAGGTTGCAATCTCTAGTTCATATCTAAATACTTCTTTCAGGAATCCCTTTCTTCTCTGTGGAGGCAGATATTGAATGTGAGCACAAGCAAAAAAATCCAACAGCTTGTAATGTTGCATCAGAGAAACGTAGGAGCGAGAGTATGGAGTGTGTGTGGATCCTTGCCCTGGTCCCAGTGAGTGTGGAGAACAGGTGGCCTCATGCTACCCAGGAGCTTTTGGGAGGTGATCTCTGCTCCCTAGAAAGCAATGTACTACTTACTGATCTAATCCCAGAAATGAAACTTCCTGACCAATCTGTTTATAACAAGAAGTTGAGAGCAGAGTGAGGTAAAATAGGGGATGGGCCTGATGCCTGTCTGAGTGTCTTGTCTGCAGAAGGGAACTTAGACTGCCTGCCATCAGCCCAGCGCCGTGACTGGGTAGCACTGGGTTGCACTGAGCAGTGCTGTTGGGAAACTTCCATGCACAGCTCTGCCACTAAAAAAATTAAAAGTAGAGGTGATATGCTTATCATGACAGTGAAAGAGAGGACTTAGTATGCCTAACTTTTGTTTTATTAGCAGGGAGGGAACTATCCTGGGCAGCTCATGACTACCTACCACCGGTATCACTCTGAAGTTAGCTAGCATGTGCTAGACCACCACTGTTTGAAGTGTGACTTCACTGCTGTCTTGTTATTTCTACTATTTATTGTATAGGGTTTTTTCCTCCATAGAACAGAACAAACCACCCACCATTTTTTTTTCACATCACATAGCTACTTGCAATTAGAAATCTACTTGGATTCATACTTGTCTCCAATTGATCATCCTGTTGCCTTTCTGGCACTGAGTATCGAGTAAGGATCGCCTCTATGGTTTTCTTGATTGTATTTTGCTTTTGTGACTCTTTTAGTTTCTCATGCTAGTAGTTTTAGAAGAGAATATTGAAATAAATGCATACAAGAACTCTCATCTCTTATGAAGTACTCATGGGGAATACTTGTTCTTCTCACCATCATTAATTTCAGCGGAGATGCATGGATAAGGCTGTACAAATAAACACAGCTGCGGAATGGGACATAGTAAACAACATGCTGAAACCTCTTGGCAGGGAGTTATTTTCCAGAGAGCCCAAATGCAACACTTAGTCCATGGAAAAGATGGCATTTAAAGTTTTGGTACTTCTGAATTTTTCAGAAGCAAATATTTATCCCTAACACTGTGCAGTCTAGCCTTGTATTTACACATAAGGGGGCAGTGTGGTACTGTTAGCGAAGTGCCATGTAGGTGCACATTAGATTTCATTATTATATATTGCATCATGTTTTAAGAAATGGCTTTAGCACTCTGAGCACAATTAGAGCTTTGTCACTGTCTGAGAGTGCTGCCGTGTCTGTACTGGGGAGAACCAGGTTGGACTGTTTCCTTTCTTTATAAAAATTTTGTTTTTAGAGAGTTCCTTGTGCGATGTTGGCTGTCTCTCGTAATCCCTTGTTCATAGGCATGTGAAGGACTGGGAGCTAGTTTTCTTAACACTGGTATGGGGAAGTTCAATTTACATCAGTTTACCTCCCCCACAGCAAGATTCACTTACTGGGAAGGAAGGCAGTATATTTCTGCTGGAGCTTTCCTTTGCACACCATATATAGGCTTCCAGTCCTCTGCTGCCCAGTTTTGGCAATATGATCGTTCTTCCACAGTTTTCATGGAAAATGGTGTTTCTGATTATTTTGTACCAGTGCAGTCTTCTGTCTGCTGGTATGAGAGTCATGATTAAGCAGCTATAAGCCAGGGTTATACATGGGTTCTTGGGTCATCTTATTCCTACGCGTGTTAATATTCAGGGTTAACAGGACAGGATATGATGGCATGTAAAGTTTCTTATACTTTCAACATGATGTCTTGTGCGCCTTACCACAGGAGGCTTATGGCATTTTTCTCACCTGTAGAGTAGCCTGGCTGGCTTTTAGCTTCATGCTGCACCTAACATGTGCTGTAATAATAAAAAAAATGTTATCTGTGGCGTCTCCTTATACTTTCTGCGTGAATTTCTACTTCATAAGAAGCTTCTCTTTCGAAGATTCATTATGAGTCTCCTCTTTATAATATTTCCTATACAGATATGTGGCAATGTAAAGTTGCAGAGTAAAAGAACACCATATACCAGTTCATTATATCTTGTTATATTACCATGTTGCGTTGCTGTAAGTGCCGTATTGCCACAGAGCTTTTCTTGTACAGCTGCCGTTTGTGTTTATCTGCTGGTTTGTCTTTGATGGAATACATATTAAGCTAATTTGTTCATGTGAATCTGCCATGATCACTTGTAAAAGGCTGCTGTTAAACTGTACATCAGCACACTGATAATTTTCTGGAGTAAATCAGCATTATTAGACTGTATCCTGTATGTGACGGTTAAAGTAGAAATGCTATCAGGTTGAGCATATCTGTGTTGCTGGTTAATCCAGAGAGAAAAATGACATGGTATTTTGTATGGAGTGGTGATATGCTAATGGTCGTGACTCAAAACATAAAGTGATGAGAAGAAATGCAATCCTTTTTATATGCGTCTTTGTGAATATCATCTTTTAACATAAATGTGACTCAATATGCAATAGTTAATGGAAAAAATGCTCACATGGTATGTTACTATGGTATCTCTCACTAAAAACCCCTCCTCTCAAAATCTTCCCCTTGCTCTCCAAGAGTATGGGTTTTTTTAATTAAAATGGCCGGTATTATAATGGTATCACAAGTTTTGAAAATTAGAATGGGTATTCTGGCAAAATTATAGGTCCTAGCTAAAGCTATAAAGCTTTTTGGTTACTGGTTCATAAAGTTAGTATCACCCTTTTCCCCTTCTCCTCCATCCTAGCTGGCAAGCGTGGCTGCAAATATTTTGTCTTTGGATTAACTGATTTGCAGCTTGGTTAATGTGTAGACAGTGCTCTTGCTTATTCTCATATTATCTTTATTTATTTATTTATTTATTTTAAAAGCACTCATTAAAGGCCCACAGCATACTCCCAAACTTGAAGAAATGGATTTTTGGCTCTGCCTGCTTTGAATGAAATCCAAAACAAATGTTGTTTGATAATGGTTTACAGTTGCATTACACAGGTTGCTCTTTGTGATAAATAATTAACACCCTTTGTGTTCTTGATTGCAGATTTTCAAAACCCTGCCTGATGCCACTTTCCCTGAGCCAATCTCTATGTCAGTATCTCCTCCAAATGCCCCACCAAGGCAATCAAGAAGACAAGGACAACGTATTAAGAGGCCTCTCGCTGTTTACAATCTCTGTCTTGAGCTGGATGATGGTAAGATGTTAGTAATAATTTTGGTCTTTGCAGCAGATAGGCTGTGTATCCTACCCTCAGTAGGTGTTTTCATTTCATGTTTCATTTGTACGCATGTGTGCATGCACATGCATGCTTGTTTAATTGCTTTGGAACATGTAAAGAAGCAAGGAGAGTACTGTCCTGTGACATGTTTAAAAGTAGGACAAACTGTCTTAAGTATGCTTTTCCCCTCTAAAAAAGAAGCAGCTCCTGTTTCTTTGGGGAAATCTCTTTGACCTCTACTGAAGATTACACAGCCATAAGATAAATGGAGAGAGAACTAAAATTAAAGCAAATCTTATATGAGAAGAGCTAATGCACTCTACAGTTAAATTTATCTGGATTAAAGGCTCAGGTCACCACTGCACTAAAGAATAGTACTACTTCACTTGAATCTTTAATACCTTGATGTAACTAGCAGTAAACACTTGTAAACTTGCCTTACTGTTGAGAAGCAAAGAAGAAAAAAAAAATCTTACTTTTGCATGGAGTCTGCAGTAGCAACATACGGCGAGGCAAAGGGTGTATAACATCTTATGTATTCTGACTGTTGGCCAGAAACATAATCACTGAAATGTCATTGCTTGGGGGTATGTACAGTACTGAGAAGGCAAGTCAGGGCTCATTTTATGTTACAGATTTTCTCCACCCTATTCCCTTTCTCCTTCCTAACATTGTTAGTCAATTGTCTTTTCACATGAAGAATCATGGGATCTGGGCACAAAGTGCAGTTATCAGCAAGTGAAAATAAACAGGAAGATTTTGAACTCATGTAGTAGTATAAGATTCACTGATGAACTGTCATTAAATCAGTGGTCAACAGTGGTTGATTTCTTAAGGAAAGAGCACAAATACCTACAACAGCTGTTAAGTGCAGGTTTTAGAGATAAATTCAGGACTGTTTATTGTCTTGAAGCCAGTTTTACAAAGAGTCTGCAAGAAATTCAGCATGCCTGCCATCAGATTTAATTCACCAGAGATACATGTAATCTCTGTGCCTTCCTTTTCTTGCATCAAATATGAAACTAAATGCCTTGACTAGAACGTGTTTAAGGTGCATCTACTTAAAAAGCTTAAGCGGTGTTAATTTGAATAATATGCTACCAAAAGCTGTGAAAGCTCTTGAGCTATATCTGCAATAATAAATTTATCCTCATTTGAAAAACAAAACAAAATTGAAGCCACTCAGAGTTGTTTACATCTAATTTTGAATGTGAATCCCAGCAGGTCACAACATGTACCACAACTTCTCCAATTCCATGCTGCAAGGTGTGCACTGAGGACCTGACTTTGACCCTAACGTAGTAGACAGAAAGTATTTGATGGATTATTTTTGTTGTAAGATCCAAAAATACACTGTTACTGTTGAAAATTGTTATAAATATTCAATTTCTCCTAAATACAGTCCATATTTTTGTCTAATCATGCAACTCAACAAAGGGAAGAACTGGGATTGTTAAAGGCTGTAATTGTTATATATCATATAGAAATTTGGTACTTGTCTAGGAGTTCTAGTGTGGTGAATTGCAGAATAACCTAATACATTGCTATGCATGGTATAACTGCGATGAAGGCTGAATTGCTCCAGTTGAAGTCACAGTTCCAGGATGGATGGCACTGAGTTTCAGTTGGATCTGAAAATAATATTTCCCCTTGTAACTTCTAAAAATAGAAAGTCGCTCCAGCCGCTACTGAAGGTAGAGGTATTCTCAGTCTGTTGTTGCTAGAAACTGGCTGTTGGTAGGTCCTGACTACATGCTAATTGTGTCAGTAAGGTAGTCGGAGGTTGGTACAATGGTTGTTTGGCACGTGTGCAGTACACATGGCAATACGGTACCTTGAGCCCAACTGCGTCATTGCATTATCTGAGGAACTACCCTGATGGATACAGGGTACATAAATCAGCCAGGCTTATTAATTATCTAGTCACTGAGTAGAGATCAGTGCCTCCAAATATGCGCCGTGGCCTTCAGTTACTTTGTTCTTTGGAGAGGGGGGGAAGGAATAAAAGTGAGCCTGGGCTTCGTTCCATATTTACCTAGTTTCTTGGCTAACAAATGCATGTTTTATAACTGCTCTTTGGAAGATTTTATCCTGTGTGTGTTTTTAACAGGAAATTAAACATTAAACCCCTTCCCTCCCCCCTCTTTATTCACAATGGCATGAGTTAAGCACCAGGCATAAGCCAGTGTTTTGTATTTCCTGGATATGGCAAAATTATCATAATCTTGTTTTAAACCAAGTAGCTGATACATATTTATATGTAAATATATTTGTAGACAAATACATCTCTAAAGTTATTGTAATTATATATAAATATTTTCTATGCCTCGAAACTAGAAGTATGTTGGGAGACAAAATCTCTCTGTGCTGGAAAAGTTCTTGAGTGTTTCTTTTAGGATTGTTATGCAAACCAGGAAATTGTTAGAAAAGCGGAAACAAGTCTTTAACTATCAGCTGCTCCAGGGAGTTAACAAGCTTCAGAATCCACTGCTTGAATTAGAAATGCAGGGTTTGGGCCAGCTTTTCTTTTTAAAAGCATGTTTGCAGTCGGGAAGCTTCTTGACTGCACACAAAATGTATGCAGCAACCACCCAGAAAGGGCTGTAAGTGACATAAATATTGATAGATATAATAGCTGAAGAACACACACTGTGTTTGATAAAAATCTTTATTTTGCCTTCTGATAATTAGCTGTACTGAGTTCTGATAGCATGTAGATTTTTCCTTGTACATCGCAATTAGATGATGAATCTTATTTGCAAACAATTCAGGTAGTATACTTACTATTGTAAGGATCTTCATTTCCTGAAAGACAAACTTAAGTCACAGCTGATACTGTCTTTTTCTTTCAACTTCTTTCCTCTGTGGTAAGCCAGTTACTAAATTTTCACTCTAAAGTTTTTTGACCTCTCAGTGTCTCAAGTAGAACTAGACTTAATGGGGAACTCTGAACTACTTTCATGCGTGGCCTAAACCCGAAGTTCTTGTTTCAGCAAAATGCAAATTTGTCTGAGATTTACATTAGGATCATTTCCAAAGTTTTCTTGCCTTCTGAAATGAAGACATGGGATTTGGGGTTGTTTTTTTCTCTTTTTCTGGAAATAGCTTTTTTGTTTTTTGTTTTTCCCCCCTCTACTATCTGAATGAATTTTAGAGTGAATTAAGTAGCAATGCAGAAACTCCTGTGGCTTACAGTCTCAGCTATGTACAAATGACTTTGCATTCTCTCTCTGTCTCTCTATGTGGAGGGAGAAAGACTGTTAGCTAGAATAGGGGGTTGTTTATCCCGTTCTTCTAAAAATGTCATTGGGTCTTTATTTTCCATTTGGACAGTCAGTATATATCAGAAGAGAGCTCTGTTTATATTTCTTCTAGAGGTCAATGCAGAGTTACAGTTTTGTTCCCTCCTGATTTTATTTTAATTTTTATGTACTCTTCTTGTCTTGTAGCAAAATAAACAGGTTTTTTGTTTTCTTTTGTTTAATCTTTTTCTGTGCCAGAGACTTAGAGTTTATTAAACTATTTTGCAGGGCTACTAGAACTAAATGGCAAGAAAAAGACCTGTGTAAGGTAGGCAGTATAATGTAGTCCATCCAAGATGAACAGAGAGTCAGCATGTGTTACCTAAATCACACCTGGAGTCAAGAAATGAGTCTTGTGTGGCAATTTGTCCAAGTATAGAAAAACTTGTTTTCTAAACAAAACAAAATATGCTGATGCCTTATTCTGTTTGAATACCCTCTAGGTGTCAAAATTTCTCATTGGCCCAAACATGGACATAGCACACTAGTATCATGGCGGGGCGGCTTCTTTTGTTTTTAAGGCATTTGCCTCCTATCCCCCCACTCTGGAACTCAGGAGGCATATGAAGTGTTTGTGATAGCTTTCTGCTGCTGCTGTAAACTAATATTATATTTCTAGTGCTTTAGAAAACAGATTCTTGTGTAGAAATCTAGAAGAAATAAAAATTAGAACTGTTACTTAACCCTTTAAAACTTTGTGCTAACTTGTATTACCCTCTGATTTATTTAGGGAAGCCAAAGTATGAATGGTATGTTAGTATTGAATAGGAGTAGCTCTTTTAGATTTTTTTGGTGGAATTTGGAGTGTGACAGTGTCTTAAATTGGGTGATAAATTAATTTGCAGGAACTACTGTGGCATTCAATTAAATTACTTTATTGAAGTAAAATGTGATACATGAAATGGTTACATAGCTTCCATGCAGTATTCCCTTTTCCTTCTCCTCCTGCTATCCTTTCCTGCCCCAAACAAATAAGTAAAAAACTATAAACTTCATTTGGAATTACTGAACATAAACCCTGAATGTTAGAGGAAGCCTTGGGTTTATAATAAGGAGACTGGTCTTCAGGGCTGGGACAGCCCAGAGCTGCAAGGTTGCAGGTGTGAAACCTGGCCTTGAACTCTTTCTATTTCTGAATCTGCTGCTTAGAAGTGTTTCTGTAACCTGGCACATAGTAGGGGAAATGGAAAGAAAAGCAGCTACACGGGCATATCAAAAAGCCATAAGGGCTTGCAACACTTGCTTACAAAGCTATTGTTAACAGCTAAGCAGAACACACAGCTATGCTGTTACAGAATAGGTGCACCAATATTAGTTGTGAGGGGAAGATCAGGATGATTGCTGTTTGCCATGTAGAATTTAAGACAGTTTGTATTTCACCTTGCTGCAAGAATAGTTCCTGCAATTCTATGCCATCTGTCACAGCTTTTTCCACCTGATGCCTCTGAGTAGGATGAGTGCTATGCAAAGTAAAAGTCTTTTTGAGCTACTCTCAGTAAAGGTGAAGCTTTTTCTTAGGTAATAATGGGTATGTATATGGTCCCAGTTTCCTATCAGATAATCAACTTCTGCTTGGAAAGCATTGGGTCCGTAGAAGATACTTATTTTCTTGGAGGTATGGAATAATTTTGGTCCATGGTTTCTATACACAATATGCATTGTCTGGCCACTGTATACCTGTGAGTAATCTACTTGCTACAGCCTACTTGCTGCACAGTTATCTGAAATAAAATTTAACTGTCATAATGTAGTAGTAAATATCTCCTAACTTTTACTACTTTTCAAACGATGTGTGTCAAATCTTCGTGGTTAGTGTGAGAATTACCTTAGTATCATCACCAGTGCTTGTCTGTTTTCAGTATATGAAATCTAGAGGCTGTAGAGATGTTCAAAGTAAACACATCCACATGTACACACACACGCACACAACAGGAGTCAGAGGTGTAGGGAAAGGGAATTTGAATAGACTTAAAACTAAAATCTGAATTTAAAGAAGGAATGGGGAGTTCAGGAGAAAGGGTCAGTCTTTCCTTGGGGCCAGGCATTATTAAAAATCTTTGATCTCCTGTAATAATCCTTCATCTCTTTAATTCTCTACCTTCTGCACACAGACATGCAAGGGCACATAATACTGTAAGAAGGCCAATTTGGCATACTAAAAGCCATTAATCCCAGACATGGAAGTCACTGACGTATCTTTGCTACATGCCAGCTGTGCCCTGGCCAGCCTCTGTTGGTTGAAAGTAAATGCTCTCATCCAGCACACAAGAGCGTAAGTAGAACGAAGACTTGAAGTTGTTTGGCTCTTCAGTCAGTTTCCTATGGGTGAGGGTGTGCATTTCACTGAATAAGGTGTTTCCTCACACAGGGTGCTCTTGCCCTTCACTGGTGACAAGGATAGGAGAGAAGATCTTGGAGGGGGGAGATGATGAACTTTCTGAAAGGGTGATACGCAAGTTAGAAAATATGATTCCTCTTCCCACTCTGTCAGTGTTTTTCATGTAGTCAGAAAAAAATGTATTGTTCTTCCATTAGCTTCTGGATGTCTTTGTCCTATTTGTTCTTCTTTTTCCTTTTTATTTTCTATTTTCTTCTTTTGAAAGTTGCACTTAGTGAAAGGTGCATTACATTACTATCACTTCTTTCCTTCCCAGCTGTGCTTGCAACTTGCTGAGCCAACAGGGAGATTGAAGGAGTACTTAAGGGATATCATGGAGAAGTAATAGTGGTGGGACTAGCTTGGCTAGGATTGCAGTCTCATCTAAGACTGCCTGACTGGGGCCAAGCAAATTATCATCAGAGACCATGTTAGTGGGAAACTGCAAGCAAGAAGACATATGATACCTGGCAAGTTTGGTTGTCCCACTGAGCAAGTGGGTTTCTGTTGTTCTGTAACGGGTGCAAATTCACTGATGATGAGTGTGTTCACTTCTTGTGTGTCCCTGGCCATTAACACTGCTTGGTGCTGCCTGTGTGCTGCACAGCCTCCTTGATCCGCCTCGACAGCCTTCCTTCCTTCCACAGTGCAGCTGAGTCCAGCCCCGAGCCCTTGCCAGACATTTAAAAAAATAAAAATTTGCTCTTGCAGACATCTAACCCTGGAGTGTCAGAGGGATGGATAGTGGTAGAAGAATCCAGGCATAGAGGAAAAAGTTGACCTAACTACATTGAGGTAGCAAAATCTGTCTTCCTAATTGCTGCCTTTTAAATCATCAGCTGGGAGATTACGAGGTTCCTCAACAAACATGTCTCCTGGGTGTTCAGTTAAAACAGCTGAAAAAACTTCCTTAAGGACTGCTTAGTTTGTTTTCAGTCATCTTTTTATTAAAGCATAGGCATCCTGCTTCATCTATCCCTCTGTTGAAGTCACTGTTAGGGCAAAAGGAGAGAGGTGAACAAAATGAGGAAGGAGGCACAGCCAAGTGTCAGCAGTATACTGAAAATGTTTTAGTGGCTTTCTTATGAGAGGCTGGTCACATACACAATGTGAGATCAGTTAGTCTTTGTCATTATCCAAGTACCACCATGGGTTGTGGAATTATTGGTAAGAAACTTCTCCTTTTAATATGCCATAGGAAGCAATTGCAAGTGAAGTAAGCTAAATAGCAACAGAAGAGGAGACAACAGCATGATACCATCTCTGTTTGCCAGCTCAGGAGAAGACTTTTTGAACACCTTACCTTTTGGGGGTGGAAGGACCCTTACAGAGACGTTTTCCAGCTGATCAGTGGCTGAATTGCCAATACAACAGAAAATAAAAGGAAACATGGAAGAATATTTTCATGGACTTTGGAGTTTTTTATGTCATTTAAGGAATGCTGCTGAATTAGGGATCTTTCAGCCCTGATGATAGCATTGTACCCCTTTTTGATCTGCTTTGTTTTTTCACAGTTCTCATGCCAATTGACTAGACTAGAGCTGTTCTGTTGGTAGGTTTCAATACAGGTCTGGCCCATAGGTAAGTGTTGCCTGGACTTACAGAAACCCAGAACACTCAGTGCTATCAAAAAAAACTATGAAAGCTGTGGGACAATCCATTTATCTTACTATTTGTCAGAGTTTTCAGGAAGTAGCTTCAGTTCATCGCTGCATTTTTCAGCCATGAAATTAACGTGTGGCATCTGGCCAGACTGGTAAGGCTGGAGGTCATGTGTGGTTTCCTGCCAAGCAAACTCTGGTAAAAAAATGAGTAATCTTTGAGTTTAGATACTTCTGTTGTTGTCATAGTGTACAGAGATCAAAAGAGGAACTTTTCTGCATGCTTATATCTGATTTCTGTTGTGTTTCGAAATTTAATTATGGGATATAAATTAACATCCCAACCTTGTGTCCATGACTCTGTCTTGAACTGTTTTTCCACAGCTTGAGGAATAAATTGGAATTCTTTACCCATTTTAGTTTTAGCTTGCTCAGCAAAAGGCTTACCCACAATTCCATGTGTCTTTGGGATTTTATTGGTGTAAAGAATATATGCAAACAGTATTTCTCCTGAATTTTGAGAGAGGTTCTGTAGTGAGGGAGATATTTATTGAAATAATTGCTTGCTCTTACAGGTTAAGTGTATGTCTAGAAAGATGCTTGTTTAAAATTGAACTTTGCATTTTAGAAATAAACAAAAAAGTATCAAAAAGGAGGAGGGCAGGGGCATGGTCCTAAAACCCCACTTGTCCCTAAGTAACTTGCAGACGAGCACGTTTCTTTCCCTTTCCTAGCCCCAACTCAGACACCCACCTTTCTGGCTACAATTCTTGTGTTGCATCAGCCAGTCTTGAGGCAAATTCTGTGTAGTGCAGCTTCCTCCTTTTTCTGACATATCTGAATCATTATGGAGTTGGGAAAAACAATCTTCCTACAGGAAAGTTACTTTATGCCTAAGATACACATGCTTGTACATGCACACCTTTGAAAAATATATCAAAGTTGGTCTTTAGGAAAAAAAATGTAGTCAACTCTAATAGTTGTGTTAATTATTTTGTCTGAGAGAAAAAAATAGCTGGCGTAGAGATCTAATTCTTACTGTCTGTGTTTTGAAAGATAGCATGAAACTGCTGGATATGTGGGCTGTCTGCTGTCCATTTGCTCCATGAAAGCTCTTGGTTTTAGGGTGTGTGAGTCTACGCTGTCTAAATTTATGTAAGAACTAACTGCCTACTGAGACAGTACTGCAGTGTATAGGATTTGCTACACAATGAGGATAATGGATACTTTTTGATAATGAAATGCGGTAATATAAAGGTAGTTTTCTGAGTGTTTACAGGAATCTGACCTCTAAAGTACCCGTTATTCGGGAACAATGAAATATCTCTCTTGTTTAGTTTTAGCATCCTCTATGGTTATTTTTAAAAATAATAGATCATTATTAGCTTGCTTTTATGTGATTTCACCTTAGTTTGGGAACTTAACATGTTTAAATAGCACAATTTCTGTCGTCTGGAGGTGAGTAATAAACAATTCTGTTGACCAGTTTCAGTGGTGTGATAAACAAAAGTACACAGTTTCTTAATTTACTCAGAAACAGATGACTTCATTAATTCAGAAAACTTTAAAAATTTGTAGAAGAATGTCCGAGTTCACGTGGTGCTTTGCGTGATTACCACAGGATGATTTGTTCTGTAAATAGTGAAAAAATGATGCAGCTCTGCATCTAGAAAAGGCCATTCTTCACTGCAGGGTCCTCTGATCACTCTGACTATCACACAAAGCTTTCTCCACTAGAGTTACTTCTAGCTTTCCAGGAATGGCTGAATCCTTTCCGGAGTGATCGGTACTTCGTATCATGGGATCACTTCAAGTTCTATTAACTGTGTGAGAGAACTTACCTTCAGTTATGTTTTTCATGCCTGTTTTCTGTGGATGCTGAAGCTCTAGCACATGGAACTAAGTTCTCGCTTGGCAGAGGATATTTGTGATACTTATGTTTCTGTTCTATCCCTGATCTATGAGATTCCTATTAAAATGAAAACATAGCACATACCCACAAATTAACATAAGAGCAAAGCTACTTTCTACTTGGTTAAACTTCTGTATTATTGTGGGAAGTTAGCTGTTTATGGTGAATGACTGTTTGTTATCGCAGAGCTGGATGCAGCTGTGATGCTGATGGGGGAGGATGGGTGGCTGCACAGCAGCACAGCTGCTGCTTCCACATCTCGTGATGCAGAAAATGTCAGACTTGAAGGTGGTGATAGGGATTTTGCAGCATCTTTAATTTACTCTCCTCAGTAATTCTCCCCATCACCCCTTGTCTATGACTTAGACCCGTGTGACTGTGTCAAAGTGGAATAAGACATGTCTTTTATCCTCTTATTTTGCCACGATTTGTGTATCTGATGAACACTTAAAACATATATGACAGTTATCTTCTGCCCATTCTGTGTATCTCAATAGAAACTGTTAAATATTCCTCATTTACTCCAGAAACATTCACTTTCATAATCTGTTTTCATCCTCTGTCTATCCTTAAACTATAGATGTTGGTTGTAATGTGGATGTTAAAGATTAGCCTTTCTTTTAATAGTAAAGTATGTAATTCCTTAGCTGCCTTAAGGTGAAGTTGGAAGAAAACTCTGTCACTCAAGCAAGTAACTGATAGTGTTAGCTCTCTGGTTTTTGTAGTTTTTATATACAAATGTTTTTTCTTATTTAGAATCTTGGAGTAAAGTAAGGATCTGATTATTGATACTGCCAAAGTATTTCAGTTTTTTTCAACTTTGGATGCCAACAAAAAATATTCTTAGACTAGCCAGATGGAGAAAGGAGGAAAAAAGGCAACTGGGAGGCATGACATGCTCAGTTAGGTAGAAGCTGAGTTCAGATTTCTGGTGTGGAGGGTCTGAGAGCCTTTACTCTCTGAGGCTCATCCAGACAAAAGGGAAAAGGAATTGAGGGTTACATGTTTGCTAGAGAAAAGCTAGATGAGGTTAGTCTTGGTCTATATAGGTACTTTCTTACCACGTGGGGATTTTTTTTTATGAGAAAGGGTGACAAAAGGCAGGGAGGGGGGAAAGGAGGAAGGATATTTGGGTAAGAAACCAAATGGTAAGTAGTACTAGCTAGACCCAACCAGTAAATGGTTAGGATCAACCTAAGCTATCTTATTTTCTAGATAGGGCTGGTCTGAACTATGAGCAGCCGTAAAGGCAAAGCATGGGTATCTGTTGCAGAGGCATAGTGAAAGCTCTAAGGCTTGGATGAGTGTTGTGATTAGAACAGTGAAACAAGAAGGCAATTTAGATGACAGTTTAAAAGGATCCGAGCAGTCAAAAAATTTAAATAGTATGCAAAAGGTGGTGAGAATGTGAAAAAAATTTTAACTCTGCTGAGAGTAAAATTGGATCTTACACCTATTTGCGTAGGATGAGGAGATGAATCGTAGAAGCAGTTTGGTGGCAACTCTAGATAAAGATGGCCAAGCTGAATGCTGAATGCACTCAGAGGCTTCCCACAAATATAAAGAAGAGAAGGTGAAGTGTTGATGGCTGGAGTGTTGACAAAAATTTATGAGACATCAGACACACTTACTGCTTTTATACTGAGAACTCTCATGTCCTTCATCTGTTCTGGCACTCTTTGGCACCCAAAGATAAGAGTGTAATGGGACAGAAAAGGGAGGAGGTTTGACATTCTTAGGGAGAGAAAATGAAGATACTAAGAACACCAAACTGTATGCTCTAAGAATGATATAAATGAGCTTTAAAAGAAATCACATCTTCCCTAATTTATAGTCTGAGAGATCATTAGAATTCAAGTGGTAGAAAAGAAGAATAGGAAGTTTCTGGAGCTCCTCTTCGAAAGGACCTGTCAGTCCAATGTGGCAGTCAGCCTTTTCATAGAAGTGGGAAACCTGACAATGCTGCTTACGGGAGAACAATGTTGGAGGTACAGAGAAGTGAGAGGAGAGAAACAGTAAAAATATTAGACTATCAATATTAGGGAGCCCCTGAATTCTGAGGTAGTTACAGTGGGCAATCAACTCATCATAACCTATTAATTTAAAGCTGTGGCAAAAAAAGTGCTGGCCTTGGATGTCCAAACAGGGGATTGATGAGTAAGTGGTGGAGTTAATGCTCAATGTGGCACTCGTGGGACAACAACAAAAGATCATGAATTCAGATCTTATGTACACTTTTCAGAAAGAACTCTGGGAAATTGTAACAGGTTTATAGAACAGGTGCATGATTCCAAAACTGCAAAATCCCTTACAATGAGGGATTTAGTGTTAAACTTTTAAAGGAGATTGTTTAAATACCTTCACACAGCACAAAAAAAAGATATGAGAGATACTATAATTATTAGCAATTCATATTACAAGGGTCATGCCTGAAAATAAAGCCGAACAAAGCGAGGGTACCTGCATTAATCAGTGAGTATATTAATTAGCATCCAATTGATTCTCCATTACCTTTATCATCTGCTGATGTCTTCAGACAAAGACTATTTGGAAGATACAGTTTGGCCCAGCATGAGATGGACATTAATCAAAAGCAGGTTATTAAGCTTAATAGAGAGAAAACTAGATACAATTCTATGGCCTCTGCCATGTACAGGTGTTACTATAATTTCTGAAGGTAGCAGAAATTTTTGTCACCAACATACAGGGTGACACTGTACTTATCTTTGTACTGTTGAAATTAGAGCAATGATGCTATATTTCGAAGACTTAGGTTTTGAGCATATCATGAAAATGTGCTAGATGATCATTAGTCATCTGGTTTTGCAGTTATACAGAATTGCCTTTTCCTGACTAAAGGTATTGTTTTACTTTACAAAAACAGATAATTGAAAACATCGGAAATTGAAAGTATCTTTGAACGTGATTTTAGAGGGTGTTCACGTAATCCCATAGAATTTAGCAGGCATTTTCCTGTTTAAATACCTGATTTGGTTTTAGTGTTCAAAACCCGATCTTATTCTTGAGAGTGCAATGCAGTATTGACCGTGAGAAAACACTAGCTCAGGAAGGAAGGGAAGGAAGAAGTAAAATTTGAGGAAAGATTTAACACACAGTTTCATTTATGATAATGTCAAATGCAATTGCCTGTATACTGCAGTCTCCAATGTAGACTCTACTGTGCGTGACTTAAGTGTTCCGTTTTTTTTTTTACTTTTTCTATGTGCTCTGAGAAACGATTCAACAGAAAAACGTCTGCTTTCTGTAGGGAGGTGTGGTGAGTTGGTCATATTAATAATATTAAAGAACAGATTAATATTCCTTTCTACTGCTGTTTTAGTATTGTTAAGTGAATGGTTGAGGTAAATGTGGCCTTCTAATGCAGTGTATGTAGTTTGATAATCTGGGTTGAATTAATACAACTACTTTGAAAAGAAATTGTGATGAATTAAAAGGACTTAACTCTATTTAGTTTTGAGGAATTCAGTTTCTTTATAGAGTAAAATTGCAGTATTACTGTCTAATCTCTCAGATGTTTATCACTGTGACACATATGTCTGCAAATGAGATGTAATTAATTAGTTTTTACCTGACACTCCTACTGTTCTCATGTCACGTCATGTAAATGTGAGCTGCAACATCATGGCCTGGGTGCAGGGAGGAGGTGCGAGGTGAGCAGGATTGGGCTGGAGTGTGAGTGACTCACTTTCCCAGGTTAATGTTCTCCTCCTCAGAGTTTATCGTACTTTGTTACTATGGGCTAATTTAGATCCTTAAATTAGCAGCTGCTTTAGGGAGAAGTTTGCAGATGATCACTTTTATCATTTTGGTGTTTTTAGTTGTATGTCATTTTACTCTCTAGGGAAGTCATTCTCTGAGAGTTGCTGGGAGGGGGTGAGGATGAGATGGCTGGGGAAGCAGGCAAGTGCTTTTTTAGCTTTCTGCTTTTGAAGCAGAAGGAATTGGACTCGTTGAGGCAGTAATAAAGTAATAAAGAGAAGGATTTTAGCCAGTGAAGTTGGCTTTTCATTGTCCACATTTCACTGTTGTTGCATTTTTAATTAATTAAGAAAAAATAATAAGTGAAAGAAATCATTGCAGCAGTACTGCTTAGCTTGATGGAGTAGAATTAAGCTCAGTTGTTCACTGTGCACATGCCAATTCATTTAGCAATAGAAAGTTATATTGTACAGGACTTCATCTTGTATAGTACTGTATATAGGAGATACAGCTCGGCAAGCAAGCACAACATTTTAATAGCTTTTGATCATATTATTGTGATGCTGTGGTAGGACTTGGTTGTTCTTTTGTTCCCCAAAGCTTTTGGCCCTGAAGGAGCAGCACTCTTTTTACCAAGAGTGTGGGGTCAGCAGTATCTAATCCACTCTAGAGGGATTTTTGTGATGTTATTTAGCAGGGCTGTGGGCCATGTTCACGAGTGCTAGTGGGAGTAGGATGGACAGTGGGAGGAAAGGAAAGGATGCAGGGAGCCTTGTAAAGGGTGGCTGGAAATGACCCTTATTACTGTTAAATATTAATATTCCAAAAACAGCCACAGGCCCCATTTGAGACTGTGGGCTTAACTGTGCTGGACACTTTAATGTTTGCAATCATCCTCATTTCATACACCTCCTTTAGAATTTATAAAATGTACAGCTGATGTTTAAATAAAAATTTAAAAGGGAAAAGCTATGTGGGTGAAGGTTAGCTTTTCAGTGAAGAACGTAATGTTTGGCTAGATGTGCCAGGATGGTTTGCAGGGAGTGCTGTGACACAGTGGTAACTTTTTCTTACTGTCTATAGGATAGGAATGGTGTTCCTTTAATGTTTTCTTAAGCAAAGAAATCGGAATATGTTGCCTCCTGAGTAGCCTATGAAAACAAATAGTAGACCAGAATACAATGAGTTCTCTTAAAAGTAACACCATTAAAAAGGACTAATAAAAGTAAAATTATTGGGTATTGCATATTTGTTAGAGATCTCCTGATTATTCTGACCTTTCTAAATTTCATTGTTTCATGTTTGATAGGAGTGTGCTTATGGCACTTGAGAGCAATCATTTCCTCAAATGTGTATTAAATTATTTTTAGAGACTGTGTTTTTAGAGAGGTGCGCAAATGTGTACGGCCTAAACTATTTTGTTATCTGAAGTAATGCATTTGTCTATAAATAATCTCCCAAAATCTAGCATTTCATCCACATAAAACGCATATTGAAAAGGGGGCTGGGAATATGTTGCGTTGTGAAGATAGCCTGGTGATAATAATGGGGGAAATTGTGCAATGGTACCTTTTGGGGAAATTGCTTGCTCTCCAAAATATCCTGTGAAGATAGGACAGTAAGGTTTCTTCTCACATGTATTTCAGGACATTGTTTGTTTCTTTGGCTCGTGAGAAGATTCTTTAATATCCTTCTGATTTGTGCTCTCTTTTCTAGCTGACAGTCACAGCTCTCCCAGAGAAGACACCCCAACTGGGAGCATGGATTCTCTTTCTTCCCAGTCTCCGACACCTGCCTTCTCTAGTAGCCCCCCCCGGCTCCTGGATGGAAATCACCTTATTATGGACAGCGGAGATCTTACAGGCTGGACAACAAATCTGTAAGTAACCTGAATGTTAAGTAACGATTTTTCCACTAGTATGATTGTGCATGTGAAACGCATTTCCCTTTTCAGTTGATGGTGAGTGATTTTTAGAAATTACATATAATGGTGTTTGTTTGTTCTGCTACAAAAAGGTATGTGTTTATATGTTGTGGTGGAGCTTAGAGGCTACTTGAATGTTTATAGGAAAGAAATGTACTTTTTCTACAGAAACCTAGTGTGTCTTACTGTAATCTGTTATAAAATCTTAAATATGTTTTTATTTAGGCAATGAATGTGTAAGTTATTCTCTGTATGATCTATTACCGTAGTTTTATTTCAAGACAGTGTTAAGCTACACTTAGATGCAGGTCTATTAAGATTTAGCGCCAAATTTTGGGTTTGGATAAATACACTGTAATGAGTATGTGCTCAGATGCTGTTGTCTAAGAAAATTATCAATGTTAATCTCCTCCTAACAAATTAAATGCCTGTTTTCCAATGAAAGTGCAGTCTGTCACTTTCAGCAAACTCTGTAGATGTTCAGTTTTTGAGCATGACTTCAGTTTAGCAAAAATGGACATTACAATGTTAGTCCTATCTCTGTAATACATATTCAGCTTTTTGTGTATCAAACCTGAACATAACTGGTTTTTTAAATCAGAAGTTGAACTTGAATTGAATTCTCTGGTTTGCTATTCATACAAACTTTAACATATCAAGACAAAGTTTTCCAGCCTTCAGTGCCAAGAAGATGGAAGGAGCAGGTCTGGAAAAAAGATTTGTTACAAATATTTTCCATAATGGCATTCTGAGTAGCCTGCTCTGTTGATGAAGCAAGTGTGTAAAATATATGTGTAGGTGTATGTAACACATGGGAATATATAGATAGCCATATGATGGCTTTATATTTTTATATGCACACACAATTAACTGCTGATTAGAGTACTTACTAGCTAGAACAATATTTTCTCATATGTATTGAAAGAATTCCAGACTTACAGGTATTTTAGATAAATGTCATTTCTTCAGTAGAGGGCTGAAGTTACTTTTTCCTTATCCTTTTGTACTGTCCACTAGTAGTGGGTAGGATTAACAGTATGTTGTAGTTGATGAAGAGAGTTGCATGTGTGGAAAACATGCTGTAGATGGTATAAAACTGGAATGTCTCTGAAAGCATGCATAGCTAATTAAGGAACATAGGGTTAGCAGAACATTGAGAATGTCCATTCAGAGAATAAAAGAAGGAAGTGTTGGTTTTTTCCAGAGGAACTTCAAGTGTTTCAAAGAACATTACATTTTTTGCATTTGTTATTTTTCATCAAAAATTACACTGTACTGCTGTTTTGGAAACTTTATTTGATGGCTTAAGGTTTTGTGCTCAGTTGGAAACAGTACTTAAACAGATCTGTTTGGAAGGGGGGGAAAAATAGTGCATGGTATGTGCATCTAGATTATTTGTCAAAAACCTTTTTTTTTTTTTTCCACTCACCTGTCTGTGAAGTTTGCTTAAGAGCTACCTCTGTAACAAGCCTGGACAGTAAGAGAGAGTAGTATCTGAACTGTACATTCTTTCCTCTACTTTCTCACCGCAGATTGGCTTCTCTTCCCCTTTTCATTCTGATGACTGAGAGGGCCTTGCCTTAAGAAAAAACCAAACCCAAAGCAAAACCCAAAACAGCCCCACTGCATTAATGCTGAAGGTAGATGTCAGCAACGGAGAAGGTACTTGGTGGACTTCAGCAGTCATTGTGCATCATGGGGTCCTGTGGCCAGGGAAAGGCAGTGGTTGACTTGCCATTGTGTAGCTGTGGTAGCTCTCTCAGCTCCAGGAAATGTAGCATTGGCTGTTGAACTCTGCTTTGGTCATAGACTATTCTCATAAATTGGACTATCCCAAAATTAGGTGGAGAACAATCCTTTCTGTTTGTTCAGGAATTCAAAATGTTTTGCATTTGTGCCAAATTGGAACAAAAACAATTCTTCAAGTCTCAGTATCCTCTCTAAAATGGTATTGCAGGTATTCACTGAGCTACAGTGAATACCATGGAAATACAAGAGGATCCGGTTTCTCAAGTTTCTGCTGATGTTTGTTATACATGGGTGTTACTTGTAAGAGATCAATCACTGTGGCCTTATGCTGTCAACAAGGTGATGGGGACTTTGTGGTAGAAGAGTTGCTTGCATTGTTTCCCAGGGGAGGGATGTTGCATTGTGGGTCGAGATGTGTCAGATATTCCAAGGTTGGTTTATATCAGTAGTTTGCTTTAAGCAAGAACACGTGATGGATAGCAAGAATACTTTTTGTGGTATTTGTTTTCAAGAAAGGAAAAGCTTGTTCTTTCCTGAATGATAGCTCTTGTCACCATGATGTTTCCTGGCAGTTTTCTGTGATGCGTGCCCTTTCCTTGTCCCACCTTTAAAAACAAAAGGAGCTACAGCTTCCAGCATGGTGAGAAGAGCACCAAATGAAGGCAAATATACCCCCACCTCCTGGCTGGCACTAGGAGAGGGCTGCATGGCCAGAGTGGTTAAAAAAGCTGAGAGTGCAAGGGCTATACCACTGATATGAAATGTCTCACAAAGCCCTGAATGCTCAATTGTCATGTCACTATTTAAAGATGTACTATGCATACGGTATAACTGGAAGGTGATGTTTCACATATGTGCCATTTTAAAGCCCCGCTAAGCTGTTGGTTTTCATGTCTGTAAGTGTGTGTCTGCCTGATGCTAGATTTTCTTTGAAAGCTCCGTGTGGATCAGACATATGCCCCGTGTTGTCATGTACTGCTCTAGGGGTGAGTAGAGAGCTGGGTGATGGTTGGCTCTTACTGCCCATGGCAGGGGTGGTTCTCAGCAGAGACCCAAGTTTGTTGTTCTAAGATTATCTTGCACCTTAAACTTTTTTAAACCGTTTTCCTGAAGATATTTTTAACCTCACACCTCCATCTACAGCCAAATACTAAAAATAAATACATTTTATTTTTACATACAGTCTATGGTAGAACACAGAGAGCTTTTTTCCCCCTGTCAATCACAAAGTTACAGAGTAATTTATGTAGACACAGGATTCAAACTCCAAATGGCCCAGGATGGGCAAATTACTTTCTCTACTTGATGGAGCACTGTGTCATAAACATGTATTGTTTGAAAATCCCTTCTATCCAAGGATGCTTAGCACAAGCTAATCTCAGACATAAACTGATAATTATGGTAGTGAGCTGGTTAGAGTATTCCTCCATTGTAGTGCTCTCCACTGGTATGGGCATTTCTTTCCCTTTCAAGCAGAGCAGCAATGACAATCTCAGTTTAATGTTAACCAAAGCATTTGCATTCTTTCTTTTTCCTCTCCGCTTTGTGTCCATGCACACTTGCCCTCAAGCCTCAGAATTAACACTGTACAGCCATCTATCTTCCTTAGGTTCCACTGGAACCACCGTCAAAGTCCACTTTGCTCTGACAGAGCTCCAGGTGGTTACTCTTCCTGTAAGGAGAGCGTGTTTCAGACTGTTTTGGGACTGATGTTGGTGTAGTTTCACCAGCAATACATTCTCAAAATGCTCATTATTTCCCTCAAAGCCACAGTTGACTGGGGAGTGGGGGGGAATGTTTCCCTGTTAGATGCACGCAGTTCCTTTGCATGTTACTTCTAATTCAGATTGCCACCATAGCTGGTGTTCTGAAGGCAAGCAGTGTCTTCTAGATGAAATGCAGTATCCATATGGGCATTCTTTAGCAGCTTTCTTTGATCTGTATCTTCTGCTATTTGAGACACTGGCAAATAGGCAATATTCCCCGTTTCAGGAATTTGCCGATATAGAAGTTTGTAAAGTAGAATGCACAAATACAGTCATATTTGCTATGTTGTACTTTGGGTTTAACAAGTAGGTCATGTATTGTAACATTTTATTCCCTCCACACAGAATAGATATATTTTGTGAGTTGCCCATAATATTATTCTGACCTGAATTTAAACAAAAAACCCCAACCCTAACCAAGAAAACTTCCAACTATCTTTTATCCATAGCCATCAAACTGTTGTCTACCCTACAATTGCAAATTACCTGGGGAGTTTAGACCCCACAATCCACCCTTCGCTCCTTCCTTCAGAGCTGCTTCAAACCCTGGTTGATCTGAGGAAGGGTTATTGCTAATCTCTCATGGTGAATGAACTTCTGTTTTCTTCCTCTCTCTTTCTTTCCTAATAATATTTTTGCTATTTCTTCTGTTCTGGAAGCTGCTGCAGGTTGCTACTCCCTGCAGATTCTGTGGCAACAGGCAGTCAGTTAGCCGGGTTGGTAAGGAAAAGTATTCATATAAAGGTGTTACCAGAAGCACCAGGAATCTACTGACAGTAGATGAGGGGAAGACATAGAGTGGAAAGGGGAAGGGTGAGTAAAGAAAAACACCATGCTGGAAATTCAGGAAATAAAATGAGTTGACATACAAAATTGAGCCATCAAATGAAGAGTGAGGGTAAGAGGAGGACAAAAATACCAACATGTTGTGGCCAATAGCCTGTAGTGGTAGTAAGAGGAAAAATTGAATTTATTCCCAAATTTAATGGAGGAGGAAAAAAAACTGCAGTAGGAGAGGACAGGACTTAACAAGAATAAAAGGTTGGGAATTACTTAGGATTTGCCTGTAAAGGAAAGTGGGTGCTCAGTAAGCTACAGTGTGAGTTTATAGCATATAAGACACTGTACGCTCCTTGTGTGAATACTTAGTGCTGTGTCTGCTTTAAAAGTGGAGGAAGCCTGAACTTTTGTGTAAGGATGCACTTAATGCAATGTGAGCTTTATAGTGGTGTTACAAATTGTTTGGCAATTTTTGCTTATGGTATTGATGTTGCTGCTTTATCTTCTTTCTCACTTCCCCAGTTAGTGCATGTGGATCTGGTTTGTGGGGTGGTGGTATTTGTTTCTAACACTTTTTTGGTGAAGACTGTAAACCAGCTTAATTAGTTCCCTTTATTCAGCTCATAGTTGAGCCACACAGAGAGTTATGCCAATGTTTCTGTGAAATACCTTATAGCATCACATCATGGCATAGAAGAGTCCACACAGAATATTAGTGTGAAGCACGTAATGTAGTGAAATTCATCCTCTGGCTCAATTTCTCTGTCCGACGCAGCTTCTGTTTTTCCTGTTGCATTTGCCCAAAAAGTAAATAAATCTGCCACATCTTCTGTGCAAGAGGCTTGATAGCTCTTTGCTGGAGGATGCGACCCTGACATTACTTTCTACCTTCCTGATTGGCACTGAAAAATATGCACCTTAATCGCTCAGATTTTTATTCCTATGGTGTACGAAACTCAAATTTTTAATAATTCAAAATATGTAGTTTCCAAAGAGGAGTTCAGGATTTCAGATACTAAGAAGCTGACTAGCTTTTCTAAGGTAGTCCCCAAGCTGTTCTAATAATAGTGATGGTCTTGGTTTTGGAGATATGTATTATGGTTATGGATAGCTCTTAAAGTGCAATTGAACTATGGAATAATAGTCGATCTTCCCTTTTACATGTAGTTGAAAGCCAGTGATACATGGTTTGACTTTCACCCTATTATATTATGTCTTTACACCAGCAAATTATATAGATAAAGTGATATCTAAACTAGGTATGTACATCTGTGTCTAATAAATATATCTAAACAAGTAAAGGTACAGTGTAAGTTAGAGTCTCTAAAAGACAACAATTTTTTTCATTAATGTCCTCTTGTAGTGAAGTAGGTGAAAATGCAGAAGATGCAATATCAGACATGAGGTGATACAATTCAATTGAAAAAGGGTGAGGGGAACTTTTTTCGTGGCTGCTGTAGTCTGATTATAGAATTTACTACATGGCTTTAGTTACCTATATCAAAATTGTTTTCAATCTTCAGCCTGTTTTATGTTGTTTAGGTACTGTTAAAATACTTTTTTCCCCCCAATTCTGTTTTATTATGCATTAGAAAGTATTACTTTTGAGCATAGTTTTGGGCCTTTAAACATTTACAACTAACCTACTTTATGCCAAAAAAAGGTAATTATGGTGAATGATGTCTCTTGTTTGAGAAATAGAAGCATATCGTGTCTAAAACCATAGGACCTTGTATTTGACTCTATCTGAAGTTCAAGGTCCTGCAACAGATTTTCTGCAGAGAAAATATTACTTATTCTGTTTTGGTTGTATGTCCTGCGCACACTCAGTTCCCAATGCATTTTGATTCTCTGAATCTGTGTAAGGCTTGGGCATGCCCAACTTCCATCTCCTCCTCCCAGTTTCTGTACCTCCTATGACTCTTCTGACTGACGTGTTACCTTTTTATGTCAAGGTTAGGTACTGGAGTCTCTTGCTCCCATATCTGGTCTTGTACGTGTCTGCGTGCTCACATGACTAACTGTTCTTTTTTCTCAAGAAGTTCTTCCCTGCAGCTGTAGGGCCTATTTCCTCTAATCCTAGCAGAAGGGGTCATAAGGCAGCTACTTTACTAAAGTAAATTTCTGTACTGAAAGAGTGGTCAGGCACTGGAACAGGCTGCCCAGAGAGATGGTGGAGTCACCGTCGCTGGAGGTGTTAAAAAAATGCGTAGATGTGGCACTTCAGGGCATGGTTTAGGAGTCATGGTGGTGTTGGGTTGACGGTTGGACTTGATGATCTTAGAGGTCTTTTCCAACCTTTATGATTCTATGATTCTATTTCCTTTTATCTTGGAGGGAAAGGAGGTCATGCCTAATACTGGTCTTGAGAATATTGAGTTGCCTTAATTCACAAACTCAGGCTACCTGCAGTAATTCCAGAATATCAGAGCAAGGACTAGTTTTACTCATCCTGACCTTCAGTAATCAGGATGGTGGTGTTCATTAAGCTCTTCACTGACTTCCCAGTGAGCCAGAACCATTTATTGATATGAGGTGTGTCTTATTCAGCCTTTCCTGGAGTGCTGGCTATAATGGCAGCTCACCTCTGATGGATTAGTGTAGGTTTCCCTTATCACGATGGCTGACTCGTTGAAAGGTGGATTACAAGTCATGTCCTAAAGCACTGTGGACTGCCTTATGTCTGTTTTCACTTGACCTCGGAATGAACCAAAAAAGCTGAACACTTGGTATTCCCTGGACTTGGTATGTGTTGTAATTAATCTTTCTGAGGATCTTTTTCTGGTAAGGAAAGATTTGTTACTGTAACTGGCCCATTGTTGTCATGAGATCTATTTGCGCTTACAGTACAATGCACTATGCCAGGGCTTATCTAAAGAGCTTACAGACTTACCCCTCACAGTGCTGGGTTTTCAGAATTGGGTCAGAATCTTCCTTTTGGTTGGAAGTCCCCTAATTATCTGCATGATCTCCCCTTCATTCAGATCATGAAAACTAATGTCCTCAGCTGTAGGGTCTCTGGGTTTCCTAGGGGGCTGGAACATGGTGACTTCTGATGGTTGTTATGGGTGGAGTCACGGTGTAGGTTGTGGGGTAGCCTTCCTCAGGATGATGATACTGTCTGAGTATCTGTTTACCTTGCCTCCTCTTTCTCTCTAAGCCTTTGGGATTTTGCAACTGGAGGGGATGGAAAGCATCCTGTCCCTCAGACCTCTTCACTGAGTGTGTATATTAGAGTGGGGGTGCATGGCTTGTTACAGCAGTTACATTTCTAGGCTCAGAACAGTAAGATTCACAGTTTTCGAACTGAATCCCACCTTGGATGCTGCTGTAGGAGCATGTAAGATACAGTCCTGACAGTCCAAATACTAAAGGTACTCAAAACCCAGAGGAGAATAGAAGCACCAATGTAAATGGCTTTTCAGGAATATGCAAGGGACCAGTGGCAGAGGAAAGAATCCAGTCTTTCTTTAATTTCTTTATGAGTTCTCCTGACACTAAAATATTCTGTTGTACACCAGCTCAATGGTGTCTATGTGCTACACTATGGGCATCGTTTTGGGGTTTTTAATACCCATGGAGGCTTTCAAAATGGTGATGAGAGACGTGCTACACAGCATCCTGAGTGCTTTCAGGGTCTTTGTGACCAGGCTGGGAAGAAGCTAATCGTTCTTCATGAAATCTCAGGCTGTTCAAATTCCTGGTGAGCAAACTGAAGTTAAAAGAGCCAGTGGATGGCAAGGGAGGGCAGAAATAGTGGTGTTCTGCACATAACAGAAGACTTGGAGATAGTTATTAATTCTGTTTGACTGCTGAATGAATTTCCATCAGTCTTGTTGCATCTCCATCAGTAGACTGCATTTATAATCTCCTTAAAATTGGAATAGTTTCTTTTCGTATTTTCTGGCAGTGGTGTGAATTTGCAATTTTGCATAAATGATGGGTGACTTCAGTTTCAGTGCCTTGAAAACTTCTTATAATATCTAATGTCATCATCTTATTTTAATGAAAAAAGATGCTTTAACAGCTGCAGAAGGCACAGTCCTGGTATGTAGCAGTGCTGTTTGCTCATTGTGCTTATTTTGCAGTTTGTTTTTGTTTCAGCTGCCACCTCTTCAGTGACTCAGCAGTTTGAGAGCCGGGTTTAGTGGAGCAGGCACTTCTTTTCGTACCCTTTTGTTATGCAAGCAGAGCAATAGCCCTCGTTTTGCAGCTCCTTTGAAACAGGCCTAATATAACTTAGTCATGTGGTTCATACAAAATAGACTTTGCCATATCCTTGTCTTCCAGTGGGCTTGTCAGCGGGGCTTGACAGCAGCACCGCTGTGTGAGCACAGGGTAAGCGGTACGTGTGCTCAGAGCAGGGAGAGATGTGGATGCAACCACTGCGATGAGCTGAAGTTTCTTTCTTTTTTTTTTTTCTTGTCTTTTTTCTTATATTTTCTTTGCATAATTCCAGGGAAAACAGCCCCCTCATTTTTTTCTAAAAGGAACAGCAGTAAGCTATAAGCTCATAGATGTACATACTTCATTTTTGCTTTGTCTGAATTATCATTTAAAAATGCTTTAACTTAGAACAGCTGCTCTACACGTTAGCTTCAGTTTTACCAGGCTGGTGTGAAAGATCATTTAACTAATGTGTTAGCTGCTTCACTGAAACTTCACAATCCAAGTTTAACAAAACCTCTATTTCAGTGCTGGCTGATACGTTCTGTATAAATGAGGGTTCAGGAATGTTGCGTGCATGTTACGTACTTTAAATCTTGGGGGTGGAGTTTCTTTTCAGAGGGAACATGGGTAAGGAAATTCTGTCCTTCTGTTTTGTCTCCAGCTTTGCTGCAACTATGACAACTTCTAGAATTTTGTCCATGTATTTTTCTGCCCCCCCCGCCTCATCAAAGCATAGGGGTTTTAACGTGCAGGAGGATCGTTGTCTGGTGGTGGAGAGTATTGGATTGCATATCGAATCAGAAATAGCCAACACCTTTTGATATACTCTGTCATCTTATAATGAAACCTTTTAAGAACACTTTCATTGAGTTTATGTCAGCCAGACACTGTGATACGACAGCCATGGGTCTGCCAAACCCGACTATGAAACAACCCTTTTTTTCTCAAGAGTTGCAGTGTAGATTCTTTTCACAGTCTCTTCCTTGCTCTCAAGATAAGAGGCTGCTCTTTAGCTGTGTTACCTTAGGAACCAGCCAGATAAACATCCAATAAAATCTTGTTTTCAGGAGTTTGTTTCTGAATATCAGTACAAAATCTCTAGCTTGTTTTCAGTAAGGCCATTTCCCCCTCCCCTTCTCCCAACGTTCGCTATGCCAGACAATAGCATTTTTTCTCAAAGAGAGATGGTTATGTCAGGCTTTTATTTTTCTTTCCTCCCCACAGGAAATGCATTGCCTTCATTTTAGCCCTTAGGAGAAAGGATTTCTTCATCATACCTTCTTAAAGTTGAGATTGCTATATGATAAGATGTGCGATACTTTCTAATATGTCATCATCTTGATAAACAAGGTGTGCAAAGCTTTATAGCAAGGTAACTTTGCTATCACAAGAATCTTTTCAAGAAAAAAAGAAAATCCAGCAGTTTGTTACTTACACACCACAGCATTGGAACTGATTTTTCCTATTGAGTAAAATGTTCTGTTTTAATAATAAAATCAAGTGGTTCCTGAGATAGCCAAGTACAGTAAATAAAAAAAAAAAAACTGAAAGTCTAGAATGTGCTTAATATTTAAAGCTATTAAATTTTTTTTCTTCTTCTTCTTAACATGGTGAAACTATTGCTATTGAAAAATGGTTTGGTTTTTTTTTTTTTTTCCCCCTTGCTGGATCCTAGAGCATGATCTCTTGCTTGGTAACCAGGAGCTGAAAGTGACAGGCGAATTCAGGAGCTGTGCTGCAGTGCTTTCGCTACAGCTGAAATGTATTAAGGGAGTTCATCAAAAGGGGGAGGGAACAGCCCAGTGCTCCACGTACCTGCACTTCTGGAGCATTTTTCCACTAAAACTGTTGGAGTGGCTCAGAGTTCGTAGAAAACCTGCCAATTTTTACATGCTTTTACACATAACGGCCTGGTAAAGGACAGTGTAGCCTTATGAGTTGATAGATTACTTCTTGTTGATTGTCTGTAACTTGAGAAAAAAACATGCCATGACATAGATATGAACGTTTTATTTCATCTTCTGTTCCTTTATTTGCACACCTTTCCTCTTTTTTTTTCTTTTTTTCTTTCCTCTCCAAGTCTCAGTGAGAAACCATCTGGTATTTATTCCAAGTATGAAAGAACGCTGCTTTCCTGGGTCAGAGGGTATCTTTTGTGTCTTCTCTGTTCTGAGTATTGTTTTGAAATCATTAATCCTGTGTCTTACATGCAGGTGGTGTGTGTTGTTCTAGAGCTGATAGAATAAATTGCATAGATTAATGTGATGCATGTTTCAGTGAAATATTTAATAAACGGAAGGTTTTATTATTCACTTGTTGAAAACCAAACAACACACCTCTGAGGAGGTATGCACTAGAGAACACCACTTGGTAGAATATTCCAGAATTGTGATTAGTTTGCTTTAGAGACATTTTAATACTCTGCTGGGAATATACTTGGAATATTATTTTTTTTATTTGCTATAGTTTTACAGGTTTCAGAAATGAGCCGGACACCAATCTTAATGTTGGAATAGATTTGAATTGAATGAATTACAGCACAAGGAAATATTTTTTTCTTTAAATATCAGGATTGTTTTAACTAGAATAGTTTAGCCTATGCAAGTAGGATACTTTTTTTTTAATTCACTTTTGAAAAACTTCTTAGAAGGTGAACCTATGTTACTGAGTTAAAATTAATTTGCACATATACATTATGTGTAAAGTGAGGGAGAAATAATCTACTTTCTAGCAAACTTTATAAACTTTACAGTACCATTCAGAATTTTTTCCTCAGTATTTAGAGAAAATAATACAAATGCTGGTGTTCACTTTTTGTTTTTCTTCTCTGAATAAAGTCACTTTTACCTGAATGTTTTTGTTTTATGTGAGGAAAACTTTTCAATGATTAGATAAAAATGGGAGGAAGGGGACAAGTTAAAGTAAACCCCAAAATTATATAGGTGCTGGTCTTCAAAGGTATATAATTATTGGAAGACATAAATAATTGTGCAGTGGAAGATTCGTAAGTGGTGAAGCAGACTATATGTCCTCTTCCCTAAGCATGAAATATGTTTCTAGTCAGCACAATCCAACTTTTCATTCAGTTTACTACGATGATTCCTTCCTTTATTTGGTAAATCTGATAGTTTTAAAAGCAGAACATGGTTTGATAAACCCTTCTGGTTATGATTCCAGCACATGTAAGTTTCATTTTGATTAGTGAAATTAACTATAGAATGCTGTTTTCATACACTGTGAATTCCAGTTTTCATCCAAATGCTGCCTGACACAGATCCAAAGGAAGAACTATTGTCTTGTTAAATAAGGAATGTGCCATTCACCATTTTATAATGTACTAAATTTAAAAGTTAATAATCAAAATAAATGTCTGCTTAACTATGTAATTGCTAGAACAGCTATGAGATATATTGGCTAGGAAAATCAGTTTGTAAAAGTTGAGTTTGGTTGTAAACCATGTTATGCAAACCAACAATAGTGATCCTTTCTTCTAGAAATCAAATATCCCAGTGCGCAAGAAGATTAAAACCAGCTATATAAGTTAGGTTTCCTGCTTTCTTTTATTCATTTACAACTATAACTGGGGTGATTGTTGATCCATTTTTTGCTTTTGGTCAATCTGCCTTGATTAGGTGTGCGTTTACACCCCCACAAAAACCTTCTTGACTGAATTCCTAGATCTTGGTGGTACTTTGCAGATTTATGCTAAGAGGAATTGAGTCATCTTGGAATAAGACAGACTGATAAACGCTGTATTGTGAAGTCTCTACTTCTGAGTGATGATTCCTGTGTGAAAGCTGTGTGCAAATTATTTTAATTCTGTTTCTGCTTCGGAACTGCTTGAAGTCCAGCTCTTTGTTCGAAAGATATGCTGACATTAAATGCTTGGACTATTTGTTGTTTTGTCCATGCAGTGAAGGAAAGCCTTTGAGTGCTGGAAGCTTGAGTTCTTTCAGGTGTAAAATTAGGAACATCCTTTATGTTGGGGAGGACTTTGTATGTTTTTCAATGACTAATAAAAGTTTTAACTTTGTCTGTTATTTCTTCTCCTCTTGTGGCAGCTATGTGTTCAGCCATTAATTTAATACATATTTGAACAGTGTGTTCGTGAGGGCAGTAACTGAGGCAGTATCTACGCAGTTATACGAATGAGATCTCAATCCAGAGCCAGCATCGTGATCCCAGTGTTCTAATAGCTGCAGCCTCTTTTGAAATCTTCCCAGTTGTACATGCCTTAGTACAGCACTGAGAAGATTTTTAAATAGATTCATCAAAACTTGTAAAGGCAAAGTGGCAGCTCAAATAATAGCCTGCTATATGCAGTTTCATTGTATCTGTCTTTATTAGATAAGGAATGTGGAATTTTTGTCTTTTTATTGGTTATGTCATACATCTCAGGTAATTTGTCTTAGTTTAGGATGTAGGGCATGTAGGAGAAATACTTTCAAGGAGGAAATGCAGAATCATACGATGGCCATGTCTGCAAAATCAGCTTATTATTGGTTTTGAATTTGAGGATCTAACTAGTTATCTAGTTATAAAGATTGAAACATTTTGGTATGAAAAGAAATTTTATTCACTTTGTTAATTGTGCCTTAAATATATTTCCTCTTAGTCCTGGTCAAAGCCGCCCATCGATGGTCTCGTGGATGAATACTCCATCTGCTAACCCAGCTGCCACAAATACTGCACCATCCACTTTCTTTTTCCCTAACCCTGCCACTGGGAGTGACAGAGCAGTGGAAAGGTATGATGTACACTTCAGCTTTTGCTGGTTATTTATTTGCCTCCTTTTTTCTGTATCTTTTTAAAAAGAGCTAATTCATGTCTTCTGCAGTATTTGAATGATTATCTCAAATCAAGAAATGCAGCCTTAGAGATTTTGACAGAATAAAATAACTGTCTACTTTGTCTTATTTTCCCTTTGAACACCTTCCTTGTAGAAGGCACCCAGATTGAGCCAGTGGCTTGTTGGTTAATACAAGCAGACTTTGATTTGGGTCATCAGTTCATAAATGTCTCTACTGCAGTGATTCTCCTACAGTGGCTTTTAAAATACAGATTCTTTAAGATTGTTGTTATCCACCTTTTGAAGTATTTTCAATTTTTCCTTTGAAGATCTTCACCACCTTAGCTTTTTCCTTCAAGTTTTATGATATTCGCTTTTCTAATTAAAGTAGTTGGGTATATTCATGAATTCTTTCCAACGCTTGGTAACAAAATTCCATTTCTTATTACTGGTCACATTTTGCACCAGAAATGTATTGTCTGTTTGACTGCAAGTTTCTTAGGGGCAGGGAGAATCTTTCCCAATGTTTTATGTGTAGTTGTTGTTGCCTGGTCTCAACAAAAGATGATTTAATGGTGTGGGTGCTATGTCTAAACAAAGCATCATTGGGCAGCAGCAAACTGTCACTTTGCAAAGGCGTGATTAAATAAGACATGCCAAAAATACTTATATATTCCAAGATCTCTGCTTATGGTACTTGGAGAAATGAGTACTTTGGACAAATTCATATTGATGGCTTATTACTGAGCATCCTGAGAACACCTCTAAAAGACTGCCTGAAATGTTAGAAATCTTACTGTGTTTAGGACAAAACAGCATCTTCAGCAGTCCAGTAATGTTGTATTGTAAACAAATATAAAAAGCGAATTCTGTACAGTGATAGTGAAAAGCTGAATTGCAAGATTCATGAAGAAATGTTTCAGAAGATATAATGATGATTAGTCTAGAAGTTAAGTATAGTATGCTTTGCCTACTATTGATTTCATTGCTGATTAGCACTTGGCAAAATTTTAACTGTAGTTGAAAGTTGAGTTTAACTATCATAAAAATAAGCCTGCATAAAGTTGGGAGTATGATATTCAGAAATGCCAACAGTAAGCTGTGAAGCTTCAGCTTTGGCATTTGTATGAATTAAAAGCCTCTAATGATGCATGTAAGATTGTGTTTAAAGTTTTAGTCATCTCCAAATGAGAATGGAGAAAGAATGGTTGAGAAAGGAGAGCGTCTTCATAATAGTAAAAAATGACTATAATTCATAATTTCATTTTTCAGCGTTGCCCACCGAAAAGCAAGAGCAGTTTATCCGTGCGAAGCAGAACATAGCTCTGAATTATCATTTCAGATAGGAGCAATTTTTGAAGATGGTAAGTGCTGCTTGAGTAAATATAAAGCAATGAAAAACAAATTGACAAAACTGCTAAAATGGCTTTGGATAAAAATACAAGCCTAACTGCTGTTCTGCCAATGTTGCTGATGGCACACAGTTGGTGACGTAGAAGATTTCTGGTACACAGAAGCTACTTAGCATATACTTAGCACTGTGAGGCAATGCCTTTGGTTTCTGGTGAGTAGACACTTTCAATTGGTCTAATTTTCAGCAGCATTTGAATGTGTTGTACTACCAAAAAAGGTTATTCAGCAATAGAGAAAAACATGTTGGCCTATGCAACTGTATTTTTTAAAATGTGAACTATCGTTGTAAAATAACATATAGCCTTTCATTTAAAGAAAAAAAATCTGTTTAAGGTTTTTCAAGCAAGCAGAGCTCCAGGTAAGTCAGGTGATCACTGGAGAGAAAAGGGAGTATTTATTTTTTGCGTCAAAGGGTGCCTTAGTGTGTGTATGTACTTGTAGAAAAAGGAATATTCACTGAGGTGCAGAATGAAGGCCTGTGTTTAAAGATTTCTATGGACCCAAATATAGTATTTACATATGAATATCCGGAAGGTGATTCCTATGCTCAAGACTGTGTTGCTGCTCAGTGAGCTCCCATGGCTCTACTCTTCAGCAATTGCACAGGGACTTCAAACTGATAGGAGCAGTTTTAGTTTTTAAACCTTATGCCAATGACTACTGTAGTATAAACTCTGAAGATGCAGAAGATTACATTAGAGCGTAGTTTCTTCCTGTCACAAGGAAATTCCTATTATAAGAAAGAGATGGTATGGAATGGTTTAACAGGGCCTGGACAAATTCAGCAATTCTTGTTACTTGAGTGCAATTTAATAATAATTCTAAGCAGAAATTAATTCATAGCAGCAGACCACGGTAAGACCATTGTTTGTTACAAGACCTTGATAAAAAATTGCATTCATACTGAAAACCAGAAGACTTGTTAGGTTTGGACAAATCTTTATCCAAGTTTTGTACAGACTGGGGGATTCAAAACAGTCTGAGAATTACATCCCTAAGAACCTTGTGAGTACTGAGACCAGTATTTCAGTCCCTCAGTCTGTCTAGAGGCAGGGGGGTAGTAAGAGGCATCCTGGCCTCTAAAGAATCTGGAAATTCTGCAGTGATGCCTGTTTTCTTCTCATCCATTGTCAGCTTTTAGCTTGCTACCAGGTCAGAAATCTGATATGTCCTTTCCAAGGGGAAAGTGGTATTTAATTCTTCATGACCAAACACACTTAGGAGATGTACTGCCCAGTCATTCAAATACCACATGTGAGAATCTTTGGTTGGATGTCCAATAAAGGAGGAGTATTCCAAATTCCCAGTTTACATCCAGCAGGAAAAAGAGAAAAGTACACAGTCTAAAACAGCTGGAAAACATCAACCTGCAGGCATTAAAAAGCTAACTAACTAAATATGTCTCATATTTCCCAAAATGCACCCTGTTAACTCTGCTAGCACTGGATCAAAAGTGTGTGTGGGAAAGTCTTTCTCATAAATGAAAATCTTTTCATCCTGTCCTCCCCAACCCCAGTAGAAGGTTCCTAATTTGTTTAACGAGCTGAAACAAATGGGAAGCTCAGCAGAATCTTATTTTTTTTTTTAGCATGTATAACAACAACAACAAAATCACACAGACATAGGCATCTCCTTCCCCTTCTTATTTTAAAGCAGACAGAGCATGACATTCCTGTCCTCTGCCTCCTCCCAAACAAGTAAATAGTAAGCCTGGTCCAGACTTCAGTTCTGCTTTTTTTTGCAGCATCAGGTGGCCTGGGGTCCCCACTAGATTCTTCCCTACTAGCACCCACTTTACAAAATCATACTTGATGTTTCCTATTAGAGCTGCCTTGCAGGCAAATCACGTCTGAATCAAGTTAGGTGGGAAACCTTTGAAAGATGAATTAGCTAAATGATTGCTCTTTCTAAAGTCTCTAACACCAGTTATTTAAGTTTTTTAAAACATGACTGATCGGGATCTTCAGCAGACATAAAACTGTGTACAGGAAAAAAAATCTAGTGCATGGGAGAAGATCTGATACACAGAAGAGAGGCATTTCTAATGCAGAACAGCAAGGGTTGCATACCTGTTGTGTTGGCATGGGATAAGAAAGTTTTTCAAGAAGCAGTTGCTTCTGTGTTGCGCGTTTGTGTGAGAGCAATGTTAAGATTCTTTTCTTGTGCAAAGAGATTGCTAGAAGTTACGGCAAAGCTATCATGGTTTTGGTGCATTACAGCCTCAGCTGGGTTTTTCAGCTCGAGAGTTGGATTGTCCAAGAACAAGTACAGAATTTGACTCTTTGGCAGCTGTGGAGAAATGTTTCAACTGTAAGGCTCTTTTTCCATATCATCATACAAATAAGGTTGGAAGCTTGGGAAAAGGTTACGTGGATTGGATTTTGAAAACCTAATTGCAGATTTCCAATGGGAAAGATCACATTTCCTTAAATACATTTGTTTTTATTTATTCCACTGTATCCTGGTTATTTTATAGGCATTGTCCTTGCCCTGCAGGGCTTTCAGCCTAATGTAGGCTGTGGCTTGGTAGAAAAAAGGAGGAGAGCGTGCAAGTAATAAGGCAGTAACTGGACGTATGTAACAACTTAATGGTCATTCCATAGTGGTTCCCAATAGGTTATGTCATGGATGGCTCTAGTATAGAAAGGTATTCTCATTAAAAGTGCAGACCAGTCTCCCTATTTGAAACCCCTGAAATGCCTTCACATAGGCTTTTTCTTTTTGTGCTAGGCACCCTTGTGTCTATGCTGGGATCAGATTCCAGTGAATCAATTCAGGTTCTTTAGTTACTCAATTTAAATTCCCATATGCCCTAATAAAGCCCCCAAATGAAGAATTAAAGTAATAATACATCAATTCTGCAGCTCTACCAATAACCTTAACTATCAAAGTGACAACGCATCAATCAAGTTGACATACAGCTAGTATCAACCATTAAAGTAACTGTTAAATTAATGTCTACTAAAAAGTGCTGCTTCCATTAGTTGAAGGTTTTATCCATCCCTCCTTTCTCCACACTGCCTGTCTGACTTTTCTAATCGTGTCTCTTTCACCTCTCACTGTTTGTTGTTTGTTTTTTTTCTTTCTCTTCCCTCTCTTTTCTGCTTTGTTTCCTTCTCTTTTTTGTTTGCCTTCCCTGTTTCTTCTGTTTCGTCTCTCCTGGTCCATAGATGTTGATTGCAGCAGTTTTCTCTTACCTGTTGTTATCCTCGATGAATCTTTCCAGCTGCTCTAGCCTGAGACAGGATAATGGCATTCAGTGAAGTACAGTCTTGCACCTGTCATAGCTGCTAAATGTAGTATTGGTGCAAGAAGGTAAGAGTTTAACCTTTACTCCTGTTTCCATTTCCTGTTTCTAAATGGGGAAAAAAATATCTGTTTGTCTCAGGCTGACAAGGTCAGATTTACTAATATTTTAAATTAAGCTTTACATCACCTGATAGGAATCTGTATAGAATCTGAACATTTGCATATTCAGGTGTTTTCAGTATTGCATGTACATTGTGCTACCCCGAATCCTACAGTCTTTCCATTAAAGTGTCATAGAATATAAACGCTAAGGTGCCATCTGTAAGTTAAAAAGAAAAGGCAAAGTTTTCTATTTAATTAAATTGTGTAAGAAAATGAATAACGTAATCTGAACAATATCCACTGGATTTTTTTTTTTTAAATCTTCAATTCAATTTACCTTAGGCTGTGCCAATATTTTTATTTCCCAGTTGCTCCAGGCTGTACTATTGACAGCACATAACAATATAATTCAAGTGGTTAGAGGCAAAGCTTGAAGAGTTTGCAGCTGGATAAGGGCACATATGGGAAGAAGCAGAGTATGATCTGAGATTGTGAGACACATATGCTGGCTGTATATTTTTGTTGTTGTTGTTGAAGCAGATATTCCCAATAATCATGGAAAGAATAATCAGACTGCCTGGCATTGAAACCTTGCCAGCCTTGGAGCCAAGTGTTATTAAAATTCTGGTTCTTGAAAGAGACTGCTTAGAAGTCAGTAAATGGGAATTTCACTAGGGATAAGTGTTTTAGATAGAGTAAATGGTGTTCACACAACAAAATTCCTTGGCAGTATTGCTAGCAGGAAGGCTTCCTGAAAACTTGTCAAGATAGCTCTCATCAAAGCTTTTAGAATTTTTAAACTCAGGTTTTAGGGGAGAGAAATTATGGGGAAAACTGAGAAAGTGTTTTGTTACGGTAATTTTCCTGAGTAAAGGTGTGGCACCGATTGTCCCAACCAAGCATAGTAGGAACACAAAAAGCCAGGTTCACACAGCTATTGTCACCCCCTCTATCCTTCCTCCTGTAACAAAGCACCAGCTTTAGTTTATGTCCCTGGTTTTGACTCCAAGGCACTCTCTTCCCTCTTATTCATGCTGTGGCTTCTGGATTGTCTTTCTTTATGGTAGTGAGAAATCAAGGATTTACAACAAAGAGAACTAGTACTCCCAAAATACTATATTGCACTATATGTGCAAATAATTCTTCAGTTGAGGTAATAATGAGGATAAAGTTACTTTGTGCACCTTTCATCTGTGGATTTCAAAGCACTTGGAAACATTCATGTGCATTAATTATCTCCATTTTACACCTGGAGAAGTTCAGTGTACAGGCTGTGGACAGAGTTCTCCTTTTCAGATACCTCCATGCCATTTCCAGGTACAATCACTTCACCAATAAAAAGTAAGAGATGAGCACTACCAAATTCCTACTGACTTTGCTAGAAGTTTTAAAGTCACTGAAGGTTGTTTGACCTTAACCAATCTGACTTTGCTCTTTCCAACAGTGTTGTGGAAGCAGTGGTCTCTGGAAGAGAAATGTTAAAATGGAAGATGTTTAAACTGATGCATTTTACCTTGTAGTTGGTGTGTGTGCGCAGGACTGTCAGAGATATTCAGCTGTCAGGTGGGATGGGAATCAACTCAGGAGAAAGACCCCAAGTCTCAATGTCTACACGCAGGTCACCAAGTTATAGCGCAGGGAACTCAGCAGCAACTCAGCTGACCAACCACTTGCCTCTGTTTTAGAGTGAGCCAAATTAATCTTTGGGTTCTCTATTCATTGTATTGACTAGATCTCCACCAGGTGTAATAGGAGCTTAGACACTTCTCTATAGGGAAGTCTCAGTCTGCAAGCTGATTTCCACCTTCACTAATTTGTCATGGTTTATCAGTGTGTTTGCTTTCATTCACAAGCCTGAGCCCTTGTAGGCAGACTGTTTTATTTGTGGTCACACAGTAAATCTTTAGCAGAGTCAGGAAGAAGACCCCTTGACTCCTAGCCCTGTGTCCTGTCCACAATATAATTCTGCTTCTCACAACATGCTTAAGGGAAACAGCAAGTTTTTAAATTTCAAATTCCATGCCAACCCTAAGCATGCTAAATGGTTTGTGTATTTCTGCGGTCAACTTTTTACCCATAGGGATTGTTTCAAAAACCCATAGGGATTTCTAAACACATTTTGTAGCTTTAATTTAATTTCTTGGTGAAAAATTGGCCAGCGTGATTGAGTTCTATGGAAGTGTATTCTGGTGTTGTAGTGGTTTTAGCAGTGAGATTTCTGTTGCCCACAAAATGCAATCCTCATTTGTGTAGCTCTCTGGGGTCATTACTCTGTTTGGTAAAGTAGTCCATTAGAAAGGGAGGCCCTCTTGTGCTAGGCACCATGCGTGTTAGATTGCCTCCCCCATTTGTTTCTTCCCGAAACAGCTAGTTTTGACAAAGGTGTCGAAATTAGTGTGAACCAGTGTCTGATTCAGTCCTGCTAAAGTTAGTGGCACCTAGGCAATGAACTAATACCACTGTGGAAATAAGTCTTGGTCTCATTTGTAGTCGAGATCCATGAAACTTTGGAGCTGCCAAAGCAGAACAAGGTCTGCTTATACCATTGGGTCTCTGGGAGGAGCTGCTTGTAAATTCTATATTTGCAGTAAGATAATCATAACATTGGCAATATTGAAGCTATTTCCTGTGGAGAATACAGAAAAGTAAGAAGAAATGCTGCAAATGCCCAGTTGACCATATTGTGTTTCTTGATTAGATGAAATCGGAAAAGCTTATACCTTAGAGATCTCATTGCAAGTTGAAAGTCTGTTGATTTTGTTTGTCCATTTGAGTTGGCGTGATTGTTCCGTAGTGCTTGCCGTCATTAGTGGTGGTCAGACATTCTACTCTACACTTTGCCTCCACTAGAGTGGGACTGCCGGAACAGCCTTGCAGCAGGTATTGAGGAAGCTGCCATCCTACTCTGGGCTCTCAACTTTGCTGCTATTTCCACTGTCCAAAGAGGTGTTGACTTGTCGTGGTGGTTCTTTGATTGCTCTTGTTGTGTAGTCTTGCTATACACTTGTTAAACCTTGCTGAAAATACCTAATTTTTGGTTCTCTGCTCCGTATCTTCTACACTACAAGTATTTTCCCCTCCTGTCTCTAACCAACATAAGACTTAGTCCTGTGGGATGCTTGGTCCAATAATGCGTTGTATTTTTAATGCCAAATGTGTGGTTTCTGCAGCAAGGTATTTTTAAAAGAGGCAGGCCTGAGAAAGTGCTAAGAACTGTAGTCGTTGACGGAGAAGAAATGACAGAAAGGGGACACTACGGAACATCTTCTCTTGAGCAGGGTATTTTTTCAGAAACTATTGTGTCCTGGGTTTAAGAGCTGTGCACTACAGCAAAATGTCTTTTGTGTGGTAAAGTATTTTTTGTTTTAAATGAGTGCTGTTTTACACTAAACTTGGAAATGGATTAGCAAAGAAAACAGGATCATTGGAGCTTAAAGCAGCTTTACATTTGGACAGCTTCCCCATTAATATCATTTGCCTACAGAAGAAGTCAGTGATGAACGTGGGTATTTTAACCCTTCTTGTGCAAGGTGATTTGAATGGGGCAGAAGTCTTACCCAACAAGACAGTCACCACCACTGCTGAATATTAAGAATTACTTATTGATGCATCTTTTAAAAAAAAACCTGATCTCTAGAAATGGTGATCTTATGTGTAATTTGAGTGCTAATTCTTTCTTTGGTCTTCATAGAGTCTACAAGAAAATTCTGCTAACAAATAACGAGCTGTGTAATGTACGTGTACGATATTTAATTTCCCAAGCACAGAGCTCAGTTGTACCACCCATGTCTAATCTTATGGGGTGAAAATGGTATTTGTCACTCAAGTCCAACTGCTCAACCATTGTGCATTATTTCAGAATGTGCTGCAGTGTGCAGAGTTCAGTATTATGTTATCAAACTCGTTTAGAAAATATTTCTTTTGAAATTTGCTGTTGTGTTGAGCCAAGTGATTTCACATAGTTTGAGCATTTCCTCCCCTGGGTAAATTTTAGGTAAATTTAAATTTCAGTGTGATCCCCTCAGATGAGGGCCATCCTCATTTTGAACAGGTCTTTCATTTATAGACACTCGCATGCCAGTAATATCTATGAATCTATGCTCTCTCTAATGTAAATTGAGGTTGAGCTCCAGAGGACAAGTAGAAATTTCCTACTTCCAGGTTTTCTAGTTGTTTTTCTTCCTAATCTGTCATTTTTTGGAGATTGTTTCCTGTAATACAGATGTGCTCCGTAGGCATGGCAGACTTCAGGGAGAGGTTTGGCTGCCCGCTAGAGCTGCTGGCATATTTGCTGGAACGGGTAGAATTACAGCCGCTGCGGTGGAGCTTCTGGAGGGAGGTTTGTGGTGGTGTCAGTGATGCAGTTTCAAATGCATGTGTACTCTGTAATTGTGGAATAAAAATGACAAAGGGAGAGGAGGGCCTGCTAATTACTAATAGTAATGTAAGTTACTGTGTATGCAGAGATCCTAAAAGGTAATTTTCTATGTATTTTTTTCCTTTGGAATCTTTCTGTCAAACATATTCATTATAAATATAAGCCCAGACTTTTGATCTGAATCTAAACTATCAGTATCATTTGAAAGCAGTTTTGTTTTCTGAATTTCTTGGAGGTATAGCTGATGTTTAAACCATGGTTTCTGAGCATAGCTCCTAGCTTCACTGTCTGACAATAATAGAACACAAGGAAAAAACTAGGGGAAAGTGTGTTTTAAGTGCTCAAATTTAGAGCCTTACAATGCTTTTGAAAGTGAGACTTAACATGTTGCTCTCTCTTAACTGTTATTCCCCTGATTTGTAGAAGGCTACAAATACCACATTCCCCAATGTGTTAATGTGTGTTAAATAAAGCACTGACATGGCTGGCAGCATGTTTCAGCATTTGTCTGATCTCTTTCCTAAATAATGTCTGTCTCAGAAGCACTGTGAGGATAAATTAATATGGTAGAGAATGTCGTATGTCGCTAAAAGTGTGGGATTTTACAGTTACATAGGTAAGTAGGTACCTGTATCATATTCTTATAATAAATCTGATAGGGGAACTTGAGGACTTTTTAGTCTGTTTACCAAAGAAATGAGGCTTATGGTTCTTTTTTAACTTCCTGTCAAATGTGGCCAAAATATGTACAGGAAGCCAGATTTCATTAGTTCTGTTGCTCACAGAATAACTTGTGGGGTCTTTAGAGTCTGAGCTGAAATTTGTCTTATTTTAGATTCACAGATGCTCTTGCATAACATGGGATCAGCAGTGGTAAACACTTATGATGGCACTAAGGAACAAGGCATATCGTTCGAGCCTTTCCTTCATGTTTTGTGAATAGCACTATGTATTTGAATTTCAGGGAGAGGATTTAACCAGAAGAATTATTTAGAGTTTGTCCATTGGTCTCTTCCAATAGCAGCTCTAATCTCTGAAGAGATGATACTTGGAGTGAGGTCTGGCTCATTTCTATGTCCCCTGTAATCCTTTACATGCTTACTTTTAATGCAGAGTAAGGTCCTATACCATTTTTTCAGTAGCTCTGAGCTTCCAGATTCATCACCTCTGCTCAAGACAGGTTTTTGGTCTTGCTTTGCGCCAGGCTACTGGAATTGTTTCCCACTGTTTGATATTAATTCTAACTTCTCCCCAAAGGCATCTAGGTTTTCTATTTTACAAACCCGTCCTAAGTTTCCTTAATGAAGTCTCCTGCACCTAAAAGCTATTTCACCATGTATACTTTGCTGAAGATGGTTTGAGCACCTATATTATGCAAGTATTTAAGTTAATCATCCTCTTCATCTTTCCTAGCCAGATTCTTAAACTGGTCATTGCAGAAGACTGGATGTTTTATATGGCTGCTTTGCCTGGTGTCATGGAGCTGAAGCTAAAAGTACTAATTCAAGCATAAAAAGATGCAGTAATTTTTTTTCCTTTTCTTTTGCAGTGCAATTTTCCAGAGAACCAGGATGGCTAGAAGGCACGCTAAATGGCAAGAGAGGACTTATTCCACAAAATTATGTTCAGTTTTTATAGCTTTGTGCATTGAACGCCAAGAAGGTGTACATGGTATCCATGGATTTTTGTTAAGAGTCACTGCTCTCTACTTTTGTGACTGCTTTTAATCAACGAAGAGCCTGACTATGGGTTGAAGATCCTAATCTGTATAAAGACATTAAGTGTTGCCAAATATGAATTACAAAAAAAAGATTCTTTAAGGGTTGGAATGGGTGGAGGGACAAGAAAGGGGGATGGAGGGATAGCTTAATTTTTGATAGGGTGCTTTTTTCAGTTGTAAAGAGCAGTAGTGGTATGTTTGTTTGCAAGATATAACTAGCATTTTAAGTCAAATATTTGGTTGATCTGTGAGTCAACTATCAGTTGAAGAAGATTTTTATAAACTTAGTGTCCTGGAGATCATGCATCGGTAACCAGCATTTTTAACAGAATATTATTTGGGTTTGGAAAATACTGTCGGATTAAAAAAGCTATCTGCTGACAAATTATATTTCAAAGTGGAATAGACAGTATGGAACAGACACCAATAAGTAAAATAATAGGTATCAAGACACGATATTTTTCAAATGTCTTCAAAGAACACATCTGTTTATGTTGTGTGTATGATTTCATTTATTTTATAAAGATGAAACACGTGAACTTTTATTACCTGCTCCTATATGTCATGGTTTCTTTGCTACTCAGAAATATCACTGTAAATGAAATAAAATGTTATTTGCTATTTGACCTAAGTCATTCCTATGTTGGAGAATATTTTGCTGTCGTTCTGTAAGTTATGACGTAAAAATAATTATTGGCAGCTGTGTGCAGTCAGCCTCAGGCAGGCTCCAAAATGGATGGGGAACGTTCCTCACTTAAAATAGGCAACTCTGCAAGCTCAGGCCAAAAGGAAAAGAGAATCTCTGGCTATGATCCTTGTGCATCCTGGAGGCATCTTGCATTTTATCTGTTTTCTGTCTGTCTAGCTCCTCCTTGAGCTTCCCTTTCTTCCTCCCCTGTAATTGTCAGTTGTAAGGTCTTAATGATACTTCATAGTATCAGAATCCTCAAGTAGCTGCCTCATAATTTGTAGAACTATTTAAGTAGTAAGAGAGTTATCTGTGGTCATAGAAAAAGCTTCCAGAAATCTTGTGGTGTGGTGTATAAATCTGTGCCTTATGATTTAAAAAAAAAAAAGTTACGTGCAGTTTATCATTAATCTTTGTATTTTTCTCTCCTTCAAGTAAGACCCTCTGGGAGGCAGTGGAGAGGATGCAGGAAAATGTGACGGGATGACATGCTAATACAGGCTCACTTCTTTGTTAAATTCGACTCTGTGGATTTTGAGTCATTTACTGCAGATATACTTAGCTTGCAAGTTTTTCTAACTAATGTGATTAGTAAACCAGTGAATGGTTAATGCTGCCTTAAGGTTGGGATGGTTTTTTTCCCCCCTTAAGATTTAACTCCGTAGCATTATTTTGTTCCTTTGCCCAGACTGCATAGACCACTGGAGTATGCACAAATCATTTCCAGATGGAGCAATGGTGGGCCAAGTCCATACAGCCCTCCAGCACTAAACCTCATAGCTTGGAGGAGTTTCATTTGGTGTAATCTCATGGTATTTGAGCAGTTACTCTCTGCCATACAGCTTTTAGGCAATTCTTGTCTTGGCATAGTGGCTAAGTGACCCAAGCACTGGAGGTGACTTTTGGACTTCTGTGAAGGAGGTCAAGTTCTTTAATTTGCTCCTTGATTCCATATTAAGGAAATAGTTGTACCAGTACAGACAGCAAGATTGCGGGTTTCCTTGCTCAGGTTTGTTCACATGGCAAAGCACTCTTCTGGCTGGTTATCGCGTCGCCTGGCCCCACAGCTCTATCAACTCAGTTGTGGCCTTAAAGAGTCATTCTGGAAGCAGGATGGTGTTTGTGTGGCCAGACTCACTTTTCATGGCTACCAGTTGGTAGAAAATGTTGCACGAAGAGGGAGAATGTAAATCTTTGGTGTTAGCCTAGTGGGCATGGCAGCTAGGTATGCTGGCTGGTCAGATAGCAAAGCTGTGATGATAACTTGAAGCTTACAAGCTTTGTAAGGCACTTCCATTTGTTTTGTTGTTGTTTTAAACGTGCAGTGCATGTTTGATCTTGTTCTGGCTGCCGTCTTCCAAAATTCTCAACGTATGTCTCAGCTCTAGTTCTGTGGTTTGGTTTGTTTGGGTTTCTTTTTTTTTTTTTTTTTTCTTTTTTCCCTTTTAACTGAGGTGGTTTAAAAAGGCAGACATATAGAGAAGGAATAAAAGATGTAGTGTCTCTTCCATTCAGTCCTGTGACCCTGTTTGCCTTTAGGTGAGATGTTTTGAGACATCTGTTACTTCTGGAGCCACACAGAACCCAAACAAGAAGAAACCTTTTCTACTGAGAAATGGTACACTGAGCAGAGGTAATATTATTAATCCAAACTTTCTCACATCCTAGATGTTGTCTAAAGGCAGTGGTGTGAGCTGAGCCAGATCAGATCTGGCCTTCAGGCTAACCACACTGCCTCTTAGGAATTTAGTTGTGGTGCTACCCACCATAAGGGTTTCCACATCAGCCCTGTCATACTACTGCTGACTACAGACTTGTACAGACGCGTAGGCATGGCCCATCTCAGTCGTCAGCCTCACTGCTGAGCAGCGCTGTAAACGATGTCCTCGTACCAGCTGCTTGGAAGTAGAGATTAAAGGATGCTAAAAATTAAAAATCATATAAAGAAAGTCAGGCCCCTTTCCCATCCTTTGAGATTGTTTTCATTCCTGAAGCTGGGCCTTAGGGCGTGCCGCTTGTCTGTCTTTTCCATGGCTTGGTAGATTTGGGAAGAGCAGAGTAATGTGCTCTTAACTTGAGGCAGGAGGGAGGCCAGTGAATCAGTTGTGGAGAAAGCCAGTCAGAGGGCTCCTCTCTTTTGGCCTGGCAGCAGGAGTGGTGGTTCTCTGCAGGTCTGGCCTGACTCCGTCCTCTCATGGGGAACTGCTCTTGTGTCACAGCTGTGTGTACAGGTTCAGCTTACTTCTCGGGTTGGTGTCCTGCTCCCTTGCTATGTGCTAGTTACTGTGTGTGTGTGTGGGCACACGTACGTGTCAGTTTTCAAAAGCTGAGACTCCTGGTAGTGAATGCATGACACAGGCTGAAAATGAGAAAAGGTAAATTGGGGGGAAAAAAAAACCCAAACCACCCACCATCTTTGTGCTTTTTAAGAAAAATAATGATGTTTGCCTTGCCATCACTGTGGGGGCCAGAGATTGAATCCCTCAGCCTGGAGATTAAGGTCAAATTGTGTTTGCTGAGTAATTAATGGAAAAGCTGAGACCCTTGACTAGCTGGGATCAGTAGGAATTTATGGTCTGGGTTAGTCACTGGACAGTGCACAGCTCTGCGCCTTGGCCGGGCAGCATTTTCCCTCCTCTGTGCGAAACACCCTGGGGTTTTCAGGCTGTGTATGTTGTTACTTGTCCCAGCTGATTTTCATGGCAGGTTTCCTTCTGATGCCCAGTCTTTCATCAGGAGTGAAAGGAAAAAAAAAACCAAACAACAAACCCAAAACCCAAACCCAAAAAACCAAAACAAACAAAAAAAACCAACCCACCTCACTGGCTGATTTATCTGCCCTGTAATAAAAGTAAGTGTTCCTGCTACATTGCTTACAGCTTTTGCTAGCTGAGCCTCTGTATCACAGAAAAGATGCAGGGAGAAACTTGCCTTTCTCAATGCTCTGTTCCTTGTTCTCTTTCTCTTAACCCGTTTCACAGTTCTTACCTGGTTTGCAATTTAAAGAGAAAGGTTGCTGACAGAAGGCTTATGTAGGTTGTAAATGCACCAGTGCTAAACATGGTTTAACCAAAAGTCTTCCCTGGAGTTTCACCTTTTAAGCTGAATGTGCCTTAGACATCATTTTCTACACCAGAGTTCAACAGCATGCCCCATTGCAGTAACCACAGGTAGGCACGAAATAAACTTTGTAATTGTAAATGTCAGTAGAATAAAGTGTTCTTTCAAAAACCGCATGGCATGGCATGGCATGGCATGTCTTACATAGCAAAATCTTTGAAATGAAAGGGCGGTTTTTTTTTTTCACTCCTTTCTATCTTAGTAATATTGTACTCATCATAAACTTCCAGTCTCTGTAGATACCTGAAAGAAAGCAGTGTCCCAGCTTGAGGTCAGATTACAAGTTTCATTATATTTTTAAGTAGTGATAGTGTTTTCTTAGTTCTAGAAGAGCGTATGACGGATACATCTGCTTGTAAACATATGGGAAATTTTTCTTAACACTGCTGATCCTCTACTAGTCTTTCCTTCTGACAATTCAGCAAACAGGAGGCAGGTGCAAGGAGTTTTGGCAATAAATTTTGTGTAACTTGTTATTAAAAAACCAAAACGCAGTTAGATGATGGTCTTGCACCACAGACCTAGCTTCATGCAGAACTTAGCAGTGAATTTTTGAGATTAATAGTGCACAGAAGAAACCAGGATAGCAAGAGTTTAGTTCCCCTTCTACCTATCTTACTATAATTATAATTGGAAAAGACCTGACCCTGAGAAGGCAGTTTCATTTAGCCACTGGGGAAGCTGTGTGGGCGAAACAGTGAATCCCTGTTTCCATGAGAGAAACTCTAACTTTAGTCAATGGGTACAGCAGCTCTAGGTTAACTGAAACTGGAAGCCAGACTTGTCTGGCTATTGAAGGTTGCTGGGTTTGTTTCTTGGAGTGGGATGTGGCTTGTGCATGTAACTGTGTCAGCATGTCATTTGGCAAGCACAGTTATCCAGGTTAAGTGAAGCAAATTCCTCATGGTTGGGTATTCCTTATTCTACAGTGCGAGTAGCTGCTCTCTGGCTGAAGCCATCGTATGCACTGCATCATCCAAATTAATAGAGCTTGGTGAAACCAATTTTCTAGATACATAAAGAAAGATGTTATATTACATTGTTAGTTACTTTATGTTGCTTAACATCGTTTCTAGATGAGCAGAAGCTTGTCTCTAAGGTTATCACTGCACCAGCACCTATCTGAGATTAAAATGCAAGAAATACTTGCAATCAAACCAGTTTAATTCATGTATATTTGTACAATTTGTATAAAAAAAAAGAAAAAAGAAAAATAGGTACTTGCAGACATTAACATAAAGACCAAACAATATTTTCTATTTATTTAAAAAGCTTTAAACATACAGAAGCAAACCCCTAATTATAAATGCATCATTATGCATAGATTTTACTGTTTACACCATACTGCTGGCTGCTTTTATTTTTCATCCAGGAATCTATTTAAACTCCAAGAATTCTTAAACATTCCTCTGAGCTTCCTGGCCTCAGAACTGCTGTCTATCTTATCAAGTCATTGACCTCCAGCTGAAAACATTGCTCTAAAAAAAGAAAAAGTCAAATCTTTAATAAACAATTAAAAGTGCATTAACTGTAGAATTGTTTAATTTCATAAATGTTTAAACAAGTCAGTGAAAAACACCACCCTGTGAATTAGCTTTTTGCATTACTGATTGTAAAGTATCTTTTTAATAAGATTTTGATATTGCAAACTTTAGTCTCTTCTATTTTATGTTGCGCAACTGAGCAGTTGCACCGTGTGTAGTATTCCTGAAATACCCACTGCAGTACATTAACACTATTTTACATTTTTAACTGTGTATACAATGCTCTTGCTGTATATCCCCGTTCCTTCTTACAACAAAATAATTTAGCTCAATGAACAGAAGCCCACTTCTAAAAGGTGTTTTCGTTTGTCTTGTATTTTGCAGGAGACAAATGCCTATTTCATTCTAAACAAATTCAAAAGAACATAACTTCCCGGTAGCTAAAAACTAGAGATGTTTTTTTTTTTATTTTATTTTTTGTCTTTTCTGTACACAGGTTTAGATAAAAAAAGTGATGGCTATTCTGCTTAAGTGTCTTTGATAAGAGAATACTGCCTCTTACAACATCTATATCCAATTGTATCTATTACTTCAATGCTCTCTAGCAAAAAATAATAATCAATGAATGGTTTCATAAACAACAGGTGATTAAAGTAAAGGATTTATTATAATCTGCTTACAGTTGTTTGCAAAGACAGACATACGTTTTTGCATAAAGATATAAATTGCTTTTTAAAACTAATTTAGTGTGTTTAATTATATGAAGTTTCTGTGAATTATGAATTGTACCAAACCAAGATTAAAAGTAATAAGGTACAAAAATAGGAGCAAACAGACAACAATTTGGACTGGGACAGGCATTTAACAGTGAAGTGTAGAATATGGCTTTGCTATTTTAATCAAGCAAAGTTACTCTGAGACAGAAAAGGAGGCAGTAACTTTGTTAATATAAAAAGCTGCTGCAGACTGTATTCACCCAGAACCTGGCTTTGAGATTTTCTATTTTAGACTTTAAAAAAAAAAAACGTGAATAAAAAGATGGATGTATGACTGCGTCTTTACTGTAAACAACCAGTCTGCATGCTGTGTATCTTGTGTTGGAAGTTTGGCTTTCATATTGCTGTGCAGGTCAGTATTTAAAGATCTGCCTATGAATTAGACTTCCAAAATGCAAATAATATATGTATGTATATATTTATATATAAAAAAACCTCTCTGAATACAGTCTTTACAGATTACCCATTGCATAAGGCAGGCGTCATTTAAAAAGACAAGTAGCACTGACTGTCTTCAGTGCACCAAAGCACACCTCAAAATTTGGACTCAGAAAGGGTGTAGAATTCTTAATTTGACCACCATTTAAAAGAAATGCTACATTCTGACCGACCAAGGGACAAACTAGAGCTCAAAAATACCAGCGGCACCCAGAGAGAACACTATAGATTAGGACTCTGAAAAACTATTCTATTTAAACATGAGCGTATGGTAGCAATGGCTGAGCCTCAGAAAAGTTCACCTGTCCTCTAATCTACTCCAAAATTTTGTATTTGCTTATAAATTGTGAAATAGTGAAAATCACCTCAAAAAGTTTTTTCTTTGCAGTCTTATTCTAGAGAAAACATTTTTGAGACAAAATCAGACCAACTGAGTTGAACTTGTAGTGTGAACATTTGTCTTCTCAGATGTATTCTGATTATTACAAAAATGCTTACAAAATTACATATGGTTTTAGTTTATCACTAAAAATTCTACTCAGCTAATCTGCCCTTATCAGTACCTTGCCATCCCTCTCACCAGTACAAATCTGTTCAATATACTTACTGTAATGATCTGCATGTTCCCTTCATCATAATCAGAAATCGCTCTCCCCCATCTGAAATAATAATCTGACCTTTTAAGATGTTCTCTGTATCCAGTATTCAAAGGAAAAACAAACAAACTGGGAAACCTTAATAAAAAAAAGAAAAATCATTCAACATCTTATTTACCCCCTGTTCCCCCGAGAGAGAAAGGGAATAGAGGGCAAGAACTCACTCTATCATTAGGCTGGCAAAAGCTTTGGAGAGACCGTAATTTGTCTTGTTAAATGAAACCTTCGTAAAGTGGCAAACACAACATAGTGAGGTTTCCGACAGAAATATGAAGCAGGACTTCTAAGATGTGCTCAAGTCACATACGCTTGCAAGCAAGACAAAAGGGAGAACAATATAGAGGAAAATAGAAAGGCTTAAATACAACTGAAAAGGTTAAGTGTGGTTATTTACAACAGATACTTTAGGATGGTAAATTAGATATGATGCTAAAAAAGGCACAGCTTTCCCTTTCTTAAATACACTGTAAACGGTTCATTATGCATGCAGAACATTTCACTTTACAAAAAAATTACCTTGTTTGTTTAGACAAAGATAGTACTTAAATAGTCTCCAGCAAAATAGAGTTCTTTCAAAAATACTTTCCCATTCATCCTATTAACCATTAAAGATTTTTTTGTCTCATTTACAAAAGTTCCTTACACCTTGTTTCAGGTCCTTCACAATTTATACATACAGCAATGTACAGTACAGCAAAAGACTGCAAAAAATTATTTGTAAAGCCAGCACAATAGATACTATAAATTGATACCAGGGCATTTGTTTTCACATCTTATCCTTTTTAATTAAATAGTAAATGGACACTTAACACAGTGTATATCATCTATGATGGGATAACATGGGATAACAAATGCCACAGGTGGGGATAACAGAGTATTCCACACCAAATGTTCTGTTATTACTTTACACGTTAGGGTTTGTGTGTGTGTGTGTATATATATGTGTGTATATATATAGGTTTTGTTTTTGTTTTTTTTTTTTTTTTTTTTTACAAGAAAAGAATATTAATGCCCCATATTGACTTTACGTTTTATGTGCAAACCAAGGGTAAGCTTTAAAAAGTTCTCATCAGTTTTCGAACCCTTTTAAAACAAGCAAACGATACCAGAAACTACATGGCATATTTAAAACTCCATCTGTTAAAATATCAAAATCAAAGAGTTATTGACTAGATATGGCTTTTCATCCAGAGGAACAGGAACATTTTCTAAGTGTTTTAGGGTTATGGGGTCATTTCCAAACATCTAGGTCTTGCCAAATCCAAGTCAACTGCCTTCTATTCCCCAAACCCTTCATATGATTTTAGACTATTCAGAGACTGCTGAACAAGTGTAAATAGCATGTTTAAAATACGGTTTCTTGGGTCCTTCATGGGTGTGGAATAACACAGGGAAACTTAAGGCAAAGTTCTTCCATTTAAGACATTTTCTATCACTTCCTGTGAAAGTACAGGGGCTTGGCATTCCCAGATTCCACCTTTGGTAGCTGGTCACTGATGATTTCCACCAGCATGGCTGGAAACTCTACTTTCAGTGCCTGAGACTCTCGGAAGGTGTAGAAACAGAATTCCAACAAGTCATTAACAAGCTGAAATACAGAAAGGAACACTTTTTAGAAAAAAAACAGAGAATTTCACATGCAAACAACATCTTATTGATAATGATTATTACCAAGAAAAGGCATCTTACTCTGACTTGGCAGTCTATTTGCAGGGGTTAAAAAGCAAACAACCCAAATCCCAAAGTGCCACTTAACTCGTTAAAAATCAGCTCACTAGGAGAAACCAAGATGTCACAGATCTGATTTTTTCATCATAACTCCATTTTTCATGTCACTAATGGGCAACTGGCCACCATGAAAACTAGAGGTACTCAGTATCTATGAAAATAGAGCCTTCTGCCCAGAGGGAAAAGATCAGCCATAAACTATTGTGCCTGTAAATTTCAGCTGGATACATGTTCATTAAATCAGATTATTTGGTTAACTTCAGTGCAGTCTCCAGGGGCTGCAACCTAAAACTGCCAGAGCAGCTGATGTTTTTAGCTCAGCGACACGACTGTGTAGCATTTCAGGTTTTACAGCATCACAGTCCATATGAAATTGTTCATCTGGTAAAGCATGTCTATTTATAGATAAATGAATTTTTAAACGCACACACCCCAAGCTTTTTTCCTGTTTACTACTCATTAAACTATAGAGGCAATATTTAGGGCAGTATTTCTTTTTGAAACCCCCCCCCCCCAGTTCTCTATCTTCGTACTGGTGGCTAAGAGCACACTTTTGCTTTCAGTAGATTAAGCATTATGCTGAGAATTTTAAAGATAAAAATTTCTAACTAGCTCTTCAGTGACAGAGACGGAAGCTTTGTTCTGTAACACAAGTACCGAGTTATCTGTTAGCATGGGACCACCTCCACCAGCAGAACAAAACTGCACCGTACGCTGCACCATGGCACTCCCTTGGCTTCCTCTGAAGGGTTTCACAGGTGAAACCGTATCACAGTTCTCCCAAATGGCAACTGACAGCCATTTTATAATCCTAATAAAGGTGGTCTCCAGCTGTAAGAGGAATGTGAGCTGAAGTACTAAATGGCATACAGGTACCCTGAGCTTTCGGTGTGTGGAAAAAAAAAAACCAACCCATCTGTCTTCAAAGCACCGATAAATTTAGTCTGACTTCTTCTACCTTATCTCAAGTTATGTTGGTCTCATTTGTCAGTTACAGACCTTCGTTTTGGTCTACATATTATGGGAAACTTAATCACACTACAAGAAAGAACATTAAGTTTTGCTTTTAAGCATTTTAATTTGTTTTGTCTCTTGTTTTGTGCTATTTTCTCCACACAAAATTGCAAACTGCAGCTTATCTTTGCTATAAAACAACACGCTGCTAGAACAAGAGAACTGTGAAGACAAGACAACCTCTTCCAGCATCACTGCTCGGGGAGGTACTTCTATTTGAATGATAAAAAACATGGCAAAGCAATCTCATGGCTAAACCTACATGCAATCATCAGGCTTTTGCTGGGTTCATTTTACAGAGTGCTTTGATACAATCAAGGAATACTTGTTCATGACCTTCAGTAGCAAGAGAATGTTATTTCCAAACTAGTTTTTTTGGTTGCCATGATCTAGATGAATCTCCTGAAGCCTTAGACTATGTTGGACCCTTTGCAATCTTTAAGAAAAACACAACGCAAAGTCAGCTTCTGAGGCACCTGTGAACGAAGGGCATCTAGGTTTCAGCTTGTGTATTAATTTCCATTGCAGTTATCCAAATTACTGTGTTGTACAACAAGAAAAACCAGAGCCTTTGCTGTTTGAAAACTCAAAAGTTACGCACAGCTTAATTTTGGTGCCTTACGTCCTTGTAAAGGACTCAAACCACTTCTGCTTGTGTGGTTTATCAAACACAAATTTGTCGTTTCAATTCCTAACACGTAGAGCTGCACTCTACAGTAAAGCCCCTGTTAGAGTAAATGAAAGTGAACTTCAGGAAAGTAGAAAAGGAAATTAAAAAAAAAAAAAATCAGGCAGCAACAGGCTACCATCCTATAGCACCATACCTTCTTACTTATCGTCAGGACTTTCACAGCTGTTCTTGCAAACATATAAGCAATTTATGAACAACACAGAGATGTGCTGAGATCACTCGAACACATGACTGTCTGCTATTGAGCACTATACAAGTCTGTCTGCTGTTGCTTAGTTCATTCCCGATGATCTGGCATGTCATGAGGCAATGCTAATTAATTAAACAGATGCATGCTAAATAATTAGCATAGACATAATTTGGTTTTCAAGGGAAAAAAATGCTGACATTCAAAGGTTTACGTTACCCATTAGCAGGAGGTTGTTTCTGCATATACTGTGTGCCAAAAATATTCCAAACATACAAAACCAAACAAAGTGAAGGAAACCGTCTCTTGGTATAATCGCCACTACCTCCTCCTCCCTGCCTGCGTCATCAAATACCAGCACCTAAGCAGACTAAGCCTTGCACCCCAACGCGAGCTTGCTAATGACCTGATGAATGTACTGCTTTCTAAACTTGAACGCGAGTAGTTTCACATCACTGAATGCAGGTGAGAGGGGGATTGGGGCCATCTCTGCCACATTGCCAACCGTCCTCGCTGTGCTGATGGTTCACCTCTGTGCAGCTCAAGCTAAATCCTGCCTCATAACACCCGTATGAAGCCTCTGAATGCAGCGAGATAGGTATCACAGAAAAACCTACGTGGAAACTATTAATTCTGCCTTCTTAGCAAGCTTTTAGTAGTATCAAGGATGTATGTATGTCTGGTGAGTATGTGGACAAAAGGGGAAATGAAAAGTCTTAATATTCATGAAGAGAGCATAATCTATTCTATACAATAAATGAGTTAGCAGTCCAGTGGGGGAAAACCGGGATGTGATCATGGATACTAGCATAACATAGCACATTATGCGTCTCACCACAAAGGAGAAAGGTTAAGTTTACACAGCAATTTAAAAGAAAACCCCCTAGACACCCCCCATCATGTAATACTTGGGTTCGGAGCCTTAAGGATAATATCTATTCTGTACCTATTTAGTCTGCTAAAACTTTTGTTCCTCTCTGTCTTAAGCGAAGTTATCAACTTTAACTTAGTTGACAATGATCAACCACTTGAAGAAAAACGGGAATATTAGGAAGTGCACTGGGTGTGTCACAAGGAACATGGGTCTGCGGTCAGGATCTTTCTAACTGCAGCCTTAAAAGCTGCATGGCTTTTGGGGCTGGGGAAGTATTTCTAGCACTAATTTAAAACAGAGAGGAATGAATGTCAGAGAATCGAAGGCCAACTCAGGGGTACTAAAATGTAAACAATATGATAAGGTCAGCTAGAGAAGGTTGCAAGACCAAGAACTGAGCCATGAGCTCTTTTCTGCAGGCGCGTTCTCATACGTTTTCAAAGTTACCATCCCCTCCCACCAGCCCAGCAGCGGTGGCACAAAGATGCACGAGAAGGGGTGAAAAATTCAGGTTCCACAGGCAATGTTAATTTTGAAATTTGAGTACGTGCCTCTGCATCCCAAGCAATATTTGTCTGATATAGTTTTGATTTATGACAGGTAAATAATTTAGCTAGTCTTTTGCTTTAAAAAAGAAGTTCCCTCTTCAGTAAGGAAATGAAAAAGTTTGCTTTCTTTTGTAACACGCAAGTTCTGTCATTGCAGTGACAGTGACTGATACACCATAGGTTACAAGTGAGGTAATGCAAGCTATCCAGCACCTCTAAATATGGCTTATGAATTTTCTAGATCAAATGTACTTCTGATTGTTCTTCAAAGGCTTGTGCTCTAAGAACTCGACTGCATTTTACCTGACCGCTTTTACCCTCTACTTCTCGTAGTTTTTATTGGAAATGCTGACCCCTCCTCCAGAACAGCAGCGTGATAGGCACCTCTAATTAAGCAGCGTGAATGAAAGCACCAATGTTTCCACAAGCAGTGCAACAGTGACTAGAAACATATTTACTTTTACAATCTCCAATTATTTCAGCTACTGAAGCATGCCTCTTAAGAGTTACAGCTCAGCAGAGTGCAGACAGTGCAGTTAAGGCCACAGCTAAAAATTCCCATTTCCTCGGGATGCAACCAGGACATCGTTCTTACCGCTTTAGTAGGTAGTTTTTCAGCTCTCTTTGGAGCTGGCAATAAAACACGGCTCGGTACCTTTGACGGCACTGCAAGCCTCCCTCTGCACGTGGGGGAATCGTGCCAGTGCCGGGGGACAGGAGCTCAGGTACCACCTGCTCCTGGCAGGCAGTGCTGGGCTTTGCCCAGCTGCGTCCTGGGTAGCTCCCAGAATGGAGCCTGCAGCCTCACCGGGCAGGCAAACACCACTAAGTAAATTAATATGAGCTGGGTTGCAGGGATGCAGACACACAGGTCAGAATTATCACGCCCAGGTCACCCAGACTGCTCTGAGACATGACAGCTCTTCTGCCGGCACGTGGATCAGCTGTCAGCTATAACCCTTCACGTCAGTCATTAATTATGAAGCTTTCGCTCATCCCTACCCTACAGAGAGCGTGCTGCGTTTAAACATTTTCAAGGCTACAGCAGTGTTAGTAATTCTGAGACTTTTACTTAATCAATCTTTGCATTTGTATGCTGTATTAAGCACCTCTGAGAAATAGGAGTATTAATCAAACATCATTTCCTGTTATTAGGGTGGGGTTTTCATAAAATGGACTTTTCCACCCATAATGTTCTCCATAATTAAAAAAATGAATCCCTTAATGAAGTTCCTGAAGTTAACACAGTTACAGTGACCTTCGAGCACTTGCAGAATTTTTACAGCAAAAAGAATTTATTGTAGTTTGGCAATCGCACCATGCCCTTGTATTTCCAGAAACGGTAAAGAACTGTCTGATTTGCAAGGGTGCACATTTCTGTGCTCAGTTAGTTTTCTGACTTCAAAATCTCTCACAACCTCCAAGTGCGGTACGAAAGCCCACAGTCACTTCTCCATCAGGAGCATCTTTGCGATAAAGCCTACAGAAACAGCAATTAAGACAGCAGTAGGGTAACAACACAATGCTGAGTAATTTTTTCCTATTATTAGCTACAGTTATTACTGTCAGAAACCTGAGTGTTCTCATACAAAAATGACACTCCAAAAACTTGCTCTGTCCCTTTCAGGAATGGGTCTCTGCCCATTTCCCACAGAGCATGGAGCGGGTATGTGTTGGGAGGAGGCAACCTTGCAGCTCTACATGATGCAACTGCACAGCCTTGGTGACTACCTGCACCAAGCCAGGCTCTCTGAAAGGCCAAGCTGCTGCCCATCAGCTGAGCAGTGGTATTTTGCCTCTTGCTTTCAAAACCTGCACGTTTCCAGCTGCGCAGGAGTCAGGAGCCCGCTGCCCAAATAAGGTAAGAAGCAGCAGCTGAGGCCAGCCAGCCTCCTTTCCCCCGGACAGCAAAGAACCCTGGGTGAGTTTGGGACTACTGCAAGCTCCTGCTTCACAACTGGTAAGGTTAAGGAAAACTATTGCCAGCCAGGTCTTGATTATTCCTTTACCACTATACTCCCTTTTGCTCCCAGTCCCATGAAAATCCCATGATGTAAATTAATTATTACCCTGAGGGCTCAGGAAGTAAATTATCCCCCCCCCCGGATGGCTCACAGACTGATCCTCAGAGGTACAGATGTCCTTTGGTGCCACAGCAGCTAATTCCTAGCTGGTTATGAAATCTTGAACTCTAACCCAAAAAGTAAAACCTCCCACAAACACAGGGAAAATGAGGTAAGACCAAGGGATGAAGCCTCTGATTACGCCTATGCAGTATATATACTTCATGCTAGAAGGAGTAAAAGGTGGATAAAAGGCATTATGGATTAGGCACTAACAGTATCTGACCAGAGCAAGCGTGGAACCTAGTTTTGCTTGGACAGGTGCATTTATTTGATTTAAGAACTGCACTCATTTCTTCGTGTTTTCTTCATAAACATGTGGGCGCTGAAACCACAGCGCTTGACACCTGGACATGACATGGAGGAACCTGAGTTGAACTCATTTTGTATGTATGCTTGGATGATGCATGCAAACCCACAGTATCACACACCAATGAAACGTCCTCAGCCCTTGGCCAGGGTAAATTTTGAGCTAAGTCTCCCTTGCTCTTCTGTCAACAGTAGCGGGGTTCTGCCCTCCAACAAACGCCTGTTAATGTAAAGGAGAAGAGATCCAACCATCACAAACCGAGCAAAACGACCCTCAGAGTAGCCCCTTGTCTACATTAGGGAGCCAGGAATCAATCTCTCGCTTGACAGACGCGTATTAGCTGCTGCAACACACACCCATGCACACTCTTACATCGCTGCTGCTTTTGCAGGGGCCACACCAGGAGTAGGGACTGGATCTAGCCTCTGAGTAAACAGAGAAAATGCCTACTCTGAGAATGCAGGCACTGGGACTAAAACAAGGCTCCAAACAGCTCATCAGCTGTGGGACACAACTTTGGCAGCTCAGTAGCAGGAGTAAGTGCACCCAAAGGTGTTGGCAACAGCTGAGGGGCTCATCTGCAGCTTTGTATTTGTGGGATTAAGCACCTGCAGAGGCACATTTGCATCCACCACAGCTTGCCTTGCAAACCTGCCCCTTGAGGATCTGTGCCCTTCTTCCCACTGTCAGCTTTTTCAAGTGAGTGTAATCCTGGCACTCTCAGCCTATGGAAAGATCCACCTCAGCTATAAAGTATTCCCTTCAGGAACCATAAAAAATTAATTATTCAGCAGCATGAGCCTTAAAGAATTTATTTTTGTTTGGCAGAAAATATCAACAAGCAAATGACAGTGCAATGCTCTGCCTTGCCAAGACAAGGGGAAGGTTCACATTAGGGTTTAATGTCATGGCATCGAAACAAAAGCCCTCTTAACTCAAAGTCTGTTTAGTATCAGCCAGATTGAAACCAAATTCAGCTTTTGTTCTGCAAACCGCCTAACCATACACTACACTCTCTATATGAAATGAGGCTTGCCATGCAAGACACAACCCTTCCTGCCAAAGCCAACAGGAGATGTTGAGGAGGATCCAAATGAAGTTTTTGATACCATATGTAGTACATCTGTTTCTAATGTTCTTGCATGCCATTTGTCTGATCATGTAATGCAGTTCACCTACATCCAAGTGCTGCATATGTAGCTCTCCCTGAAATGCCCATGGCCACTCATGGGCACAAGACTGAAACCTTTACGTCCTGCGCAGAGCGGTCGGTTGTCCTTGCTACGCTATGGTTCTCAACGCATAACACTGCTTCATGAGATGATGCATGCAGGCCAGCCACAACAGTAGAAATACAATCCCTACAAGAAGGAAATACGTTGATTACGTTGCTGCCCTCAATGCTCCCAGAAGACACCTGCAGGACACGCTGGGGTCCATCCACACAAGCAAGGCTGAGCCACAGCACAACAGCGAGTAAATGGCAATGACCTACTCCTCTCTGTTGTCTCATGCCGAGGGAAAGGAAGGGCGCGCTGTGTAACCAGACTGACACTGTCAGCCAGCGCCTGCTGTATCAGCAACCACTGCTTCCACACAGCATCATGCAAATAAAGAGCCTTTCGGTGCACGGCAGCAGTGACGCAAACTACACGGCAGCCTGCAGGCATGCTCCTAAGGCCGAGTGCAGGTGTGCGCACGCACGTGCATGAAACCGTGTTTACCTTGTCTGCTCGGGATGGGTTTCAATCTCTTATTTTTCAGTTGTGCTTTTGGTGCTTTGAGGCTTTATGGATCATTAAATAAAGTTGCTGATTTTTTCAAATACTTAAGTGCCTACTTGGCCTTCTTGAAAATTTCTTTTTTCCTCACCTCGGCACTTTTCTACCTGCACATATGTTCACTGTGTGGATGAATGATTTAGTATACTGAGCAATGTAAAACCATCTTGTTTGGTTTTTTTTTTTTTTTTCTTCCTTACATTATATAAGCCAAGCAGACTGTAATTTGATATTCCCATGTGCTTTATTTCACATAGTCCTCAGAAACACTACTTAAAAATGAGATCGATGAAGGTGAGTGTGAAGGTGCAAAGAAGCAGTATTTTTTTTATTGTTTATCACTACACTCAGGTAAAGCAAACTCCACGAATGACAAGATGCTGCTTTGCTCTGATGGAAAAGCTGGAGGCAGCAGGAGGGCTGAATAAGCATGAATTCTGCACCAGTCCCTTCGGGCTTGCGCTGCAAATGCCAATGCCATGGCTACAGCAGCATGTAAACATGCACCAAATATATTCTGAGCTCAGCACCAAATATATTCTGATCCTCTAAAATTATAATGGAGTAAGTTAAAAATACATAGGTGACAGCTGAAAAAGTGTTCCTCCTATACTAAGGAATCGAGCAGAAAATTTGCATTTACACTGATAGCACGGAGAAATTCTGCACTAACAGGCAGTAGTGGGAGAAGAGTAATTCTCACTTCTCATTAATATTATCACCACTCTAAATTTATTCTGATGGATTTCAAAAACCAAAAAGCAAAAAATCAGTTTTAAAGAGAAAAAATAAACAAGCGCCTTTGTTGAACAAGTCTCCAATATCATCTCTGAAAGGAAGCACTGTTGTGCAGACAACCAGCCTTTTTAACGGAGAATGCTGACAATGGGACTTTCTTTAAAAAGTCCTTTGTAAGAAAGTGCTCTATTAAAAAAAAAAAAGTAATGTAAAAATAGCTTAATTAAAAATTAAATAAAATGCAAGAGCAGTCTGCGTCCCCTGGTTAGTTCAGCTCCCAGTGGTTAATGCTGTGTTTTGGAAAATGTCTGTAGGACACGGTAGCGTTCTCAGTAAGTGCGAATCTGTCATCCAGTCACCTTAACCACACAAACACAGCCATTTAAATAACAAATCCTAGACACTGCCTATTCTGAAGAGGATTAGAAAACTCCATAAATGCAGGGGTTTGTTATGCTGCCCTGAGGTTCAGACGTGAATATCTTGCAAATGATTTTATCACCCCTTTCTTTCCACTGAAACACTACAACTTCCTTTGCTGGCATGGAGCAAGTGAAACCCGATCTCTGAAGAATGAGCCATTACTGCAGTACTAATAATACTCCCCCGCCTCCCACTAAGATTTGCAATGTTTTAATGAACAACAGAACAATATTTGAAAAATAATTCCATATGTACATTCTGTAAACAGACCTCAGGCTCTTATACAGATTTGACCTGAAGTGCACTGTGCTGTACTGTCTCTACAAAAATGAAATTTAAGTCGAGTACAAAGAAGTGCATTTATATGCAAGCTCTGCAAGCAAGTGCTGTAGGTTCTTCATGCAGCAAAGTTACTTCCCTGCCCACCCAGGATGGAGTAGGACAGTTTTCTCCTTTGCTGCAGTTTATCTGTTTTTAACGGGAGGTGATCAGGTGTGCTGCTGGGCTTCAGCCTCTGCTCACATGACCTCTCCTCTCTTGCACCCGAACGCAACTAAAGGTCACTCTCACTGGCCCCACGAGTCTCCTGTCACTTGCTGCACTGTGGCACAGCTTCAGAGAGGATGGGTGCCAGCCCTCCTGGCCCCAGGCAAGGGGCTGGTGCCCAGGGCACTCTCAGGGGCACTGGGGAAAAGCCCTCAGCTTGAGGAGACCATTACAGCTGGGTCACTGGCTACCTCTGTGGGGACTCCAGGCTCTGTTACGGGGAGCATGGAGATACACCCCCGCTGCTGCTCAAAGCACCTGGAGAGGTAAGTCTCTGCACTTATATTTTACTGGCTAGAACCAGGTTGCTCCCAACTCAACAGGTCAATGTTATGGATACCCCTTCTGAAATCGCGAGCTGGTCCCTTGCGCTGGGCACCTACCACTACCCTTCAGAGTCTCTCTGGGCTGAGGCACCAACAGCCTGGGTGTTTTGGGACTAAACTTCTAGTTTCCCATGTCATTCATCACATCCCACACCTGACACACATAAAACAAACACCTGACACTGGAATGAGACAGGGCAGTAGAAATAACCTAACAATACAGTGAATCTTTTACTTGAAAAGCTCAAATAAAGCTTCAAATACCCAAGATGGCTCCAAGGTCTTAATACACCTTTTAAAATCATCATTATTACAATCCCAGCTGTAAAAGATCACCAAATTAATTCAACACTTATGAGCACAACAGGCACGTTAGATGCACGACACACTAATCCGACACCTTTCATTGAGAAGCGACTCGCGGGATACTCCGTGTGGCGCACGCGCACTATGTCTGAGTTAGGGTCACAGCTATCATCACTTCTCCTGCTGAAGAGACTCTGACCCCATTAAGAGCTCTGCTGACCTTAAGTGAATCATTGGAGGAACATACTACCATTTAACACAGGAGAAGGCAGCAGGACCCAGCCCTTAATGACTTATATTTTCTTATTTTACTTGGCAGTTGTCCTTAAACTCATCTAACGATTTCTCTCAGATGTTCCTTTAAAAAGAATTCCATTTTTTTTCTCCCTGCCAGTTAACACAATTGAAGATTCCTGGTTTACCTTAATGGAGAGATTTTTGCTTAACTTGTCTGTGCTCCCTGAGGAGTTATACTTACATCATGCATGGAGTCAAGAAGTTTAGTCAGTTGGTAGAATCTCTGCCAGCTTTGCCCAGAGTTACTTGGACATTTAGTTACCATCTTCTTTAGTTCTTTAACGTAATTTGCCCTCATTTCTTCAAATGCAGCTTGGCTTTTGAGACCATCCTTGGGAACTGTCATTGAAAAGACAGTCTTATATTAATATTAACTGTATTGCTTATTCTTTTGACGTGCATACTTAAAAAGTTACACTAGTTAATGGATGAAGGAATTAAACCTTTAAGCAAAGTCCATAATTATTACAGACAGTGGTAAGTAATCAACAACATCATACAGATTTTCAAGTGATTCAAGCATCCTCTCCAGATCTGTGACTGCAGAAGCTGTGGCAGAGGACAAGATAACATCTCAGAAATATGACACATGCTAACCTCATGCTGAAACTGTATTTAATACAACCCAACCACAAAAAAAAAAATCAAACCAAAAAAACCAACCCAAAACCAAAACCAAAAACAAACCCCAAAACCAAACAAAAAAACCCTCCAACAACAGCAACAAACCAACCCAAAAAAAGGCAGATGGATCCAGGGTATGTTTATAGATGTTGAGGACATGATTTATCATTCTTGAATGATTGCCCACACTTGGCAGAGGAGGTGAAGGTACAGAATTGCAGCAGAAATGCTAGACCAAGTGACATGTTTTTATGCCATCAAGTAACATCTAAAATTTCTTCGAATGTTAGTAAGCATCTGCATAACACCTAGAACAAACAGAGCCATTATTCTGCATGAAACAGAAGACTATTTTCCAAACAGGAATCCTGACCCAGTGTTTGACCACAATGTACAGTTGCAAGCATTTCTAGTGTCATATCAAAGTTCCCATCTGCCAGAGGGATCATTTCATAAATGGACTAAAAGTAGAGTTTTCAGATACTTCTCACTATGACTGATATCAGCAAGGCTAATTACAAAAGCAAATACACTGTTTCTTTACAGACTGCAAATACCCTTTCACTCCAGCAGGTTCTGCCCCAAACAGGAATGGCTTATAGGACCAGATCTCTAGGAAAACCCCAAAGGGGTTATTAACAATATTATACAAAATGTTTTGGTGTTTTAATACCAGGAGTGGTTGAATGCTGCTTAACCGTCAAATATTTTTCTACTCTGCATCTCTTAATGCTAGTCCACAGAAGGAAAATAAAATACTACACTGTACAGGAGTGAGTTTATTTTCTAAGTATTAGCTGTGTCAGAGTAAGCTAAATGGGAAGTTACTTATTAAAAAAGGAAAGAAAAAAGAAGGTGTTCTTCCAGTTTAGCTTACGCTGACTTAACATCTTGATGGAAATTGTCTTGTTTATCCATTCCCTTCTCTTTGAAATCCTATGAACTGCCTTCTATCCCACTGCAATCACATCATAAGCATGTAACAACTGCCCAAATGGCTCCAGAGTAGAAGCTTTAAGAAAAAGCACCAGTATCTTCTATCACCAATATCTACCAGAGCAATTTAGCAAAACAAGGAGGATCTCTACCACCACGTGAGCAGCAAGGACTTGGGACCATCAAGTGCTGGAAGGGGGCACAAGGAGGGATCTTTAGAAAAAGCCTAGGAGGTAACACACTAACCTGCCTACCACTCGGTAAATATTATATCTTTATGTTATATAAACATAATATTTAATTTCTAAATTCTAGATGCCAAATCTCTCAGTCAGTCAGCTGACAGAAGAAACTGTCTGGAACAGATGTACAAATTCAGTTCAAGCTGAATGAATACAGAGACACCAATCACGATGAGGAAAGCCAGCAGAGCATACCGGGGCCCTTACACAAAATGCATGGGCTTTACATTTCCTTTAATATTTACAAGCCTGTATTCCTACATGCTGCTTAAAGACTGTTAGAACCACTCTTTCTTTGTCTAATACTATGTATTTTACTGTTCTGTCTGAAAATTATTATACCATCACCCCAGCCAGATTATTAAGAAAGAAACAAACAAAGACCACAAATAAAGAGAACTCAAGCAAAACATGAAATTCTGGAGGTTTGCCCAGTGTTTCTGATTTTACTTATTAAATGCAGCAATACTTTTGGCAAGCTCCCAAAATCTATGGTCTGTGGAAAGCAAGAAAACAATTGAGTTGTAATGTGTGGTTTCTTCCACATGTAAATGGAGTGAAACTTCCTTGATGTGGTCATCATGAAAGTTTCAGAATAACTTGTACCGTGCTTATCACACAATTCAATAAAAAAAGTTAAATAAAAACAAACCTGGTATTTTCCATCATAAGGTTGTATCAAGGTGCAATCATTCAAAACCAGGTTTGCTGCCCTTCACATGACACTTTCTGGGTTTTATCACTGTCCTCGTTTCCATTTTGTGCTTGCTCTCTCTCTCACGTAAATATCCCGATTGTCCCAAACCAAACTATTTTTAGTAGGTTTTCTAGTGACCGTGGTGTGCATTTCAAAGGGACCCAGCTAGCTGAAGTTAACTGGCCAGGCTGATCTCGCCTAACGGATTCTTGCAGTAACTCATTAGTTAACACTCTCAAGAGGGTACAATAATAAATACCTAACTTAAAGAAATTTTTCTATGTTTTTAGAACACCTTTAGGCTCTTTTTCTAAAGATTCTTCCCCTTTATGGCTGATTAAAAAGTAGTACAGCCAGATCTCCAATCCAGACACTCTCTCAAGAACGTTTTGTGAGCTAGACCCCGAGCACATCCACGTTAAGCACTGCTAGTTGCTTCTGGAAAGACCGCGAGTGACAACCTTCAAAAAAGCCCGTCACCCTCCAGGGCTACCCTGGGGCATATCAGCTCCCCACAGTCCCAGTTTCATCAGCAGACCATCTCCTCGAACTTTTGGTGGAGCAGGACCTGGGGGTCAGACCCCACGGGCTGGGAAAACAAAGTGCTCCCCAAACAGCGTCGTCTCTCCCTGTCCCAGGGAGCTGGAATGGCTTCAACGGGAGAGAGACAGCCGAGTCCAAAAAACATACAGCCCCAGGAGGTTTCTGTTAGCGGATCCAAATCCCTTCCAGCCGGGACAGGAACTGCAACTTCACGTCCTCCTTCAAAGGCAAGTACTTTAACCTCAGAGCTACCAGCTGGGTGGGACAGGCAAGGTCTGAATGAAAGGCACCGCAGACAGGGAGAAAGTGCCCATCCCACCACCTCGCCTGAAGTGGTTGCCACTTGGCTTTGCTGAATGCTGCAAATCCCTTCGTAGGCACCCAACTCTGGCTGCAGCCAACGTGCCCACGCCATGGCTGGGGACTTGGAAGGCTCCTGAGTGTCTAAATCTGCCGCTGCATCACCCCGCTCTGGCGTCCTTTAGTGGTGACAGCGATAAGCGCTTTCTAGTGCTGCACAACTAACGCCTGTTGCCTGCCATTTGTTTCTTCTCTCAGCTTGCTGGGGCAGAAGATGGGGTGATGAGAGAAGACAGCAAGATCTCAAAGGGCGTGCTGGGCTCCGCTCGCCACCAACTGGGGAGACGGGTCTGTGCAGCACGAGCCCGGGCAGCCCCTGGCCCTGGCAGCCTCGGGCGCTTGTCTTGCTGCTGACAACTTCCAAGTGAAAGCCAGAATAAGCGCAGCGTCTCCTTTGATCTTCTGCTCCTCCTCTCCCCACCCAATATCCCCACATCCAGCCTCCTTCTGCCTGGGGAATTCTTGCCCGGTGAGTTCACTGAAGTGACATCACAAACGCCCACCAATTGAGTTGATACGTTATCTTACCATGATGTCACTGAGTGGATCCCACAAAAAGGAGCATGATTACACAGAAGAAAGTTTTTTTTACAGGTAATTGGCTTTTTCATCAAGACTGATGGAAAAGTAACGTACAAACTGCCTGTGTATTTATACAATTGTACTGGGATGGGAGTTTTTCAATATTTTCAGTAAGATAAGATCAAGAGATCTGCTAATTACTACACAGTGCTGTAACAGACACCAAGATGTAATTTTGCATCTCAAGAAAATTCAAAGCATGACACTCGAGAGAAAAATAACGCATGCACTGTCATTTATTAAACTTTGAGAGCCCTGTAAAAGGGCTCACCATTCTCAAATCACTTGGCATTTGAAAATTACCCATTTTGCAGTACAGGCAATGTACATCTTTTGATTTTGAAGGTGACGTTAAGTCACCCAAACTGGTGGCGCTGAGTGGGGATTTCTCCCGAAACTCCACAGCTGTGCACTTTCTTGGCATGCCTGGCCGACCCGTGTGGTTCCACTACAGAGAGGTGGGCCAAAGCCTCTTGCCTGGCCACTCCTGTCCTTCCAATGCACATGACACATTCAAACTGAAAAGATACTTCCAGTGCTAATGAAGACTGAGATCTGCAGATAAACCCTAAGACATAAAATCAGGCTCATTCTTGCGGCACTGCTGGAAACAGTTTGGCTCTTTTGTCACATTAGTTAAAATCACTGCATCTCTTTGTGAATTGGAATCTTTTCAAGTATTCCCATGTAACCGTCAATCTAACTTACCTGTGCTTAACAGCAGCAAAACTTTCATTAGAGTGTACTCCTCAAAGCTAAGCTGCAAGCGAATGAACTGCAGACTGATCTGGTGCATCCCCTGGCACAGTTCAAACATAGCAGACTGGCGCATCCGTTCCCTGCAAAGAGAAAGAAACAAAATCCAGAGGATAAATACTGGAGAGCGCAACATGCACAGGGCAGCCCGCTTATGAAGAAAGTGAAGTGCAACCTGGAAACCAAACACTGGTTGCGCAGAGGTCAGTAAGGCACACCGCAGCTGCAAAGTTCGGGTTAGGTAAGGGAGCTGGGGACTACGGAGATGAAGCTGGAGTCCTGCCAGCCCCAGAGGGCTGCCTGGTCCCCATGCTGGCAGAAAAACCCACTGCCTGTGAGCTTTGGGGGACCCAGGCATCGCCTTGCTCAGCTCTTACGCCATCTGCAATGGATGGCTGAGTTCACTTTGCTACCCGGCAGACCACAGGCAGCATTAACATCCAAACAAAAGGAACAGAAACAAATGTAATTTGAGTTTTACACACTGTTGATGTTAATGAACTAGCAAAAATGTTTTAAAACACGTTTGAACTGTCAGCGTTTGTTCAGCTCTGCCCAGTTCTCAGTTTGAGCCTGCTGAAGGGGTCAGAATGGGTGTAATAGGGGAACCTACACCCATTGCATGTACATTTTAAATGATACATCCCCCATCAGTTGACGTACAGGTGGAAACGGGTTTCAGAAGTGTCTGGTGCAGAGATGAGCTGGGGGAAAGCATGGCCAAGGAGGACTGACAGCCTTACACCTGCAGCCTGCACCATTCAGGGCGATCAGCCCTGGGCCCAGCCCAGCAGCCTTCAAGGCTGCCTGCAGCCACGGAGAACAGGAAAACCCATGGCAAAGAGCTCCGCTGCCAATCATGCGTGGTCAGATCGACAAGCCGGAAGGGCCCTGGGATCAGGGATTTCCACCATGCCAGCAGACACCTTGACTATTCTCATCTTGAATAACAGTCCTGTAAAAATATGGCTGGCAGGTCTGGAAAATGGCGAAGTGGTTTAACAAAACTAAATGAAAATGCATGACTTCATGTTACTGCCTTTATGTCTACTGAGGAGTCTGAAGTTAAGAAACAATTCGGATGACCACTGCCTCTGCCAGCAGTACTTATGCATCCTTCCCAAGTAACTTACATTTCGAAATCTCTGATTACTACTTTTCCTGAAAATGCAACAGGTCCAGGTCCAAGGATGAAAGTGCAGGAACAACAAGGAGAAGTTACTTCCCAGTAACAGAAGTTCTTGTTAATATACTACACAGGACCTCCTACAGGGAATTCTTAGTCAAATTGTTGCAATGGTCTCTTATTCAAACACTGAAATATTCAAAAATTCTGTATGTTTTTCCCAAAATAATAATCTGAAATAGTCACAGAATCATAGAATGATTCCAAAATAGTCTGGAATAAAGGAGCATATAATAAGACGACGTCGTTCATTAATACAGATTTTTTGCCTGTTAAAGTATAAAATAATGATACATGACTTGTATCCAGTTTACTCTTTTTTTGTTTTCTTTAAATATACTTTGATACATTTAGCTTCAGACCCTATCTCTCTTCTCTGAGGCAACCCCAGGCTAACCTATCCTGCAGAAGTTTCAGGCAGAATTAGTTTGGATTTTGCTACACTTCTAAAGCCACTATCCCAAACCACAACAGCTAGAGCAGAGAGTCACTGAGAATTGCCTGCCTCATTCTGAAACTATGATATATATGCAGGTATTTTGACAAGGTGCTATAATTGTTCAGTGACCACTATTTTCTTTTTAATTGCTCAACAACAATTGTCTATATTTCTTCAAACATTTTTTCACATAATTGGGGAATTGGATGAAGTTCAGCTAATTATTTTAACCAAGCAACTGCTTTTTCAAATATACAAATTGGCTGGTGAAAGAGAAGAATCATACTGTGTGCAAACAAAGACTGACGTAATCTTCCTGGTGCTTTATTTCACTACTGCCAGAGCAGATTTTATTTTCCTTCTTAATACTAATAAAGCGGACTCCCCATTGTTATATGGGCTCTGCACTTTTCCCCCGCTCCACCCTCTTCTTGAGACTTAGAACTTCCAGCTTTTTTTTTTTTTTTTTTAATTTAATAGTAGTAGTATTGGCATGTTTGTTTATTTTTATTATGCATCATGGACTGCAGGGAAAAACCGAATAGAAAATAGCCTTTGAAGGCTTTGGATGGTGACTGAAATACCACTTGGCTCTCTGTTTGAGAAGAGCAGCCTCCACCGCTGGATGCAAACAGGCATGAGCACACAAGCCCAGTCACGCACTGCAGAGGACTTACAGACGCCACTTGCACACTCAGCGCTGGTCGTCTGCTATGAATGCACACAGAGTGACCCTGAGCAACTGGGATCAGGTGAAACAGAAAAGGATTTGCAGAATTAAACAATGTCAGATGCACACAAACAGGCATTTCTGAAGCTGCTGTGCCTGGGGTCCTGCTCCAGCCCCAGGTCTGCCTGAGGCTGGTGGCCACTGTCTAAGGCTTGCAGCCAACCCAGCACAGCAGCGCCTAGATCTCTCCCTGCGTTTGGATGTGCCCTTAGCACGGACAAGCGAGTGTGCCAGGGATGGGGGCCCCTTCATGTTTGACCACTGCATGACTCGGTCTATCCCCCTTCGGGGACATCACCCTAAAGCAGCCCGAGGTCCTCCTGCCTGATGGGTTGTTATTGCCAAGAGACCAAATGGCTGCAGGCACCTTTGAGCTGACCCCGAGACAGCTGGGGAAAAAGACCCCGAAAGATGCCAGAGTGTGATCTCCATCTCACTGCTCCTGCTCCCCTCCCTCTTCCAAAAATTACCAGATCCAGGTCTAGGACACAGATAGTGGTGGCTCCTAATTGACCTCTCCCAGGAGGCTCATAGGGATCCATACTGAAGTTAAAAGGCAAATAATTAATAAGGGACATTTGTATTTAAAAAACATGCATTTTAGGTATACCTGAGACCGCTAAAGACTAGCAGGATTCAAAACAAGAACAGTCTATTATACCTATTATTATTTTTGCAGGACACCAAAGTTAGTTTCTCCAGCCTCAAAACATAAAGCAGCTGCCACCATCCCTGCCTGTGTTTGACCTCCACAGACATGAGAAGTGCCAGACCTTTCATCTGGTACCACAAGCCACACAGCAAATAAAATGAAACATTTTGAGGTTTTGTCTCAGGTTTCTTATGCTTTCACCAAACAGCGTGGCAAAACACTCTCTGTGACAGCAAACCTACAAGTATCCTGATTCAAAACTTTTTTTTTTTAACATTGATTTGCACTTTCTGTGACATTTTACTTCTTCTCTCTAATGTTTTTCTTTGTATTAGTTTTGCTTTTATATGATTGCCAAATAGAAGAATTTTAGTAAAAGTCAGGTTTTTTTTTGGTTGGATTTCTTTTTTGGTCTGTCTTCTAAAATATTTAGTCTTTTATCTACTTACAAATATTGATCTCTAGCTTATCCTCAAGGAAAACCTGATGGCATTGTTTGTAGTGAGATAAAATTATACACAGAACTAGTTGCTAAGTAGTTTATTTAACATACAGCAAACCTGTAATTTCAAAGCAGTTTCCCTCCTGAAAAATCAATTCAGTTGATTTATTACTTATTTCCAAATTATTACTAGCGACAAATTATGTCAGTTAATTCATGACTCTGTTTAATATAAAATAAGTATTTTGTGGGAGTTCACAGTATTCAGCTTTGCATTTGATTTTTAACCTACACAGTGTAAAATAAGAGGGTACAGAGCTTTTGGAAAATTCAGATGCTGACATTGCAGATGTCTCAATACTATGAGAGTAACAACAAAATAAAGCAATAGAAATGGCTCATATATTAGATGAGATGGGGCACTGTCCTGGTTTCAGCTGGTATAGAGTTAATTTTTTTCATAGTAGGTAGTATGGGGCTACATTTTGGATTTATGCTGAAAACAGTGTTAATAATGTGGAGATGTTTTAGTTGTTGCTAAGTAGTGCTTACACTAGTCAAGGACTTTTTCAGCTTCCCATGCTCTGCTGGGTGCACAAGAAGTTGGGAGGGGACACGGCTGGGACAGCTGACCCAAACTGACCAAAGGGATATTCCATAACCATATGACATCACACTCAGTGTATAAAGCTGGGGGAAAAAGAAGGAAAGGGGGGGATGTTTGGAGTGATGGCGTTTGTCTTCCCAAGGCAGCATTAGGCGTGATGATGAAGCCCTGCTTTCCTGGAGATGGCTGAACACCTGCCTGCCCATGGGAAGTAGTGAATGAATTCCTTGTTTTGCTTTGCTTGCGTGCACGGCTTTTGCTTTACCTATTAAACTGTCTTTACCCCAACCCAGGATTTTCCTCACTTTTACCCTTCTGATTCTCTTCCCCATCCCACCAGGGGGGAGCAAGCGAGCGGCTGCATGGGGCTTGGTTGCTGACTGGGGCTAAACCACGACAGGCACATAGAAATTAGGACATCTCAACATAACATGAAGAGAGTTATTTCTTCCTTACCAAATGCCTCATCTAAGAATAAATACCACCAAGTCATGACAAGTGCCATTACCACCACGGGTAAAAATGCAAACAAACTTCTATGTTGCCTTGCCACCCTTTTGTTTTTTGAAAGGCAAAAAAAAAAAAAAAAAAAAAAGCAAAACCCAACCAACCAAAACCAGTTCTACCTCTGACACAGCGTATCAACTTCTCAACATGGAAAATGCAGAATGTGAAGATCTGGAATATAAGGGTGTGTATCTTTATGGGGACATTTAAGAAGGTAAGTACATTTAAGTAATAAAAGGTGTGGAGCCAAAGCTCTGAATCCACTGTGTGGATACACATTCAAAAGTGGTGTCACTAGCTCAGTTTAGCTTAATCATCCTTCATAATAATACACTTTAAACTTTACACCTTAAGCTAATCCATCTTAAGTCCCCCAAGTGTCTCCTTACAGGCTTAATTTAATGCCCGGCTCACAGTCTGCCTGACCCTTCCCGCAGCTGCAGCACAGCGGGCAGACAGAACAGCCGCAACCAGCCCATTCCCCCCAGCTATCACTCTCTCCAGTTTCTATCTGCTCCTGCAGAGCCTTTTGGCCACGGGTACCTTGTGGTAACTAGTCTCCGAGTTGCTCACCACATCCATGCTGGAACTGAACTGCTGCTGCTTCTCCCTCCTTTCCCCTGGGAGGAAGGTGAAGTGGGTACCTCCACTGGTGAAGCCCTCTAAGGCACCTCAACCACCTCGGTGGCAAGAGGGGCTCTGTTCCTGCTGTTGGGTTTCTCTCAATGAACCACAGCAAACATGTGCCTAATTGAGAGCCACCCTGGTACCTTCCCTGAGTTTGTCTTCTCTTTCTCCCCACTCGATCTGGTGTCTCCCCCTAACCCCACACAATCTCTATGTCCTCGCCTCTCTCGTCTCTGCCACCCTTACTGCCAAACTGACTCCCGATCTCCCATCCGCCTTACACTGGCAGGCTGCATGGAGACCAGCTCTGCGGTACCAGCCCAACACCTCAGCCTGTTTCATTGTCAACATCTACCCACGCAGAGCTGAATACGCAGATGAGAAAGTGGCAAACTAACCCAGCTCCTCTTGTTCCCCTGCTCCATGGAAGTAGCCGCCCTTTCACACAGGGGCGGGCAACAAGGAAAACGGCTTGAGCGCTTGGCCGAAACAAGGACCGATGCCCCAGATCACCAAGGAATGAGCCATCCAACTACAACAGAGATGTAGGATTTGAGCAGTCACACTGGGGGGGGGAAAGGATGGTTTAAGGAAACTGTTTAAGACAAGGCATCCTAAATACCAAACCAGACATATATCTCATTATTACTCTTACATGACCTTCACAGAAACCAAAGAGCAACATCAAAAATTGTGAAACTACAGGCATGCAGTACAGAAACAACTTGTTATGAATAAGGAACTTAAAATTTATGAAGTATCGTAAATCTCCATGTTGAGGATGGAAACCGCAACTCAACTGATGGTAACCAAAAAGAGGAACCTGCGCATCAAGGAATATTCACTCACAGGTGAAACTCAGCCCCAAACCAAACCTGATACCACGCTTTGCTTGCTTTCTCATGGATACTACTGAAAACTGCAGCACAAGGCATATTCCTAAATTAGACATGGAATTAAAGAAAGGGAAAGCTGTGGTAGGTGTTTCAAAGTTTCATCACTACTCAAGTGGCTTGCTGATAATCCCAAAAACTGGGCAAAGGCATCCCCTTTCACAGCACCTCAGAAGAACAAACATGTAGCTGACTTAGTCCACTGGGCTCTGTAGCTCAGAAGAGACTTAGGAAAAGACCAGCATCAGCAAAAGTCTGATGCCAAAGATATTCTTTGTGTTTCCCAATTTTACATTTTTTACCCTATAATAACTGTTTCCAATTTTATAATCAAGATCCTTTCTTTTGCTAGACTAAAACCTGTATCCATTTGAAGTCTGTCCATCATTTAAAGTGATTTCAGGGAAATTCAGAAAGCACATTACACTGTAACAAAACCAAAACAAATAAACAAACAAAGAAATGCAACCCAACGAGAAAACCTGCTGAAGCCTGAAAGTCAAAACCAGTTTGGAAACCTCAGAAAGCAAGGTGTGCTTTCCACCACACCAGAAGGGGTCAGTTTGAACTTGGCAGCAAGAGGAGTGAAACATCACCAGACACCTTTAGGGCAAGGCAGGCAAGCTGTGGCTAAAGGGGGAAAAAGACCAGGGCCATGGGATCACAGAGTCCCTTGTTCAGCTGCTCAAACCATCTAATCAGAAAAGCCCTTGGCCTGAATTATCTTACCTGCCTTAAGAGGGGTTCACTTGTTTGGAAAAAGTTTTGAGGTTCTTGGGGAAAGAAAAAACCAAGCATGTTATTGTAACAACAATTTACTCTTTCTTGAGGGAGTATTCTACTTCAACAGCTCCATCATGAAGAATGGTGGAAACAGAACGACACTACCTAGCACAAAACTGAACCTATTCTTCCATGTAAAGGGGCAACCACTCCACTGCTTTGTGTGCAGTGGCACTGGGAAACAACGCACATCATTCTGCTCAATGGACTGTACCCAGACACCTGTCTCCCATCTTGAAGCCATTATAAACGCAACTACAGTCAGCGGTAAAGGAGCAGCATCATTAAGTTATTGCACTGAGAGAAATCCAAGCCAAAATACATGCAGAATTCAGGCGAAGTTCAATTATGACTTTTCATTCAGCACTTATTTCCTATTCAGCACTTTCTAATCTCTGCTCACTCTGCAAGCCACAGCAGAAAGAGACAAAACCATACTCCCTTCAACACACTGCCTTCAACTTTTAAAGCTTTAGAGCCTCTCCTTCCAGGAAGGAAAAAATACCCATTACCTTGCATCAGTGGCAAATGCGGGCACTCCATCCTGTTGAAATTAATGGCAGTTTTGTCTTCAGTTTCCTCTGGAGAGAAATTTGGGTCATGCCCATTTTTCCTTTAACTTGTTAGTAAGCCAGCAAAAATAAATACCCCATCTTGGGCACCACCAGCAATCTCCTCCTACTGGTAAGGCAGCAGATGCTCTCCCTAAGCAGTGAGGGATAGAGAATTCAACTATTACCCTGCAACTTGGTTAAACTGCCATGGATAAATGTAGGCTAGGAATTAGGTGGTTTATCCAGGGAAGTGTTAGCCTGGAGGTAGCATAAAGGTGACAGCCTGAGACGACCACCCTGCTGCCTACACAAGCGATGGTGGATCTCAGCCAGGTTACAACATCACAGCCCCTGGCTGCCTGCTCTGTCGTGCTGCTGGAAAACACTGTACTCGTACCAGGCCCAGGGAAAAAAACAAACCGAACCAAAACCAAAGTGCTGTTACTTCAGCCCCCAGTGACAGTCTGGGTTTACAGCATACTCCTACATTTCCAGACCACGTTGGCTGATATCGCTGAACTGCCTGATGCAGCTACTGCCCATGTACACGCTCCTTCAAACAGAGGCAAGCAGGTGCCAGCAGTCATGTCTTTAAGCAAAGCTCCAAGACCTGCCACCAAATGTCACCTCAGCTCCTCCTGCTGCCCCCAAATCCCTCTGCCCTGTCCTACCTGACTTTAGCCAGTAACAGTCAGCATTTCTATTCTTTACCTAGAAGGTGGAGAGAAAAAAACCCTGTACCCTATTAATCTGACACATCAGCAAGGCCTTGGCACTACCTTCAACTTTGAAAATAAGGAGGTTTAATGGTGAGATCCTCCTGCAGCAGCAGGGAACTAGCTCGAGGGTCCCGGAGATGTCTCCTGCTGCTGTATTCCTGCAGGAATCTGACATGCAACAGGAGAAAGCTGCTCCCTTCAAGAAAGCACAGTATGCAAAAAAGACAGATTTCCTGCTCTAAAAGCTGCTGAAGGAGAAGTTCTTCAGTAATGATCTCCCCCCACCAACCCTGCCACAAGCGTGTGTAAAACCCACTGTTACCGAAGTAAAACATTTAACCCCTCAAGCTTCTCTCCAGGTGACTGGGATGTTGCAGACTGAGGGGTACATAGCTAGGAGCACTGGCACTACAGCAATGACCTTGGCAGAAGAAGCTGCTGAACCTAGGACAAAACGGGGATTAGACCGAGGACCACCAATGCTGGACACTGATAATCAGACAAGAAAGGTCACGTCACATTAAAACAGACACAGGTGGTATTTTGTGGGCTTTAGCCACCCAGGCACATAGACTTGGCAATTTTTACACTGAACTTAGAGGAGTTGATTCTGAAAATCAGTTTTCTCCCAAGAAAGTCCTCCTGGTGATCCTGAGAATACAGTCCCAGGTAACTGATACTAAGAAATTTAGAGCTGCTTTAAAGTTTCAGCTAAGCGTCCTCCTGTTATATGCCTATCAACAAAGGAACTGGCAACAGCTAGTGGATAATGATTGCCAAAGGAGAGTTTCAGCTCCCAATGAGTAACAGAGAACTTGTGCTAAAATCCAACTTAATAATCACCCAGTTATGTAACCCTAGAATCCCAAGCACATCAATAGCAAAAAACCCCCAAGTATCTGCTGGAATTAACAGTTAATTATGCAGTTAGCAGAATGCTGATACCAAATACTCTCTTTTGGTTTGCATTTGCATTCCAAAAGAGAAAAATCACAGTTTAAATGAGAAAGTACATAATTATGCCTTTACCAAAATGCTCTTTCAACACCACATTCAATAATAAGTGATGATAATGTACACGCGACAATAAATACTCTTTTAAAGTTCATCAGAGAAAGGCGTCACCTGCCAGGAAAGGTGCCCATTAGGTATCGTTTTATACATCCATTATGCCAGGGCTCATTGTCACTTGCAGTGGTTCATCAGCAAAATTACTGCTATATTCCACATGTAGCAGCAATTCTCCTCTTGTGCCAACAATGCCTCAGAAATCAAGACTTTGCTCACGTTGTCATGCAAAGCCTAGCATTTTCTGGAATTCAACCAAGGCATGCCTTCTTCTCATATGAGTTTAGAGAAACTACTCCCCAATTTTTCTTTTATTCTGTGAGATTAATATTTAACTCTATAAGGGAGGTAGCAAAAAGAAGCACTATGCACGTGAAAGGCATTTGGAGATGCTACCAAACAGCTCACTGATGGGCAGAAAGATTGAAGCAGCACCACATTCAGACAGACACTTGAAAGGAACAAACCTCTTCTCTATCCTAGCTCTTCCTGCCAAGGACCTCAAGAGAAGTGAAAAGACACCCTCCCAAAAGGCTTGTGGATGTCTCAAAGTCATGCTGAGACAATACTAAGGAAGCATAATTATGCCAAGTTAAAAGTAAAATCATTGGGCAAGTCTTCCTGCTAAAGTCATAAAAACTAACAGCCAAACCCTTTCAAACACATCACAAGCTGGAAACCTGCCAGAACATCCACTGGGCCAACAGATGATCAAGATGAAAAAGAAATGTTTGAGAAAGATCAGGCCATAGCAGAAGAGTTAAATAAAATTTTTGCATCAGTGCTCTCCGTAAAGTTGTCCAGGAAGGCTCTGCACCAGTCTCCTTTTTCAGTAAGCGAGTGTGAGAACTCGTTTCAGATTATAGTGTGAGTAGAAGAGGGTTTAGAAAGAAGAAAAAAAAAACAGTAAAATGAATAGTAATAAATCACCAAGACCAGATGGCATCCATCCATGAGCTGTAAAGTAACTTAAATATGGAATTGCTGAACTACTAACTGTGCCGTGCAGCTTACTGCTTAAATTGCCCTTATAAAAGGCATGGAAGGTGACAAACGTGACTGATTTCTTAAAATGGGTCTTGGAGTGGGGAGGGAGCACTCAAGAGACCAGACACTAGTAAGACTGGTTTCTATATCTAGCAAAATGATTGGAAGAGGAGCATTAATAGATAAATAAATATGCTATAAGGGAACAAAGTCAGTGCAGCTTGGGCAAAGAGAGGTCGTGTCTCACGAATCTGCAAGAGTGCTCTGACAATAGCACAAGGATGTTCTGGTCGATACAGGCAATGTCTGTACGACGGAAATGTTTTGCACATGCCAGGTCTAGCTGCATCCCACGACCATATGGGGTGAGACCTAAGCAAACACCAACCCTCTTCTCCTCCTCTCCTCTGCCCTGGTTTCCACACAAAGGAAACTGGGGCATCCAGCTTGGGTACGGGCTGCAATACCGTCTGTCGGTGTGCCAGCACGGGTAATTACTGGTCTAGGACCTGCACGCTGCACTTTGCATCAGGAGGTATGCAGGGATGCAATCATGGCAAAGTTGGATTTTAAAGCTATTAAAAAGATCTCCTGAAAGCTCTTAAAGAGAGCTTAGGGATAAGGAGGAGGGTTCTTCATGGATTATTAGCAGCTTAAAAATAGGAGACCAAGGGTAATAATAAATGGACATCTCTCACAAGTAATGGAGGTTACCAGGGAAGTCTCACAGAGCTCTGCAGTGGGGCCCGGGCTGAAAACTGTACTCATACATCATCTGAAAAAAATCAGACCTATGGAAGTGACAGAGCTTGCTGATGACTCCAAATGATGAAATCAAGAGCTGCCTGTGAAAAACTGCTGAAAAATCTTGCAAAACTGTGTGGCTGGCTGACAAAATGGAAGGTCAAAATCACTAATTGTAAGACAATGCAGACAGTATAATGATCTTCCACCAAACATACAAAATAACTGGCTCTAAATTAACAAACATCACCCAATAAAGAGACCTAAGTGTAACTTGGAACAGGTTTTGGGGGTTTCTGTCTTTTGAAAATGCTTGGTCAGTGTTTACAAATGGTCAAAAAAAAGCAAAGGGTGGGAGAAGAAGAGTTGAGAGCATGACAGAAATCGTAATTTTATTACTGCATAAATCCACTGCACTCTGACTGACACAGCGTGTCAGTCTGATCTCCTCCCAATATTAATACAACAGGCTAGCAAAAGCACTGAGGGAGGAGATGAGGACGGCCAGGGGTAGCAAACAGCTGATAGTCAAGGGGAGATTAAATTGACCAGCTGATTCTTCAGCTCACAGAAGAAATGATGGGACTTGTCGGAGATCTATAAAGTGATAAATGGCATTCACAGGATGAAAAGGAATATATCCACTATTACTACAAACACAAGAATGAAGTGGCACTCCATTAAATTACCAGCTTTAGAAACATCTCCAACAAACAAATATGCATAATTGAATCACAGAAGCGACTGCCACAGAACATTTTAGATGTCAAGATTATAAATGTATTCAAGAAGGATTTAAGGAAATTCACAGAAGAAAGACACAGAAGAGTTATTAAGTACAATTGTCCGAATGCAATTTCCCTTTCAGAAAGTACCTAAATCACCGACTGCTGGAACGGGCAAATGAAGAAGTATCATTTTACTCTTGTCCTGATCTTATGCTTTCTTTGCAACTGGCCAGTTTAAAGGATGAGAAACTGTGCTGGATGGACCTTTCTTCTGACAGTTTTCATGTTCTTACAGATCTCCTTAAAACTACTTTATCTCCTGTTTTCCTTTACAGTTTTGCGGTTTTAACTGAAACACCCTAGAAATTTAAGAAATGTCTAGAGATAAAGGCATTAAAAGGCAAAGCCTTTAGAAATTTATGCAAAGAAGTTGAACCTATTGCTCTGCCCAACCATTGACCTGTTTACAAAGAAAAAGCAAAATAAAATGTGGAAAATCTAGCTGAAGCATATTACATCTATTATGTACAGGTATGACATTAGTTCAAAATTTCCTTCTGTGTCTGCACTATTTTGGGGTGAGTATGTAGCAAAAGCCTTTCATATACTTCACTGAATGGGAAGTGAGCTGCACTTTAAGGAAAAGTAAATAATAGTAACAACATATAAAAAATTTACTGATACAGATATCCACTTCTCATTGCACTGACAGTTTAGATTGTACGAATGCAGTACTCCTCTTCAAAATAACATATGCAAGCAAAAATCATACAGGGGGGAATATCAAGGAGTGCTTGCTGACCTTTTAAGAAGCTCAGTAATCACACACATAATTTATTAGCAAAGAATGATCATTGACAACTCTTATCAAAAATCCTTGTGGCAATACTAATTAAAAATGAGGGATTTGGAGACTGCCAGATGAAAGAGATTATAAAAATGTACCTAAATTTAGACACTACAGGATTAACAGATTGCAAAAGAAACCAAAGAGGTTAAGAGCCATCATCCTGCAAAATGTAAACGGGGAAAAAGGAACCTTTTAAACAATAAAAGAAGGTACTTATTGGCTTTATCACCACTCACAGATGATCTAAGTAATCACCACCCCCTCCCAAAGGTATATAAGGTTAAAAAAATCTGCTGTTCTTAAATATTCAGCTTATTTCATTACATTTATCTTCCTGCTGTTACTATAGAAATCAGAATACCAGAAAGACTTACAGGCTTCAGCACCGAAGGGGCACAGAGAGGCAGCTGCACCCCTTGTACTGCCTTATGCAACACCAAGTCCTAATGGTCCCAACTTCCACAAGTATATTTTGAGAGAACATTAGGAACATAATGAAAAGACAACGAACATGCTATTTACTAATAAAATACACATAATTAATAAATGCAGATTTAAAATGAAATCTTAGCTATTCAGCTGAGCTACATCTTAATTCTTAATTTAATTTTATGACTTTCCTCAATGTTACAAAATCCTCAGCCCTTTCACATCCCATGACAACATTAGCACAGAAACTTCACAGAAACTCCCATGCACTGAAGCTGATCTTCTGCCTCCCTCTACCTCATTTGCTCTACATCAACTTCCTCATTTGAAAAATGTATTCTCAATTTTTCCTCTATTGCTAGTATCAACCTCCGTCTGCTTTTAAATGTTAAAGCTTCACACTTGGGGCAATTACCAAAGGCATAGCATGAAAGATCCTTGCAATACCCATTTTTATTTTACTGAAAGTTAAATCTTGCACTTCAAAGGAGGGATTTATATTAATTTGTAGTAACCTTTGTTAGTTTGTTAAACTACATTACATACATAGTATTATGAGGTTATTTAAAAATATCTGGAGCAGATGATTGAATTTTATAATGAAAAAGCCATCTATACTGCACTACAAACTAGAAAGGTGGCCAGTAGTGTCACAATTGCCCGAAATGGCAATAATGAAAGGACAGCCACTTAGTTCAAAATCCATAGCCTGAAGCTTTGCCTTATCAAAAGCACCAGCCAATGTGTCAATCAGCATATTCTGCTCTTAAAGTTTTGTACATAATATTCAATAAACTGCAGCCTCTACTGAAACCTTTTTACTGTAAGGATTGACCTGTATATGATGTCATACAAAAATTTCATAGACGGAAAAAAGACATAGCTGATCCAAATGCTTGTGAAAACTGGCCCCAGTTTTTAGACTCAGTTTTTCAAGTTCACTTGAATAATTTGGGGTAGCTTGTGTGATGCCTAGTGCTGTTTTTATCCTCAAGTCCTTGACTAGGTAAAAATATCTGTAAAAATCCAATGACGGTTAGAAGAAAGTACAACAGCCAGGAAATTCAGAACCTGCACACTTATGCACCTATGATTTATTCTTTATGCTACAAATGACAAACCAAGAAAAATCAAAGCAGCAAGAAAACACACAGCACATTAGTCATTCGGTGTATTTGCAAAATACTGTTGAAATATTGATGCTGTACTTTAACATACTAAAATGTCTCACATGGTGTCTCAGCATTACTGAATTCTTTCAGTATCCCACATCATTGCTATTTTACAGCTAGATAAGGCTGGAATGGTAAATAAGGTATTTTGGGTAAATTTCCTAAAAATAGTAAACAATTTTGGAATTTGAGTCTCCTCTTCAAAAGTCCCCAAGGATTTAGAAGTCTACAGAGACTGTAAAACCTAAAATCAAAAGAAAAATCGAGACCCACGGGAGAACTCCAGTGTCAGGCTGGCCCTCTGGTTTCTTTATGCCAGCAGAAACCAACACGTGCCAAAGAGGACACACAGCTTGATTTTTAATATTCATCAGCAATGCCGTCAGCAGGGGTTTCGCCCTATGGAGAGATGAAAAGCCATCATCCCTCTTCCTTAGGGGAAGGGATGGATAAGCAGGGCAGCTTGCCACGAGGGATGCTGTTTCTGGCCTCCAGCTGGAAGGGGGATATGTGCTGGGAGCAGAAGCCGTGGCTCTGAAGGCAGCCCATGTCCCACTGCTCCCACTGGTTTCCCACATCGGGGGAGCGAGGATCCCTGCTGCGCCACATTTTGGCTCCTGTTGGGTTTCTGTTGGCAGTGCTGCACTCGTAAATGCTTTTTATCCCTTCCTGAGCCTCTGAAAGGTTGCCAGTCAATGCCCTGACTTAATGTATGGGTGGAAGCAGATACCTGGGAAGTTGCCACCACTAGCCAGAGGGACAGCAACTGCCCGTGCCCGTCACAGAAACGTGAGCAAGAAGGAACATCCCTTGCCTTCCTCTGGGATTTAGGCATCTGACTTCTGCACTGCAAACACAAACTCCTACTATTGAAAGATTCCGATAATCAGATTTCTTCTAGGACCTAAACTGTCACGCCATCTCTTTTCAAGAACATTGGGGACTTTTCCTTCAAAAGGGTGCAGGCAGAGGAAGAGTTGTTTCAGCTATTAGTTCAATGATTAATTCATCCAGTAAGGGAGAGACCAAGGGAATTTGAAACTAACTTCCGTACCTTCCAGGACCACATCTTAAAAATCATGTTTCAGGCTGCTCCCTGTAGCAACCAGTTCATTTTGCATAGCTTCAAACAGAATCCCTGAAAATAAGCTAGCACTAAAAACCACTGTGTTTTGCTACATCCCCTGCTTTGTTCTTGCACCCATTCCAGGCAACACCACTCAGTTTCCTGCTTTCAATTGTGTATAATTTTACCAATTTAATGCTCTGGACTTAAATTGTCCATGCATATGCCTGCCTCAGGTTGAATTAGATTAGAAAATTTCAGCTAAAGTCTTTGATTAAGTCTTAAGAGAAATTTTCTCCCTCCTTTGAGTTAAATAAACAACTGCCATTTTTTTTCTGTGGGATTTCTGTTACTTTGCAGTAGGAACCTGAAACATCTCAGAGCTTAGGTCTTGAATCAGGGATAGTCTTTTGCCATGTCTTGAGAAAATCTTCCCCATTAATATCACTCTGTTCTCCCAAATCCCTAGATCCATTCAGCGTAAGGCTTCCTTGCTGGCAACAAAGGAAGCAAAAAATCCAACAGTGTGTCACTACATAATCCTGTATCATCCTTACAACTCATCTAACCTGATCAATACAAAAAGGAAGGAGTCACACGGGAAAAATATTACAGGATAACATAACTTAAAGGTTTGGTTATGGATACAGTCTTCAAAGCACGTACCCAAAGTGTTCAAGCTACAATTTCACAGACCACCTTAATTTTGGAATTTTGCAACTTCTCAGATTTGAGCTTGCAGCCTTAAGAACATTATTGCAACATCTTTTCAGTGTTATTACATATGCAACAGTCATCCTTTAAGAGTGTTCACCTGCAATAGGAATTATGTGGTGTCACATATGACGGTCTTTTAAAGAATCAACCGTGGATTAAAACTAAAGCTATATATATATATAAAATATTAGTTTTGATTACAACTACTGTGCTACAAAAGAAATGGACTAAAAAACCCCACATACTGTAACTTACACACACACACCATAAAATACATTGGTCTACTTTATGCGCCTTTTCAGGCTGTTTTTAGGCATTTCTGTAACAAGCTGAGTGACCATTTTCTTATCCCTTAGTTCACATCTTTGCATTTACTTAAGCCCAATTAAAGCAATGGAATATACGCATGATCCATAAAGACATACACTTAATTAGATATGTAACATGACTAAATGAATGCAAACAAATATTTCCAGCCTTCCATAAGCCTAAACAGGAAATCACACCACATATAAGTAGGGAGGCATTTTGCGCTGTATTTATACAATCAAAGGTACATTTAACAGCTATTAACAACCGAGATACACATTTGTTATTTGCCTTGTTTACAGGCCTTCAGAATAAGAAAGAAAACAAGATCATATATCATGGCCTTCCAGAAACATTACGACTTCCTTTTATTCACAGTAGTTAAGATTAAACAGAAAATTCATTTAACATAAAACAAAGCAACATAATTCTGCTAATGCCAACCTCTACTTTCAGTCTTTAACTGTTCATTGAAGAAAATGCTGAACCCTCTGGGGCACCGAGTGCATGCTACTGGCCAGGGACCTTCCTAATTACTTCTTGCATAGAGACGGGAAATGACCTCCTCAGACACAATATGAAGAAATACCAAGAAAATCTTTGCCAGGTGATAACAGTAACATAAATCTCTCAAGCCAGCAGAAGGAAAAGTCATTTTAAAGAATCTCCTTTCACTCTGCACCAACTAATACATTTCCTAAAATGCCAAGGGCAGTAAAACACTCAAAAAGTTGCACCCAGTGAACCTTAGGGAGGTCTGATAAACCTCGTGGCACAGAAATGAAGGCCCGTATTTATAACTACACACCACATTTCCAAATTCGTGGTACTCAAAAAGTAGAGGTAAGACCAGTCTCCAGCAATTCCAGAGCTAAGCTTCAAAGCAGTGTATTTTCACAAACAGGAATATACATTATGTTTTGTGCTTATCTGAATGCTTTCCATAATGGACTGTACTGGCTGACTTGTACAATTCCAGTAATTCACCTCTGACCTTATGTCAAAATTGGGAAAAGCACTGCACCTCTTGAACTTGGAATCATAAAATAATTTAGCCTGGGAGGGACCTCTGGAGGTCTCAAGTCCAACCCCTTGCTCGCAAGCAGGGCTAATGTCAAAGTTGGAGCAGGCTGCGCAGGGCTTTGGCCAGTCAAGGCTGGGATATCTTCAAAGACAGAGACTCCAGGGTCTCTCTGGGCACCTGCTCTGCTATTTCACCATCTCACCATGAAATTTCTTCTCCTGCTGCCCAGCAGGCAGTTTGTTGTCCTAGACTTGTGACTGCAGCTTCTCATCCTTCCACTGGGCACCTCCATGAAGAGTCTGACTCCATCTTTTCTACAACAACTCATCAGGAAGCTGAAGGCTGCAATGAAATCCCCACTGCACCTGGGATGGTATTCTTCTGGCTGCATGAGCCCGGCTGCACGAGCCCAGCTCCCTTGCTGTCCTAGCCAGCCCCCAACCGCCCTGGCCAGCCTCCACAGGGCTCTCTGCAGTTTATCAACAACTTTCCTGTGCTGGGGAGCCCAAAACTCAGACTCCAAATGCAGTCTCATAAATACCACGCTGAGTGGTAACGTGAGAAACTTGGAACAAGTGTCTTCCATGATTCCCATCGAGTATGAAACGTAAGCGAAGTGAGAAAAACCCTCTTGTTCCAGAGATGTGTCCATTACCAATCTGGAGTAAGCACTGAACTCCTACCCTTTTACCTTCAAGGAAATTTCTTGCCCTGATTAGCTACTTGAAAAGGCCCTGTCCCACATCTCACAGCTCAACACAGCTCCTGGTAATTTATTTTTCTTCTCATTAGAAACATCTGCTTTCTGCTACCGTTGGTAGCTCTGCAAGGAGTACATTGTTAAATATGTAGAAGACCTGACCACTAACTTACATACGTTGGTTTTGGATATTTTTATTTTGCACTCCATGACATTGCACTCCTTTTCCTGACTGGATCCCAACCTCAACCTCAGTATAAATTCTGCAGGCATCTACCTTCAAGGCTTGCAGCATAAAACTCAGAATTGATCTCGACTTCTGGAAGCTGCTTCTCGCTGCAGTATCGGGAATGCTAGCAATGCACATACACTTCTATTTGCAAGCAGGATTGATTTCCCTGTCCAATAAATTTTGATCCCTCGACTGACTTTCTTCAGATGAGGGAAAGCTGCTTCTGTGTTTGAATTTTTAGTCTACATTTCCCCAGGAGAACTAAACTCTTCAAAGTTCACATTTTCATTTAGCTTTAGCTACAGATACGTTTTCTGTGATGATTCTCTAATGTCCAAGTTACAGTGGAGGTACTTTCAACAAGGAAAATGGCTGACACTACATTTTCAACCATGTGCAGTGAATTACTGGTTCTTCCTGTTAAAAATAATAACACACACACACACACACACACCCCCAAGAAACCAAAACAAAAAATAACCAACCCAAACCAAATGATCCCCCTTTGATATTGCTTACTGCTTTGGCACCGATCTCATACGCATTAATGATTTAGGAATTCCTAAATCAAAGAAAGACTATTAAGATGGACAGTGACACAGCATCTTCTCCAAGGAAAACATTTCAGAATGCTTCAGGAGACTGAGCGGTATGTTATTTCTTGTTCATTCTTTTCCTTTTTTTTTTTTTTTTTTAGATCCTTCAAGAGCACCTATATCCAAATTGATTATGTCTCATTTTTACCTCTAGAAAAAAAAATACCTTCTGGGATAAGCATATGATGTGACCCCAGTTTGACTGCCTGTGTACTCACTTGAATTTTTACTTTACTGTCTTGGAATAAACACTAGGCGAATGCAACAGAAATTGAATTATATTCATCAAAAGCAAAGCACTAAAACACAAACTTAAAATATGAAGGAACACACATACTCAGAAGGAATGATTCCTTGGTTGATCCTTCTTTTTGTCTGAATGCATCATAAAAGAAGTTATGTTTCATTACTGAAAAAACATTTTGGCTTCTTTCATGGTTGCAAAGAAGGGTAATTAAGACTGTCAAGAAAACACATTGAACAGCTGTATATTGTTAACAAAAGCACCATTATATGACTGCTCTGAAAAAAAAAACCCGGCAATTTAAACATTCATTTTTCCTAGAAGTCAGGTATTTTTCCAAGCTCCAGTAGATACCACAAAATGTTTTTTTCTATAAATCGTGTTCGTGTATCAGTCATATTTCAAGTCAGCAGGATGGTCCTAGTTTGAGAAACCCATCCACACACATAAGGAGAAGCGGATGGCAGTATCAAAGCTTCACCAATTGAAAACTGAGTCGCTGAAAAAAAAAAAAAAATTTAAACTGCTTTTTAAGCTGGAATTAGCTGGAATTTTCTTAGACTGCAGGTATGCCTGAGAACCAAATACAAGATGAAGTAATCCTTCCAGCCTACACTGAAAAGGACCATAAAGGAATACTTACTCATCGAAGATCAGGTCTGGAGCAAAATAGAGGAACTGGCTGTTTGTATGTTTGTATGATCTCCAACTCAAGGCAAACGATGACAGACACATCCATGAATACTGAATTAGAGTAATTTGGTCCTCGAGAGGCAAATTTCTAAATCCTAGAGATCAAACCAGAAAATACTCATGAACCACACTGCGTTCTACAAGGGTTGGCCAAACCAGCACTGAATACATTGCTCATTATTTTTCTAGTATTAATGAACAGGAGCAACACTCCCACAAACTATATGTCTGAAAAAAACAAAACCGTAATTTTTCATTCCAGTGACAAAACATCTTTTCTTCTTAAGAGGCTATTATCGAAACCGAAAGCTTTTAAAATATCGATCACAGACATATGAAACAAACATAAATCAAAAAACCCAATCTTCTCTCAGACGTTCATCTCACATCCCCCTGTGAGGGTTTTCAACACAGCCCACAGATTAAAGATGCAATTTGTCAAGCATATAGTTCATTAAGCTAAAATAAACACCATTCACCAAATGCCTCGTGGTCCCACCTGGAAGTATCTTTGCCCACTTCACCACCTGAATCATCTGCTTGCCGGCCAGGCGGTTTAAGGTGGAAAGCAGGTGCTCTGCTGTGTCTGGCTTCGAACTGTCATATCCTGCATACACGGTCTCCGGTTCAATGCTTTCAAGGATCTTAACAGGAGAGGGAGTAAGTGCTGGTGAGATAGCAGACATGTGGGGGACAAGTGCTGTGTTTACAGAGGGCTCAGTCACGGGCGCGATGTACGTTGTCCCTTCCTCGGGGCTCTGGGGTGGTGGCTGCTGCCGCTGCTGTGGCTGCTCCTCATGCATCCCTTTCAATTTCCCCAACTTTTTGGACTTCCGGGCTGTGAAGATGAGCAGCACAAGAATCAAGTCAGTACAGAAAGCCGGTGTAACCCGGGCTTTATAGAAAATGGAAGCAGTAGTATCATCTCAAAATTCTCAAGTGAAACAGGTGCAGGACCTTAAGAAATACCTCACTGCCTGCAGCATCATTACCCTGGAAAAAGGACCTAAAGACACATGTAAGCTCATTTTCATTGCTTCACTAGATGTTTTTATAAGTGACAGAACATCCAGTATCTGTCTCCATATAGATGTGCATAAAAACATCCTAGTTACAGTGGTTGGTGCCGATAAAACATTTCAGAAATGTATTTGTTTTGTAGCTTAAATGAATCACTTATCACCTACAAGTCTGCAATTCATGTTCTCCATTGCATTTGGTCATCAAAAGAAATCTCCCTGGCTGTGCCTAAAATTAGCAGATGCAGAGCCCTCCTAAGCTTTGAGTCCAAGTGCCCACCCTGGCTGCGCCTCAACTTGAAATGGAGTCAATTCATTTTGAACAGCCTAAGCTAGTCAAATCCCTTTGCTTTTGCTGCTTTGATACTTCCATAAGAGCTTTGTCCCCTTGAGTAGTTCTGAAGTAACGCTAAAAATATTTACCCAGTTAAACAAAAAACACTAAGCCTCATGTAACACCTTTCTCACTGCTATCAGAATTTCTGTAATGATTTGCCTTTTCTTTTTTTTTTCCTCTTTGTTTTTTGCTTTCATGCTACCCTCCCTACTCTTCTTTACTAAGTATTCGTAGAAGACAGCAATGCTAATGTGCTTCCACTCTTTTCAGAAACGTCAGCCATTCTCTGGGGGTTGCCTTCCCAGCTTTGCCATGTGAAGCACAGATATGTAAGCAGGCAGAAAGCTCTGCTCCTGCCCCAGCAAAATGATCTTATAGCGTGAGGAAAGAGGGAGAAATAAAAAGCAAGACAATTAAGTTAAAAAAACATGCAAAAAAACAAACCAAAAGCCCATCACCCCCCTTTCTGCAATAGGAAAATGTAACTAAAATAATCTTTAAAATCAATAAATAATGAAGTAAATTTAAATGTTCACAGCTCTTTCAGAGTAACTCCTGTCAAATATAGTCTTTCTCATCTATCTGTACACAGCTAAAACCCTTGTCTGGGCTTTTATCTTCCTGTCTCTTGATTATTGCAACATCCCTTTTACCGGCATCAGTAAATACAAGTCTATCTCACTCTTACTTAGCATACTACTGCAAACACCCTTCTTAGTCCGTGCCCTGTCCCAGGTCTATCTCCTCGAGTTTTTTCCTGTCATCAATTCCCCTCTCTATCTTTCCTTAAATATAGCGCCTTTTCTGCAATTTCAGGATCCTTTCTGGCCAACCTCCGTCTCATCCCTCCTTTCTTCTCCATTATCGAAATGTGCACTTCCACTCCAGCCTAGCATGCCATGCCACTGCCTCCTGGGAAGTTTTCAAAGCTTGCTCTATGTGCTTCTTCCTACTCCTCTTACTACGGTGCAGAAAACTCCCCACAAAAATCCACAGAACTAGCTCATTACTCTTATACAAACTCCTTAAAACCCATGTTTTAAGAAAACCCTCCTCAACAGCAGAGCTGCTGTTGCCCTGAGACCACTGCTGGCAACAGCAGCCATTAGTGTTTTACTGCTTCCTTGAAATTGGGGCTTCCTGCCCAGAGCCAGTGGCTGCGACTGAGCTCATAGTGCCTGCGAGGCAGGATACAGACGCCCAGGATCCAGGACAATGCACGCCCAAGTGCAACAATAGCCTGTTGTTTTCAACACTTCCTTACTGGGACAGTACCTTGAACTCTGAGGAGTTGGCTCATCCCAAGATCCAAAAGAAAAGCTTGTTTGTTACGGTAAACATGGGACATTGCTATAGAAAACAGCGATGTTACCACTCATACACACAATCTTGAAGGTGCCCAGTCAAACAGCCCCTCCTATCATCTTCAAAACCTGAATACAATTCATTACTACTGCAGCACATATTGCGCTGAGCAATAAGTGCAAATTCTGAACATCAATTTGGTGTCGTTTCCATCACACAATGAAAGAAGGATCTTCCTGGCTAATTTCAGCATCAACGTCACTCAGGAGATCTACACAGAACTTCAGAGATCTTTGTGTAACTTTCATCACTTTTTCTTCAGAGAGCTGGCCATCATTTCATTAATTCACCCACAGCCTGTATGTCTGTTTTCAACAATTTCTTAATTTCTCTATGCCTGCAAACTTCCAGACCAACCCAGGCACGTTGAATTTTTTAATAAAAGGATTAGATATGCAAATAAAAATGTGCTGGTTCTAATAAAATTCAGTTTAAAATTCTGTTCAACTATCCACATATACTTAACAAAAACTTACTAATTACCTGAAGCATTAGCACAGTTTACATAGGGAAACACAGGAATCACTGTGTCATTTGAGGTTATAAGGAAGAAGCAAGATAAATACCTGTCAGGAAAGGTTTCATTGCAGCTGATTCTGTCTCAAGAGACAGGACAGATAAGAAGACCCTTATAAGAGTCCCTTCCAATCCCATTTCTTACTTTTCTATTACAAAACTCTTAAAAAAGCCCATTCAAACAATGAAGCACAACTGACAAGTTTTTCATCCTCTGGTGCATCAAGTTACATGGATGCTGACATCCATTCTTCAAGATGCAATTTCTGTTCCTAGTACCCAAAAAGCCATTTTACAAAGCAGCAGCCGATCAGACATTTTGTTAAACAAGTTTTTTCCTCACTTTGCAAAATAAAATGGAGGGACTTAGAGGCAAAGCAGACAAATTTATATTCTGAAACTAAATCTAAATTCTGAAAAGTAAGTGAAAATGTTGGTTTTCCCCATTTGGTGCAGTCGCGCCTACATGAGGACGTCCTGGTGAAATCACTGTAAGCATTAAATACAGTTTGCATTTATCTTAGAAGGGCAAAGCTGAATTTACACATTTTTCAACAAAATAAATCCCAAAAGCAAAGCAAGGATGGCCAAGTTCAGCAGAATACCTGATAATGAGTTAACAGAGCAATTGGCCACTGAAAAGAGAGTTTAAAAATAAGCCTGAAGGAGTGGATAGAGATTAGTGTTTGCTGTTTTTATTCATTAAGTTTTATCAGGCACTGGGGTTTTTTTCTGTTATCAAAACAGGACTAAAAATAAAGAACTTTACATATCTTCCATGTTTGCAGAGGCAAAAAATTGCATTCTCACCATAACTACACCAGAATAAGAAATATATTGGTTTACCAGCTCCATCAAATATCTAGCAACACAGATAACTGATTATGTATTTATTAAGACATAATTTTGTATGTTCTATTCTCTAAGAGTTTTTGATTAAAAGAAAAAAGAAATAACGTTCTTCCATGTATAATACTGGCATAAAAACATGGTTTAGTTTCATTTTCTTCCATTATAATGCCTTTAGAATGAAGCTGAGAAAAACATTACTGCTTGACAGTCATGTTTACAGTGAAGAAAACTGTATTTTTCATTTGGCTTCAAGCCAGTGCTGTAGCTCAACTGGTTTGGTAACTCCCACAGAAACCAACAACTAAAGATTAAATACAAACTCTGAGCAGTACGTACTCTGAGTCGGTCTTTTGAAGCTGCTTTTCACATTTGCTCTCTAACTGCAATATCAACTATAAAACCAACAAAGCCACCTCTGAATTGGTGGGCAAAAGCCATGCTCATCAGGAGTGCTGCGTGGAAATGTTCAAGAAGTCACTGGCTCTCCACGCAGACCAGGGGATGGGGCAAGCATGGGACATTTAATGTGGCAAAGCTGAAGTCTGAAGCCTATTTGGGGTTAGGACAAGACTTCCGTCCAAATAGCTGCACAGTCAGTGACTGCATATTATCTCTAATTGCAGGACTTCTTGCCCCTCCTGTTCAGCATTATCGCAGCCAGGATATTGTATTATAATCCTTGTATTTTTAAATAATCTGAGATAGAGTAATAGTTGAAGAAAAACAAACAATAGTGAAACACACACTGCAGATATACCTGAGGTTAACACCTCAAATATTGAACAAAAGTCGTGTCAGATAAGTATTTTAGAAGGTCTTGTACATTGCAATAAAAATAATGAAAAAAGGGAAGCACCTGAAAAGTCACATAAAGTTGGATTTTAAAAGACATGTCCAACAGACCTCCTCTGTAGCTCTAACAATAAATTACAATATAACAGAGGGATAAATAAGCTACAAGTCTGACCACAAATAGCAGTCCCTCTTCCTCTGGAATTAATAGGCAAAGTTTTACCTGGATTTAATGCAAGCGGGCCTGTGTCCAACACGTTCAAAGAAAAGCTTGCAAATTCTGCAAAACCACATGTTGTTCCACGTGCTTGAAGACCTCAACAAGAACAGCCCACAAACACCAGCTTGCTTCTTTATCACCCTCAGTGCCAGTCCCACCTGCCTAGAAAAGGACAGTGGTATTGCTGCAGAGGCACTGAGGAAGGCTGAAATACCGTATTAAAACCACTTTAACACAGTCTTGAGCACTGTTAAGACTGTAAGGCAAATTAATATCTTTCCCCCCTTACAATCTAGCAAAAAGATAGGACTTAATGATTTGAAAACAGCTATTGGAAGGAGACTGGGGTGAATTCAGATTTGGAGAACTGGTTCCTTAGTATTGACCCTTCATCTGTAAGACTCCTGTCACAAAGCCAGAACAGGGAGGCCTGTGATTTCAGGCTCGGGAGTTTTTGTGCCATCTGTAAAACACTGAATAGGCTTCTGGTCATCTGCAACAGTGAATGCTATTCTAGGTCAAATAACAGGACATTAGCTGGATGTGACCCTGTTGTAAATTGTTTTCCGAATACAAACTAATGTGAACATCAGCTACAAATCTATGACATTCCTGATTTTTAAAGGTTAAGTTTGAGGTTATAGGGTAGTTAAAAGACAGGTAAGCTACTATATGCTCTTTTTGAAAATACCATAGTAAACTTACACTTGCTATACAAGTTGGGTTTAGAGGGAGCTAACCTATACTCCCTTTGTCTCCAGAGAATATATACAAATTAAGTTATGGACTCCACACAGCCACACATCTGATAACTATTTTTCATAGGCTGAAAATTAATAATTTTTATCAGCATTATTGTTATAAAATGGGATCCAAAAATGCCAAAGAACAAGATGCTATTGATAGTAGATAAAGGAACCCATAAATATTATGATTTAACTCAGCAGTTTTATAACAGAGTAATATCTTGTTTGCCGAATTGTGTCAGTGTTCAAATTTAGCAAATGAACAACCTAAAATGCTCTGCAAATTCATGCTGGCATCCAGTGCTCTAAAGTGAAATCTTAAGTTTAGAAAATTATCCATAGCTCTATATAGAGTGAATTACATGACTTGCAATGATAATCCCCTGGAATCAGATTTTTTTTAAAAAAGATGATATTCAGAGCTTGCCTTGCTGTCTATCAAAAGCCAATTATTATTTGCATAGCTAAAGACATGATACAGACGACTAAGAGCTCTATTTATTGCATATGTAAAGCTCTGCCAGAGCCAGGACCAAACTGATCCTGACCTAACAGATCTTTAGCCTATCCATGTTGCAGAACATATCTGAATCAGTAAGGATATCAAAAGCACATTGTAAGAATATATGCTACCTCTAGTGTAAAGCAGAGAACATCAGCGGAAGGAAAGGGGAAACCAAAATGGACGTGGTACAGAACACAAGAAGTAATGGAGGTTTAAAGAGGTAAAGGAAGAGAAGAGAAAGCAGCTATTTAAATAAATACATGTAAAAGACAAAGGGCAAAAAAATCACGATATGTACTTCAAACAAGGTATAATTTGGGATTATTTCAAAGTATGTACAGTACTACCAGTGATCTAGGCAGTCTGAGGGTAGACAATATGCTGCAGAGCAAACACACTCCGACCACCTTTAACTGTGTCAGCTCTGTATGCCATGCCAGTGTACACCTACATTTCAAATACTTGAGCTCCTGCATCCAGGTCCCAGCCTCACTGCTCGAGCTCTGCACCTGAGCTACAACCACCACCTCCTTCCCAACCTCAAGAGCTGTCAGCTTTCTCCCTTCCACGCTACACCAAATGCTTGAGCGCTTTCCCGCACACCCCTCCACTGCCGCCTGCCTCTCCTCTCCAAAAGCAACCTGCGGCACCTTGCTACACCAGGGTCACCAAAAGATCAAGCTGCCAATTCTCCCCCTGAGGCAGCCGTAACAGCCTCTGGGTAGACATTCCTCTAAGCCCTCACCAAGCATACACACTTTGTCGCTTGCTTCCACCTTTGTATAGATAAATGCTCCATCAAAATGCCACTTTTTCCTCCTCTGAATCTTTTCATCATGTTTGCCTGGTGCCTTTGCCTCACTTACTTCAGTGAGCTGACATCTGTTCTCATTAGCTATTTTACTGCTACCACAAATAGTGTTTCCCTTCCCCCAAATCTGTTGTATCTTGACATATATGAAAATTTTGAGCTATCTTGGTACAGACATTTTTTCACTTAAGTGTCTAGCACAATGGGTATGAGATTTTGCTGAGAAGTTTCTAGATAATAATACAGACATTTTATATATATACACACACACGCACGCAAAGGCATGGAATAAAGTGAAAAACAGTAATGCAAACAAGATCTTACAGCATCGTCCCATTCGCTCTACAATGTGCATTCAGGCATGCAACCTTTATTCTTCAAGGAAAGAAAAAAGGGAACAACAAAGACAGGGACCTAAAGCTTCCATAAACCAACTACCCACTTTGGGAAGCAAACCTCTGCTTTTCAGATAGAGCTGCGGTAGATGAAGAACCTCTAAATGCGAACCTGAGTGTTGTCCCATGCGTGAGAGGAAGGGCCAGGTACAAATCTGGGAGACAAATGGACAAGTGGTTGAGTCACTGGATTGACTGGACAGACCAAGGGGAGGAAGCAAATGAAAAGCAACTACTGAAGCAGGGGACAAGTTGTACAGGGACTTAACAGAAGAGCACAAGATTACTTTATCATATAAGACACACTACTAAAAGGACTATGCTCTTGCAAAGCAGTGGCCTTCCAAGGGTGGTTTCTGCAATGGCATTTGGGATATGCTGAAGAGACCAATTAGTTTGTTTAAATATACGAAGAAAGGAAGTCTGCAGCTGGTAAGGAAGAAAATAAAAGGTCCCGCCTTCACATAGCAAAATAAATTTTAAAATCTGTTTCCGACAGCTGTGACCCAAGGGAGATAGAAAGTGATAGAAAATGGTATCACTTGCCGTGAGCCTGAGGAATCAATATAGTTTAATTAACAAAGCAATGAAAATTTCTTGATTTCTTATCCTCCACCAGCAGAAGCAAGCTTTTACTGGAGAATAAGCTCAAAGCCAACAATTGAATTCAGTAGAATGAAATGGTAGGCATAACTGAAATAATGACATAGGTTGGCATTGCCAACATCATTCACAACTGCTTACTAATTAATAAGTAACACTTTAATCTGACAGGATTGGACAGCTTAAAGACAAGGAATAAATGTGCATGAAGTCTGATCTATGGCTACGTCACATTTTATTTGCCCTCGGTCAGACCCTAGAAAGATCCAGGCACATCCATAAATGTAATTCCTGTTCTTGGTTCACATTCAATATACCAAAAAGGGAGGTACAGCACAGATGAAAGAAAGAGCTTCTAATGCACATTTTAATGTACATAAATGTACACTATTTTCATTGTGTTCATTTAAAGATATTTTGGTTCTTTATTCTAGTTGGATTTAAACTACTAATAAAACTGACTGTAACTAGGTAAATATTCCCAGCTTATTACTTTGCTTACTTACATGACAATTTCAGAAGTGTTTGCATTTTGTTTTGCTTGGAACAGATCGCAATATACGATGCAGTGCAATGCTGCTCCAGTATAGCATTGTAAAGCACAGAAACAATGTATGTGAAGCAGTTTATCCTATTGCTTTGAGCTGGATCAACTACACTTTGCCTTACCCAGTATGTTATTAATATCCAATAAAGGGAATTCTGCAATATTTCCTATCTTCCCCCAACATTTAACCACTCAGTCTTCCCCCAACATCTCCAATGTCACATAATTTTTTCTGCATTAAAGTTGGTTTCTCTTCATCATTCCCCCAGTGGCCATAAAGAACAACTTATCATTCCTCTCCCCTCTTTTACACCACTTCTTGTATTGAAAGACTGGTATTACGGCCTTCTTCATATGTTTCTCTCTTCTACACTAAAATAAATTTATTTTCTTCAACTCTTCCTTACAGATTTATGTTTTTCTCTAAGCTTCTTATTATCCTTGTTCTTCCTTGGGCAGTCTCTAGTCTGTATACATCTTTCTTCAGGCACACAATATGAAATTTCAGGAAGCAAGATTCCGTTTAGATGTTAAGGAAACCTTTCTAAATGTAAAGCTCTGAAACTGGAATAGGTTATCGAGGGACACAGCAGAGACTTCCACACTGGAGATCTTCAAGAAGAGATGAGAGATGTGTCCATCAGGAAGGACACTGGTACCGCTAATCCTACCAACTAGCACAGGAACATAGGTGACAATTTCATAAGGTTGCCTCATCCCCACCACCCTAACCTGAAAAACAGACATAATCATCAGGCCCACACTTGCCAGCTCTGACAAGAACAGAATAATCCCTTAGCAGCAAACCAGACTTGCCTATTTTTGCAACAACTTTACATTGCTGACTCTAAATTTAACATACAATCATCATGCAGCCATGCCTCTTTCTTCACTGCAGTCTCTAAACAAGCTACTCTCAGGTATTTCATTCTTGCACACCTCAACTTGCACTTCTCAGCATAACCCCTCTGCACTTTAGTGAAAATGCCATCGTGTTGGTTTCAGACACTAGAACTGAAGATGCTTTTGAAACCTGATTCTGGCCACAGAGGAGAATTTCCAAATCTGTAGATTTACGTATTTACTCTCTACTTTCTTATGCAAGTAATTAGTAAAATTGTAGACCCAGAACTGACCCTCAACATGACCCTACTTCAGATGCCCTTCCAGTGTGACAGCAAACCACTTACAGCTACTTTTGAAGAATGCCATTTCAAGTAATTACATGCCCACTTAATGAGAAATCTTATAATATTTTAATAAGAATTCTGCATTTCCTTCTGATTATATTATGGCTTGAGATATTGAGTGGTGAAATACAAAGACCTACAGAGAGGTGGCACCTCATGACAGCGCTTGCTCACATCTCATGGAACAGACATGGTTCCTCTGCAGTGTGCTGGCTTTGGCACACAGGATTCAGGACTGTGAATCTGACGGAGATCTGCTTACAGGGATGGCCTGCAACATGGGCAGAAGAAACAGCCTTGCAAAGATGGCACAGAAGCTGTCACAGTTGCCTCAGAAAAACTTAGGTGAAAGCCCAGATCAAATCTTGCATATTTTGAGGTCTGACTCAATGCTGAAGCTCAGGTTACCTACTTTGATGAGTGAGTGGGACAGTGATGTCCACAACAATCAAGAAGGGAAGGCACTGGGGAGGGTTTGGGTAAGAGACAGAGGGCATTTATCTCTTTTTTTAGCTGTACCAAGCTTCAGGCTACACATTCAAAAAGAGATAGCGGACAAAAGTGACAAAAGAAAGCTGAGTTCCAAAGTGCATTTTACAGGAATATTTAGGTTGTCAGGGAAAATGTCTAACACATTTGCTTGTTTCTCAGCAATCCTCAAAGTGATAATTAATTGAAAAATAACAGTTTCATAGGGGTACTCCTCCCCGTGTGGGAACAACTCTTACCAAACACCAATTAGTGGTTTCCTGTTAAAATCAAATCAAGCTGTTTTTGATAAAGCTTTTTTAATGAGAAATGACTAAAGTATGAAAATTTCCCCCACATATATTTCATATAAAATCCCAAACTGACATAATACAGTCTCACAGCTAACATTTTTGGTATATAAAACTCCCTCTTGTACTTCTTCATTAATTTCAAAAGAAATGTATTTACTAAATATTTAAGTCATCCAATAAACAAAGCCTTAAAAAAAAAGCTCACTAAAGAAAATTATAATGTTGATGAAAGCCATTCTTAATCAGTCCTTTTCAGATGCTCCCAAAACTCAGAGTTTACTGATTATTTATTCATTCTTCAAATGTATGGCAAATTCAATGATTTTTGAGCTAAGCGTTGTCTACTAAATGCATCACTAGTTTTGACGATTCATTAAATAGACTTAAAGACTAGCAGCAAAATACCAACAAACACAGAGTGGGTCACCTACAATTCCAGTATTTGTCGCCTACGACTCTAAGACACCTGCAGCAATGAAACATCAAGCAGCTTGAACTGCTAGCATTGGTAATAATTTGGTTAAAAACAAAGTTAAGGAAACTTTGGAGAACAGATTTTGAAATCTTCCACTGCACCAGACTGTATGCTCTTGGCTATGATCACTGGTTTCTGCCTTGTGCCAAGCGACAACCTTCCTCCCAAGACACCCATTCCTGTCCAACCTTCTGCAAACATTCCTCATCCAAGTCTTCTCTCTTGCTTTTATTTGGGTTTATACCCAATGGTAAGTCTGTTCCATGATTTCTGTGCCCTTCAGCCTGATCATAACACTAAGCCATCTCGATTGCCCCCGATACAGTCCAGTAGACATTTACTGCATGTGAAATTTTCTCTTCATATTTACTTTGGAGACACAGGTACTCAACAAGCTTTTCGGAGTTTTTCAAAAGCATCAATAAGCAAACTCTGCAGCAGCATCTCTCATCCCATATCTCGAGTGCTCACACTTCCACTCCATGCTAAAGAGTGTGCCATGCTTTAATGCTTCATTTTTGTTCTTGCACTACTATTACTAGAACTCGGCTTGATAAGTGGCGTACTTCCCTCTGTGGTCTTTCTGGTTCCATCGTAATGCACCACATCCCCACTTGTATTTTTCCCAAGTAATAAAAATTTTGACATATTTCATCTCCTCACCTGTACAATTTCCATATCCCTAGTTTTTATCAACTCAAGATTTCTATCAAATGACCTTATTTCTAATACATTCAATGCTGCCGGTCTGTCCCTCATCTTCTAGAAAACATCCACCCCGCTTCCCAGAACAGCAATGCTATCTGTGAAATACAAGCTGGCTGTTTGTCTTCTACAGTTGTCTCAGCCGTATTTTTCACCATCCAGTTCATGATTAGTCATAAAAAAAAAAAATATAACCATGCTAATCTCCTGCTTTAATAAATCACCCTGAACATTAGGGAATCACCCTGTATGTGATATTAACCATCTTTCCAGGGAAAATGCAACTCTAACATTACCCATATGTATGATTTGAATCATGAAACCGAGTATCTCTTTGTGACTGACAGCGTGGCACATTTCTAAATTCTCCTGAAGTTGAAGCAGTTGCGTATGAAATGCCAGTAATGACTAAAATTGACACATGCCTCTCTTAGAGCATGTCTAAATGACATGCCTGAATGCACTTGGTCCATGTGCAGACAGCCCCAGAAGCCACATATGAGTTTCCTCAGCTCTTTCTTTCCAATATGACAACTGCATGGTTTTGAGGGCAAGAGAGTTGCCCCACATCAGTATCTTCTCTACTCCCTACTGACAAATCTCCTTACTGTCCATTTGGGGTGGACTGGTCTTGTGAGCTCAGGTTCTACAGTCTAGCTCCTCTTGCACCTTCTGTAAGGATATTATGCAGAGAAGATGATTTCCATTACTAAAACATTACAGCTTGGGGGGAAATAGGAAAATTGATGGCAGAGAACCGCAAAAGCGCACAAATCACCAGCACCAATTTGCAGGAAGATGTGTGGTACAGGGTGGCTCAGGAACGCTCCAGCCAGTGCCTTCACCTTGCCTTCCTCTTTGTTAAACACCTCCTTCTTGCCTGTTGTGTATTTCTAAGGCTTAAATGTGCTCAATCTTTCCTTCATAATGTGCTGTGGATTGTTCTTTCTACTAACATCGAACTCCGAAGTCTGTTCTTTGAGCCAGGTATCCTTGCCACTTCTCACACTTATTTTAGCAAAACACAGATACTAAAAATGGAAAGGCATGCACCTGGGAATTGGTGGGGGAAAAAGCAGGAAATGAGTTTCGAAACAAAATACAAGTTACTAAGGTAATTCAGAAGCAAAGTACGTATGAGAAGACAACGGGAAAGGACAACAGATTCATGTGCTAAGGCACAATCTGTGATTGAATAAATTTTCCTTGTGGCATTATTGGAGTAAACCACAGCTCTAGAGTCAATTTAAAACCTCTGAAGTACCAAAGTAGCACACAATCAAAAAAGCAACACCATGTCAGAAGAAAGAGCACGACTTGCATAGTCTTAGCATCATTGCTTCTTCAAAACATACTGTCACACAGAGGACAGATACAGAATAGCTCATTCAATGAAGACCAGCAATGTCAAAATCTAAAAAGTCTTTTTGTACATGGAAATAACATTTTCACTTTTTTTTTTTTTATTTGGACACAAATTATCTAGCTTAACGCCACTTACCTAACATTAATCAAAGTCTGGAAGAGACAGTCATACGATCCATCCTCTTGCTCAGACCAGAGCCAGCTGTACCCTCATCACCTCTGACAAACATTTGTCTTATCTGATCTTTAAGATGCCCAATGACAGACTCCACATCTTCCCCAGATCACCTATTTGAGTGCTTCCCTGGCCTTATGGTAAGAGATACTTTTTCATTTCCTCACTTGTATCTTCCTTGCTGCTCATTACTTTTTGTCCTGCTTTTCACAGACATGGAAAGCAGATCTTTTTCTCTTTACCAACGCTTGTTGCTAAAGCAACACTTGTTGCCCCTCTTCAACTTTCCCTCCAGCCTTTTTTTGGACTAAACAATACCAAGTAATTCAATGTGTCCCCACCAGTCAAGTTTTAAAGACTGCTGATCACTCCCATTGCTCTGCTCCAGGCTCTTCCAAATTGGTCCACAGCACGCTTGCAGGCAACTAATGAGGGTTTTAACAAAAAACACTATTCAGCATAGTGACACCACCATACTTTGGCCAAGGTTGTGTCAGGGATGGCAAGTTAAATCTTCACACCCTCTTAATCAGCTGGAAACTCTCTGAAGCAATGGCTCAGCGGAAGCTAAAAGGACAAGTTCCTCCTGCTCCTACAGCTTCTCGCAGTGATGGGGAAGTGAGTAATGGAAATGCACCACCACAGACCACAGTGGGAGGTTTCAGAAGGGCTCTGGTGATAACCAGCAGCTCTGGAAAGAGGAACGAAAGACACAGGCATGCTCTCATAGCAGGGACACTTTTACTGTAGGGAAGAGTAAAAAGGATATGGGCTTAGAGCACTGTGGAAGGAAGCATGATAATCTGGTGACTCAGGAAAAAACAAAACATCGCCAAGAGCCGCATGTAACGAATTTCAGAAACGCTAAAGCACTCTGGTCTGCTCCAGTATAATGAAACAAAGCAATGAACAGAGTTGTTACGGGCTTGCTTGCTTGCTTTTATGCATCTGTATAAGCAACACAGATAAACAGCCATTCATTTCAGGATCCTCAGGAAAACAGGTTGTTAAATTTAAATGCCCTACAAGACAGAAGTGGTATACCAGGGCACAGGGGAAAAAGGGGGATCAGCCTTGGTCCTAGGGAGTCAAGAGGCCATAAACGTCATCTATGCTGGGAGCATCCTGGAGGTGAAAGCTGGAGCCCTGACATCAGACACTGCACAGGGAATCCATGCAAGCCAGCCAGCGAATGCCTGGCAGAAGGCATCCAAGCAAGAGCACTGCTGTGTTTCAGTCTGATCGCCTAACAACAGCACAATGTTGGGAGATTTTTTTGCACCTCTTCTGGGAGAACCTAAATCTTCCTCTCAGAAACCTGTGATCGCCCCTCCCCATTTTGTACTTTGAACCAAGGCAAGACACCACGTATAGAATATGAACTGCTCAGGAGAGAGCAACTTCTGAGCCTGCACAGCAAGTGCCGTATACTGTTGAAATTGGACAAAACCCCATAGAGCCTGCATGCACAGTGCCGCCACGTGACACGAGGCAGGCTGGGACACGTACTCCCAGCAGGAGCCCAGAAAAGTTGCATCTCCTTTGCGAGGCTGGCAACCAAGGGTGTTACACTGTGAATGGTATGATGGAGCGTCCAGCAGATAAAACAGGGAAGTCTGGAGTTCAGCAGACCTGTGCCAAAAGCCTGAAAGGCTGTTCCTGGAGGAAAGACAAAAGTTGCTGGCAGCTGGGCCCTCATCAGAAGGCAGAGCTGAAACCAGCAAAACTTGAGAAAACAAAGGAGGACTGAGAACATGAACCTGATTAGGAGTTTGATCAAGGATTGCTGGATGCAAGCTGTGTGCTTTCAGACTAGAGCAGTGCATCTTCTTGAGCTGCCTTCACATATGAAATAAAATCATCAGCAAAATGCAAAGTATAAGGACACGCTTTCAATATAGTTTTTTAATTGATGCCTGAGAGATTACTCTGACATTACCAGCCCTCTTCAAAATTCTGCATTTTTAATCATCATTCCCAAATAGTTTCTTAATAGTTGTGGCAAGTGACTGTTCTGATAGTTATCTACAATATTCTTGAGGATGGTTCAAATTGAAAAGTTAGGGGATCACACTGAGAGCAGGGCAAGAGCAGTATCTTGTAACATGGAGGAAGACAGACACAAAAGTAGGAAAAGTTCATTGCTGAACAAATTGGTTCCTACAAGATCCGAAACAACAGGACTGACTTTTTTTTCTTTTTTTTTTTTTTTTTAAAATACATATTCATGAGGCGTGGGGTGGTGGTGTAGCAACAGCAGCACCTTAAGAACAAGTGACTCTTACTCAGGCAGAAGGATGTCCTCTTCTGAAGAGTCACCAACACAGACTCCATGCAGCAACACGAATTTCCCTGCTGATCCCTCTTGTGAGTACATCCACAAGACAATTTGGGAGACCTAACATAATCACAGCACAAGGTAGTATGGTTGCAGGCTACGTCTTAAGGTTACATTACTCGCTTGGGCTCAATACACTGTACATGCAAATAAAAGTAGGTAAATCAGTGCTTCACAGATTTTAACACAATCTCATAACTTGATGGATTTCTAACACAAATGTTTTCTGAAATCGTCACACCTAGAAAAATATGAATGTTCTTTGAAACAATACTAATGATAACCTAGACATTGGTAGGTGCCACAACTAAGTTGTCCAGCTAAAATGCGAGAAAAATTGGCAACATGAGGTTTTGCTTCACAAACCCACAAATTTATATACTGCATTATATTGGTAAAAGCCTCTTGAAAGAACTGACACAAACCCAGCTGAATGTTCAAGTTAAAAAAAAAAAAATTGACTAGATTCCCTCAGAAGAAAATGCTACATAATAAATGCAAATAAAAATGCAGTTAAAGTTAATGGGCATTTCAAAATACTTTGCAGTTAAAGTTTAAATGAAAAATAAAAGTTAACCATACATGTACCCAAATCACTTCATTTTCTTGTACATGGGGTTTTTTTTGCTTTGAAATTTATGAAACCTCAGTTAGTAGAAAGTTGGTAGAAATTTTTAAAGAAAACCAAGAGGATACATTTTTGCTATATTTAAGTTTTTCTTAGTTTTCAGTTTTCTAAAACTCACGGGTTTTTTTCTCTTTGTTTTCTCCCTATTGCTTTCTTTTTCTCACAAAGTCAGGAGCAATGATAACATAACCCACATAACTGAAAATAATACTGCCGTTTTAAAACCCTACTAGTATGAGTTATTAAACAGAAAATGGAAAGCTGGGCAAAAAGGTGAAGTACTGTATCTTATTACTGATTCCCTCATTTAATCTATTTTTCAGATTATTGAAATATTTTAATGTATAAAAAATAAGGGTCTCTGCAAGCGAAGACGACAAATCACACACAGCATCTTGTGCATGAAGTGTCTTACATATGTAAATGTATGCAAACCCAAGACTCAAATTTCACAGGCAGACTCTGCAGACAAAGCAATGAAATATGTAATTTGCAAGGTGAAATCTATTTTATTTCCCTTCGATATCCAAAGGGTACTTCAGCAAGCTGCTTCTCACTGTTGTGGGAGACCAGTACCAGTAAGCGTCAACAGTGTTTTATATGGGAGCTGAGGCAGGAAAGGATTGCACTCCTACATGGTACAGACCTCTCAATACTTTTTTGTCCTCTGAGCATGTATGGCACATCACATGGCAGTAGAGGGATCTTCTCTGATCACGCAGCAGAAGAGGGAGGGATGCCTGGTCACTAGGTCACATCAGTGGGGCAAGGACTAACCTGCCAATGAAAGGGGGGGTGGGGGTCCCCTCAAATCACCCCATATAAAACATTTCCCTTCTCCAGGCTTCAGTACAGAGTGTGGCACACAGCAGGAGTGAAAGCAGGAGCTCTGTGCCACCCTGGTTGCAATGCAGCATCCCAGGTGCTGCTGCAAGCCACCAGCTGCCTTGCCGGATATAGCTGGTGGTGGCGTAAGAAACCATGCTGAGCACCAGTGTGGGACTGGGGGGTCTCATCGCAACACCCCCCAGGTGCTGCTGTGGGGACAGACATGACTAAGGAACAGCAGCATGAGGTGGGAGTCAAATGAAAATGTCTCGTGCAGAAGTGAGAGACTCGACAAATCTGATCGCAGCGTATGCTGGAAGAAACTTCACAATCCATGAAGTCATTCTGGTCCATAATTAACTGAAAATTAATTACAGAATCTTGAAAAGAGCATAAACCAAAAATGGGCCAGCGTACCTTCATAGTGCAGTTGCTCACTCTGAATCTCTTCCAATAATTAAGTCTAGCATATGGCACTGGAGTTAGGAAAAAAAAAAAAACCCAAAACAAAAAAAAAAAAAACCCAAAAACCAAACCAAACCAAAAACCAAACCAAACCAAACAATGATTCCCAAAAAAGTTTTGGAGTCCTACTTGCTGAAGGGATATGTCTGTCTGCAGTGCACACACACTTTCTAGAAACGAGGAGGATGAATTAACATGATAGTTGGCAACTTCAGCTTTTCAGAAATTACAGGTTGCAGATGCTTCTTATAAAATCAAAACAAAAATTGAGAAAAGAACATAATTAGGTAAATTATTTGCTGACTTGAATAATTTTCTAAAGATTATTAGAGGATATAAGAGCTTGGAAAACGCTCCAATTTTTCAACAAACAAAAGGAGGTAAACAATAAAACTGCCAAATTAACTTGCTTGAGCATTCAGGAAAAGGTGTATTTTGTATCACTGAATTACACATTTTTTTAGAAGGTGCTTAAAGCATGGCATGCTGCCACACATCAAAGTATTATTTTTTTAGAAAAAAAAAATGTTAGCATGCTGGGAAGTAGAAGATATGCTATCAAAACAAACCTGACACAGTAAACAAAAGAAAGAACACTTTAAAAAATATTGAGAAAGAATATAACCAAAAGGAAAAAAAAAAAAAGAAAAACTATTAGTAGATTAATCGGAAATTGTGCAAAAATGTGCTGCAGGAAACATGGAAACTCTCTTTCAGATTTCCAGTTTTCCACTACAGAGATTAATATCTTTAGTAACAGTAAGAAGACAGTCACAAACTTTCAAATCACAAAATTTGCTTTATAAAACCCGACTGCAGTAACCAGGAGGAGCTGGATGGCAGCCTGGGGTCTTTCACTCCCATCTGTAGACAGAGAGAGTTGCAAAGGAGAGTAAAGTTCTTTTCCAGCCCATGGGAGACAGGACCTTGTTCCCTAAGGCAACATTTCTCCTAGATCAACTGGAGGGTGTTTTGGTTTCTTGGCGTTTTTGTTGTTGTTTCTGTTGTTTTTGTTTGTTGTTGTTTTGTTTGGTTGTGGTTTTTTTTTTTGTTGTTGGGGTTTTTTTTAAAATGAGGGGATAAAACATTTTAATTATGTACAAGTGGGAAAGAAATGTCCACGGCTTCAGCAACTTGCACGCATTTCAGCCCCGAGCTACACTTATGACCCTCTTGCATATCATCTTACTCGTCACAAACCAAACACATAGGCATCTCTGATACAGTTTGGTTTTTATGTTTACCTTTGCTTCCATTTGGAGGGTGAGAGCTTAAATTAGATCTACTGCACGAAGAGCACAGCACTGTGCACTGTGTGACTCAGCTATAGAGAGTACTATGCTGCAAATAGGACAAACTAAATTGCATTTATAAATTCATTTTCTGCCAGCTCCTTACTGATCACACTGCCTAACAAAATACTTGCACATTTTGCCTACAAGACCAAATTAAAAACAGGTAAAAGTCCGTTTTTATTGGAGCAATGTATATTCTTGGCAAAACTAGGCTGACCACATGAAACTATAAGCTATGATGTATCTTCATAACAATATAAACATACTCAGTCTATTCAAGCTAATTACGAAAAAAATGTTATTTAATACTAAACCTTGGAAATGTGTATGAAGAGAAAAATACTGTTTTCAAATACACATTAATATATCTTCTTGCCATTTCCACCTCCTTTTCCATGATGACCTCCACCATATTAGAAACACCCTGCAACAGCACACAGAAGTTCCCAAAATTAAGTCGGAGATGCTGTGTTGCTTCTCCGTAGATGCCCAACACAAAGCTCGCCACCATGGAAGAAGGACAGCCTAAGCAGCAAATGGCCTTAAGCTACCCAACATTTCCTGCCAGACCTGGGCTGGCTCAAAGGCTGAAAGGTCCGTTAGCATAATTTGGCAGCCCCTGGGACCATCTAAACAGCAACACTGTCTCTGGGCTGCAAGTACTTTTCCTCTCTCTGGCAGCCCTCCCCTCTGCCTCCAACCTGGCCTTTTTCTCCTGGACCACACAGAAGGCACCATATTGCACTGATGTCCAGAGCTGTTTCCCCACTCTCTCATTCATGGCAGTGATGGAAGGACCTTTTAATGCCATTTTAGCTCCTTTATGTGGCATAAAGGGATCAAAGCAGGAATGAGAATTTCACTTTAGTTTCTCCATGTGAAGAAAATCACCAAAACAGCTAAACCGCAAAGCTCAACCGCTCGCCAGCTGTACACTGCAGAGGCAGACTTGGCCTTCTAGGTCATGAAATACAGATCACTAATTACAATTTCCAGCAGACTACCACGCTCCAACACAAGGGAAGATTTTTCAATGCATTTCTCATTTACAGTAGTTTACCCCCTCCCTTGTTTTTTTTTCAGACAACACTGTGTGAAAAAGTCCTTTGAAACACACCAGGAAATCGCAGTGACAAACTCATGACATTGCAGACAAAGTGTCATGTGTTGCTGTTTCTAAAGGTTATCAAGTCAGATGGCAGCCCTGTATTTTGCTAAAGGGCTAAGCACACACGCCTGCCCAGGAAGGCAGGCTTGCAGGAGCTCTGCTGGTGCTGTGCAGGGCACGGCTACGGAGGATGCCCTGCACCAGCTGCTGGCGGGCTGCAGCAAAATTTCCAGCACTCCAGGGAGCTGGGCTTCCTGCTCCACGCACATTTTCAGCACCCTTTTTTGGGAAGAAGGAGCTACTACCATGGAGCTCCCGTTTCATCAAAGGTGCCATTCTGCTTCCCTTGCTAGATTCAGTAGCGCAGATCAAAATCAAGAGAAAGCTGTCAGCCCCCAGCATGCCACAGTCTGGCCCCATTATCCTTTGGGAAGCAGAAACAAGAGGTCTGGGGGCAACACAGCATCTCAAAATTGGTAAAGGAGTTGAAAGAGGACTTAACAGGGCTACTTTCACCAAAAAATAAGAAGCGGCTTGCTTGAGTATTTCTGCCAGGAGACATGACAGAAAAAGAAGTCTGGGAGGTAGAAAAAGGTACCAGGCAGCAGGCAGGAACCAGAATTTTGCATATAACCTATGAAAGGCAAGCAGCTAAATCTGTCTGTAGAACTAGACTAAGCTACTAGGAGAATAGGTCCAGGAGGATAAAAAGCAAATTGTGAGACAGGAAATGATTTGGAGGAATTAATGTGACTGTGTTATAATTTTCTGGAACAGTAAAAACACTCTAAGGGAAGGGTCACTCTGTGCATCAGGGAAAGGACCTGCAGCAATATCCAAATCCCCGTTCACAGAGAACATAATAAATCTAAGAGTGGTGTGAAAAAGTGATTTGTAATACGGTTTGCTCAGGTGATGACTTAAAACAAGATGCCCATGAAGCACAGCCAGAATGGTGTAGACATTGCAACTGAAGAATTAGAACAATGAAAAAAACTGTTATAAGTTTTGATATCATACTGTCTTCAAAATACTTTTGATAATTATTACGAAAAGGTTTTGCCTTTTTGTTGTTGGTATATGAACGATGGAGTAACATCATCAAAATCATTGCATATCCAAACAGTCGCAGAAATAAATCAATATAAATGTTGAGTAAGCAACAAAAAAAGTTGAGAGGCTTCAATATGCGTGAATTTGCTTTCATGATGGTGTAAAATATTTTTCAGTATTCAAGAGAATGCTCATTACAAAAAAAAAAAGCACACAATACTTGACACCTTAACACTTTTAGCTATATGAGATTCTACTAAAATTACTGACATCATAAAATGCCCACTTTTCTTTTTTCCAAGCCATAAAATATGTATCTCCAAAACCTGATTTCGAAAGATAATAGAGCTTATTAGCTATTAAACACTTCTTCAGGATAATTCCACCTTAAACTTTTGAGATTATGCAGCTGCTAGAACTATAAAAAGGCTGCACATTTCCAGTGTTTTTGCCTAATCAAATTAAGAGACCAAGCTATTAATATTCTGCTTACCTCCTAAATTCATTCCAGCTTGCAGACATTTCTGTAATCGACAGGCTGGGCAGTTCTTCCTCCGAATCTTATCAATTATGCAGTCATTCCTTCCCGCACACAGGTAATTGTGCTGCCCTGAATGAACCAAAACCAAAATGCATTATTAGAGAATGTATTTACATAATTCTAATTTGTTCTTCTCTGTTCTTCTGCAGTCATTTTGAGCTTCTTATTAATGCAAACATTCCCAATCCCATTCTTTAGCCTTCCCAATAATCTTGGTGATTTGTCATGGGCCTTACTAGGAGCATCTCTCCTGTTTAATTTGGGAAAGAGTTTTGGTGTGTCACTCACAAGAAAGGTCTCATTACTTTTTTCTAAGCAGGACTGGAATTCTTCTTTTTGCAAAAACAAGTGATTGGTTTGAGCTTTTTCAAATCTTCTTACACGTGCCATATCACAGAGCAGCCTGACAACTCTTAGTTTTGGTACAAAACCGGGGGCCGTTCTCATGCTGAAGAAGTACACAGTCTAAAGCAGAAATGCAAAGTAGAGGTTAACTTTCCCAATATACTCCACTCTCTTCAACCAGTTCACTGAGTGCTTGATTTCTGATTTAATGTTACCTTCTATACAGCAGAAGGCTTCTGAAGGGTTTACCAAAACAGGCTTAAATCGCAACCGTATTATTTCAGTTCTGTAAAGCCCCACAGAAGCACTCCTGAGGAGACAGCAGGTATTTAACACACAACATTTAGCAGAAGGGAAATACATGGCAACCAGGGAAATAGGCTGGCATTTGACAACTTGGAGACGCAAAAGGCGTTTTGCTTCGTGGGAGGAACATAGGTAGAGCAAACGGATGCAGTGTATCAGATGAGGGCAATACCACGTGGACTTTTCAAAGTAAGGTGAATTCGATGTGGAAGAATAAAGGAAGCCACGAGGGGTTGGTGCAACATGACAGGATAAGCGAAAGGAGAAGATTGTTTTCGCTGCCTTGATCCAGAGGTGGCACACGGGGATCTGGGATGACCAGAACAAATGGTCTGCAACAGATGCGACAAAAAGCAATGCAGGGGCTTTCCAGAGGAAGGATGAAAGGAGAGGACACAGCACACAGAAGTACAACAGACTGTAAGGCAAGCTGCAGGATTTGCCAGCATGTGAAGTTCAAGAAAACAGTCCTGTGTAAAAATACAACAGCGTGCTGCAGGCTTAGTAGCAGGCACTGTAAGAATTACCGAGTCTCAGGGACAGGCATTTTAGACGTAAGGACAGAAACTCATTAGTCTGTAAACTAAACACAAGCTCATAACAAAGACGTCTGAAATGTAAGGTAGAGGAAGAAGAAATTCAGACTGCAAGTGCAATAACACCAACCAGCAACTAAGCAGAGAGACTCCTAAGCAGGTCATGAATGAAGCAGGCGAGATGTGCTGCAACCCAAGAGTTGTACAAATAACATTAAAGTTGACGCCAATGACCGAAGTGAGCACCAGCTGTGGGTGGGGAGGGAAAAGCCTTGGCAGGGCTCAGCAGCAGAGCTGCACTGAAACGCACGGGAGGCCAACATGTGCGGGGAGCAGGAGTAAAGATGCAGCCTCAATAAGGGGACAGAGCTGCTGCAGGACAAGAGGTATAAAATATGTTTGCCAAGATATTTTCCACAATACACACATGCTTCCTTGGGGAAAGACAAAGAGAATATTCATGGGACACAGGAGACCTGGTTTCTGTTTCGGGCTCTTTCAGGAATTTGCCTTAAAACTTCAGATGACTCATTTTCTATCTCTGCATCTGAATTCCCTTCACCCTTACCCAGTGTTATATATTTAGCCAGTGAACTGAAGTTTGGGCTGTTTCTTGCATCTCTTCACAGAGCATCTCACACAAAGAGAACCAATCTTACTTGACTAAGTGAAGTGTTACTGTAATATCACAAAGGTATCATCATTTAGATAATGCTTTAGATGTTTAAACAACAAACAAATGGGCAAATAAGGGTTTTTATTAAGGGACCTTACCTAGCACTGCAACACAGATGAAAAACAATAAAACTCAGGCAAAATAATTAATGAATATGAGCTCATGAAGTTACATCAGGCATAAAATGAAGTTGTACAATATAGTGACAGCACCAGTATCTATCAGCTGGTCTTTAAGTAGGCCTGCTAAACAATAAATAGATAAAATTCTCTGCTAATCACAAAATGAAACCCTGCTTATCACAAAATGTATCCTTTATGATGTGATCTATACAAAAACCAGATACACAAGAAAAATGTCAACTTAAGCCCTATTTACATTTTTGCTCTGCACTGACTTCAGCACATCTCCTAAAGAAGTATCAGGCAGACAGCATGAAAGTAAAATTAAAGTAGAAAAAAAAAAGTGTTTAAAATAATGATATACAGTATAAAGATGGTTTATATGCCCTTACAAATACTGGCGTACTGTCTTTTTGTGGGGAGAGGGGAAAAATGCTTATTTTCTGCTAGGAATGCAAGTATGATTTCTCAGTGCTCATACAATGTCCTTTGTACATCACAGACTACTGCAATACCATTTTTAGGCTTCCACAGGCGGGTGCAGGCTATTAATATGACAAGTCAGCTCTAACGCTGCAAAATGAACCCCATTGCAGAATTACCCTGAAGGCAGTTTGCTCTACAAAATTGTACACCTGTTAAGTCAACATTTTTCACTACTGCTTTCAAAAGCTAATGGGTTTAATAAAATGAGGTTAACATTTATGTACTCTAGGATAATTACTTGGGTCACATTCTTAAATATTGTGGAAATGTTTATTTGATTCAATCACTGTCACACTGTGACTTCATAAGAAATATTCCCACAATAGTAGAACACTTCTGTAAGTCACCCTTCTTGTCAATTTTTTTAATTTCTAAAAAAAAAATTAGATAACCACAGTCATCTTAAAGCTTACATTAAGGGAAGTAACTTGAAAACTCTTAAGAAACAGAAAGGATCAGCATTCAGGCAAACCCTCTATGTAGAGTACAGCTATGAAATAATAACGAACAGCTTTTCAGTTAAACAATTTATCATCTATGATAAAAAAATGGCTTCAGATTTCCATGCGATCAAATATGGTACATTTCAACTAACACCAATTTTGTGAAATAAGTTAGTAAAGCAATGACACTCATAATGAATCAATATCTTTCATTTCTATAGCATGAGCCTCACTCATGCCCCTCAACTTCAGAATCAAAACAAAAACCTACACATCTGAAATCAATGCAGTGCTCTCAAGACCTCCAGGGCTCTTCAGGTTCTCAGTGAGGTGATGGAGACTGTCCTGCTAGATCTCCAGCTCTTTCAAGACACATATCGATCTGCTTGTCTAGTTTGTCTAGCTTAATCCAGTTGTCCTTTTTATCCAGTTTAATCACCCACAAGTGGGCCAGAAAGTGACAGAGTAGATATCGAATTCTCATCTCCCATGTGTTAAATGCATTAAGATGAAAGTAATTTTTACATATGCCACCCTTAAGTGCACTTATATGAGCTAATTCCTGTTCCATCTAAAATAAAGAGTTACAAAAGATGCCAGGAAAATTTCCTGTTCAAAATAAATAATTAATAGGTACTACACAGTTACACAATAAGAATAAATAGAGATCTGTCCTGTTCACAGTAGAGCTAGAGGAATATTTGAGTTTGCACTTTCCAGGTTATTGTGTCGCTACATACCACAGAATGACACATCCAAATGTACACACAAAAATACTTTAACATTTCCAACTCTCTCACCCACAAACTCTTTAATTCCCTGCTTTTATAGGCTTACAAAAGAAAACAAAAAGGAAGTATTCATTAAATTCAGTCTTCCCTCTTGCTACATTTTCTTGAACAAACAAAATTCAGCAGTAAAGGAGGGGAGAAAAAAAGCTGTTCTTATTTGGCCTATGAATTACTGCTAAAGTGAAGCTGCAGCAGAAGTTGTGCCTTTCCCCATTTTAAAACTCCAGCGCCATTGAGCCACTGGTCCCAAAATCTGACCTGCTAAGATGAGCTCATGTATGTGTGCAAAGTGCTGCTGCACTCTTCAAGGGGATGCAATACTTCCAGACATGTAAGGCTGCAATAGGAGTAGGGTATAGGTATTTCTTGTCAGTAATATTTCTGTTACTGTCTAAGGCAAAATTAGAAAATTATACAGAAATTTCTGAAATATTCCACATGTTTTATCTTCCTCATAAAAATTATATCCCCCCCCCCCCCCCCCCCGTATTTTTGAAGTCTAAGTCAGGAAATGCAAATCATTAATGAGTCTTCTACATTTCTGCTCTCTTGTTAAAATAGCAACTACTATGATCAAATGTTAAATTTTGTAAGGAAAAAAAAAAGCGTAGTGCTGGAAGAGGATCCAAAGACTGTTTAATTCAAGCCCACTCATGGAAGCATGATAAGACTAGCTTAACAGTTCAGGCAGGTTTTTTTTTTTTCCTCTTTTCTCTAAATTTGTCTTAAAACCTTCTGAGGAAAGGTATTCTGCAACTTCCCTACAAGCCATGTGATTAGGCTAGTGATTAGCTAGCCTTGAAGCTATGTTTTTCCCTTTGCATTTAGCCCGAACAGGAATATTTTGCAACGGAAAGAGATATTAGCACTCCCCCTAAGACATACAGAGTAATAGATCGCCACCTTCTTACAACAATCTCATGCCTATCGAATGATTTATGTTCCCCATCTCTTTGCTAGACTAAACAAATCCCGTTCTCTCAATCTTTCCTCATAGGTCATGTTTCCTAAATCTGTCACCATTCCTCTTATTCTCCTCCAGCTTCTTTCATAAAACAAGGGTGCAGAAAACCGAGTGCATTTTTCTTGCTGAGTTTCACCATCTCTAAGCCCAATAAAATGGTTACTTCCTGCATCTTGCACACAACAGTCCTGCTAATGCAATCCTGGACCAGATCTGGCGTTTGGCAATGGCATTAGGTTGTTGACTCACTCCCACTTGTGTGCCACTAACGCCCAGCTCTTCTCCTGTGGCACTGCTGCCTTCCATGTGTTCTTTCCCACTTTCACCTGGGCAGCCAACTCTCTTTTTTTCCTCTGCTAGAGCTACACACCCACTGCAACTTCCATTACCTTTCCCAGGGGATAAGTCCAAAAGCCACTCCAGGTACGGCGTCTGAAACTGGAGCACGCTTTGGGTCCCAAGGCAAAGATGTGATTGAGGAAGCCTCGCAAAAGGACAGGAAAGTGAGAAAACAGGAGTAACAAAGCAGAAGTAGTTTGAAAAAAACTCAGCTTTTAAACCAGCGTCTCACTGAAGCACATCAAAACACATGTAAAATGCCCAAACTCTCCTTCTTCCTCCACCATGAGAATTAATACTTTGACTCATAAAATTGCAGGCAAAGTTGTCTTCTCCCTGCAGGCTGCCAGAACAGCCAAGCCTTCTTCCAGGGTTTGAGAAGAGAGGAGCTGGAAGACACCTCCAGCCCTGCCTTGCAGATCTGCGCATCGGAGCTAGGATCCCTTTTGCAGCTTCTGGGCTGGACTAAGGGCTTAGATTTCTCCATATTTCCCAAGTAGGAAGATTATCTCTACAATTAACAATGATACGTGTAAAAGCCTTATGGCTTGGAGTACCTATCGGCACCTGCTCGAGCAGGCGTGTATAGCTGTTAAACTGGGCATCCTTAGTGCAGGGAACTCCTCTAAAGATCCTCCTGCTGCTCCTATCAGTATTTACCAGAAAACCACCCATTGTATTTAAGTTACTCCTGGTAACACTAGCAAATGAGGGGGAGAAAAAGATCTGGGTTGAATGGCTGTAATTCTACACTAAGTTTCCTTCAATTCCATCAATGTTATTTACTGCTCAACTCTGTCCCTTCCCCTTACCCACCAGCCTGCCAGATTGCACGAGCCCAGCCCCTGCAACCCTTCTGACCTGGGCTACAGACCTTCTCTGCTGAAGGAAAGACAAAGAAAACACACTGCAGAAAAATCAACAGGATTTTCTAAGGAAGGCCTCTTACCTCAAGAATATCTGGTCAACAAACAGAACTAAACACCAGGTTTTCCTGCTTTCTGGTATAGCCCTGGTATAGCCTCCTACAGCAAGAATCACATAATCTGCACATCCTAACCTCTCGTTTGTGCTCACTGAACTATGTGATGTGTTCCTTTCATCCAGCTCTGAAACCTTCACAGATTTTGTGAAACGGATGTTATCTCTGTAATCCATATTATATCTTTTAATTAATAAACTATTTCTACCTTTTAATGGCCAGTATAGAAATAAAATTACTGATAAGACTTGCCACAATGATTTTCCACATACAGAAAAGGATTTTCTCTTTGACAGGAGTTGTATCACACTCTCAAGAAACAAACTGCATATACCTGAGGTTTTTATTTCACCACCTGCAGTAGGTACTCTTAAATAAATCAGCATGATAAGTATGATGATGAACCTCCTTCCAAATTTCAGTTTTCACAGAGCCTCTATTTTTTGCAATTAAAAAGAAAAATGCCTGCTATTCAATGGAAATCAGAACTGCATTTTCATTTAAAAGGTCCATTTGTTACACAGTTGAGGGCTTTTTTTTTCTTTTTTTTTTTTTAAGCAGTTGACAACTGCCCAGCAACAGCAGCCTATGTTTGCAGTCACTATTTTAGGCTACATCACATGTCAATTACATAACCTTGTTTTACTGCTCTTGAACTGGTTCGAACAACCTGGGAAACAGATTAGGGCAGTCCCTCCCAGCCGGTCATCCGCATGCAATGGCAGGACCCGTCCCCCCGCTGCAGCTCCAAAGGCTGCAGCCATGGCAAGTCCCTCTCTCCATAACTAGTTACTTATTGCTAGATTCACCTGAGACATTTGCTAATTAACTTCCTCAGCTCTGTTTAAACCAGTCCAGTCTGACCACAGTAAACTAATAAACTTGATTCCTCATGCTGAGATTTATGTGTAATGCAGAATAAGCTTATAAATGCCACAGACAAGGTACAGAACTTAGATAAGAATATTGCTCCTTCATTTTATATAGCAAATGCTTGGGATTTGTGTTTTAGATATCGAATCTCAGAGTTTCCCAAAATTCAGTCTGACTTCAGGGTCTATTTGCCTTGTTACTCCACAGCTTTACTCATCTGACTGCATTGTTCCCAGACAATGTGCTTTTCGGCTGCATCTGCCAATCGCTCAAGACAACAATATCGTTCTAGTATTAGCATTATTACAGAGTGTGCTTATAGCATAGGTATAAACTAAATCCTTCTCTGAAGCAAGAATTTAGAGCTTTCACTCCTTTATGATAAATTAGAGACTTAATTAAAATTTGTTTTGATTTTGGCAAAATATTCACCACATCTGGGATATTTCCTGCTTGCTTCTCATTCTCAATTACCTTCTGCTACTTCTAGATCCCAAGACATCTTTCACTTTCTTTACCCCTTTATATTATTGTATTAATTTATCTACCATTTTTATGATATTGTTTTAAGTCTCCTTACTTTCTACTCCCCCTCCTTTTTCTTTCTTCAATAAAATTTATTTTCTAACCTCTCCTTTACCTGCTTTCATCTTCAGTCTTTTATCCTTCTCCTGTTCCACAACTCTTTCTTCAGTCTTCTCATTTACCTTCTAAATGTATTATTTCCTCCATTCAGCCAGTAACTGGTGATTTCATAGGGCACATTTACACTGCAGTCAAAGGCACGGCTACAGCTCATTTCATCTACCCAAGCAAAGTATATTAAAACTACCTGGGACACAGATAAAAACATAATCTCAACAGCATCATTTTCTGCAGGGTCTACAAAAACCAGCCAAGGCTTTTTTAAAAGCACAGGCACATCAGCTGGTGATGTGAGGATAGTCGACGAGCTTCTGCAATCTAGTATTTTTCTAAATTTTCTATGTGCTTTAAACCTTGTGTTTAACTGCTATTTAATTATAACATGTTATAATTAAACACTGTTGACAAAAACATTCTCAAATCTAGAGTGGTGGCCTGTGATCACCCAACCTTCTTTCTCTGCCTAATCAGAAATACGCTCGCTATTCTTACTCAGTGCCCCAGAGAAAGAGCTGCAGGTTGTCCTCAGGGGGTGATTACGTCATGAACAATGACTTAATGCTCTACGCAATAACTACCGCACTTGTTTCCTCCAGAAAGCTGAAGTTTGAAAGCACAGATGAACTACCAGTGCTTCCCCCAATGGTGACTACGGATAAAACGTCCATTCCCCTTTTTTTCTGGAAGTGGAGCAGGGAGTGCTGCGCCCTCTGATGTTTATACACGTAGGTTTTCAAATTGCCATACTGTTATGCACTCCCTATGCACATCTAAGAGCACAGACTTCAATGCTCTGCCAATTTTGACAAGGAGACCACCTTCTGCCCCTTCACCTTCCCAGGAAACTTGCTTTCACACTGGCCTGTGACCACATTAACAAAAACAATTGGTACAGTCTGGTGATCCTGGCAAAGGAGACAAGAAGTTATAAAAATGGTTCTCACTCACTATTTTAAGCAGACTGAAAGGGCACCGATGAGAGGGATCAAGGAGAGAGAGGAGATTTGGCAAGGGAGCACGGCATGTAGCCCAAAAAAGGCTACTATTTTCTGCAGGAGAAACCATCCAGCAGGGGTGAAACCTGTTAGCTGCAGTGAGACAAGTGAGCAAGAAAATATACATACATATCTCATATTTGAGGTACGTGTGCATATTTTCTTCTGCCATGCTTAAAACATGCTGCAGAATTTTGAAAGCCTCTACAAGCCTGTGCCTGGGGCTCCATCCATCCCATTATCCAGAGAAACTGAGCCACCAAGACAAGGTATGCCCCAAACTGGTACTGAAACCATCTCCAGGGCTCCCACTGTCATCTCCACAACAGAGGCAGTGTTCGTACCAACCAGCCACATCAACAGTTGGTCATGGAGGACAGCTGGGGCCTCCTGAAATCCAGAGGAGCCAAGAAAGCTTCCGGTTCAGCATGTTGGAAGTCTAAACATGGCCACGTGACTGACTATGTTGTAATTCCCTTTTCATGTTATCAAAGAAATGCTGAATTATACTAGATAGCACAGAAAAGGAACAGGAAAACTATCCGATCTTTGCAAAGCATTTCCAATTCAGTGAAATCACACAGCACTGGAAATCTGTTTAGGAGGAAAACGAAGGAAAAATATCTACAAACACCAAAATAATTCTGTTATCAAGCTAAATAATTTTGTTAGTGTTTTGAAATTAGTTTTCAGTTCAATTGCTTTTGATTTTAGATTATAATGGATACAATAATACAAAGAGTGAGAATTAAAGTTTTAGAGGATGTTGTTTGGACTAAATCACACATCTAATATTTCACAGCATTTTCTTCCACAGAAAGTTTCCAAATTTTCATTTTGGTTTAAATTTTAACTGAAGACTAATTCTGAAGTCTCTAGATGCTGTTATCTGCTGAGTAGTACATATGATAGATTTATAAGAGATCATGTTGCATGCATGATGCCTACTTCTGCTTTCCCATGCTAAAAATCTGATAAGGCATTCTTGACATACTACAAATTTCAATGCACTTTAGTGGAAAATTTCAATGTATGAGAAATGGTCTAGAAGGACTGGAAAGTCTTTTTAAATAAGCATCATGCAAAAATCTTAAACTGCAACTGAAACGCCCTTCCATTTTTGCTGATAAAAGTGGTCAACTGCTCTGCTACATTTAAAAATGCGATGTAGTAACCTGCTCTACAGTTAGCTGTTACAACTGGATTTCAGGAAGTACACAGCATAAAATAAGATTGGTGTGAAATAACAAGTTCATTTAAGGGAATGTTTGAGAGGGTGTGGGGGGTGCATTCTGGAATAGGGAGCATTAATTGGTAATGTAAGGATTTCTAGCTGACTGTATGGCTCCCTAAGCCATGCTCCTTGAGTGAATACTCTACTGAATATAATCACCTCCACAAAAATATTCATATTTGTAAGCATATATGGGGTGGAGGCCAGTTACACTCTATTCACTATCTCAAACTGCTTAGTCTGCCCCACTATCCTACTGATACATTCAGGCATGTATCAAACTGCCTTTGTAGTAAATGATATGGAACAGGCAAACTAAGAGAGAACTCCTCATAGGACAGACAGAAAAATCAAGGTATACAGCATTAATTCTGTGTTTTGCAACTCCATTTTATAATTTGCAATTCCAGGCCGTCTCCTTCAATGAGATGCATGCTATTTATATTAGATATTGCTAGAAAAATAGGCAGTTTGTTTCACAACGTAAAACTTTTCCCAACTCTTGATGTCAGTGAAAATGTTCTGGGTTTTTTTTTTTTGTTCCCCCTCCCCCCCCCCTTAAAGTAGCTACACCCTTTGGTTTTTGCAAACATTTTGAAGTTAAAGTCTGCTATGTTCTTGCATTTAGCATGCTCAGCAGATCATAAATTTTATTCTGTGTGAATGACACATTATCTTCAAAGCATATTTTTCTCTTGCATTTTTCATGTACAGTTTACTCCAGCTCACACTGGAAATATGCTAAATTCATAATAATGAATATAATGAATAATAGCAACAATTTAAAATATTGTCAGCACATACGTTGACAAATCATTTCCTCTGGAACCCTGGTCAGTAATAATTTTCTTTTAAAGGCTGCAAGCAATACAATCACAACATAGCAGAATCTCTTGAGATCCCAAACAAAGAAATGTTGACCAAAGTAATATTAGACGCTCATCAAAGTGAACTTAAAAGTTTTCTGCATTTGTTTGCTGGCTTTTTAAGGAGGAGTCTGCTTTACCCTTTGATACATGTACATGTCTGCCTATTTATTTTCTTCATTTTTCTTTCCATTTATTTATTTTTATCAGGAACCTCAGCTCTCTGTTATTCCAAGGAAATCTGAAGAAACAGTCAGAAGAAAGAGGATGAGGGGATAGCAGAAGATTTAATGATTATAATGAAATTTCACAGTACGTTTACTGTTAAAATACTATAACAAGCTAAAACAAAAAGTGTAAATTAAGTAGCAGAAAGGGTATTACACCAATTATGATCGCTATTTTCCTCTTTAAAGAGATGAGCAGGTCTTTCCTAGCACCACCCCCACCACCCCCCCGCCCCTCCCCGAAGCGGGTGCAGAATTTCCGGGCTGCAGAGCCACAGGTCCCAGCCCTCTCCACCCCCTGAATTCAGGTCAGGCTTGCCAGGTAGCTCTGCCCACAGTCCCTGTTCACAAACCCCTGAACAGGACAGGGCAACCCTCCCATGCCCCTGAAAACAGCTACTTCACCCTTTGCTTACTCATCCGACCTCAAGAGGCTGAGCAAAGTATCATATAGCAGCAAACCCACTGATGAATCAAAGCTTCATCTAATTATCCCAAATTTTATTGGAGATCATCTCGCAAGTGACACCCCCGTGGCCCCCTTCAGCCAGGTGTGCTGGATCCGACACCTCCGGCTGCAGCACCGGCACTAGGATGACCTCTAAGCGAGAGCAAAGCTTGCCTTTTAGTGATAGCTGTCACACTGGGTTCTGTATCCACACCTTCATTACCACACGTTTTCACTAGGAATTGCAATTTGCTTTGCCACAGAAATAAATCGAGCAGTGGTCTTTCACACTGGAATCACCCTAGGTCTTGAACAACTAAAGCCACAAATGGCTCGATCTGCATCCAGAATTTTCAACACCTATAAAGTTACCACTGGGAGTTAAAAAAAAAAGTCATCTTTTAAAGCACACTAATTTTTTCAGACACATAATTCATATGCCAGAGAGATCTTGAAGGGATCAGTCCTTCCCTTCATCATAAAGGAATGAATATTTAGGTAAAAACACGTATGTCAAATTTCAGCCCAAATGATGGTGGCCACTGAAAACAAAACTGAAAAAAGAGACTTAGGACAACAGGAAAAAAGTCATCTTGGGGTGTAAATACAAAGGCATAAAATCGAATTATCCCATTTCACTTTCAAAGATCGTTCTGCCTAATTGATGGAATTGCTGTTTCAAAATTTGTTTTGCTCAGTGAAGACTAAAGACCAAATACTATATAATTTATATCCAGAATTCACCCCTGGATTAGGGTAGCTGCTCCTTCATGGTATGTATCTTCACCCCTTACATTCAATACATTTGAAAAAAGAAAAAAAAAAACCAAAAACAAAACACCAAAACCTCCTCAGTCTATTCACATTTAACTTCACCAGGGGCATGTTTGAACACAGATTTTTTTTACAGTTCTAATTCAATTGTCATAATTAAAATTCTGGTGGTGCTAAGCAGATTGAATTAATTTTAGTTTCCTGCAAGTAGCTATTTAATACAAACTCATGTGAACTGAAATGTCATTGCCTACAACAAGCATATGAACGGCACAAAAATCCTTTAGGTTAACCTTCATAAAATATAGCAGTTTTCTCATTAAAGTGACAGAAGTTAGCCATTGCCAAAGCCCAATTTCTTCAGCAGCAGCTATCAGATCTAAAACCTGCAAGTGAGGTCAGTGAAGCAAATGGATGATTGAGGGTGGTGGTCATTTAGTGTAAAGCCATCGTACGAGCTTAACCTCAGTTTCATGTGGCTGACAAAGTATTTTTGTGTTCCATAAATGATGCGTTTCACTACTGGCATCAAAAGCAATTGTTTTATCTTTGAAAAATGATAGTGACTAAAGGCAAAATTCCACTTGCCTGAAACATGTTTTGTAAGCAAAAATGATAAAATTTGAGTTAAGAAAATGGAAATTTTAAAGGTCACTAATGTCAAAAACCTGATCTGCCTTCTACTTAAGCCAAATTTCAGTGTGATGTACTGCACCCCAATTTATAATTATGAGAGGATAATCCAGTCCTATGCTTTTCCTAATACATCCCAAATTTCCTAGCTCTGTTTTGCCATCTTCAGAAGTAACTTTGAAACTGCCAGGCACCAGCATTAAAAGCCTCCCTGAAAAGGTACACTCGTGTCTGAAAACACACAAAGAAAAGATCAAAATGAAAATTAAAAGCAGATGCACTTTATGTACTAAAAGGTTTTTCCACTTTGATAAGTGGATTATAATGAAGTGTGGCACCATGTTTCATACAATTTATTAATCCAGTCCCACTTATTTACTCTCTGAAGCAGCATAATGATTTCAAAGTTGGAGCACAGCCAAAACTCACATGCAGAAATAATTAAGAAGTTACATGGAAAGATTGGTCGTTGTTGGGTTTTGGGGGTTTTCCAAAGAGACAGACTGACTTTCAGTTAACCAGAAGACCAAAGTTAACGTAGTTGTAACATAAGACGAAGTGCAGAAGTGAACTTATTTTTGAAAGGGAATAAATGTGACAAAAAGACAACTGGAGCCTGACTTGCCCTGCCATTACAGCCTCTCTAAGCCTGGACAAGCTGGTACAGAAGACCTCTCTACACTAGTGCTGATGCAACCAGAAAAACTCCATTTTTTCCAGAAGGCACCTATGCTTTAGTCTTGAGTTTACCCCTCAGCTACAAAACTCAGCAAAAAATGGGAAAAGAATAAAACTCGAAATATTGTAGAAGTACAAAAGGCATGAGTTTCAGAAGGACAAAGAAAAGTTGGAAAGTGGAGCACGCAGGTCACGGTGGGGAGAGCATATGACCAGATGATGCTTCCACAAAGTTCCTTTGGCCTCTGAAAGAGGCACACCATCATCCCCACGGGCCTTCTTGGACTGCTTGAAGGCCCATGCTTTCTCCTGCAGTAGTGTTTTTGGCAAGGCAAAGCTGAAACTTGTCCAAGAGTACAAAGCCATTTATACCTGTACAAAGCCATTTATACCTGCACAAAGCAAGCAGAAGACCGCAGGATAGGAATGACAGTGCTTTACCTCTATTTTACCCAAGTTTTAGATGTCTACACCAAGCAAACATGGAAATCAGGCCATAAGTGTAAAAAATCAACTATTTCTTTGTGAGGAAAAAAAAATAGTCCTGGTTGGCACTTCCCCCCTGGGCACAGCATAATCCTTCTGCCTAAGAGTCCTTACTCTTCGTGTTTCCACAGTAATGGTGCCTGAAGATGTTGAGCCATCCAGCAGATCAGGAATGCTTGCTTTAAAGGATGAAGTACACAGATATGGAAATACTGTTGGAGATGCACTCATGCAGGAAATGTATTTTATTTATTCACTGATGCACAATACCCAGTTCATTTTATCCACTATATTTCTCATCCACTAACCTCTCTCTCCTTCTATTCCTCACCTGAAAAAACTTTTTATACAGTAAGCGAGAAATCTAGAATCCAGTTCATTGTTATTATTTGGCAAGATTTACTTGATGAGGAGACTCTATACCAATTCTGCCATTAAGAATTTCTACAGCAAATTCCTGCTGAGGATAAGCCACTGCCAAATGCAGACAGTTTATCACACTGGGAAGATGTCCTGTGGAGTATCAGAGGGACTACTGATTATCTTGATCTTTTAATTGGAAGCAGGAAGAAAGGAGGAGGAGTTGTCAGCATAAGTGTGGATAGAAAAATAATACAAAAGGGTGTAGAGAAATTAGAAGCAAAGACAGGAAACAAGCAATAAAATTGCAGTTGGAAAAATGCTACTGCATGTACCAAGGGAACAATCCAAAATAAAGAGTTAACAACAAAGCAAAATAACAAAGCAAAATTTGGAAAGCATCAACATCGAAAGATACCTAGGAATAAGAGGATAATCTGGATGTAAGAAGCAACATGGCAGAGGAGAAGTAAGCGCCAATAACACCTCTGGCTCCTTCTGTAGGAGCATTACACAGCAGAGCAGGTTGGCATAGCAGTGCTCTCTTTATGCATTTCTTTTGCAGCCACACCTGGAATATTGCATGCAGTTCAGGCACTTCATTACTGGAAGATATAAACAAACTGGAGGAAGTCCAGAGAAGTGGAACGGAAATGATTAGAAGCCGGAGGGAGTGATTTACCAAGAAAATTTAAAGTAGCCCTTTACCCGCCTGTAACTTCTCTGATAATTAGAGACGGGAAATGATAACAGCCTAGTTCAAGTCTCCAGTCACATGCCTTAAGCCCTTTCGCCTTGGGCACTTAAGCATGTGCCTAGTTTTAAGAATAATAAAGAGTACACAAAGATTTTGACCTGATGAAGAGAATAAGATTAAGTAAGAAAAAAAAAATTAAGCTCCATACCAGTAAAATCCTCCCAGGAATGAATTATGACTAACTGAGCTACCATAAAAGGTGGAGATTGTATAGCTTGAAATTTCACATTTCGTTGCTGACAATGGAAAGAGTTATTCACATCTAAAGTTTATTTTCCATGAGACAACAGGACTATTCAAAATAAACAGTGCTACCCATGTACACAAGTCTTTGCAGTCTTTGCCACAAACATAATAGCACCAAGTTATCCTGCCCAAGTAAAGAGACCTGACTAAGCAAACATTTTTACCCTGGACTGTGTAAGCCAGGTGGAACAGTTCTGAAAAATGACAAATTATATCCCGGCAGGAAGGTAACTGGATTCTCCTAGCTCCTCACACACCGACATTGCTGGAAGTGATTTTTAGGAAGGCAGCATTTTATATAATTGTTGAGCTGTCAGCAGGACTCTACTGAAAGGTACATTAAAAGTCATGTAGACACTGCCAGAGTCTAATACCCATTCACACAGGTTTTGCATGCAATCCGGAAGAAAAAAAAAAAAACAAACCACCAAACAAACCACCCAAACCCCCAAAACAAACAAACAAACCCCAAGCAAAAAAAAAAGCAAAGCCTAGCTGTAGGCAGCCTGCAAACAAGCCTGCTGGGGTGCAGTTTACTGTATAATCCCCCAACAACATTCCAGGCCAATAGCCATGTTTGGACACGTAGGATTCCTGAGCCCCTTTACCAATAGGCAAGGCCTCCCAGAAATGTTATCTTAAAGGTAACCACGTGCCCCCACTGCCTGCCCCACCCCATCCCTCCCCCCTTCACCTAGACTGTGCTTAAAATCACTTCTTGATGCTCCAAATAATCAAAGTTCATAGCTCCACTCTGGAGAAATACCCTGGACAGATTTTTAGCTCACAAATGGGGAAAAAACCCCAAAACAACAGGAGAGGGAGACCTGGAACAAGTAAGAAGTCTGCAGTGTTTACTGGAAAGTCAGCATTTATTACTAAAATTGTGTTTGATATGTATATCGGAGTAGCATGCTAGCCTAGGCTTTTGTTTATGCAAGTAATGCAAGCTTTATGTTACAATTTCTGCAATATTTTTATAATTCAACATTTACCTGCAACCTACATTTAGATTTATGAGCATGAGATAAGAACTGGCACAAAGTCAACAGATCTCAGCTTCAGTGCTTCAGTGCCTTGATTTTATATTACAATTTTTTTAATGCACTTTCTACAGTAGAGTTTTAAAGGTTTAGCAGAAGGTAAAATGACTGCATGGTTGATCATTGCTTTCACTGCTTACAAGGTGGTATCTATAAGGCTGAGAGTCCTACTCCAGGGGCTTTTTTCCCCTTTCTTTGTATAGTATATGTCAAAATGAATCTGCAAATTGGATGAAATCTGTCAAAAACCAGATTATCATCAGTTGATCTTGTAGGACTACATATAGTTAAGGTTGCCTGACACTTCTCATTAAGACCTCATTTTCTATCGCTTGTAACTTTACCACACATTAGCAGTTAGGGCTGAAATTTTCCATGCTGGATGTCTGCCTCAGGCTGAATTTTATTTTGCAAGTGTAAGAATGTATCAGTTAGAAGTACTATGCTTAGTGCAAAAGTAAGTTTGTGAATAAGGGTACGGAGAAACATGTTGGTTTTCCCCGTGTTACATTTTTCACAGACATATTTGAGAAGCTCAAGAGCCTTCACACTTTGAGACAGACCCTTTGAAGCATCACTGCTCTGATACCACAGATGTGCCTTTTGCCATCTCATACATTATCACTTAAAATTATAACGGATCACAGTATAAAACACTGAAAAGTTGCAGTTTGTACGTGATATGATTTGCAAAAGTTTTGGTGGAGGTTGGCTGCCAACCTCCAAAGCTTCCTTCTGCAAAGAGCGTGGACCAGGGCAGAGGACTTCAGCTGAGCTTGTGCTCCAGCCATCTCTTCCATGCATCAGGCGATGCTTCGGCACAGGGCCTCCACGCAAAAAATCCCCATCAGCAGGTGCCACTGCTCCCAGCTCTGCTACATGCAACTCCAGCTCTGCCCACAAGTTTTCATGGCCTCTGGGACCTCATTTGCCAAGCCTATTTCAGGGGGTGAGCCCAAAACCTGCCTGGTGCCACCTCTGCTGCTCTCTGTAGGCATAGGGAAAACAGCTGGTGGTAGCCACAGAGACTTATGGAAGCAAGAAAGACCCCAATAAACACTGTTTGGTCCTCAGGTTACTTCTACCAGACAGCTACACAGCCTGACAGTGGTCCGTCAGATGCTGCTGTAGCAGACGAGTGCTGCACCAAGGGATGGATGTCCCACATGCATCCTGTTTCACCTCTTCCCCTTTGGCCCACATGCTCCTGAGAAGAAGAGCAGAAAACATTACAGCAGCTCCACAGCACCTGATACTCCATGCTGATACAGGAGGCTGCAAAATCTCCCTCATAACCTTGAGTTCACCTTCAGGATTTCAAATAAATATTTACCTTAGAAAATGTTGACAACATTGGCTTTTAATTTATGTTCTTTGCTTTTCTAAAACTTTGTAGGAAGACAAAACTGAGCTTTCAGGTCCTAAGCACTGAGCAGAGCAGCTCTGGAGGAGCATGGTCTGCATTCCCGCACCCCCTGCGCAGTCCAGCCCCACCCCCGGCTAGTGGGCAGAGACAAGCACACCCTAAAGCTGATGGGAGGCAGGTGAATGCTGGCTGTCCCCCCCTCAGGGCACACTGCCTGCCCAGCCCATTCAGGTAGAAGGGGTTACTTCTGCCCACCTCGACATGGGTGCCCACTGGCTGGTAAGGCCACCCTCCACAGCAGCCAGCACGATGTCCCATATATGTGAAGCCTGCACAAACCAAAAACCATAGTAAAACTACGAATGTGAGAAAAAAAATTTGTGAAAGTATCCTTCAAGATGAATCTGTGAACCAGTACCATCAAAACCTGCAAGTAAGGCAAACTATGGCAGTTTCTGTATCTGCACGCATAAATTAAACTACAGTGCCTGGAAGGGACATGGATTACTGAACCATCATAAAAATGTCTGGGCTGGGAAGCTCCAGTGCCGCATCCACATGTTACATTACGGCTGTAACTACACACTCCTAATGCAGACTTTGCTAAATCGAACAGTGTTTTCCCATACATACGATTACATCGACTTTAATTAGGTAACTGGCTCCATGGTTTTGATTGTTTTGATTGGGTAAACACGTGACATGGATTGAGCTATAATTAAGATGAACTTTAAAGATAAGTGTTCATGTTTAAGTGGTGGAGTGGACACATTTGTCGCTGCCTGAGGATGAAGGAGTAAAAATACATGTTGGAAGAGATCCTCTATGTGCTCAGTCAGTGATTGCTGACCTCTGTTTTTCATTATTACTAGGAAGTGGTCAGTTAACCCTCATCATTAAGCAATAAAGCGTGACAGAGAGTGCTGATTAATGGGCTGCTCACAAATACGGTCAGGCACAATGAGAAACCCACGGTGGGCTTCTGGCAGTTTTAAATGGTCATTAGTTATACTTGTGCAAAATGAAATTAACCCAGGTAATCAAGCACTGAGAAGCCACATTTCTGCTGAGGGTCAGGGGTTCCCAGTACAGTAGGTACAGTATGCTTACACACCATGGGGGGGGGGAGGGGGGGGAATGACACCCAACCAAAAAAACACCACCAAAAAACCCCCCCAAACCAAAAACCCCACCAAAAACCCCAACCAAACAAAAAAAAAACAAACAAACAAAAAAACAAACAAAAAAAACCCACCACCCCCACAAAAAACAAACCACCAAAACCAAAAGCCAAAAAAATCCACCAACCTCTGACAGGCTGATTAATGAAAATGAATACATACAACAAATTTGACCAAACAGTGAATAAACATAGTACCTCCACTGCACATATTAACTGAGAAAAAGTCCACATCTTAAAGAAAGAAAGGGAAGCAACAGATTGAATTCAGCCATCACCAAGTTCACGAGCAGTCTACTAAAACACGCCAGAATAGCTGTTGCATTGCTGCTGACCCTGTTTAGATGCTTGTCCCCCAAATCCTTTTTGACAGCCCTCCTCTGCAGACAGGTTTGCTATTTCACCCCTTTACAGACTCAGCCACATGGCCCCCTATGTCCCTTAGGATGAATTTTGGCAGCACCTGGATTATCACACATATTCCTCTTGTTCTCAAATGGGTTTGCTTTTTGTAAACCCTTCTCCTATCAGACCCAGAGAGCTGAGGAAGCATGCAGAGCAAATACACAAGCTAAGCATGCACACAAGAACGTGCCAGCTCATTCTGCAACAAAGACAGGACGGGCCTGAGCACCAGGAGTTTTTTCTGAACAAGTATCTTTCTCTCACTTTAAATTTGAACTTCCTTTATCAGTCTTGACAAGTCCCACTTTAAGACGTTCCCCTCCATGTCAGAATGGGAGAAATGTTTTTACCGTGGCCTGCTCTATGCCCTTTTCTGGATGCCAGAGGCCCTTCTCCCCTCTCTTTCGAAACCTTTGTTTCTTTATTTGTCCCACAAGTGGATGGAAATAGTTTAATTCTAAGTATTTTCCTCACTACTTCAGTTGACAATCTTCATTTTAAGTGAAGCCTCCAAGAAATTCACATGCATACTGATTTTGGACTGTGGATTGTATAATCCACATAATGCACATACATATGGATTTTGGATCACCCCCACCTGCATTATATGGCAATACTTTAGATCTGTCTTTGACTGTTGAATCTAAGTGGGCAACTTTGCTTGTAGAAGCACACACAGCATTTCCCACTTTTTTTTCTTGGTGGCTTATTTTTCTTGCACCGTGAGCTTGTTATTGAAGGCTTCAAGGACGAAAAGAATAGTGACAGTAACAAGGACTTTCTCACGTTCTTAGTGGAATGGTAATAGAAAATATAGTAAGTGTGAGAATGGCAATAGGAAGGGCTGAAATGAAAGTCAGAAAGATGATACTGTCCTTCAGTTCTCTATTTCTGGCACATTTTCTAGCTCTATGGAAAAACGGATGCTCAAGTAAGCAAATTTACCCAAATACTCAAAAAACCTCTGCTGTTCAACCCTGTTCAGTCTTACCACAGAACTCTTTGAGCATGTACTAATACATGTTTTGCTTGTGCTTTTATGTCCTTCACTTTTTCATAAGCTTTTCACGAACGATCTTTTATTATTAAACAGTCAGTGAAAGACCTTATCCTTGTCATATTTCCTCTCCCTACTTTTAAATGAATAATTAATGTGGAATAATTGGTAGGCATTCTTTCTAAACTTCTTCCATGGAAGTGGATTCCTTCACAAAATAGAAGTGAAACAAGAAAAGACGCAGCTCAGTGTGACCACTGTATCCAAGTGCTTGCACTATTTTCCAACACCCTGATTTATTTTATAAAGCTGTATGCAATGCTGCTGTATTAAAATATACACATATCTACTGTACTTGACAGACTGCCTGCTGCCCTACATTCAGCACAGAGTACCTGCATGATGACACTGCAGAAGTATGAGAATATGAAATATCACTTGTAGTTCACAGAGCTCTATAAAACACCTGAATATCTAGAATTCAACTGCCTGGCAGCGTGCACCTTGCATCTGAAGTCATTAACAACAACCACCCTCCCCCCAAACAAATGAATGTACAACCTGATAGATAGTTTCATTCACGAACATAGCACTACCACTGTAGGAATACTGTCTCCCTGTTATTACTAAAAAGACTGCAGGTAAAAGACATCATTTTTAAATAGGTTAGTGTCTTTTCATTCCCTTTTTTTAATTTTATGAATAGTTTAGTATGCCAGTGCACACAACTTAAGAAGTACTTATTATTATTTTTTCCCAATAGCCCATCATTATCATTCTGTTGTATCAGAGAAAATTAGCACCTATCACTTAGATAATTTCAAGCAGTATTGTTAAGAGTGGAATTTGCATGCATGATATGGTGTATAGGCTAACACAAGTCCATTTGCTAAGTCCACGTGGTAAAATGGATGAATAAATAATTGAATGCTTAGCTCCAAATATATAATTATTCTTAGAAAAAAAATTAGAGCATAAGTCTGTGAAAATACATGTAATAATACTCATCTCCAGCTAAATACCCTAGACAAAAAATGCCCTTTCAGAAATGGAATAATAGAGTTAGATTCCTAAAATGTTTATAGAAAACTTGCATAAATGCCCAAATTTTGAAAGTACAGGACTATTGCACTTCTTCCCCACAGGCATTAGCTTTAAATTAAAAACGTTGTCCCAGCATAATGAAGAAAAGGCTTAGCAGAGTACTTCTGCAGAGCATGCAAAAGGTTTGTAAACCTTCAAACTGCAGTTTACACTGTTCCTGTTAGAAAAAGTTACAGCTCGGTTGTTCTAATCTGTTCCCACACACGGTATCATGCAGTCTCTCCCTAAGAAAGTAACATTACCTTTTTTAATATCATCCATCACCCTGCTCTGTAATAAGCATCACTGTTCTGACGTTGCAAGAACTGTTTGCCATATGTCTACTTCCAATACACCAGTCGCATTAGTTATTTGTTACATGTAAAGAAACGAGGGAGTGGGCTTCGCAACAGTAAGTACAAAACATCAAGTCCAGTCCTTTTCTGTATCAGAGTGCAACATAAACCAATTTCCAGATGAAGTAAAATAAACAGGTGGGTACAAATGAGAAAACTGTGGTCTAGTTCTTATGCCTGGTAGTAGCCCGAATGAATGCAAATACGCCATGGACAGGAAATGAGTGGAGAAAATTCCACTATTCTGGATACAGTTTTCAGCAAGAATCACAAAGAATTAAAGGCAAATGAGACAAGATGTAGAAATCTAATACAACTGCATTAATGCTAATAGTAATGACACCTTTTCTGGAAAAGCTGTGAAACATTAAATTACAAGAACTCAAAATATTCTGTTTATCAGAATGCTCAGTAACACACAAGTGGCAATACCTTTTGCAGGCATCTTGCAAGAACAGTACCAAAAGTTTCAAAGAAACCCAATTTTCTTCTAAACCAATGTTACACTATTTTTCTGTTTTATGGACATCACATGTTTTAAAATAATGCATCTGTCTTTCTATTGCAGAGGCTATTTCCATTTTGGTATTTTTCTCACCCTGTGACTTCAAAACCAGCCTATGTTCTAAATCTCTAGAATAAATTTCTAAAATATAACTTCTCCACATTTATTTTCTGAGGCATTTATTTAGTCCTTCTGAATTTCTTCAGATATTCTTTTCTAGGCGAGAGTCATCGAGTAGTTTCAATAAACATAAAAACCTACTGCCTAAAACAGTAACTCTATTACAGCTTTTTGCTCTTATTACTGGTCATCTGGTAAAGAAAATCTGTGGATGGACCTTTTTTAAAAATTATTATTTAATAAATCAGAAAAAATAATCTGTTAGGAAGCATGGGAGTCAATCTTGAGAGGCCGAATATCATTCAGACTTGACAGAGCTTTTCGGTCTGTCTTTCCCATTTGCAACCACATATAAACTAGCAGTGTGAGTCAGCGGGAGATCTTCGTTAGGCCCAGGCAGCTCCTCTAGCAGCTAACCTGGCTCTGAGAGGGTAACTCTTGGCTGTTTTTCTCCTGCATTCACTTGCTTTGGTCTGAGCTATTTACTTTTCAACTAACATATTGCAAAGCCCATTGATGTAAAGCAAAGCACTCTGAAAGAGCGAAAAATGTCAGGGACATTTTTTAGATGAGAATCAACTAAATCCAAAGCAGATCCTTTTGCTTTGAAAAGCAACAGTGGAGGAAAGTCTGGAGCAAAGAAGGCTTACCCTGGAGGAGGAGGATCAGCCTAGGGAGCATAGGGAGCATCTAACAAATGGGACATGACGGGCTGCACCCCTGAATGCTGAGGGAGCCGACTCATGTCACCGAGAGACCACCCTTGGTTATCTTTGAAAGGTGATGGCAATCGAGTGAGGCTCCCAAGGACTAGAAAATCTCTCTCTTTTTTTTTTTTTTAATATGGTGAGGATGGTGAAACAGGTTGCCCTGAGGGGCTATGGAGTCTCTGCCCTCTGAGATACTCAAAACCCACCTGGACACAATGCTGAGCAACCTGCTCTGAGCAGGAGGGTTGGACTAGATAATCTCCAGAGGTCCCTTCCAACCTCAGCATTTTTGTGATTATATGATAATGCTCTCTCATCTTGGCAAAGTTAGTCCACATAAAATGTTGCTCTTCTGATAAACCTATGCCCATTAGCACAGCCTTTAATAGTCCTAAAGGCACAAAGTGATTACGGCATATCCTCCATATCTTAAGAAATGCTATACCCGGTATTACATGAAGTATTACACAAGGAAGCCTGAAAGAAAACAACAGGAAGAAAAGTAGAGCTTCTAAAAGGAAAAATTATACTGCAAAATATCTGCAGCATATTCAAAAAAGATGGTAAATTAACCACATCATAATAATGTGTTTCGGTATCCTATGCAGAAAACTTATACAAGGTAAAGGTTCAAACTGAAATAGTAAACATGTTGGGATGTACTGTGTGAACAAAGGTAAGGAAGGATGAATCCGAGGAACCATAACATGAACTCTCTCTAATGCAAGTATCAATCAACTGGAGAAGCTGGATTGCAGTCTCCCCAAATTCACTTCAGTCAAAAGGTTTAAGCACAGCTGCTAAGACTTTGAAGCACCTTGTTGCTATTTAGCTGCAAGTAGCTTTCCTAGGAAGCACCACCATCATCAATGTTTCCTGCACACAACCACCACCTAGGAACCTTGCTCTGGTTGCTGTTGCTGAACAGGTAAGAAGTCTCAGACTTCCCAACACCTCAAAACCTGAATGCTGATCCTCACAACATATTAACAGAAGTCTCTAACTATATTATGTCTTCCTTCTACACCCTTCGACCCGCCTTGCCAGACCTCTAGCTTATCCTGGGGACAATATAGGTGGTGATTTAGGATGAAACAGAACCACAAAGTCAAAGAGACTCTTGTCCTTGGAGTCCACATTTGCATGCTACCAAAAACAAAGTACATAAAGGATTATAGAGATTTAAAGAAGAAAGAGAGAGAAAGATAGAGGAGAGAGAAAGTCAATGACTGAGGCAGTTGAATGGTGCCCTGGAGAACTGGACTGCATCTCCTTTGCCATGGACTTACTTAATAATAATAAAATAATAATAATAAAAATCACTAATTATCCTCATTTCCTGAATATCCAACTTGAGATCCAGAGTCTGACTTGCAGTGGTTTAAGCTATCACAGCTGCAAGTAAAAATCAATGGGAATTGCACTTCGGACATATTAAGTGCTATAAAATGCTAAGTACTTCTGCCCCCTGAGGTCCTAAATATCATAAATCATGAACCCCAAATCAGTAGGTATGCCTGAGCTTAATCTGTGTCTTAACTCCTTGACTGTAAAACAGGGGTAATAACCACTCATCTTGTTTTGTATAGCAAGGATAAATTAAACAATGTTTGTGAAGCACTTCGATATTAAGGTGATGAGCACCACAGAAAAGCTCTGCAAGAAATGAGTAATTATGTTGTCTGAGCAAGGGATGAATAGTAATTAGCAGTGAAGGCAGAGGACCATACATTGAGCAATGAGAAGAATACAAGATATTGAATAGCTGCTCATTAATTGAAAGTTATCCAATCTGTTCAATGAACAAGGCAGAGGTCTAGTGGAAAAAGTTGTATGTGATTGTGTAATTAAGGCTGAATTAGAAATCATTACATGCAGTGCAGATGAACAAAGACCACGCAGGCCACTAGCATTCATTATTTTCATATTTAGTTGTGATTTTGCAAACTTGCTCCCCCCCCCAACATATTTTTAAAATAGCAAACTTAAAAAACCCCAAGCAGCTCAAAACCCCTGAAACCCACCATCGCACCTAATATAAGAACCCACACAGAGGAGCAGAAAGGGGTGGGAGAGGCCACAACCACCTCAGGTGGCCCTGCCACTCCGAACTCCGAAAAGGGCTAAGAAAGGGTCTGCCACACTACCTGGGAACAGGAGCAGGACATCAGCAAGTTTTACTGCACAGGAACCACAGCACGCATGAATCCCAAGCACATGCTCTCATCTGCTGTGTGCAGAGCCTAAACACAGACTTCAGGCTTCAGCAACACCTACATCATGCAACCACAGGTGAGGTACACACTACAGAGAAAGCTCACGTACTGGCCACTCCAACAGCTGCGCAAGCCGCTGCATCAGTTCTGCAGCAAGTACGGAGCTCCCCGTTACAGTGTCAACAGCTCCTGGCAGCTCTTCATGTGACACCTAAGGAGACTGAACAGAAGCCTTCATTGTTTCTGCTTGTTCTTTGTGTGGTCCAGGTGCATAAAAAAGCCCCATGTCACTCTTGAAATGGGTGGGAATGGACTGACTGACCCATGTTCCCTTTCTTAGGGCCCTGGATTTGGCAACTTGGCTGTGAGAGACAGCACCAAACAATTTTATAGGTTAAAACTAGGTAATATTTCTGTCTTGCAGAATTTCCTCTCCTTAAACAATAAAGAGCTATGGGCTTCAAAGTTGACCACAGGCCATTATTGTTTCTAAGAAACCTGACAAAACTGCCTCAGTCTAAGTCTAGACTTCAAACCTAACAGAGGCACTCCCAACCTTCAACAACATAAAACTGTGCTGCAAAAAAAGGCTGAAATCCTGGCTTCTTTTAAGGCAATGGGAGATTTGCCATTACCTTTTCCCACTCTATTTATATCCGAGATGCTAGCAGATGCCTTGTTCCCTCTGTCTATAACAGACAGATCTGTATGTACATTTTATTTCAATTTTTTGTCTGGAGACTGTTTTCCCAACCTCTTATTTAAAATGGGATTAGGAGGAACAAAAAGATGTTTCGTTTCTGGCTTTATGTATTTATATATTTATTTTGAGGTTTTATCTATTTAGAATTTCTTTCAGCCACAACACTGCAAAATTCCTTATCTCTAACACTGTTTTGCTGAAGGCACCTTGCAGGATTATCCCCTTTTAGCTCTTAACTACTTAACCTGAGACTGGAAGAGCCTTTTCAGGTTCTAAAATTTTCTGAACCTTGAGGGTTGTAGAAGAGAAGTGTTATTTGCTATTAAAAGTGAAAATTATAACCTTGCTTCGATAGGCTACCGAAGCAGGTAGACAACAGCATTTTATAAAGTGGTATCTCTTAAACGGTACCATAGCTATAAGGAGCTAAAGCATCTGATAAATGATGTTTTATGATATTTGAAATGCTTTATGCTGATTGATATAGAAGATCTTGTACATATATTTATGTCCAGTTGCAAACTCCAATTTGAATATTCATTCATGCTTTAGTTATCCATTTACAGTTGTATTGTACTAGCCATTACAAAAAAAATCCCAGCAGCACAGCATCCAAGAAGCCAGACCAATTATACTTCAATGACAGAGGCTTTCTCAGTAGCCAGGCTCTCACTTCAGGGGATTACCAGCACACGTAACCAAGCATAAGGTCACCTGATGGGGTCTGGGGGTACCTGCAGAGGCTTAGCCAGATAGGATGGAGTTATTTCAAAAGGACTTCACTCTCCTGAGCTTTTTTCTGAACTCAAAATGAGAAAAGTCATCACAGGAGACAGACATTCATCCGCTAGTACAAATAGAAAGCATTTCTGCCTTATGCAAGATCTGAGCACTTTACATCAATTTTAAAAAAAATTGAGTCCTGTATCCCCATTGAAGATCTGGGCATCCACCCTCATTAGAAGTGGACTATGCTAAAAATGTATTAGTTGGTTCATCCTCTCTTTTACTAGTCCTACTTCCTTCATTTTTGGAGTCAGACGAACTCTCCAGCCTTACCAGGACACAATATTGACCAAAAGAGACCTATTTGGCTTATCCTTTACTATGACAGATAACCAAATCACATTATACATCAGTTACTTCTCCCACGCTCCATTTCAAAGCAGGTACTTAAATCCTTCTGACTCCTTTCAGGAAAGTGCCCCTAAAAGTCCCTCTTTTTGGTGGTTTGCAGCCTTCTCAAAATATCAAACTAACTAATGTAATTTTTACCCATTTGCTCGTTTCAGTACAGTTCTTAGTTCAAAATAAAATCTCCTCCCTCTCAGTTGTCTATTCCTCAACCGTGAAATATTTATAGACATCAATTATGTCCCAACTCAAGACTCTTTTTGGGTAAGCTAAAAAAAGCTAAAAGCATTTAGTCACCTGACATAAGATAAATTTTTATTCCCCAGATCATTTCAGAAGCTCTCCTAATATGTTTACTTGACTCTGAATCAAACTGTCCTTAACATGCTGGTGACCAGAACTATACACAATATTCCACATAAGCATTCCCAGCATCATTTGTACCATGATGGTGTGAATACTTCCCTGTTTGCTTGAAATACTTGGTGCGTCTGAACACATGGATTTTGTATAACTACGTTACACAAGTGGCTCAACCATCTTGGAACTATAACCTAAAAGATTAATTTCCCAGGAAGCACCCTGTCTACCTTCCCTACGCAGCGTATGGAAAAAAACAATTCCTTTTTAAAGAAAAGGCAGTTGAAGTATTCAAGACCACACTGAACTAATGGCTGTGACATTTGAACTTCTGTTAGCCAAAATATTTGTGGCTACCTTAAATTAGCATGCATCCACAGGGCCATCCCACTTGTAAAAAGACTCTGATCTATGGGAATGTTACCCTGTGATGTGTTAAAAAAGAAAACTAAAAAAAAAAAAATTACTGCAACTCAGTTCCCTGTCACGTCATAGGAATGTCAAAATTTTCGCTCTCTTATACAGATGTAGAAGGTAAGCACATGAAAGCCTGTGTGATTCTTGAATTTGTGGCAATGGAAGGCCGTTACCTAAGATAAACTAACCTTACCACTGCATATGTGTTCTCTTTACTGCATATTGTGCTTGTGTAGGCTGGCTATCACCTACTGAATATATTATTTTATAGATGAAGCAGTCTAGAAATTAGTATTCATAAAACAAAAGAAGACAAACAAAAGAGTACAGGAGAAGAATAGTTGCACGCAGACCTCCTAGCATCGTGCGAGCTTTTTTCAAGGCTAGGCAGCAGCCCATTTAAATTTTCGTCCTTGTACTCGTGTCTCCCTCTCTGCAGCAACACCTGCTTACATGGTAAATAACAGCTGCAATCAAAAAAATTGCGAATATTGGAAAGTCTTGGGGGAGGGAAGAAATTATTCATGCTTTTGGAAAGGAATGAATGTGGATTTTTAGTTTCTTTGATATAAAATATTTTTTCAAATAATTTTCCCAGCCATTAACCAACTTGTGGTTCTTCGTGGCACTGCAGCTGCTAAACTCACCCATTCTTTGCTTGTTTTAAAACCAAGACACTGTATCACCTAGATAGTTCCCAAACCTACTTCCTCCTTTCTGAAACGCTACCACAACATGCTTGCCTTATAAGTGTTGCACTCCACATTTAACATGCATCCAGCGTTTATTCTTGAGCATCAGTTGGAGTTTCTCATGCAGGTCACATATTCCAAGAGCCACAAGGAAAGCTTTTCCTCCCATTCCACCTCTCCCCAGCTTTAAAATATTCAACTGGAATACAAGCTCCACCCTTTATTAATCTTCCCTGTTTTTTGTGTCACACTTCTGGCTGCTTGGTTTTTTCCCCTTTTTGGTGTCCCAGTGCAAACCTTTCTAGCTCCTTCCTCCTACCAGCCTCCTGAACTCTGAGCTCCTACTAACTAAAGCCAACCAGGTGCAGGAATGAAGACTTCATTTCACTGAGCAACACTGCCTGCCAGAGCAAAAACCAGGAAAAGTCCTTTTCATATCTATGAAAGCATGGAAGGCTGGTGGCAGCTTCAAACCTACGATGACTTAATTATTTAAATTTTGTTTTACACCTATTAACCATAGCATATCAAGTAAGAGTAGCAGCTGCTACATGAATTTGACCAGCTCACTTGCCCTTAGCAGATCACCCATCTGCTTGCTCTTCACCTAATATTTCTGTTTGATAGGTTGTAAAACAGATTCTTGCAACAGGTCAGGAACAAAGTCAACTTCAAATCCCACATAGAAATTTCTATGAAAACATATGGACATCTATACTGAGTGATGTCGAATTTAGAGAGGCCACTGACCTTATGAAAGTGGTTAAAAGGAAAATTGCAGCCTGTGATGGAATAACACTGACTCCATTACAGTGAATGAACAGAAGAGTGGAAAGTGAAGAACTGTATGTATAATTAATTCTAGTAATACAGACCTACAAAATTCATGGATGCACACACTGCAAAATGGTGTGGAAAACGCCTTTCTATAACGTATCAATTTCAGCTTCTACAGCATTAAAAATACTGCTTCTTTAAATGATCCATAAGGTAAACTTTCCTGTTGACCAGTAGTATTTTGTAAAAATTTAAGTTATGCTAATTAAGCAAATTATTCAAGAGCTATGTATTCCAGCATTTAAATTCTCATACGTTGATAGTTTTTCCACCTCAATTCAAATGAAAAAAATTTAGGAGGCATACACAGAGGCTTTAGTTTCTCTTTTTTTTTTTCTGCTGGGGACATAGAGCCTTAGGAAGTTTTTTCACTGACAGCGCATGGGAAAACCATAGGAAGATTACCTGTTTCTGAAAAAACATGTTACACATATCACTTTCCCTCTGCTGTGGCCTTCTGGAAGCAGAGACTACAGAGTACTTCCAAAAAAAAAAAAAAAAAAAAACAACCCACAAACCAGGGAATATCCCTGGGATATTATGCATCTGGCCCATTGCTAAACAGTTGCACAGTGCCTTTGCTTGCCAAAAGAACTGAATTTATCTACCACTGAATTTTCAGGCTGGCAATAGCTTGCAATCCTTCATGCAAAGATGAGTCTCTAGAAGGCTGTTGGATCCCTTGATTATGGTAAAAAGATCGTCCTTCATGCCTGGCAAGGTGGACTAGGAGTTACCCTAGGTGACTGGTGGGTTGGACCCTTGATCTTGGAGCCCAGGTTTTTTTGTTTCTGTGTTTTCAGAGCACCCAGGCACAAAGGGAGATGAAGAATGGCACTTCTTTTCTGTAACCCTATCTTTGAGGCAACCTTGGTTCCCACAGCTGTGCCAAATCCTTGCAGATTGCTACACAAGAAATTTTATGCCTTCCACTACTGAAGCGAAGTCTTGGATAACCTGCTGTTCAAACACACAGCAGAGGTAGGATTTCTTTGTTACTAGGGCAGCTCACTGAGGTGCACAGCACATTTACTATATCCAGGAGGCCATTTAGATAAGAAGGCATCAGATTAGACTTTGAAAAATTTCCTTCAGCCAAATTTCCCCCTACTTTAAACAAGCAAATAGCAAATGTTCAGGTGGAAAAGAAATGCAGTCCTAGAAACTTCTGTTGCTGTGACTGTGCTTCTACTTCAGCGATGAAAAGAGAGATCTGTTTCTGACTTAAAACAGCAGAACTAGCTTTAAGGTGAACCTCCTGCAGCAGAAATCAACAGCAAACTCTGAAAGTCATTGAACATCACATCTTTGTATTTAAAGAAAGGACAAGCTTCCCTATAACTAATACGATATCGTTTATTAATTCTTCCATTCTAAGTAGCCAAAAATCTCCCAGCAAATATGCAAAACAACTGGAAGAAGATGGCCATTTCTACTGTAGTCTTTAGTAATATTTGGAGATGGAAAAATGCCTTCCTATTTTCTTACCTTCAAGCCAAAGGAAGAATGAAAGATTAACTTCAGCAACTTAAGAAGTGATATAAATTTTGATTTAGGACAGATTATCTCATACTTGTCTGGAACTTGAACAAATGAAGACTAAAAATGCAAAGCATACGCAAGAACAGCTGTGATTTCTGACTTCAAGCCTGTTCCTCTCCTTAGAGAAAAATGGTTCAGTGGAAAAAGAGAAGACAAGACTGGCCAGGTGCTTTAGGTTCTCTCACAGTATAGTGTATTTTCAGCATATGACTCTATTAATGATCATTAATTAAAGTATGATTGGTCATATACATAATTTAGAAAATCATACAATATAGTTATCCTAGGTAAAAATGTATTATAAATACAAAGGTAATGTCACTTCTGCAGTGACACCATTTATCAACACTTTTATGGCTAAAGGATTTTAGTGTTTGCAAGGCAGATCAAATTTATATTAATGTCACAATCACATTTCTTCATACCAGACTCCTGTTTATGAAGTCAGTCAGCAAAAAGTTCATGCTTACTTGATTCTCAAATTTTGCACTTCGATAATTTACATCCCTGGAATGAATTCCTCCTGAAATTACTTTTGAAACTTCACCAATAACCTCATTTTAATAGTTTTTTTGGACTACAGCTCTCCTTCTCATAGATTTGTTAGACATTTCCTGCAAGTCCCCAAATAAGATTCACTGGGAATACAATAACGAGATTTATAATTGGAAAAGCAAGCTTTAGTCTCTTTGTTGTTGTGTACTTTCTTGTTTTTAAATTTCAATGTAGTTCTCTGTTATAGTCCCTTTGTTTTAAGATATTTCAGAGGAGCACAAAGGAATTTGCGTTCAAAAGCTGTTCAAGGTGGGCTGACAACGTTAGCAATTCTAGCCAAGACTCAAAGAGCTGGGTGGTGTGCAGCGGTGCCTCTCTCCAAATCCTTCTCTCTGTTTCCATGTTTTATGACACAATTTGTCTTCCCACTTCATAGAATCATAGAACGGTTTGGATCAGAAGGGACCTTTAAAGGTCACCTAGTCCACTCCCCCTGCAATGAGCAGGGACATCTTCAACTAGATCACTTGTTCTTGTCCTTCCACCTGAACACCAGTTGCTCTCTCCCATGATTTCCATGCCACCATATCTTTTGAAGGACTATCAGTATGTAACTTTTTAAATTGAACTGAACAGAACTTTCATTTGATCAATAGAAACTAATGGCTAAAAACCTCTTCCCCTTCAAGGAGAAGAGTTGCTCCATTCAAAAAGGCACAAACTGAAACACAGGAGGGTCCTTCTGAACATCAGGAAACACTTTTTTACTGTGAGGATGACCAATCACTGGCAGACGTTGCCCAGAGAGGTGGTGGAGTCTCCATTCTTTGAGATATTCAAAAGCCATCTGGACATGGTCCTGGGCAACCAGCTCTAAGTGGCCCTGCTTGAGCAAGGCAGACTGCACTGGATGACCTCCAGAAGTTCCTTCCAACCTCAGCCATTCTGTGGTTCTGTGAAAATAGCACCAGCTGTAGCTACTGTATTTATAACAATTGGAAGAGGAGAACATTTTTGAAAGAATACAATTTCTCGTGCCACTTTCTACTGAATAATGTCTAGTGGATCAAGTAAAAAATATGTGTGTGTGCACATGCATATAAAGTGCATAAAATATAACTGGAAAAATATTCATAAATTGTTAAAAAGCCTACACATGTGATTTCAGGGAAATGGGGAATGAAACTTGAGGAATCTCTTCTATTCTTTTGCTACAATCCTTTAGAGAGGGAACAATTAATTTTTAATCAAATAAATTAGCCACTGTATTTATAAATTCCCCAGAAAGTTATTTCTATGATCACAGATTACATTTCTTTGTAATAAAGACAAGAATGCAAACACTTACGTAAAGAACACAGCTTTAGCTCAGAGCTGAGACAGGTATGCCTAGGATCTACCTTTAAGGTAGTTCTTCCACTTTGACTTATTTTTTATTTATATCATGCATTGAACTACCATATTTTTAAAAACATCCTCATGACTAATTACAGACTAATTACTACATGTATTTCAATTAAAATAGGAAACCTGAGGATGAGGTGTTTTATTGGTCATGTACCCAACTGAAAAATTTATGATGACTCTACAAAAAAATTTTTGTTTTTACAAAACTACCTACACAAATTTTTATTCACATTGATAGTTTCAGGATGTTTGGAACCAAAATGTATATTATGTTTTTGCTATGTCCTTTTGTATTTAATACTCCACAGTGTATTTTTATGCATATATACACACACACACACAAATATATACGCGCGTGTGTGTGTGTGTATAAAAACAGAAAAGCACAAGCCAATTTTTCAGCATTTGCATAACAGCAATGCTACTGGTAGCATGAAGAGCTCACAGTCACATGCATACCAAGCAGAAGTCTAGACAGTGTTCACATACCACTGGTAGGAACATCTATGTTACTAGAATAATTCTAAAAAATATATTTTAAGCTAATTTAAAACCACTATCTTCAATTTTTAGGGATGACAGGGTTGTTTTGTCTTTCATTTTTTGAGTTTTTTTTGCTTAACCTGTAAACTTCCAGTAATTACTTGTAAGTTTTAACTACATTTTAAAAAATTATTTCTATGCCTGATTACAGAGTAATCCTTTCCTAATAGTTTTGGCTTCTGAGGCTTGGAAACGTAGTTTTGCTACTTTGTTAATTCCTAAAGGGAATCCTTGGTAATTTTTCATAAATTCCTGTAAAGTTGGATAGGAATATCCATCAGATAATTTCAGAAAGGGCATCAAAAGAGAGGGGCGTGGTAAATGTAGATACACAGTACCTTGAAATTACAGTGATTCAAAGACTGGGAAGGAAGCTTTCCTGGAAGGAAGATAACAAAAGGTGCTGTCACTTCACACAGTATGTGCAGGTGTATGCAGAAACTCACAACCACCACCAAAACAAAAAAATACCCTCATGATTCAGAGGCCAGCTTAGACATGAATGTCTGAAGACCCATTCATGATGTGGCATGGAAGCACATGGAGGAAATCACTCAGTTTTCCAGTTCATGTGCTACATTAAGCAACTAAAAACTCAGGGAAGAAGTTAGGAATGAAGGCATCAAGGTCAGCTATTGCACAACAGTAAGAGAAAATGCTTTCAGAAGGGGGAAACCTTTCCCATGTCCTTATAACTTTGGGGAGTTCATTTCAATTAGATCAACACTTTTGATGATAAATAGATTGATAGAGAGATATTACATGAGGTCTTGACTTCAGTGACGCACAAGCCCTCCAGGTCTATTTCACAGAGAGCTAAATCTCTATAACCATCAGCAGCAGATTTAATGATCACAGAAGGAATTAATCATATCACACACTGCCTCACTTTTCTCAGTGCACAAGCTGGACACCATATTAAGAGCCTATTTCCTCCTTCTAGGTTTTTCTTCATGAAAATGTATCAAGTAAGTAGACATCACCTGCTTCATTAGCAGTTGTAAGAACATCTACTCAACAGCAAAGCCTTCAAAAAACCTATACGGTATTTATGTCCTTTGCATGCCATGAACTCTTATTCTTTATCAGACATTAAAAACTTAATTTTTATCACTTGAAGAAGTTGCTTATAAACTCTGTAAAGGTGAAACATTTTCTTTTACCCTAACAACCCAAGTCAGAGAGAGGCAACGCCTATCAGAGGTTCTGTAGAAGTTAGGATCGCTCAGAGTGCTTTCTATTGAGATGCCCAGAAAAGACTAGCTATACCATAATTAACATAAAATAGGGAGATGTCAGCAAAACACTACTGTGATGATAAAGCTGTCAAAATATAGTCCTCATGAAAGTCCTAGTCCTTAATGAAGAAAACAATCTCTAAGAAAAGCACCATGATCAATTCCTGCTTCCTCACCAATCTACCACAGTACTGCAAAGCCACTTCTCTTTTGCTGAAAGACAAAGCAGATGCTCTACTGAGTCGAAAGCCCTGGAGGTACCCACAGGGAGGTAACTGACCTGAGTGAATTGTGCTGTCATATAAGGCTGCCAAAGCATAGTGAGACAACCGTATTCATCCTCCAGTACAGGAGAAGCAGGAGCATGTTTACATCAATTGTATCTGTGTCCATTAAAAATTACAAAAATCCACTTGGAGGGGTGAGTGGAGAAGCAGCCTGATTCAGCAGAGGCATGACATAAAACAACACATCCTTTAGAAGGTGTACATTGCAAAACACCCTGGCATAGTCTACACACGTAACTGGAGTTCACTCAACTTTTTTTTTTTCTTGATTAACACCACAGAATTTTAACAACAGCAGAAAGCACACAGGAGAACATATGTGTGTGTGTGTATATATATTTCTATTAAGAACCCCCAAAGCTGCCTGTATTTTCTTTTTTGTTGATGTTTTTGTTTTGTGTTTTCTTACCTTCTACTGCTCTCTTGAAGAAAACTTTACAGCTGCCACATGTAACCACCCCATAATGACATCCAGATGCCTCATCTCCGCACACCAAACACACTTTGGAAGGTCTTGATGATCCAGTTGATACGCTTCTCAGTGAAGAGCTGGAGTAAAAAAACCAAACCAAACAAAACAGCTATGAATATTTCAAATCACACTGGCCATAATGCAAAGTTCAATTAAGAATTTATAACAGGTATATTGCTCAAGGCACCTAACAATTAGGAAACCACAACTCTTTCTGGAAGTGCCTGGTTGAATACATGAATTGCTTTAATTAGTAAGTGCAATATTTTTATTGTCTGTTTTAAAACACCCATAATATATCAATGTTAATGTGAGAAGTTACCACAAGGGCAGTGGAATTTATTGGTAGCAGATGATTAAAACTGAAAATAAACAACAAACAAACCAACCACTCTGGCAGCGTCCTGATAGCTATAAATTTTCTTTCTGTTTGTTTGTTTCAAGCCTTTACAGCTGAGGAATACCTGTAACAAAACCGTTAAGACAGTTATGAAGTAAAGTGGTATGCACTCTCCTGTCCACATTCCTGCTTAGCACTACAGTGGTCCTTGAGCTTATATCTAATATTTCTGTAATTTAACAGCTTACACCCAAAGTAGTTTTGAAGCCTTTTACATTCTGCAAGTGCAGAGTACCCTTTCATATGACTATAGGTTCCAGAAAAGCAGCACCAGAGGTTGAGAAACCATCCTGAAGTTTTGCAGACCAATGCATCTTGCAAACCCAGCTTCAATGATCTACCACCTTCTTAAAAGACAGGGCATTTCTGTTGTTGAGGTTTTTTTAACCATTACTCTCCAAATGTATCTTTAGGAAATATTTTCCGCTGGCAACTCTAAAAGACAGCGCTTTTCACAAACAAGTCATATTTCATGATGCAGTGCGTCTCCTCCCTCCTTTCTTCCCCTGCAAACTGGAAATGCCACCCTAATGTAATTGGCATGCTCAGAGAAACGTGCCAGATACTTAAGGAGGTGAAAGCTTTGGATCCTTCCCACACCTCTGGAGGGCTGGGTAGAGTCTTTCCTTCCACACAGCCTCGCTTCTCCAGGTAAACGTGACCTCTTGCATTTCTTCACACGTTATCTCTCTGAATGCTGCCGAACAACTACAAAAACAACCCTAGAAGACTTTACACTGGTGGTGAAATAATCTGATAGTTCAAATTGCAGGTCACAGGCTATTTGTTGGTCAGTCATTGGGAAATGAAGTTCACAGGTGGTCTTAAATTCAAACATAAGATAACCAGCTTGCTTAAGAAATTTCAAGAATGTACCTTTTGCCTTTTTCCAATTTTCTATCTTCCTTTAAAGAGATATACAGAGGCCAAGTGATTTATCCAGGGGCACAGCACTCTCATGGTTTAACCCCAGCCAGCAACTAATAACCTCACAGCTGCTTGCTCACTCTCCTCCAGTGGGATGGGGCAGAGAATCAGAAGAGTAAAGTGAGAAAACTTGTGGGTTGATATAAGAACAGTTTAGTAATTGAAATAAAAGTACAATAACAATATACAAAGCAAGTGATGCATGACACAATTGCTCACCACCTGCTGACCAATGCCCAGCCAGTCCCCAAGTAGCAATTGCTGCCCCCCTGGCCAACACCCCCCAGCTTATATATTGGGCATGACATCATATGGTATGGAATATCCTTTTGGTCAGTTTGAGTCAGCTGTCTTGGCTGTGCCCCCTCCCAGCTTCTTGTGCACATAGCAGAGCATGGGAAGCCGAAAAAGTCCTTGACCAGTGTAAGCACTACTTAGCAACAACTAAAACATCCCTATGTTATCAACATTATTCTCATACTAAATCCAAAACACAGCACTATACTAGCTACTAGGAGGAAAATTAAATTTATCCCAGCCACAACCAGGACAAGCATGAATGGCACTCCAGATCAAGGACCACAACACTCCTGGCCTGCAGCTTTACTGTAACATCAAATCTAAATGTCTTTTTAAATGACAGCGTTCAGATGCTAATCAAAATGCTCCAAATAGTATTCCTGCTCTTGTCTGCTCCCTAGTCTGTTAGATTTACTAGTTTTAGTCCTCGTGCTATTTATACTTCCATTACATAACATCACACTACTTGATAATTGCTAGGTGATGGCATTAGCTCATCTGTTAAGAGCGACAAAGGAAAGCCTCACCAAATCTATGTTAAAATAAGTTCTGTGTGCTCAAGTCACAGTCATACCTATGCACACTGCATTAATCTACCCCTAAGGAAAGGGCAGATCCTTCTTTAGGATTTGCCAAGACTGTGCTTGTATTCAGCTCTGCATTTGGATTTGTTTAGGAAACGAACGGGACTTTCTCCCTCTAGCACATTTGATACTGCATGAAAAACATTAAGCCTCTCATTAAACAAAATTCTTCAAAAGGTGTCTGCTTTCTAGAGAAAATGTCAATAACCTGGAAAACTAACTCCTTGAAAATTGTTGTTTTTTTTTTTTTTCTTTTTCATTACAAACGGCAGTATTTTATCTGAGAAGGGACACATTTCAATTCTGACATACAACCTAAATGTTTCGGGGCATTTGTAATTTTGATGCTACATGTTCCCATTTCTTCATAAGATTAGCAAAAATTTTGTTAGTCTTTTCTACACTGAAAAAGGTCAATGTGTATTTTTTTTTAATATGTAAAAAAGGTAATTCTGTTAGAGAGCTCTTCCTGAGGAGAAATGGAGGTTTCCAGGGTATCACAGCCGTGTGTGCATTTGTTCATTTATATATATATATATATATATATAAACACACACATATACACACACACTCTCTATGTATATACACACCATATATATATAAGTACGTATTATTTTCAGTTGAAAATAAATTGTCATGTAGGATTTGCAGAAGGTGGGAGAGCCTTTTTTTTTTAAGATACAAGCTACCCTGTAAGATTTCACTTACACAGAATTATTGGGTAAAAAAAGCCAGTGAAGACACACTAAGACACCAGTTGATCCACCACTATTATTAAATGCCTACCTAAGACATAATCTATAGCATATTTTATACAGTGCTTCTCTAAACAAAGGGCTTGAATATAGTTGAAAGGTGAAGCTACAGCTTGAATATGAAGCATGTATTCAAGTACTCAGCCACAGCATCACAGGTGGAAACTTAACATTCTGGAATAAAATTCAATTAACTCCTCTACATCCTTTTAATCAGTTTAAAAGTGGAATAGGTTAAAACACAGTTGAGGTATTTTCATTCTTAATAGGAGTATCCAGTGCAGAACAATTCTCAAATACTCTATTGCAAAGAAACATTGATACTTAAATCTTCTCCAGCTTGTGCCAGCTCTAGCTATGATTGCCTTCTAATGAAAAATATTTGGCTTGTTTTTAAAATCTCTTATGTTCTCTTTCACCCATGCCACACCAAAGTATTTGCCAGTTCAAAACGCTATTACATTACCTCATATAAAGGTAAATTGGTGTTTGTACATACGTGCAAATAATAAAAGGCTGAGTCTAAAATATATGCTCAAATCATATTGCTAAACATCAGATTAAGCCATTCTCTCCGTGGAAGCTTTTCTTTCTCAACAAGGCACACACGGAGGGTTACACCTTTTACTCCTGAATCTCTCTTACATTCAGACTGTCTTTTCTTAGCGACTTGACCATGGTGAACAAGATCTGCATCAAGATCTGACTGGTGAGCAAACTACCTCTCTGCCCTCATTTCAAGGCCAGATATCTGGTGTTTATGACACAGAAACACACTTTATTTATTCATTGTTTTTAATAAACCAGTTATTTAATTAATCAGTATAGCTCTGTATCCTATAATATGTATAGCGAGCAATGCTACACTAAAAAAAACGCCACTTTGAAAGTGCTTTTCATGCATGCTGCAAGTTAAATATTTCCCTTTTCATTAATTTTCCCCAGAAATATCCCATAAATTTCTATCAAGTAATCCTAATGTATACTGGTATGTGGGAAGTTACAGGCAGGTAACACTTAATAGCTAAAAAGTGTTAAATTCAGTTGATTATAACAGATATATACCTTACTTAAATTTAATTCTTTTTCTGGAGCTCAGTTTGATTTTTTGCTCCAGATGAGAAGTTTAGTTACAATATTCCAGATTATTTCGGTAATACGTCATTTTGCTTTTGAAAAATACAAGAGTTGGTCCAAATAAGAATGGATACCATAAAAAAAAGATCAGGAACTTTATAATTGACTCCCTGTACAGCCATTAGCCTACTGCCAAATATCTATTTGAATGGCACGCTAAACCTAATGACATCTGTGGGCCACGGCAGGATTGAGTCTTAAACTTTAGACCAAGTGAAAACACTGCGTTTATACATTTGCCCAAATCCAAACTAGAGCCTAAAAACTATTGCTCTGATATTTAACCCTTTTAAAAAAAAAAAAAAACAACAAAAAAAACCTTTCACACAATGGACTATTGTTGACCCAGAAAATTTCTTGAGGGCAGCAGCCTACTCTCAATATAAACTTCTAACTGAAAACACAAGAAATATGAAATAGTGCCACCGAGCTGGCTACTCATCACTGCTTTCAGAAGACAGTGGTTTCCATAGGTTGATTAGATGTCATTACTTTCACACCTCTCTCATTATTTCCAACGCGGGGGGGTGGGGGTGGGGTGGGGGGTGGGGTGGGGGGCACAAACACACACTCACTCACACTCTGCAGGATTCAAATACAGGAGATCTAACAGAGCATACATATTTTATCACAATGCTTTTACAGCCAAGGGCAGCATGGAGCAGTTCAACTATGCCAAATGTATCTTCTAAATGATTTGTAAAATGGTTGCTTAGATGGCTCCACTAACATTTGTCACATTGTAGGGTATGTGATTAGGAATAAGCCTGATTTATTATCCTCACCAGTGCAAATGGTGGCACTTAAATGCTGACCTTGACTGGCCATTGCCATCAAGCTCATTTGTGTCTCTGCAAGTTAGCTTTAGTAATAGTTATATGGAGAATTAATCAGAAACAACAGATTTTTTTAAAGAAGAGTCAATATACCCACAGATAATCCAGCATTTTAAAGCTGATTATATAGGTTATTATGCTTTTCAAACCAGATGTCATACAGGAGCACAGTTTAAACAAACAATGCCTCTCTGATGATAAAATGAAGCACTCCAATGAAGCATAAGTCACAATATGAATCCCAAACTCATTTGTTCCAAGCATTTTTATTACTATGAGATCTAGATGAGTCCTTTTTAATTCTATGTCATTGACTTTTCTTTTTCATACAGAAATTTTCTGGTAGTAAAACAAACAGAAGGAACCTGGGTATACCTCAGTAAGTAATGAGAAAACAAAGGTAAAAAGAAGTTGAGATCAGCATCATATTTTCACTAAAAGAAAAAAACCCTTTAAGAGGAAGAATAATCAGATTCAAGATGCAGAAACTGCCAGCATCTTCCTTCTACCCTCTCATCTTGTTTCTGAAGGCATGTAACTTCCAGGGAGAGTCATCTTCTAGTGGGGACTGGAACATGAAAACACAATAGTTAACTTTACACACACAGATACTGAAACTAACCTTCCTGTGGCCCAAAACAAGAACTGTGTATTTCAATGGTATTTCACAACCATGACATGGACAGTCTGGTTGAACATGGAGACCAGAGCTTGGCCCACCTTTCACACCCAAGGAAGGGTTGACCAAGAGCAGCCCAAGAGCTCCCGGCACTGCCGAGCCAGTCATGCCACTGCAGCAGCACTCCCACACACTTGGCCCTGACCAACCTCAATGCAGCAGGCCAGCCGATGCCACCCAAGGGAGACAAACTCCCACACGGAATGACAATACAATTCCTCGCAACCTGGCACTAAAATTAAGAGACTGATTACCAAGCTTATGCTACCCTGGAAATCTACTCTTTTCCCCCTCCAAATAGACTCCTGAATTCCTTCCGGTTTCCACAGCTAATGTTACATCCCTAGGTGCTTCCTTTTACTGGTCGCTTCTCTAGCAGCTCTCCTAGTATCTTCCTTTCTTTAACTCATTGTTCACTCGGCCATCACAGTAGACAGCATACCATCTCCTCTTCACATTACCTCCATTATTTTTGTGCATGTTCACATAGAAACAATAATTTCACTGCCCAAGATAACTCTACTAGTTATTTTGAAAATGTTATATGGTCAAAGGTTGCCCAACAGATTATTTGACCACTACACAATTATGTTGGTCACGACCTCCACCAGCTGCATGTATCACGTCCCAGATTTTGCTCCATGCTGCTAGTTTTAATTGTCAATACTAAGGTTTGACCAGTATCAGTTTCACCCTGTGCAGCCTTAATTTTTTAAAAAGTTTCACTGCACGAAGGCACCCTGGCTCTCTCCTGTAACTACTTGCATAAAGCAGATTAGCAGACTGGAAAATGGTATTTCTTAAATGTCAGACTATATAAACCAATCTTCTTGTCAGCAGACCAAGAAAGCATAGAGAAGTGAAAAGGTGCAGAGATGAAATGATCAGATTGTCGAAGGAGAAGGCAGTCACATGGGACCTCATGAACACTGAGCTAAGGAAGGACTGCTGAAACCAAACTACCCCTGAGCCTCAGCAGCAACATTCCTGCATGCAGGCAGAGCAACATTTACCCTCTGATATTTGGCAGAGAGGCACACAAATTGCTAAATAACCTAGCTGCAAATTCTGCTGGCCGATTTTCTTAGGGCATTATCCTGCTCCTATGGAGATGAAGACAGACATTACAGAAACGGTTATGTTTCCTTGGATAAAACAGTAGGACTTGTGGCCACTACCAACCCTTATACCTGCAGCCTTAAAAAAAAGGCAAAGATTATTTTTTTAAAGGCTAAACCTTAAAAAAAGAAAAGAACAAAAACTTTAAGACACAGAAGTCTCGAACAAGGTCTAAATATTTTAGGAAAGCTAACTGTGTACGTTAGTGCATATTATGGATGACAGACACAAGCATAACATCTCATGCAGTGCACGCTTACTCTAACATCTGGAGTACTGTATCAGTCCACAAGTAATATAAGTGGTTAGGGAAAGAATGAATTTTTTTCTTTTTGTCTTCTCCCTACTAGAATAACAAAGATAACATAAAAACATCCACTGAAAATACATTTTCAATGTGAAATATTCAGGAAATTCAATTAAGGAAGGAAAATGACCCAGAAAATAGTATCTTCTTACGCTATAAATCAATATTTTTGAAACATCCCAAACTTCAGGATCCTGAAGCTCTTGCTTGTATTACCACTTATTCATTTTTGTTTGTTGTTTCAGCTAATGATGAAGAACTCATGCAATCCACTATTACTCACTGTAATTTAAAAAAAAATGGACCAGTATCTCACCAAAATAAACTTATTTTGCCACCTATGACTTTGAAGGTATATTTTTAAGAAATTTAAAAAAAACCAAAACAACCCCCAAAAAAACCAACCCCCAAAACAAAACAGAAATTTCAGTAGCTGTGATACTACATTTCATTTAGTGGTTAGTCTCAATTATTTTTTTTTTAAGCACAGAGGTGTTCTATTCCAAGACAGAAAACTTTCAATTGTTTGAACTTCAAACACCACAACCCTAATAGAAAATTACAAAATTAATCGAGTATTTGTATTTTTTTTTTCCTCTTAAGAAATGCTTAGTATGACGAAACATGTAGGAATCAGAGGGGAAAGCGCATTTAGTTAAGAGAGAGCAAACTGTGAAATCAGATGGTTTCTTTCCTCAGCAGCTCCAGGTTTCACATTAAGTTACTTTATTTAGCAACGCCTAAGGGTCATATATCACACTTTCATACCTGGATCTTAATTATGGTAACAAGCAAATTCTGTTGTGCACTGACAACAGAAAAGGCTCCACTCTTACTCCCAAGCCTCCCCAAATCTAAAAAGATTCACTCAGGATTTTAAAAAAGCATTTAAATTGCACTGTTTATTCCGCAAATAGAAGCTGATGGGTTCTCCTGTGCTGTAGTCAACAGTGAACAGGTTCCTGTTTTTAGTTTAGCCTTAAGGCATATGTTGATTTTACAAAATGAAGCAAGTGTACTAAGCTCCTTCAATTTCCATTTACCTTAGTGGATGCTGACAGGACCCAGCATTTTCCTCAATCCAGCAGTAAGCCTTGACTTTTCCTTGACCTTCTGTACTGAAAATTTTTGGTAGCAACTATAGATGGCTATCCAAATTTTACCTCAAAATAATCTGTCAACTACAGAAAAATATAAACTTAAGCATAAACAAACGTGTGTTCTTGTTGACTGAAACTGAGGAGCACTTACTTCCTAGGGAAATAAATCTACTTTTTACCCACTGATTTAGTGATCAGAGGAGTGTAACGTCCTCCTGATATTCTTCTGCAATGCACTTTTCTCCTCTAACTACTGTCACAATGTACCAAGATCCATCTGCCCCAGGGAAATAAAATTTACTTGTTCTGCAGTTTTTTTAGTACATAAATACAGTTATCTATTGAAATGGAATGGTTAACCTTGACAGGGAGTTTCCTATTGGGAGAAAACCTCCAACTTCGGAAGCCAGAGAACAGTAAGTGTCGCAGCACATTTGCTCTAACTTTTCATATTTGGTCCACTTATAGAATTAGTGCAGTTTAAATGCATGCAATGTTGGTATTTGTGCTGCTGATTATAAATTGCTATGTATTGTATAGCAAGATAAGGCAGGAACAGTTTATCTGGAAAATGATCTAGTTAATTATTGAAGGTCTATGGGGGGGCAGGGATTTTGTTTAACTCTTTCTTTTCCTGCACCTGCTTACCTGCCATGACTAAAAGGAAAGCAGGACAGCTCTGAAAATCCCATTTTTCACAGTACCATCTCATCTTCTGCCACCAAAATATATGTAAACTAATTTTGCATCTTAATCACTCTCATACGAGAGCATAGTAGTGTTTACTCAGTGAGTCTCTGCTGCCTTCTTGGTCAGCAATATTTAAAAACTGCATAAAACGCAGTGATTCAAGTGGCTCACCTGCTGATGGGGGCACCAGTGGGAAGTCATTACCATGAGGAATTGCTGGCAAGTCAAGACTGCGTGACTACTTTGCTCTGCTATGGAGGACTTCTAAGACAAAGAAAAACTGAACAAGCAAGGAAGAAAGAAAAATATACATAGAAGCCAAATGCAGGGAGGTGCTACCAGTAATAAGAACATCTCTTTAAAAAGCCTCCTCTTTTCAAATAAAGCTTTTTTCAAGTTCTTCCCTCAGAGTCTAAACGAGCAACTCCTAAAAATACCTGCCTTTGTTTGAAAGCTTTATTTTATGAAACCCTTATTACAGCAACCTGAAATGACATTGATGACCAGAGTATTGACCATTTTCACCCTTAAGAAATGTCATTCTGTTGCAGAGACAAAAATCTACCTCGTATATCCAGCAAGGGCTTGGCCCCTGTGGTGTGTTGACCCTGGTTAGACATCAGGTGCCCACCAAAGCCACTCTGTCACTCCCCCTCCTCAGCTGGACAGGGGAGAGAAAAATTTAATGAAAGGCTCATGGGTCAAGATAAGGACAAGGAGATCACTCACCAATTACTGTCACAGGCAAAACAGACTCGACTTGGGGAAAAATTAATTTAATTTATTACCAATCAAATCAGAGTAGGGTAATGAGAAAATAAAAACCAAATCTTAAAACACCTTTCCCCCACCCTTCCCTTCTTCCCAGGCTTAACTTCACTCCTGATTTCTCTACCTCTTCCCCCCGAGCCGTGCAGGGGGACGGGGAATGGGGGTTGCTGTCAGTTCATCATGTCTCTGCCGCTCATTTCTCCTCATGGGGAGGACCCCTCACACTCTTCCCCTGCTCCAGCATGGGGTCTCTCCCACAGGAGACAGTCCTCCATGAACTTCTCCAACGTGGGTCCTTCCCACGGGCTACAGCTCTTCACAAACTGCTCCAGCATGGGTCCCTTCCATGGGGTGCAGTCCTTAGGAACAGACTGCTCCAGCGTGAGTCCCCCACGGGGTCAGAAGTCCTGCCAGCAAACCTGCTCCAGCCTGGGCTCCTCTCTCCACGGGTCCGCAGGTCCTGCCAGGAGCCTGCTCCAGCGTGGGCTTCCTATGGGGTCACAGCCTCCTTTGGATATCCGCCTCCTTTGGATATCCACCTCCTCTGGTGTGGGGTCCTCCACGGGCTGCAGGTGGATATCTGCTCCACCACTAACCTCCATGGGCTGCAGGGGGACAGCCTGCCTCAACAGGGTCTTCACCAGGGGCTGCAGGGGTCTCTGTTCCGGCACCTGGAGCACCTCCTCCCCGTCCTTCTTCACCGACCTTGGTGTCTGCAGGGCTGTTCCTCTCATTCTCTCTCCTCTCCCTCCCGCCCCCTTAACTGTATTATCCCAGAGGCGCTACTGCCATCACTGATGGGCTCAGCTTTGGCTGGTGGTGGGTCCGTCTCAGAGCTGGCTGGCATTGGCTCTGTCGGACGTGGGAGAAGCTTCTAGCAGCTTCTCATAGAAGCCACCCCTGTAGCCCTCCTGCTACCAAAACCTTGCCATGCAAACCCGATACAGCCCCATAAGTCCTAAAAGAATACATATATCAAAAAATATTAGTTTATAACAGAAGCAACTTGGTCGAGTCATACATACTTGCCTATTACAAACTATTTACTTTATCTTCTGAGTGTATGATATGCTTACAGAGAAAGCCACCACACCATTAATGCCCTAACCACACAATAGAAGTTTACAAGAGTTCCGTAATCAAATTAAAAAAAAAATTAAAATATTTTGTAATAACAAAAAGTAAACTGAACCGCCATACCCATCTACTGGGGATTAAAATACCACAATAGAAAAACTTCCAGAGCAACCATGAAACCATAGGGAAAAAATGCACCAAAGCACAAAAAAAGGTTACCATGGGAACAAAGGCTATTTTCCAACTTGTCAAATAAAAGCCCCAGTATGGCAGACCTTTACTCATAAGAGCAATCCCACAGGCTTTGAAAGGCAACCTGTATAATTATTGCTTGAGCCAAAAGAATCTAATGGGGGGAAAAGGGTGGGGGTTGCCCTTTCAACTCCCTTGTGGGCCCCACATCCAACAAGACAAAATTAGTATGGGTGTTGAAGGCATATCAGCATTAAGGTACCAGTGTATAATTCCACATAGGAGCAAAAAATAGAAGTAGGAAAGTCTGCACACTAATCTAAACTTCATGAACAAGGTGTATGGAAAAATGAAAGGCAACAGACAGCTCACAATATTATTTAGTATGAGTTACCAATGCAGAACTGAGTAATAAGACTCAAGCCCATAAGCATATCAGAGAAATTCCTGACATGAACAGACTTAAATATCTTGCAATGTGCAGTGAGTTCTGTGTTCATGTGTAAAAGGAAGGTTGGAAAAAGAAATATTCCACCAAAGATGATTTTACTAATCAAAAGGCAATAATCCTTAATAAGGTTAGGCACCGTGCTTTACGTTTTACTCGAAGTTTCCAGCTTGGCACTTATTTCAGTTGATACAGTAAAAGCTGAACTCCAACTTTACCACCACCTCTGATTAACAGATATTCTAAAAGGCAAATAGTCACATTATTTTGAAATATCTTCTGTGACTTCTAAAAACACTATTTGAAATAATGAAGGCTTCATTTTAACTAACATACTTCCATTTTAAGAAATTCAAGCTGTTCATGGTGTTTTAATGCATACAATTATTACTTGATACAAGAGAAAAGACGACTCTTGCAGCTCTAGGTTGGGGAACTACACAGACATTAGGGTAGTTTGTAAATTTGTCTTTTCCACCTTCCTGGTCCCATAGCCCCAGTAAAACATCCTCCTAAAACTAGAAGGTAGAAAATCCAGGGTGACTTCCACTTCTATCTCCTTTACCGTTCCCCTCTTGTCACCTTCATGGGATTTTGCTACCTTTTGACAGTGTAATAAAAAGATAGTCCTGATGTTTGAGAAACATGCAAGGGTTACGGCGAGCAGAATATGCCTGCACTGAGTAGGTAATGCAGGGCAAATGGATGCGGAATTCACACCTGTCAGCTTCTGGAAGAAGGAGAAAAAGTAAAAAAGGGAAAACAGGATAGGAACAGGTATTCAGGCAGACCTTCATGTGGCCTATTTCTATGAGTGTTGAAGCTGGCCCTCATGCAACAATCCCTCATTTTTCTGACTGTGGCGTCTTTGCTTGGCCAATTACATCTCCAGTGGCCTTTGCCTGTGCCTGTCTGCAAACATCATCCAGCCTAGGACTCACTTCCCAGTCTCTCTGACTGTCAGGATGCTTACCAACAGTTTGAAATTGGATTTCCTCCAACACTTGAGCAAGTTCTCTAGCCATCATTTCTTCAAATAATGTATCTAATATAAAGATGACACTTAAAGGCTGGGGATGCAGAATTGATGCTTTGGAAACACAAAATGAAATCCAAACCCATCACATACTGGGCTTTAAGTTCTAGGTATGCAATCCCACATATAACCTGGTTTTCAAATATAACCCATACGTTATGTTTCTTCACCAGCACGCTGTGAAGTTCCTCTGTTAAACTGTTCCTTTATAGGCCAGCTTTCCTAGAGGATTCTCTCATGTTTTACAGAGCATTCACCAACCAGGGTGAAATAAGAAAAATACACCCATTTTCTCTTCAGTGCAAACAAGTAGCTACGCAACCCTCCTCCTGCCTTACCTTCAGGAGGCAAACATCTATCTTGCACAGCTCTAGCAAGTATCTGAGTAATTCCTTGGTCTAAAATGACTAGCTGCTGCTAAAGAGCTCTATGGTACCTTCTCAGAAAATACACGGAGAGAAAATCAAAGCTTTAAAAGTATTCTGAACCCAGTCCAACCTGTGAATTTTGTCACGGGTGAAACAGCCTTTTCAGGCTTCATATCTGCTTGTAAAAATTGTGATTAGCAGGGGACACAGTAAGTAGCAGCCCCAGTTCAGACAAGGGCATCACTTCCCACTTGTCCTACCTCTGCTTATCAAAGTGACAATTATTATTTTATATTTACACCAAGGTAAAGTACAGTCACTCCTGGTGGTGGTGATATTGTTGATTACCACATTTATTTGTGCACTTCAAGTCCCTCTGTTTTCCCTTGCCCATAGTTCATGTGGAGGGTCAGGTGGTATGGGCCAAAAGAAGAATGAGTATCCAACAGCCCTATTTCTCATCTTACTGTTGTAGAAGGAATGCAGATATTCTTTCCATTCTTCTTCCTAACTTAGAAAGCCAGGTAAGTTGAACAACGGGGCGGAGGACAGGGGGGAGAGATGGAGGGAGAAGGAAGATGTGAGCCACTCATCTTTGTAGAGCCTTCCCCTCTTCATTTTCTCTCTTGCAAGAGAGCTTCTTTTGACATGGACACATAGAAAAACATGTTTTGAACTAATCTTCACCATCAGCGGTTAGAAAGACACTGCATACTTGCATCCACAAAAGCAATTAGGAAGACAGTATTGCTAGTGCATTTGATCTCATACTCCAGCATATACATAACCTGCATGTGTGCAAATGCACCAACTGCACCCATGCTTATTATTGCAAATTAGAGCGATTCACAATTTTAAATTTTACATACCCCTTGGACTTGGACAGAATTATACCTATTTTAGACATGGGGAGATCCTGACAGAGGAATGGTTTAGGTCATAAACCAAAACAGCATCAGAGCAGAAATGCAGTCATTCAGAGCTTGCCACAAAAGTGAAGACTTTCGAGCAGAAGTACTATTGAACACTGGAAGATACAGGTTTTACTAACCAGATGCACGGTTAACATTCAAGAATCTCTTTTAAAAATCAACAATAATTACATAATAGGAAATCTCTGCTCCTATTAACCAAATAAAAATTCTATTGATAGCCTGTAGAAGTAGAAGCTAAAATTAATTGCACATGTATTTTTAAAATATTCCAAACTCCAAGTCCTTTCAACTCCTCTTTCCCTATTTTCACAGCAAGTGTAACTGCTGACATGTAATACAGTTATACTGTATTAAATAACTATAGATTTTAACTTTTAAATCAATTAAAATACCCCTCCATTATACGTCAGAATGACAAGTAATAGCCTGCTGAGTGCCATGGAAAATTTTGGTCAAATAGCAGACAAGGGCTGCAATCACTGACTGATACCTAGAGCAAAGGCTTTTGGTAATTCTCCCACAAGCAATCACAAATGCTGACAAAGTTCAAATTTGTCTTGACAGGATTGTCAAGGCAAACTAGAAATGTTCACAATTGCAAGTCAAAGACTTCATTTTTATTCAGCTGAAATTCACTCTACTGCTCACATACTAATGATACACAGTACTGTACCTACCACTCACTCTGGCAAAAACTAAAAGAAAATGGGAGTATTAAGCAAAACACAGACCAATGAAGTTATGTTCTGCAACTAGCACAGCTCCAGTTCCTCTCCTAAATCCTCTGCTGCATGCTGTCAAAGCTCTCCTGCAATATATAGCAGGCCTTGATTTTGGAAGGCAGCTTGCATTTAACTTCAGTGGCAATAAGAGCTGGTACAATAATTAAAAATGCCACCACCCCTCCCGTTTCAGGAAAAGGATGTTTAACTGTTTATGCACAAAAGCACTTTACTGTAGAGGCAAACTGACAGTTGAGTGTGCATAATTATGTGCTTATGCATAAATTTACACAATTTACATATTAATCAAGGTGTATAGGGGAGTGAGCAAACATCATTACTCGCTAAGCCATCACCCCCCAGATCTCATTTATGCAGCCTGTCTGTGGCAAAGACTTTCAATTTTCTATAGAAGGACTGTGATATTTACATTCATTGTTAAGCCACAATATCACTCACTGACACAACAGGTCCCACACAGAGTGCAATTAAAACCAAACAGAAAGAACCTGACAACACACATTCTTTGCTCCATTAAGCAATTTCTTCCTATTCTAAAACAATCTGCTGGGTTTTTTCCCCCCCCTGTAGCCGCTGAAATTATTTCTGCTATAAACAGGTGTGCAATATGCAGAATAAGCACTTAGGGGAAAAAAGAAACAAAGAGTAAGTTCTGAGGACCCGCGGTTTCAAACGTTACAGCAATCACAGTGTAACTTAACTTTATTACATGGCTGGAGGATCCAAGAAGCCCCTGCTATCCCCACCTGCACCTTTTCAGACTTCAGACCACTCCAGGCAGCTCCTGGCATGGGAGCCTACTGCAGTCACAAAGCATTAAGAGACCTACAACGTCTTACTTCCATATCTGCTTTCCATATTCCCAATTAACACATACAAAATAAAGCAAGTGCTGAGCTCCAAAGTATATGAAAATAGATTTACTATTTTTAAAAAATTAAGTTGTTATTCAGGAGCAGGAATAATGAAACTTTGTTTCCTAAGGCTTCCTCCTTCCCTTGCAACGTTTAATAGGAGAAAAATGCAAACTATCACCTTTCCTCTAGTGGGGGCACCAACTGGGTGTCTCTCTTCCATCCAGTCACTTATTTTAATGGAACTGGTAAGAGATAACGGCTATAATTGAAAGAGGTCATAGCTACCCACTGTCAAATTTAGTTGAAGTTGGCTGACATTCAAAACTTATTAGGCGGGACACATAAACATAGTTACATAAAACTTAATTTCCTTAGGCTCTGTCTAGGGTTCTGCTGGACTTGCTTCTGTAACCAATAACTTCACAGGAAAAAGTGCTCAAAAAGCTGTCATCACTTTAAAGCTTTGGACCCTCACACATACTCGCATATTTAAAAAGTGTCATCAGCTTAATTAAAGCACACAAAGCCCTCAGAAGAGCCTGCTCTATGTCCCACCGAGCATGTCCAAATGCACCCCGCGAGCCAACACAAACCCTTCTGACCCTCCTTCTCACTCCTCCAGGTTGCCACCTCTCTCCCTTTCACAGTCCACAGCCTCTGGTGCCTGCCTCGTTGTCACGGTGGTGCCCAGGGAGCAAGGGACTGGGAGGGCAGGCTGCCGACCCTGATGGGAGCCTGCTGCCACTGGCACAGCATCGCCACCTTCTCCCTCGTACCCGCCAGGTCTCTGTAGGGAAAGGGCTGGGGAGGCCCACTTTGCAACAGGAGTGAATAGTTGATTTAGTTCATTCAAAACTAATTTATCATCAGTGAAACCAGCAATTACGAATCTTGTTTGCAGTCCTTGCCCCAGCTCATCTAAATTAAGCTTACAGGTAGCTTTGCTGCTACAATGCAGCCCACGACTCTTCTCTTTGCCCACGCCATGAACACTACCCAGAGGGGAAACCCTGCTCCTTGGTTCAAAGCATGTAGAAAACTTAGGCCCAAACAGATCAGATACCCTTTGCTTCACACTTGTTGTTGTAATTCAAAACGACTGAAGTATCCGCTTCCTCTAAAAACAGCACGCACAAGACAGCACATCTGTCATGTTGCACATAAGACGTGGTGCTAACACCCTATATCTACATATCCCTGAAGGTCTTCTGCATGCTTCTGGAAAGAAGAGCATCCATTACAATAATGAATTAAATCCTACTATTCTGTGTAGGAAGAGTTTCCTTTTTTTGACTTAAGCTGGCAAGAAATTAACCCCATTTTTGCAGCACATTAATAGCTACAGATACTCAGCTGATTCATGTATTTTTGTTTTGCTTGTTTTCCCTGAGTAATGTATTCTATGTTTGCATATACCTATAGAAGTCTAGTTATTGAATCTGCAAAAACCTGACCACAGTGGACAGTGCCGTCGCCTTTTGTGTCGTTTTGGACTCCAAATGTGGACCTTCCTTGAACACGTCCTTGCAATATTTTCTGGACTTGTCTCAGAGCCATTCTGATTTTAATGAGTCCATAGAAAGCAGCTTCAGCCAACACACCATCCATCCTTCTCTTTGAAAATCTACATCTGTGCTCCTGTATCTACAAAAGCAGCGTTTCTAAGCTGAGTATTTGAAAACACTTGTAAGAACTTGACACCTAAAACCTTTTCCATGCCTTTTACACCAGCAAGGACTGAAAGACCATCCAAGAGGAACTGGTTAATGCTTGGAAGAAACAAGGCTGTTATCCAGATTTCAGTCTTACAGAGAAATGTTAATAAAAGTAAACGCATACCAAGCACTTGTTTGAAGTTCAGTGCTTCATTCCAGAAACACTGCTTTAAACTCGCAAATGCTGCTCTGCCTTTTGTTATCCTCTTCCGTGACTGTTGTCAAGTGCAGTGCTCAGACAACTTGCTGCAGAAGTAGCAGAAATTGCCTACAAATGTCAAGCCTGAGCTGCTAACGTGCACGTTTTCTAGTGGAGTGTGGCTGAAACAGGACCTCAGTTTTCCTCACAAAAGTGCTCAGGCCAAGCTGTTTGGCAGAATAATCTGGACAGTCAGTTGCTCCTGGCTCTCATGCATTTGGGAACCAAATGGCAGAGAGCAGGCTGCAGGTTATCAGCTGCACGACCTTGGATTTGATGGGCGTGGGGTGGGGTGGAAATTCGCTGAAAGTTGAAAATTCCCCCAATCCTGTAACACAGCACCCAGTTCCCCTATCGCAGTCTCCAAACATGTCAGGAAGCAGCTCTGCCTACAAGATACCAAGGCAGATCAGGGCGGGGACAAAGCCTTGCTTCTGACAGTGAAAAGCTGCGATGTTCTGCCTTGACTGAAAACACTCACCAGAGTTGCCATTTCAAGAGCTTGCCCAAACAGCTGAATTTTGCTGAAGCCTGAAGAAACCCTTGAGATTAATGGCATTACAAGCTTTGGTTTACTTGACAAAGATGATATACAGGCTTTTATTCTCAGCTTTTCTGAGATTTCCTTGGCTGCAAAATTGCATTATCTGTTCCTCAACCAAACCAAACCAAACCTCCAGGTCTGCTGACCATTATTCCAGCAAAGGTACAAGTTTCTTTTTCCTGCAAGAAGTGATCGATTACACCAGTTTCCAAAGCATGAGCTATATTCTTTTTGTAGCGTTGAATCTGCATTCTTGAACTTCTGAGGAATCATCTTCTTGTCCTTGATAGCTGTAAATGGTTGTGCCTTTTTCAGGCCAGGTGGTGCCCTCTGACCAACTACTCCAGCAGAAGTACCATGAGTGCCTGCTGCCCTTCTCTTCAGCATCTACAGGATAGATACAAGAGTTTGTGCTATTTTGCTGCCAGCTGCTCTTGGGTGGGTAGGCTGGAGAACTTCATTTAATGCTTGGTCAGAGATGTCAGATGGACATTTTAATAAACTGGTGAAGTGTTTATGCCACTGATCTGGGATTTCCTTGTAGCCGGCTCTCAGTGTTTGACCATCTTGCCTATGGACTGATGCAACACAATTAAATTTACAGCCACAGACTAGTTTTAAGCACCCACAGAAGCTCACGTAAGTTCTCATGCCTTTTATGCCATTATAGTTACAGTTTAAACCCATGCAACCCCCCAGGTTTTTGCAGGAACCACTCATGCAGCCACAACAAATTCTTGGTGGTCACAGTCAAGCATAGCTGATAAGCTTTTACCAGGCAGCCACAAATGCAGGCCCTAGGGGCTGCCCATGGTCACTGTGATAGCTCCTAAAAAACACTGGTCCCAACTGGCAGCAGAAGGTATAACTAAATAAAAATACAGGAAAAGAAGAGAATAAAAAGGGCTTTCATAAATACTGTAGATACTGGTTAAAGCCCCCCAAAATAAATAATGCAATTAGCTGTGCTTAAGGCATTTACTAGCTATCTTAAAGTCACTATGATTGCACAAAAAGGAAAAAAAAAAACTACCAAATTATGAGTCTAAGAAGTCTATGAATGAATATTGATAAATTGCTGATCGTGATGTGCCATAATTATTCTTAGAGCATGAGGTCACAATCCTAAATTATGAAACTGCTGAAATAATATTTTTAAAGTTTCATCTTTCCCTTATGCATAAAAATCTCTGCTAAGCCTGCAAAATCTTGACCTCAAATTTAAGGACATTAAGCTACTTTAATAAATTATATAGAAGGCTTGACTTGTGATCAAGAAAATATTAAGACTTGGGTTATTATATTTTACATTATTTCTTTACTCATTAAACCTGAAGAGCTTTCATTAAAAATACAGTAATTCAATTCACTGCCATATTATTAACAAAACATGATATACATATTTAAATTCCAATGCTGTGAAAGAGATGACAAGGATAAACTATAAACTGAAGAGCTGAAATATAGATGATGTAAAAGAAACACATAATCTTTTATATAAAGCAAGAACTCCAACATTTTAACTTAGTCCAAATTTATTTTAATGGATATCATGTCCTCAAAAAACGTTCACAGAAAAAAATCTGGATCGCTTTGGATACTGTTGTCTTAAGCAAATACACTTCAACTTTATACTTAATTAGAATTAGATTGGAGAGTTTGTGGGTGACTCCCATTCCTCTTCAAAATTTGACATATTGTTGCTGCTCCTGATAAGTCTGCAGTGTGCCTGTTTGCATGATTGAGAAGTTATCCACCAAGACTGTTACTCAAGTGCACAAGTATGGCTATTGCTCCAATTAACTACTTATGAGCTGTTCCACTGCTCTAGAAAAAGTGCACTGCTATCAGAAAAGAATTGCTCACTAGAAACCAGCCTGTTAAAGTATTTTGAAATGTAACAATACAATTTCAGTAGACATATGTGCATTATTGTTTAAGGAGAAAAGGAACAGAAGCATTTTACTCTGGAGCTGAGTGGTTTAAAATTTTAATGAAGAATGGATTTAAGATTGTATTATAGGAAACAATGTTTCATTGACAGAAATGTAGTTAAGATAGTCCTGCAGATATTTTGTGTCTCTTATTTCTGTACCCTTTTACCCTAGGCATGCATATGCTTCCAGTCTTCTGCCACCAGAACCAGGGTGGGTGCAGTCTGAAGACTAGCACGGAAGCAAGGACTGGGCACTGCTTCCAGGTGGCTCCTCCTGTAACCGAGAATCTCTGCCACAGCTTCCCTTTACATCCAAAATGCTACCGGGAATAACTCTGCACTCTGAATCTGAAATTCCTCCCCTCTCAAATGGAGCAAAAATTAAATTATTTAAATGAAGAAGTGGCAAAATTATTCTCTTCTGATTATGCTAAGCAGATGGGGGGAGGGGCAGGAATGGCAAACCTGTCCTGGCCTAATCAACCACTGAGTTGCTAAACTCTTGCCGTGCTCTGAGGTGCTCTGGTTATTACTGATAGTACAGAAAGATTATATACATCACTTTTGTATTACTCCAGTTGTCAAGTGTTTCAGGAAATTCATATATGTAAAACAATCACTACTACTTGAAGCTGTGTCCTTCATTCCCAGTTTTCTGCAGTTTCGTTATTACAAGTACCCAAGAAACCATCTCATCCAACGCTGTACAAGGCAGAGATATTTTGGACAAATGGCAAAAATATTTACTAACTAAATTATCAGACTGATGAGTGACACTAAAGCACTACCTTTCAAATCATTGCTGAACTTCACCTTCTAAATTACTGTCTACCCAGTTGTTTCAAATGCACGTAGTTATGTTAGTCCAAATGAGCTTGTTGCTTAAAATACTACTGCATCCCACACATTTGTTCCTGGAAGATAACATGATGGAGTGCATCTGAAATACCGTCTGGCACGTTTACCTGTCTCAAGCCCTCACTTTATTTTGCAGCATCCTCCCCTGCCGAGAGTTCATCAGAACAACATTTTCATGCAACAAAGCATGCAATTAATCATCACCTACATGAGGACACATTACCCAAAAATGTAATAAATGCAAAACCTTGTTATAAATTGCTAATACTCTGATGTTAATTTAGTGCTCACACTTGATCTTAACATTTCCCACCCACACGTCCAGATCTCTGAGGATGACTCTTAGTGATCCAATTCTTCACCAGCTTACTTCTGTATATTAAGGTTGTTAGTCCAACAACCTTTATCTCCCTCTCTGTCTCCCACCCCTCCTCTTTATGTCCTCATAAACAATGCCACGTAAAAACAAAATACTATGAAGAATAACAAAGGGCAATATTAAGACTTAGCCCAGCAACAAAGCCAAAGTATGACATTTTCAGCTGCTGCAAGCTGCTAACTCCAATAGTGTTAAGGGCCAACGCGATCCACTTCAAAACTGTCTCAAATTAGATACATAAATGCAATTCTGAGCTACTCCAGAGTTTTGTTATAGTTCGCTGTCAGCCTGCAGAGGAGAGCTAATGGAGTAGAGGACAACTGACGTGCATAAAGAAGAATAATCCTCCACTACCACCCACCACAAGCACCCTTAATTCACTACAAGGAGTGTATATGAAATACAGAATAGGTCATACAGGTACCCACTAAAAGAAAAATCATGCTTTCCTGGTTCTCCCAGTAAGACAAAATTAGTGTTGAGATGTGTGATCAACTCCTTGACATACTACCATATCGTTTACTTATACAGTTATTCTCTCCCCGTATTTTCCAATAACCTTCTAGCTTTTTGCCTTTCAGCTGAAGGCAATCTCTTCACATTTTATGCATCACAGAGCCAGGATGAGTATCAATGTTTAACAATGATTCCCTGAAATCTCTTGGGAGAAGGGAGGGAAAAGATAGGGAAGAAAGGAATTAAGAAGTATATTTACTCCTGTCTCTTGTCATTTTATGGTAACATGGAGGGGAAGGGAGAAAGGAGAAAGTCTAATTTAGTGGTCTGAATGATATACTGGAAGCTCTACATGCTTCCAAGGCTAATTCTAAAGAAAGTTTTATGCATATGCAAGTCTGTTCATGGAAAGATACCATATGCTTATAATCATTTATCCTTTATACAATGCATACTTCATGAAACTTGTATGGTGGTTTTTTTTTTTCTTCTCCCCCCTCCCCCTAACAGTGAAATTCACAGATCTGAAGGGATGTTAAATACTAAATCTGTAAAGGTTCATGATAGTCTATGGCAAAACTCCCATTCAGTTTGGATTAAATATATTTGGTGAAATTCCAAACAAGCCCATCAATACGTGCACAAACGGGGCTGCTGGTTCCCCAGGAGAGAGATGACTCGTTTGCTCTATGAAGACCTTTGTGTATAAATCAACAAGGATGCTATCTTGATACACAGAATGCTTCTGCAAGTGCTAGAAGTTGAACGTGTCTGCTAAACTGAGAAAGAGACTGAACGTCCCGTGCAAAGTTACATGCACTAACTGTAATGCTGTACAACTTTCACTGTAAATTTATGTATGAATTGAAACATGTAAAAAAGCCATTCCCTTCACCAGATGTTTACTCCTTTTATAGCTGATTTTCAAGTTATTTGAGGAGAGTTCACAGATTGCAAGCAATTCTTCACTCTCTTACCATCTCCCTATTATGGCTAGGGATGAACACACAAAATCTTTTAAACCTTTTCCCTCCCCAGTCTTTGGTCAATATTTGTTAATTATATTGAACTGTCCCTTCTGCAGTGTTATACCATAATTCAAGTGTTAAACTTCAGTATGTTAAGGAAACTAGAAGAGTTATATATACTTGTCACTTCAGGAGTTTCTCCCGTGTGACTTCCTTAGTTTATATTCCCTTCCTTATTTCCTCAAGCTTTTCTCTTAAGATTCAGATGATTTCTTCCACTCTTCTGCACACTAAACACATCGTTGGGTAGGATTTAAAGGATTTAGATGTCAGGTATGTAAACTAGTTTTCCTTTAAGAGCGGTATTGGCACATCAGGCTATTCCAAAGATAAGTGTATCTGAGGCAGAAACTTGCCTTCAAGCTTTATTCTCTTCTATCAGCAATGCCATCTTGATAACCTTAGCTATGGTAAAATAACAAATGTTGCATTCATTGGCTAAAAAAAATTGTTTTGCTTAAGTGTGTCATCATGACGTTTGAATATACTGCACTATATGTTCATATATTTTTCTATACAATTCCCCAGGTTTCTTCTAGATTTCTTCATCAAAATACAAAACTTGGAGCTAGTTTTTCCTCTTCCCATCTCAGTCAAAAATTTTATATGCAATGCCCGCACTAAAGCAAAAATACTATCTTTGGCATTTGTGGTTATTGGTTATCTGCTGAAGCTTACTTCTGTGAATAACCAAAAGCATTTTATCCTAGAACTTTATTCAAACTAAAATTACTGTGTAATCATCCATAATTCAGAAAGCAGCACCTGTTGGGTTCGTATTAACAACTTGATACTTAAGTAAAGAAAACTCTTCGGAGCTAGAACCGGCAAAATTATCATGTACTAACAAATCCTATGCTGACCAAACCGAGATCGGTTTCAGTAAATTATGCCAATACTTTCACTTTCAAAAAAAAAAAAAAAAAAAAAAAGATAACAAACAGGACAATCTCCAGGCAAGATATTAAAAAGTTATAAGAAATCAAATATTAAAAGATATGCTTAGAAAAGTGAAGATACCAGTTTTGTGAAGAAAAACAGGCAACTCCCATACCACCACCATTTTTTCCTCTGTCTAAACATTTCCTCAATTCTCAACATAGTACATCGAAAATTAATATGGTCACCATAGCAGGCACTGCTTTTCAGGCAGCCACAGAGAGAGCAGCTATGTAATATTTCTATCAATAGGCAATATTCAACATAGTGTCAGTTCTTCACAGTTCACATTTTTAAATGATAAATGCAAATATACTACTTACAACAATGCATGTATACCAAAAATCTAGCTTGGATAGCCAGACACATTTTTGTTTGGGAATGAAGACTGGCAGCTCAGTTTTCTGACACAAATCAAGGTAAAAATTCTGCACACTTGCTTACTAAAAAGTAGTAGCTAAAGATTTGGAAAGCTAGAAAAATCAGTTTTGATGCCATCACAACAACTTTGTAGTGGCTACACTACGCTGCTGCAGTGTAGCCATGCTAACATTGAGCTTAATAATAGGTACAGTGCTTTTAGATTACCCCATCATGCAGTGAAGCCAGAACACATAGGAGAAAGGTTAGCCAAATTTTCCAACTGACTTCTGTATACAATGAGGGAGGCAAGGTAATTTTTACATTAAAATTTAATCTCTAATCACAAATTGAAGTCATCTCAAGCCTGCTGTAACTTAGAGCAACTTAAAAGGCCAGTCCAGAAGTTAAGGAGCCCAGGCTGGATGATCATCAGGATGTCTTGGCGCCAATGGCCATATGGGCTTGTAAAATGGTTCTACATGACCAAACTATCGTATGCACACTGAAAGCTGCTTTACCTTAGCATCAAAGGTTCAATGATCATGCCCAGACTTAACATATATGTATTTATATAACTAAAAATTATTATAACAACAAATATAATATGTACATATATAAAAGATAAAGTACCATACAGTTGGGTTTTTTTCCTGTACAGTACTATTTCACTTCCAGGTCTCAGAGTTAGGAAAATATAACAAAAAAAAGTAATTATGGAGACAGGTGGGACACAGCAATACTTCCTTTCTGGTATTGGTTTCCTTGAACATTAATAGTCGACACAAGCACTTAAATCATGTTGATTCTACCCTACTTATAAATTTAATGCTGCCATTTTACTGTATAAATAATCATCAAATTAAGTGGCTATGAAATATGGAGTCTGTTTCCTCTCTTTTTTTTTAACCTCCATCTTGAGATAGACCATTAAGACATCAAACACAGACATAAAAGAAATGTCACAGGGAACGTTTACTGACACAAGAACAACCATGGCCAGAAGAATCTGTCTTCCCAAGGCAGGTGATAGCTACCAGATAACCTGACAGCAAGGTGCTCCCACCTCACCAGATACGAAATAAATGATTGGGAAAAGAAAAAATAATAATCAACATTTCAATACACAGGAAAGGGTTCCATGCTGGCTATTTCAAGGAAGATGGCATAACAAGAAAAATCAACAAGAGAGAACGCTGCAGGGATTTCCTGTTCAGGAGGAGGTACTGCAGGAGACACTGTCAGTCCTCAGCTCCCAGGACTGACCCAAACCAAAAGAAAACAAAATGAAAACAAAAATGAGAACGTACACTTATTCCTTCATCACTTGTTACTCTGTCTCCACGTATTTCCTGTATAAAACAAAGATCATATTCAATGACAAATACAGCCCAGATGCTGTAGAAAGTCATCTCATTTGCCACCCCCTAGCAACATGTTCCTGGAGAGAGAGAAAGTAGGACCAGAAAGCCAAGTAAACTGTAGGTCAGGGAACTGTTTTCCCTTGTGAAGCACTTGTGAATTCAGAGGGAACGATACTCCTCCATGCCAAACGGACATGACTTCTGTTATTGGCCGTTTGAGATGGGATAAGCCATTGGTTTAGTTAAGAATAGAAACAGAATCCCAAGCCATCCATTCTACAACCACATTAAAATTTTTCTGCAAGGATTCTTTTTTTCTGTTAGGCAGCTAAAGAGGTTGTCTGATAGGACTTGAGCTCTTTTTATTAAAATCTCCGGGGATATTTCCATTTCTGGTTTATGGTGATGTGCACTTGCCCTATCTCTACTTAGGGCACTCACTAGTTTTTGAGCCTAAAAATTAAAAGGTTATTGATTATAACCAAATTGAATATTCAATTTAAACATTGAAGATTTTACTTCTACAGGGACTGTTAGCACAAGCAAACTCAGGGCTCTGCCTCTGCAGCCACTCTCACCTGTGATATCAACCACTGCTCCCAGTAGAGCTGTAGGGGGAAGAAGGATGGACCGTAAATAGAGGCAGAGCAATTGCTCCAGCTTGCTCCAGAAATAAAGCCTGAAGCCATAGTATGTTCAGTCATCTGATTTTTAAGGACCATGCTAACAGCCATTGGTGCCAGGGATAAGGTAAGCAAATCAAGTTTTCAAGAAGCTGCATCAGTTCACAGCAGCCAGTTGATTTTGTAATTCAAATTTCTCAGCCATGGCATCACAGAGGTGAGCAGTATAACTGTATGTGTATAATCTCAGATATATAATCCAATAGCTGGATGGGTAGAAAAATCTCTGAGTCCAGACTGAGGCCCAAGTTCCTATTATTAGTTGAATACCCAAACCCTGAAGATCACAAGAGGAAAACCTCTTCAGCAGAGTTATACTCCAGCCAGCCAGATTGCAAGACAAGTTTAACTACCATCAACTGAAAGGAACAAGAAGCAGGGCAGGTTGAAAAACAAAACACATGCAAGCACTTAAATTCAGATGCTTACACAACATTATCTATAGACCTCTACATCCACCCAAATCCAGAAAGCACACTTCTCAATCTATCAGGAGTCACAAACTATGAAATTAAGAGTATGAACAAAGGAAAAAATTATACAAAAAACTTCTGATACAAGGAGAAAAAATACAACCTAAATATGAAGAATCAATTTCATTGAATGCGGCAAGCTGTGAGCACTTAAGTCCTTGGTCTCATAGTCTTAAGTAAGATCCAAGTCTCACTGAGATCCACGATAGAAATTTCTACATAATTTAACATGGGCCAGAAATTAACTTCATGACTGATGGAGTACACCAGACCAGCTACTGAGCTGTGTTATAAAGAAGTCCTTCCCTTAAAACCAACCCACAGAAAGTTTTAGCCACAAAGCCAGAGCAAGAACCTCAGCAACGTTCAAGCAAGCAGCCAGGAGGCACACGTACTGGTGACAGAAATTTCACCCTCACAGAAGAACACTTTTTTGCAATAAAGGAGAGACCAGTAAAATTAAGCTTAAACGTATTAAGTACTAGCAAACTATACATACTTCTTTTTTTCCCCAAAAACCTTCAAGACCAAGGGAGTAGAAGAAAAGATTTGTGGGTTTTTTTGTTGTGTTTTTTTTTTGTTTGTTTGTTTGGGGTTTTTTTAATGAAGTTTCAGTTATAATCTCTTCTGGTTTAGAGTTGGAGAATAAAAAAAACAAAACAAAACTAAAACCAAAACCAAAAAAACCCCCACCAACCAAAAAAACCCCAAACCTGAAATTGCTTGAGGATACAGGTTTCTTTAAAACATGCAATTCAGTGTAACTCAAAGCTAGGGAATAGCTAAGCAGTGATTATAATTTAGAGTATGCAGAGAGGAACTGTAATAACTGTACATCTGAGCAGTGGGCTGAAGTGACAGAGAATAAATAAAGGCCAGGGGATGTTTTATTCTGTCTCTTCCACACTCCTCAAGGACATGGCAGCTTGCATGAGAGGACAGCAGCAAGGCAAGCACTCACAGCGTGACAAAGCTTGCACATGAACTGCATCTAAGGCTTTTTAAAAAATGATACGCATGTATATACACACACACACATAGATACGTCACCAAATAACTTGTCTGCATCAAAGGTGCAAGCTGTCATTGCTGGGAGCCAGAAGCTAAATGCCATCAGGGTGTAGACTCTGATCACAACTCTCCAAGATGCAGGAGCTACATGGGGGCCTTGCTGCACTTGAATTGTATAATGCTGGTATGTAACTCTCCATAAGGTTATCACGTTACCGAGCTACCCTTACTGAATCTGCAATCCCCACAGTCACCCCTATGCAGATGCCTGCCCTCCTGTGGATAGCATATGATGTGCGAGGGTCAGTTGAAAGAATTTGAAAGGAAAAAAGAAAAACCACACAAATCCTTATAAAAACTAACATCTGGTATGTGTGCAGGATGACTACAAGTTCTACAGCTACAAATGCAAAATCCCATAAAAATTAAGGATAATATATTAATTACTCCTGCAACCCATTTTGCATTTTTTAATATTGTGGCAAAGTAAAGTAACACCAGTGGAACAGCAGCTACAACTAAAATTGCCCAACATTTCTCTTTCTATGGGCAGGTGGAGAGAAGTTTTTGTTTGTTTGTTTGTTTCTTTAAAACTAAGCATTAACATTTTCCAGCATGGGTGTGTTTCAGGCTGAAAGAATTTGTGCTTCAGGAAAAACACTATAGCTGTTTCTGAAAAACCAAAGTGAGGGGAAAACATTGTTTGGCAGTTTTCAAACTTCCTACAATTGACCCTTTGAAAACCAGTGTTCCCATGTTTTAGTGTACAGACTTCGAATTGACCTTGGAGTCAGAGGTAGTGCTTTTTCCAGCCTAGGTAAAAGCCACTCAAACCCACCCGCTAACAGCAGTGTTTGCATGCACTTGATAGTGGTTCACAGTATTTGGCAGCAGTATTCCCTCCATTTTTCATCTACACTGAGCAAGCTGTAGATGAGGGCTGAACAAAGTTCGTTCTTCTCCTCTCCTCCCTCTGTACAGATGCTCTTTCTTGCTGTCGCGAACTGCCCCATCTGAACTGTTATGAGGGACACAATCTCACCTCATCTCAGCAAACACATTGCTGTTACACAGACTGGAAAGGAAGGGAAGGTCCCAACCTGAACACAAAGGGACCAGGACAGGCAATGATATTTACTTAAGGCTGCTGAGATGCAACGAGGGGATGTACATGCAGTATTACAAGGAGACATGCAAGGTGAGAATGTGCCAGCCGAGACAGAACACAGAAGCAGAAGAAAGGAGGGGATCAACTATTGGATAGAGCTCTGCAGCAATGTGGGTGGAAATACAGGGTTATCTAGACCAAAGTCTGGGATTAGGCAGAGAGGTGAGGACTCTGGGACATCATGAACATCTCCCTGCATCTTACTACTTAAGGCCTCTTTCTACAGTGAGTCCGTTAGCAAAAGCAGCAAGGTCCATTTTTAAGGTTCAGCAAGCCACATGGATGCCAACACTGTTCCATGAAATGGAATTTATTTCCATCAACTTTCTTAAGAGGTCCCAGAAGTACTTGTGACTGTATAGCTTTGTGACTATATGCAACAGTTATCTACTACAACTCTGCTTTGTGCACAGGATGAATGAACTATTATCTGGACAGCAAATTTGGAGGAGCAAATTCAAGTATATTCTATAACTGAAAAATTTATCATTTGGAAGGAGACTGTACCTCCTTCATTTCAGCAACCTGAACAAGGCTGGAAAGTTTTGACAGGAAAAAAAGATCCGAGTTAAGGAAGTACAATGTCACCACAAATAACTGAATTTATCATAACTTTTCCACATGCTATAATAGATACTTTTCATACAAACACATCCTTTTGCCAAAGATTTCTCTCACTTTTATCTTTGAGCTGTGAAGAGACTCAAAAAAGCTAAGCTGGCCAGTAGCCCACACTTAAGGTAATTCACGAACTGTGCACCGAGTTCATTAATGCTAACAGCTTAATGAACAACATAGCCTTTGAATAGCCATATTAATTAAAATTTTCTGCAATTAAATGCCATTTACATACTTTGAAAATGCTTACAGAAAACAGTATTTACACCTTTACACATGTGCAGTAATTGTAAATACATGGAGTCCTAAAGAATTTATGGCTTATTTACGGCACCCCAAACTGTTTGAATTATTTTGGACCGCATTTTCTTCGGCTCTTACATGTATGTAAAAGGAGAGGCAAGAAGAGAGCACGCCAGAACAAACAGGCCATTTACCACAAAGGCGGCACTGGGAAGGGGAAGCGCACAGCTCCTGAACATCAGAGCGCATGAACAGTTCCTGCTGCGCATCCACATGACCCACCATCAGATGGTAACGATTATGAGGTCCTCGCTTCATTTCCACAGATGTGGCAACGCTCGCGAGGAAGAAATGAAGGGGGAGGACGATAGGAGCTGAAGGAGAAAGACCACTGTCTCCTTCCAAAGAAAATTCAGCTTGCTCATTTCCCCCTCCTCTTGAAAGTTTGAAAAGGCTGCCTTGTCCTTACAAGGCACAATCTGTTACATCCGTCAATAAAGATCTTGGAAAAAAGATTCAAACCTGTTCATGCTCAGATTTATATGTAGAATTTTAAATATCTTTTAAACATTTAGTAATACAAGACTCTCCCATTGGAATTCTGTGTCTGTACTTTAAGTATTATGAAATATAAAATTAAGTTCACAATCTAGTATTTTTGTCATAGGAATGGTTCTCAAGTTCCTAGGCTTAGCAGATGGTCGATAACAGATTTCACTATTTCCTGTTTTTCCCCCATTTTCTTGGATTTCAGCAACAGAATAGATCTTTTCCTGAGCAATCTGTTCAGTTTGATTGCGTGTCTTTTCTGAATTATATCCAGTACTTATTTTTCTTTTGTAGTTTTTTCCCCGCCATGTCCCTTCTCTGAACACTGGAAGTTCTCTCTTTGGTTTGTAGCTGCTGGACAAGAATAAAAGCATATCTCACATGAAACAGACATAATGCATGTTAACTTATATGCTGCTTTTCTCAAGTTGTTCTTATTATGCAAATCATTCCCAATAAGTCACACAGACACGCTTCCTAACCTGTAATTTTGTTTTTGCAGAATCATACTTCACTTCTTTCCATCTTGGCTCCACCACGTTTTCCAACTTTCAGGATTCCTCTTCATAGTTAATCCTAATTACTGTCACACACACATTACAAATAAGTGCCCTGGTCCTATATAATTAATTTCAAAATTCTCTAATTCGGAACAAATCTACCTACTGCCTTGAAACTACCTCTACCCACCGAGAGAGGACTGAGGTGCTCTCCCTGTCTTTCAACATGCTCCCTCAATGTCAAGGTACATCTCCACTCTGAGGTTTGCTTTGACGCAGAGGCTGTTCCCCGCTATGCAATCTAGACTTGATGGAGAGGAACACGTTCAGCAGATTTATAAAAAGTTTGAATTGCTCTTGAGAACAGAGTCATATGCTAGCCTCCCTGCTGCCATAAAGGGAAATGCTTACAGCACAGCAACAAGAGAGGAAAATCCCAGGTTTGCTAGCTCTTTAAGCCAATGCAATAAATCAAGAGTTATGTAACTTCATTCTTTCCCTTCCTAAAAATACATTCTTAGCTTGAAATATAATTATTAAGACTGAAAAATTAAAATTACGTTTCCATGGTTTTTACTAGCTCTTAGGCTGGAACGTGGAGGCCTTCACAAGAAAGCTGCTCTCGGGAAGCAGGAAGGCAACACAGGCAGCAGCATGCCACCAGGATAGAGGAAGACGCTCAGTACCAAGAGCTGACAACTGTGCAAATCGGTGCTCTGGCCTTCATCTGAAATGTTGCGAGAACAGAAGTGAAATTACTGTTCACCTATGGTCCTGGGGACCTGCCTCCCTCACTGTGATGGTACAGCGAACATGAGTAAGGTCTGCGCGATGGCCGTTTGGGTTTCAGAGGAGCCGATCCACTCTGGATCGTGTGCTCACCCCGGTCAGGGGCAGGAGCTGTGGCCCAAGGGAGGCACAGGCTCCCTGGGGCGAGTGCTGCACCCATGGCAGATGTGCCCCTCCTGGCCCTGTACACCTCACACCACCCTGCGGGGGCCTGCGAGTCTCCACAGGTACATGCGAGCAACACGCAAGGTCATCTCCAGCAACTCCTGCTCGTCGAGCACAGATGAAGGCACTCCAAGAGCAGAATACTATTTCTGGCTGGCCGGTTCGGGCTACTGTTGCCTGCCCCAGTTGAGATGGGCCACGGCCCTTTGCTGCCAACCCCGGGAACGGGTGCCGCTCCTAAGGAGAACCAGCAGCAACCCTTGTTGCCAGCACCGAGGGGCACTGTGCCCTGTTACTGGCAAGGACAAACTTCAGCAGTGCAACACTAGACCTCCTTCATCTAGGGAACATCAGAAACCTTGAGGGTCTGCTTTGTGGATCAGAGGAGCTGTAATCTTTTTATAACTAGTTAAATGATGTCATATGCTCATTAGCTTTCCAGACTCTATTTGGAAGGCATTTTTTTTTTATTCTCTTGTTCTCTTTTTTTTTTCTTGACTGCTTAGTTTTTATTCAGCACGAGTGCTCTGCTCTGAAAATACTGCCAAAGGTTTTCCACATTCTCTGCACAGCCCTCTAACTGCATTGCAGAAAAATAAGACTCATATATACACATTCAACCTTGCTTCTCAAATGTCTTTAAAAGTTTCCTCTTTATAATTGAAGTTCCTACTGGAAAAAAATAAGCTGATAATCTACCCAGAAATACAATTCTGCATGTTCCTGCACCAAGCCAAAACCACAGAATTTACTGCCATAGAAAACACAGAAGTAAAATGAATGAGAAGAATCTGTCATTTTTTTTCTTCAATCTCTGCTGGGTCATTGCAGTAATCCAGGAAAATAAATCTTTTTTGTTTCGTTTTGTTGTTGTTACACAGCCGTTGTAAAATTAAAAGCAATTATGAAATGATACAGAAATTACTTGTTCAGTCTGGGATTAAGAAAACACTAATCTTAGGTAGGATGTTAGGAAAAAAAATAATAGAACCATCACCAGCTTATTCTGAAATTCTATTTAAATTCATTTGAGAGGGCTGTAGGGTTGTCCAGTATGACTGACTGAACCGTTTCATTATGTAGTTTGCAAGCTGTATTTAAACAAATTAGAATACAAACACACCCTACTATTTTTGACCATAACTGAATTGTCCAAACTGTGCTAGAGTAACTTATTAAGAAAATGCCTCAGAAAAAAGCTAAACAGATATTTCTCTCACTGAATTGTAATAAATGACAAGTCTGAACTTCATCTTTTCCCTATTTGTACCAGAATGAAAGAAACCAGCAGACAGGTTATCTTTCTGTTATAGCACTGAAGTTCTTCCATGCTCAGCAGAACTGGTTATGAAACGGGATGAGACTCCACAGTTTGTGCAGTCCTCCACCCTACAAGGCAATCCCTTTCGTAAATTCACAAGCCCTATTTTAAAACTAATCAAATATTTTTATCTTATTATTCCCGTTCAAAGAGCTGTTTCTGAATGTTGCCTCTCCAATGACTAGAAGCCTTTTAATCTCCAGGTTAAATTCACAGAACCCAAGCTATATGGACTCATCCTTCTCCCAGCATTATTCTTCTTCCCCTTGAAACAATAATAAAAAAAAAAACAACCCAAAACTTTTCAGAACAGTCCTTACTCCCTCTAAAAGCCTTATTTAAAAACAAAACACCCCCACAGACACAAATACCCATACATTGTCTCAGCCTTCCTTTCCCTCAGATAGGTATTACCTGCTTTACTAGTCTCAAGTCATAAGAGAGCTGCTCTTCTCCTGAGCTTGCAAGTAGGATGGGCTCTCTGGAGCGCTGAACACTGTTATTAAACATCATACAACCCCTACCACATGGAACTTATTTTCAGAATGTTACTTGTATGTGGTCTAATGGTGTCCCAAGTCTTTCTTCTTCACATTTTCATAAAAATAGTACTGCTCTACTAAAATGTGCTCCCTTAGCACAACGTTGAGTATTATCATCACCACACAAAAGGATGAGAGTCCTGTATAGGCACTGAATACCTAATTACAGAAGTGGAACAAGGCTTAAATGTAGGAAATGCAAGATCATGCATTTAGTTATTCTCGACTTTTAGTTGTTGCCATAAACTTAGGCAGAAGAAAATTACAGACGACCAAGACCAGTTCTTATCTACTAATAAGCATTCTCTGGCACAACTGGGTTTGTGTCTCCCATTGAGACAGTCTTAATCCAACACTTTTTTTTTTCCATTCCTCTCTAGTTTAAAGTCATATATTTGCAGTTTGCCACTCTACCAAAGGCTCCACTGAAATTTAATCTTAGTCTGGTACAATTACTTTTGGCAAACATTTTATTTCAATTACTTTGCATCTACCTACTTTTTCTGATTAATGTTATTCTAGTGCTTTGCATACTACGGATCTCTGGTTTGTAGGCTTGCAGTTATGTGGGTCAATGTATTCTGCTTCTCAAAGTTGAATATTTCATGGTAAAGGTTTCCCATACTTGCTAAAGAAATAAGCCTCTAGAAGGATTTGAAACCTCTGCCTCCAATCCAGGGCTGAATCAAAAAAAGGAGTGGGTCCATGGATTTTGGTGCAACACGAAGGTCTCTGCCAGCAAAGATCCCTAAAAGTTTGTCAGGGCACAAATGGAAGAGTAGTTCTAGGAATTACCACAACTGTATTTTATTACTTCTTCAAAGATAAATTTCATCCCCTGGAACTTTTGCTTCTGAAGAAATTCAGTAATAAAGACCTTCTCTGGAGGTTACCTAAATGTATACACATGCAATAGTTTACTTGCAACTGCTACTGACCTGAGCAAGAAACACATTTTATTAATTCTGTTCCCTAGTGAAGGAAGGTGAGTGAATCACACAGGAATTACTTTCCCAGTTACACACACTTTTTTTTTCCTCTGTTTCCCCCCCACAGATGCAAATACATAATATACCAGGATCTGAAATGAGAATGAAAAACCATTGCAGGAAACAAGTTTTCAGACAGTGAATTCCTAACAGATGGTTTTCTAGTTCATACAAATAGCTGTGCTTATATGTCTTTTAAGAGATCTGTAGCACTATACGTTATGCTCAGGAAAAGATGCAGTAAAAGATTATACCACTTGACTGACTAAATTAACTTATGCCTGAGATCTGTTTACAAGCACTTTTAAACACTATTAACAATTGAAGTTACGAGGACTTGGAAGTACATGAGGTGCAGTATATGAATGGCAAAATGACCGTTTTCAGGTTTCCATCTTGCATGGGAAACTAAGATCAGTGGAAACACCTTTTTGCTCAAATGAAAGTATTCTCACTTCCTCTTTGGCACAGGATTTTCTTCTTCATATGATAAAATGTTTATGTTAAAAATATACTTGAAATTAGATAAAATCATTGCAAAAATTAAACTGGAATACAACATCTGACTAGGAAGACAGATACTGTTGAAGCACTAATACGCTGCAAAGCTTCCCCAAAATCATTAATTTCTCTATCAAAACCAAGAAAACTTGTAGATTCAGTGTGTATAAAAAGCTGCATTACCTCACTCAGAAGCAATGAAAGCAAGAATAAATGTGCGAGAAAGCAACTTCCTCAGCGTAGCAAACTTGGTGAACTTCAGCCTTGGATTTTCATCATTTGTTGCAAGGACAGAAACCAGCCAGGTCTGGCTATGCAACACGCAGTCCAAACAGCACAGGATACAGACTGCTCGATCTTTATGGCTGGTTTTAAATAAGTGACATTAAGGAAGTTCCTTTCTAAGAACGGGAAATGACAATGGCTCATGATAAATTTCAAGGCAAACAAAAAACCCCATACAGCAGAGACTGTTTTTATATATATGCCCTCTCTACCTTGAAAGTGTTGGGGTTTTTATTACAGTCAGGCAAGCAGGAAAATGTTATGCCCCACTTTCTACAAACCAGTAGCTACTTTCTGAATTATTCAAAGCAAATATTTATGTTTCCTTGGGAAAGTTTCTGCAATATTCAGGAAAGAAAAAAAAAGCAAATCAAAACTGAATTCATGAATACAAAACAATTCCTGGAGAGGCGTGTTCCCCCTCCCCCAACTATTTTTACAACCAGATTTGTAATGGGGCCATTTGGCATTTTTTAGTATGAAATATTATAATCAGCTCCTTCTCTCTGTCATACGCCACTGTCACCCTGATGTATTTTTCTCACAGAACCATCACTTTTGGGACTACTCTATCATAAGAGCCACCACATTATATTTGACAATCTGTACTAGATAAAATGAAGGGCATCCAAACAGGGACAAGGTCATTTAGACTTCTGAATCTTTACGGATAGCATATAAATTGTACGTTAAGTATAAAAACTGTACTGAAAAAATCAAGAGTGCATGAAAAGAGCTTTAAGTTGGTATGATTTGGGATAAAATTAGCAAGAATAGTATCTCTGCCAAGTGCTATAAAACGATGATGCAATAATTTTACCCTTTCAAGTTAGCACATGTATGGAAGTGATTAAAATATTTCCTTTTTAAAATTAAAAAGAAAACTCTAACAGAGGATATTAAATACTTCTTGAAGTTTAGGCATGGAAAGGAGCAGTACAAATGCAACCACTTGCATTTTACAGAGTAAGGGAAGGAGTAAGGTCTGTTGTTTTTTCTTGACTGAAATCCATAATCAACTGTTTTGCATCAAAATGAGTATGGCATGCATTTTCTGGTTGCACCTCCAGTATCACTAAATTCTCCAGCTGAGGATTAAGTTGACTAGCCAGAAGGACACCATACTGAAGGTAACAGCTATGGTACAACAAACTACTGTTGTGACACACAAAGCAATGCTGCCGAAAATATTAACATTCTCCCCACCCCTTCTCCAATTGCTTATACACCAATGCCAGGAGTTTGGCTAAAAGGGAAAACCATACGAAAATTTTTGCTTTAGAAAAGGAGTTTTGATACAAACCACACTACCGAAAAAGGGTGAGATAATTCATGTCCTCCAAATATTAAAGCTATGGGTCCTACTCTTCCTAAGCAGGTTATGACACCAATATGACATTTTACATGGAAACTCATTTTGTGTTTTACATATGTGGATGACTCAGGTGCCTCCTTGATCTTGCACTTGGAGAGATCTGCAGGCTAACTTTGCAGCACAGGGGGCACTGAGAGGAGTCTGTGATCAACTTGTGTTACAGAATAGATGTCATCCACTAAGCAGCTATCAAATAAATGAAAAGAATTATGCTATAGAAACGGAAGTCTGCAGATTTGAAGATACATGCTCTAGACCTCACACAGCCTGTAGTAAGTCATCTGAGTTTCTAAATACACGGGTTGCTTTCCAATGCAAAAACTAAGCAACTAAGCTACCGCACTAGTAACCAGCAATTGTCTATAGAGAACCACTACCACTGTCTGGTCACACACACACACAACACAACACTCAGCTAAACTGCCATCTTTGTTGCTGTCTGTTTAAAATAAAATACTAAGGGGACAGTTAACAGGCTTTACAGGTGCCAGTAAGCCCACTGGTGATTATATGCCCCTAGCACTCAGATTTCTGCAGCTATCCATGTCCAGACAATATCAAGCTGCTCAGCCCTCTCTGTCATCCAAATCCAACTGGGAATCCCAAGTGCTTAATGCAGGGTCATGCCCAACCTAGTAAGTATCTTCAGAATTGGCAAGACTTGCTCCAGTAAGCATAGTGTCAATGTTGCCAATGGTCAAGCTGTAAGAGACAGGGAATCGCCTCTGAATTAGCTGGGGAGGGACTCCAATCCACAGCTCTACTTCGCAAAATAATGCTCCAGACTCTGGGTAAAAGCCTATCCTAGTTTGGTAACAAATGAGAGGCCACACCAAAAAATAAAGAATAGCAAGTGACAAATAACAGAACAAAAAAAGTAGAGGAAATTCATTAGGAAAAATAAAGCTGTTGGCCAATTTTCCCTAAATGACATGGTTTATGAACAAAACGGACAAGAATAGAAAGCCCAGGAAAACCCAAAAAGAACAGACCCATTTCTAGGTAACTTTAGTAACGATTATGCATGGAGGACAGACATGCCAAACAGAAAGCAGCAAATTACTTAGATCCAGAATGAGAGGCTTGCATCATGGGAGGGCGATTAATAATTTCCAGCCCATTGGTTGTTTAAGTATCCTCCTAATTTACATCTATTAGGGATATGCATATTTAGAATAGCAAGCCTGAGCAGGCTGTAACAAGCCTGTATGCAGGAGTCTGACTGAATAAGAGATCTGTCCCAAAGAATATAGTTTTTAAAGAAGTTTTGGGGAAAGCCAACCAAAAGAAAGAAATGCAATGAAAAGCTTTCAGGCTGTTGGAAGACAAGCCTCAAAATGCACACACACAAACCATTACTGATGTAGGCTGAGTTTAACTGACAAGAGTTAATCCGTAAAATTAGACTCAAGATTTCCGCAAAATGTATTCCCTTATTCTTCAAGATATTTTAACTTAGATTATCAGTGTACAAAACAGAGAAAGTATACATTTGAAAACAGATGAGTAATAGGCTGCCGTCTCCACAAGCAGCTGCAGGTGAAGGAGCATCACTGCATGCTGCTGCATCTGGCACTGCAGGACTCAGGTCTAGGCCTGGCACTGCGTTGCACTTACTCTCAAATCACCAACATTCTTCTGGATATTTGATTAGCAATTGATTTAAAGACCAGCAGAGGATACAGCATTAACATAGCAGTGCTCTGGACTGGTAAGCCCATTCAACAAATAGTTTTTAAATTGTGTCTTTTGATACCCACCTAAAAAGAGTGCCACCTATGGGACAACCTCTCTCTCCTTTTTGCTGCTGTCTTTTTTAGAGTGGCTAAAACGGACCAGAGCAACCCAACAGGAGCTCACCATGAACTGCTGAAGGAAACCAGACCATGGTAACCCTTAGATGAATTTGTTGGGAGTACTCAATTATGGAATGAGTGAAAGCAAACTAACATGCCGTACACAACACAATCATCCACAAGCAAATCCATTTGTGGGAGAGGTGCAGAAAAGAACAATCCGAGGACTGAAGATAACAGAAATTTAAAAATAGGTCACTTTGCTTTTCTTAGGAGAGACTGTGCATACTAAAAGGACTTTTAAAGAGCTTTTAAACAATTGTCTGTGACTAAATCCGGAGAAAAGCTTTTAACAAGCAGGGTAATAAACCACAGAAACAAGGTGGGAAGGGAAGCTGTAGATCCTCTATTTTTTATTATACTCTAAAAAAGACATACGGTCTTATTTGGAAGATACCTCAGCTAAATAAGTTGTGCTTTTGTTAAGCACACAGTGTTGAGTTCAGTGCTGCACAGCAGTGAGGTCAGCGGGCTGAAATTCAGCAGCTGGGATGGGAACACCTACCGCTGGGCTCCCGAACGCCTTCTGCCAGCAGCTCGGGCTTTGAGCGCACCATCTCCCTTCAGAAGGTTGACTTAAACAAGGCTATGAGCCCAGGATAAATGTTAGAATAACCATCTCACTTATTTCACCTTAATCTGCTAACATAATGGAGGCAACAGCTTTTTCTGGCTTAAGCTGTATGAATCAACTAATTTTTTTTTTTACGTTAAAAAAAAGCAAAACCAAAACAACAAAAATCTCCTAATTTATTATTTGCTTCATTTCTATCCACAAGATGAATAAAGCCAAATGAATGCTACTTCCACAGTCCTCACGCTTAAAGAAAGCACATTACAGGCCCATATTTAATTTTAATTTAATATTCATAAAACTGATCCTATGTAAATTACAGAATGTATTTATGTAGAGAATTTTTTTTTTCCTCACTTTCATTATTACTCAGGTTTTCAAAGTCATCATTAAGAAACTTGCTAGAAGTGAGCTTATTTCACAATGCTAAAAAGAAATGGAAGTGTATACCAAACTCAGTTCTGAGTACAGTGGAATCCCCATTATTGGCAGTGTTGTGGTGAATCCTCCATTCAAAACAACATAGTTTTACATCACCAGCAGCAGAAACGGTTCTCGTAATCATTCATTTAAATGGACACTACTATTTTTCTATCCAGCTAAGTAGGAAATTATGTGTGGCTATCTCAAGCACAATTTACAACAGAAGGGTCATATAAAAGCTTCAAGTTAGATTTCCTCAACGAAGGCTTTCTGGTTGGACTTGCAAACAGCTTAGTAAAGGCTCACCGTGTCTCCCCTCTCTAATATCTAAAATATGATCTACGCTAAATATCTCTATGCAAAAATTTTAAAATTTGCACTGTACTATCCCCTCCTAATTTTCTGCTGGTTCCCTAAGATGTCACAATGATGTTTCAGAGAAGTAAGGCACTGTCACACAGAGGAAGTTGTTTCAGTGAAAAATGCTTCACGTACACGCTACAGCTCTTGATGCTGAACAACGGACATTTCATACAGCCTTGCTCAAAGCAATCATCAGCTTGCAGTCATGTCTAATCACACCCATATGGAGATCCTTCATTTGTAAACATCTTTTCAGTAAATGGGACCAATATACAAATATTAACCCATTAGTGACACATCTCTAAGTAAGAGTCCACAAGCTTTTCACAAAAACTATGTCCCACCAATAACCTGCAACATTTTCTTCCTTAGTCTGCCAGCAGCTCCTGCAAGCTACAGCGGGTTAAAATCCTCCTCTGCATGGCTGAGATCAGTTGGTGTTAAGAGCATCAGCAAGTAAAACTCACAACCAGTGCGTATTTGCTGCTGTAGAAGGAATATTTAACTGCTAATCTTTAATTTAAAACTAACACTTCCTCAAAATAAAGCATACCTATATGCATTAAATAAGCACATATACATCAACTGTAGTACAGTCTCAAAGGTCTCATTTGGAAAGAAACCACCTTGAACCCAACAACTTGGCTTCCTGTGGGCACCACAAATAACATCACTCGCCAGTAGATTAAAAGAAACATCTTATCTTTTACTCTTGCAGGCCAACGCCACTCTGGGACAAATGAAACACTGTTTTTCACATCAAGAAACCTGTTATTCTGGGCCCAGATACCAGTTCAAATGCATCTATATTGAAGACAACAGGGTTGCACAGTGGGTTTTGGTCAGCATAATCTGAGGACCAGAGGGCTGCCCAGATGTGACTTGGGACAAGGCTCACCTAAAGAATTTGTATTCCTGATGAAGAAGCAGCAACTGCAGGAAGGAAACTTGACTTCCTGACCTCAGAACCAGACTGTAGCAAGATAAAACATCTCCCAACTAGCTGAAGTGAGAGGAAGTCAAATGAAAGAAACAACTAACATCACGCCAGGTTTATAGGCATTTTTAAAGCGGAATTGTATTCAATTTCCACAGTATTTATATGTATTTATAAAGTAAGAGTGAGTCTGAAAACAAACCTTAAGTATTAAAGGTAGCCTAAAACCTAACAGCAAAGCATTTTGAGCACACAGAGTGCAATCTACAGCTTGAGCTTTCGTCGCCTCCTTCACCAGAAGCATACCCACCACAGGCTCCTTAATACCGAAATTTTCCATTGCCCATTGGTTTTGCAAAACCTCAATTCCACATGGCAGAGGTGGAAATCTCGTTAGTGTTTCATGAAATGAGGAAAGAGTAGGCACTCATGCATGCCTGCCTCCTGCAACGTGCTCCTTCCACTCAAAGAGGAGCACATCCCAGCCCCACAGCTCTGCCACAGGGGCAGGAGGCCAATGCCACTGAAAAGCACCTCACCATGGCATCATGGAAAAGCTCTGGTTCTGAAAGAGCAAGAATACTTGCTCTTCACATTAAATTAAGTATTTCCTCAAAAATCTGCAAATTGCATCCCCATTGAGCTCTGAGTCGTAATGCTGACAGGTCACCCCAGCTGATGGCAGCAACAGAGAAAATAAGTCTGAATGTCCACTTTTTTTTTTTTTTTAATAAAATATATAAGCCTTGGCAAGATGGCTCCGGTCTGTAGAATTCATTTGAAGATGGTATCCCATACAGTAAGCATTCCATTATTCAGCTTTTTTTTATTTAAAACAAAACAAAACACCATTAAAGAAAAACAACAGATTGCATCTTTTCATTTGCTTTCTTCAGCCATTAAATTTGGGAATGGAGAGAAATATAGGTCACTTCCATATACTTCAATGGCCTAAGGAGAACTTATTGTAGAAAAGATCAGAATGATGAGAAAGTCTCTCAAAAAAATGCAAGAGCATTTAAGGAGATGAATCATTAAATGAGAGAGAATTATTATTTTGGAATATACTGTAAATAACTTAGTCTAATCCTCGTGTTGTGACCTAGACAAAAGTTACTACAGCCTCAATGTAAACTACTCCCTATTGCACAATATGAGCACCCTTGAACATTTACTGTGGATATTCATTTATATATTTATGAGAAATATAGTTGACAGATATTTTGCCTATTGACTGACATCAGTCAGTCACACAGAGAATAACAAAGAGGTGAGCAGTGGCCATGAGACAACTTCCCAAGGCTTTTGTAGAAATATGAGAAGGCACAGGAGAGCAGCAATGCCCTATTCAGAACTATAAAAATTCTTTAAGCAGCAGAAATTTCAGTGTTGCTGTGCCAGCAAATATGCCTCAGAGATGCACGTTTAGCAGATCCAGGCATATCCCAAAACACTACCCTGAAACTGAAGGCCCACTATGTATTTTCTGCACACACTCGGGCTTGGCAGGCTGGTTATATAACTCCAATACCAGTCAGATACAGGAAACAAGTCCACACTATCAACAGTGTTAATTAATATATTCTCTGCCTCTTTAATACACTTAAGATTAGAATAAACCAAAATTGCAGCAGACATTTCCAGAGTCTTACAGCACCATTCACTTAGCTTTCCTCAGTGCTCCAACCCTATCCCCAAAACATCTGGTCCTTGAAAAGCCCTTTAACCCCAATGGTAAAGCACCAACTACTGTCTTTTAAGCCAAGCAGGCATTTTACATATAAAAACCTGTTTCAGATTTCAGAAGGGAGACCTTGCAAATAATGGATGATGAAGCAGGACGTTGTATGGATGTCAGCTTTTGCTTTGCAGCATCCTCTTCAGTTTCTGTTACAGTTTTAGTGGCAGAATTGCAGCAGCCTGCAAGGATTTGTCAAAATCTGGACCATGGTCTCACTCTGCCAAGAATGGTACCCAACACAAACAGCAAAAATGTTTCTATATCTCTGTGGAATCAACTCCTCCATTAGGTAAACCTCATCAAAAAATAAAATTAAAATAAAATACGTCAATACATTTTTGGCCTATTTCCAGAGTTTTGCTTTGCTTGCGGTATAAAACTTTTAATGTGTTTAATGCTATATGGATTGCTTTAAGTGTCTCTTTCCACACACAAATAAACAATAATCTCTGGAAAAATATTTTCTATGGATTTACCGCTCATTATAAATCCAGAAAAACTACCTGTAGGCTCATGAAAAAGACAAAACCACCAGAAATACTTTTTCAATGGAAAATGCATCCAAATACAACTTGTAGAAAAAAAAGCAAGACAAAACAACTGAAAGTCCTTCCTGGCCAGGAGATCAAGTCAGCTCCCATCACCCTGTGTCTGAATCCCTGTCTTTCCTTCAGCATTGTCTCCTTGCTCTCAACCCAAAGGCCTAATTCTTAACATGGAAAAGTACACAGGGTAAACTGCTGGGAAGTCCGTATATATTGCAAAGGACAGCAAAACTGGAACAGCAAGGATGAATAGCTGTAGATTGCTTAGGAGATGACACAGAAAAGCAGCAGACGGTATGGGGCCTTCATAGAATTTCATTGCTTAGCTTGATCTAAGCAATAGAGACAAACATTAGTTGTATTTGATAAAGGTCACAAACACCCTCCACCCCCATCCTTCCCAAAATACACAGTACCAGTCCAGTATGACGATCTCCTTCAGATCCAAGTTATTGTATGTTACAGAGAAAAGGCCAAGCCACCACTTTAACTTCTTACACAGTAACTTGTTAATTGGAATGTAAGTGCTATGAGCAATAGCACTACTTGATATCCCTGTATATTCGGGCACCCATTCTCTAACACAATAAATATAATGCTCAATATGCAGAAAATTTATTGCAGGCCCCACCTGGGTTAAGATACCAATAAACAATGTTAGACAACAGCTATTAACATTTAACTCTGAGATCACTAGGTCCAAATAACTTGTATCCAAAGTAACAAAACACACGAAAAAGGTTTATCTAAGTTACTAACACTCCTTTTCAGAAAGTCCTAGAGCACAGGGAAGTTCCAAAAGCCTGGAAGAAAACTAGGGTTGCTGCAATACTTAAAATGAGTAATTGAGAAGATTAACTTTATGATAGCCTGTCATCTGGATACTGAGCCCATCCAAAATAATGAGAAGTTTGATTTAGGATTTTATTAATAAAGACTTTAATTATTAAGCATCAAGTAATTAAAGCAATTAATATCAAACAAGCTCATGGAAAGTAAGTCCTGTCAAACTAATTAATTTTTTTTGACAGAACTTTAGTTTTTGACTTGTTTTTAGTTGCAGAGACAAGCATTGATGAGATATGCTACTTCTGCACAGAACTTGACTCAGTTCTGCACAACATCTTGATTAAGAAACTAGGGAGATAAAAAAAAATGCATTAGCAAACACTAAAGCTGGGAGGCACGCTGAGAGGTGATGGGCAAGCCTGAAAATGCAGCTGTAATAGATACCAGCTCCGAGGTGGTCTGCTTCAACAGGGTCCCTACAGAGCTGGTTATTAACACCATGGGAGGGAGACTCATGGAGCTTGGTCTGTCTGACTCAGCCCAGAGCAGCTTCACCAGCCTCTAAGCACCCATGTGAGAAGCAAAAATTTGATTACAGAAATGTCTTCTTTTACAACCGTAGTAAAAATCCAGTGTCTGGAAGGTGGAAAAAAATTCGAAGTAAAATTAAAGCACACTGCTCTCCTTCAACAAGCTTACAAAAAGTTGCTTCTCACGCCCTGGCATAAATTGTAACCCACTGGAGCATGGCTTCACAGCTCACTTTGCTTTCGTGGGTTTTCTGTATATATCCCTAGCATTTTGAGGCACTGTGCAGTAGCTAAGCATTTGTCTAGAAAACTCAATTTACAAAAAAAAAGCTGAAAATAAAACAAAAGACAAGAACAATTCCCTTTTGCTTCCGCAACCGCATGCAATTGCCATTCTCATTTTCACAATATCCTCTAAACATACCTCAAAAGAAAATATTGACTGAATTAAATATTAAATACCCAGTCAACTCATCAGTATTAAAAAAGCCCAGCATCTTCCATCTTTGTGCATCTTGTCTTGCACTGTTTCCACATCTATTTAACTGAGAAGCTAAGTAACTTTCCTGAAAGACAAAGGTTGCTTAAAGTTTAGTGTTCGATACAGTGATGGGCACCATCCTGAACTCTTGCTATTGCAATGATTTGCAAGACCACCCTCCCTTCCCTAATTTGTTTGGAAGCAGAGACTCCTTTTCTTCACTGACCTGTAAACCCTTTCTGCTCTCCTCCTCAACTGAAAAAAATCCCAAACCTAACAGCTTGGAAGAAAGGGTTTGGAGACTAAACAAAGCCCCAGATGGACTTCTGGATTCCAACTAACTTGTGATTTTCAAGTGGCAAAATGGTGACTTTTAAGCAAGAAGATTAAACACTCAAAACCAAAACTGATAGGAGAGAAGCCAAGACAAACTGAAAAACTGAACAGTCAGAAATAAGGCAGAAAGTGCACCGCAAAATTCAAAAGAAGCCTGAGGAACCTGTATACCAAATTACTGCACAGGGGTTAAAACAAAGTAAATGAGACCCTCTGCAACTACTTGAATATTCTGGTTTTCCAACTCTATGCTTGTTACCTGGTGGATAAATGTATGTCTGTCTTTCTCCTGCATTTTTTGAGTTCCAAAAGTGTGACTAAATACCAACATATATAGTAGCAAATTATACATTGTCAGAGTGTCTAAGCAGTATAATAGAACCCCCACTAAAATACAACCTCCTCAGACTTTTACTTTATTATACTTTCTCATTACACATATTTTTGAAGCTAAAGGTCTCTGGAATTAACAGAATTGTTTTTAGTACATATAAAATATGCTGTCTAGGTATACCAGTAACAGCAATACTGTCTATAACATTTTTCCAACACTAAAAGATATCTTGGAAAAGGAGTTCTAAGTGCTCTTAAGTCATCTTGAAAACTGCTGCCAGAGGTAAAAGGTATCAGCGTAATCACTTTTTTCCTACATAATGAACAGTATACAGTGAAGCCTACTCAGCCTTTTCATAGTTTTATTTCAAGGTGAAAGTGAAACTAAATTAGAATGCCAAAAATAATTACAATTCCACAGACTTTCGCCAAACACACAGGTGCTATAGAAACCTATTGACATTAAGAGTATATCAGAAGAGTGTTTTGTTGAAATAGTAGAGTATAACTAAAACACTAAGGACACAAGTGGGAAATTCAACATACCGGACAAGAATAAGGGACTTTAGATCTACTCTGATTTCAAAATATATCAGTTGGTCTATCAAATAAGAAATTACCAACTCCTACAAACCTTATATAAAAAGACAAACAAAACACCTTTCTGTTTCTCAAAGTCTCAAAGCAACCAGAGGGAAAGAGTTCTGTAGTCAGCCTGCTGGATGCCTATAATCTTGATCCAAATTATTGGAGTTGAAAACAGTTCAAGTAATGTTTAGGCATAGGTTTCAACAATAGCAAAAAAATCCACTTTATTGCAGTTCTAGAAAGGGGAAAAAAAAACAAATGATGGGATACTGCTGAACACAGTTATCAAAAAAGATGCCATTCTACTCGCAAAGTTAAAGGCATAGCAACAGTGGATGGATCTACAATGACATCCATGCAAGAGTATTTCACAAAAACATCATGAAAACAGAACAGGTAAGAACAAAATTCTTTAAATACGCAGCTCTAGCTACTCTGGACATACAAACCTATTAGAAACTGTATCAGTGTGAAAAAAAAGAAAAAAAAAAGAATTACAACTCAAGTATGACCCAAATTCACTGTATTCAGGCCTTGCAACGTCCTCTATAAACATCCTTTAGCCAGAGGTTGGCTGCAAACTAGCCCCTACAAATTAGGACATAGCCAGAAGGACATATTCCGCTACCAAAATATTATCTTACTAACACAAAATGAACAGCTGTCTTATTTAGACTGAGAAGGGAGACAAGAAAACACAATTAAATTCAAGCAACTGCAGTAACAGAATCACTCCTGACTAGGTAAGTTTCTAACATGCAATATCCCTTAAAAAACAAGAAAAAACCCAACAAGCCAATAGTGTCCAAAGCCAGGTGTCTCCACATCCGTCTTTTTATCACCATAATTCTGTTGGTCACATTGCCAGTGGCATTTCTTGACTTGATCCCTTCTGATAAGCTGTTTCTATAATGTAGATGAAAACAGTATATATACAATAAAACATCAATGCTTTAAAGGTATCTCCATAATAACTGTACTGCCAATACCATGTATCGCCACACATTTTTCCAGATTCACTTGGGTTGGGGATTAGTTCCCAAATGACTGTCATGAAAAACTGGTAGTGCTGGGTTTTGACCTTTTCTCCTTGCCTCACGTTTTGCCTAGGCAATTATTTTTGAAGGAGAGTAAGTCAAGAAATTAATGGCAACCTGATGAAGACCACTTCTTACTACCTTTTAAAGGATGTTACAAACTCTGCCCTTCCATGGGCTGCTGGGTCTTTTAAGATCCCTTTATCTATGCCTTCCATTAATTTGCAAAGTGGAACTGCCAAATAGACTGGGATATGCAAAGGCAAGAGCTCAGAAACAGAATCAAACTAATTTAAATATATAATAAGAACAGGGGCTTCAATAACTGAAAGAGAATAAATACAGGAGTAACAAGTCCAAAGAGTAAAAATTCTCTAAAGATGCAAAAATTAACAGTGATTAATTAATAAATGACCCAGCACAGATTTGACATAAGCTGTGGAGTAAACATTTGTTTGTAAAGATGATCTTTTCTTCCCCTTTTTAATTTGGGATTAATAAGGAACTGTCCTCTCTCAGACAGAAAAAAAAACCAAACTACAAAACAACAAAAAAACCCAACCAAACAAACAAAAAACCCAAAAAAAAACCCCAAAAAAACCAAAACAAAAAAAACCACCACACACCCAACAAAAACTGAAAACCAAACCAAAACCCCCACCCAGCTGCCCCTTCAGGAGCACAAATGTTCCAGGTTTTCCTTCAGTAAAAGGAAGGAAAAAGCAAGTTCACAGCCACTCCTCTCCATAACCTTTTGCTAATAATGCTCGCCTCTACAGAAGGCAAACCCTTGAGAAAAGCATTGCCCCAACTACTCGGGTGCACCCAAGCACGCAGAGGGACAGAGGATTGCTTGTCAGGACTGCTTCCCAGCTGAGAGGTTGCAGAGTAAGTTCACCATTTCAGTGGTGAGTTGTCAGACCAAATGGCAGCCACATGGATACCGAGTATTTTTTTTTATTATTTATGTTACACTTCAAGAAGCTCGCTTGGATCGCTTATGAAGTTAGTAATTTTCATTATATAGGCAACAAATACTGATCTGAATACAAACTGCTTTTAGCACAGTATCAGTATAGTATTTCTAATAAGCCAATCTCCTCCTCTAGCAAACCCTATTTTATAGCTTTCTCTCCAACCAAACAAAGCTGGTATAAAATCACAATGCTTTCAGAGATGTCACAACAAAACAACTTTCAGAGAAAGAAATGCAATTACATAATATTTTCTTTTATTTTTAATCCTCTTTGTTTTGGCTTTGATGAGGACTGCTGATGGCCTGTCAAGTAAAAAAAAAAAAAATCAATGATGAATTTTCAACTAAAAATTTCAATTCATGGGGTTTTAACTCCTTTGGCGATACCAAAAAAATGCAGATGTTCTGCAACTCCAGCTGGCATTGGGTGCTAACCCTTACCAGCACTTGACTACCCTTCCAGCTGTGGGGCAGAGCCAAACACAGCTCCTGCAGTGAGGAAGCCATGCTCAGACTCATCATCCTTAGTGACATCCCTCCTACACAACCCAAAAGCATAATGCAACGCCTGGCTCTTGATCTGAGCACTATATGAATATCCCTATGCAACATGTTTCTACACCCTATATACACAACAACTCATTTTCATTACACAACTGTAGTAACATACCTTCATCCCTCATGACACATTTCCTGCCTGTATTCCACTGAAGTCCCTCTAAGGATGGTAGAGAGACTCAGACAAGGACTTTGCATGTTACTCAGGCTTTTACATAACTTCTTTGAAATTAATGAATCAGAAATGGAATTAACTACCCTCAGTAGAAAGACAGGGTCTTTCAGAGGTTTCAGTCATTCCATGCCAAGCGGACTGCAGTGCAGGGAAGCTGGAGAAGGAAGCAAAAAGGATAATGCCACTTGCCTACGATCCCTGCAAAAGTTTTCCTCTGGGCAGCAAAACACTGAGGCAGGGCAGGGTGGCTATTCAGGGGACCCTGAGAGCTTTCAGCTACAGGGCAGATCCAGTGGGGCAGCCAACAGACACAGAAAATGCTGGGTTCAGCATCTCCAAACCAAGGCGTACCTGCATGGCTTTGCACAGGGATAGCCACTGGTATCTGCTGACCCTCGCCCTCCAGCCCCTTTGTAGCAGCCCCAGGTCCCCACACTGAACCAGGTCCAGAGGCAGCCCTGGATCCCCTCCGCAGCCCCACACCAGCCCCACTGAACAACAACCAACACAAAGCCCTCAGGCCCTGACTTGGACACTGTAACATCCACTTAAAGCAATAACCCAAATACAAATTAAAAGAAAAAAGAAGCCTTAGTACTGCAAAAATAAAGTTTAACTTACTTTCACTGTAGCTGCTTTTTCCACTGTTTTTGAAGTTGTGTTTAAAACACCACGTATAAAACAGAAAGCAACCCAGAAGCTCCGAATTAGACATCCTGAACCATTCAGAGATATTTCTTCAGACACGAACATGAAAGGCTCCTCTATTTTCCAAAAGAAAACAGTAAAGGAGGCTTTTAATCCAGAAATGCACACACACAAGAAAGCTGGCCTCATCCCAGATGGCTTCCCAGCACAAATCAGGCCACATCCTGCTCTCCCACCCCTCCAACAGACTCAGACCCTATCCACGGAAATGCAGCATCTCAACGTCACAAGTAAGCATTTTGATGTCTGAGTGCCATTTCCAATAATCCAAAACCAGACGCCGTAATCAAATCTGGTTTAGCCAAAGTTTTCACTTCGTTTGCACTGTTACAGACTTTTCTGCTAGAAATAATTTTGGTGGGACGGAGGCGGTGCTCGGCACAGAGGACACAGCTGCAGCTCCTGGCCCAGGAGGCTGCCTGTCCCTGCAGGGGGTAAGCTGCCTGATGCGACACTCACTTTGGGCCAAGTTTTCAAAGGCTTACAGGTGTCTACAGATGCAGAGCCTGTAATTTTAAAATACCACTGCCTCTGCTGAAAGTTGGGAAATACAAAAAAAAAACCAAACCAAACAGTAAAATACTGTGCGATAACAAGTTACTCTGAATCAACTGATGAACACAGTAATTGTACATGCACGCTATTTAACTCAAGTGACCCTGCTTTTGCCAGAGGCTAATAATGCACATACAATTACCATAAATAGTTGATGAACTGTAACTTGTTTGTGCATCTGAAACGGTGAGTGTTTCTGGAAATCCTAGTATATGCAGAATTACATACTCAGGCACCTTAATTACTTTTTCAACTCTGTCTAGTAATACCTGCTTGTTTTTTCCCCCACTCTTAGTTAGCGGCGATAACATCCTGTGACCTGTATTGCTTCCACATGCTCCATTACTCAGAGAAAAGCCCAAAAGCATTACCAAGGAGCCGCAGCAGACATGGCTCACTCTCACCTCACCGCACAAGCCAAGTGGCCCAAGTGCACTTGTCCCAGAGAAGGTGCCCAAACAAGGGATGTACTTCTGGAAATAGAGGCTGAAGCAATAAGATACTACAAGTTATATATGCCAATAGTCCCCAAAGTACTCCTGTACATTTACACATGATTTTTCCACTACCAATTCTAAAAATACTGCAGCAAGAGAAAAAGCTTTTGCTGTTTTAAGAACTGACCTCCAGGAGGAGGACAGGACTAAACACTCACCCAGACATAAGGCACGTCATGTGCCATAACAGCAGCTCTAGCCAACTTGCCTTCAGAAGTATTTGAGTGATTTTAAACTCCGAATAGGTGTCACACACATTTAAGCCCATTATCATAAACTGTGTCAAGAGGCAAATGTTACTTCATGATTCCAGCTCGAGACAGTCTACAACAAGGCTCGGCAGTAACCACACCGGCACGTCAGCCTTCACAAGATTGACTCGCACAGAGTACTTTGATGGGCTGACTCACCCACTCTACTGTCTGTTGTGAGCCAGCCACAATTTACTGGATGGATCACAAGTTGTAGGGAAACAAACGATCATGAATTTACACCGATGAGAAACAGTGCCATTCTTCAGACAACAAAAAAAGCCCGTTAATTAACTTTCCAACATTGAGGTCTTTTACACTAGCAATAGAGCAAGTTTACTGGCATTTCATACACGTGAAGCCATTAGCACGTAATATTCCAGACTGTGAGTATTATTAAGTGGAGTGATGAGCCAAAAAGCTGCAGATGCCAACGGTTTGTTCATTTTTGGCTTAGGGAGGACTTTTCAGATCCTTTGCAACATAAGATAAATCATACTTACAAACTGAAAGACATGAGTAGTCTCATATGTCAAGCCACAGTGATTTACAGACACTTACATATTCTCACTTTTCAAAGTATGTCATCAGGTGCCTCAGCACTGAGTTAGAAATACAAAGATAGGCAGATAACAGCCCGAAGAGCTTATTTCTATTTACTTCCATTTTAAGTGCCGGACATACAGAGAAAGTATTCTCATTTGTCTCCACTTTAGCAGCTTTTTCTGAGTTTTCAATCTCCCTTCTTTCAACATGTTAGAGTACAGAAAAATAATTAACAGGTATAAGTTACGGCTGCCTTGGTGATAGAAGTGATACTGTACAAAAAATGCTAAACAGAGATGATATAAGCAGACTGAGCAATGGGAGCAATGTATTGAGATGCATTTCCATGTGTTTTTTGATTCACGTCTTCTTTGCATGAAGATGCGTGCAAAGAGCACACGAATCAAAAAACACAAGATGTCATCAAATAGCTCCTCCAAACTGGCATCACTGAAAGAAGTGATGCTTCCTGAAAGAAGGAAAGAGAAGTAAAGGTTGTTTTGCAAACCAGCAACACACTAGTGGCATCAGTAAAAACTGTGACTTGAAAAAGAATTTGCAGTCACTAGAGGTATTGCCTTGAGGCTGCCTGCACTCCCCAGGCACCTCAGTTTGCAGTGACCTACTCTAAATGAAACCAGGTCCAGACTCTTTTTGCTCTAGCACCAGAGCCCTGCAGTAGGTACAGCCATGGCACAAGCTCTTAGCAGCAAGGCACACAAAAGAATCGAGCTGAACACCATGAGCACATGAAGTAGCCTAAGGGAAGAAACTCAGAGAGAAAAAAGTGAGGCCCAGCTGATGAGTAGAGATCACTATTTTGGCACCAATGGGTGTATTTAATCAAAATGCAAAACGACTATCATCACAGGTGTGGGGAAGGAGGGCAGCAGCTTTTTGGTGGCTGTACACAGGTGCAAAAGAGTGTAAAGAAAATGGAGGTGAACCACAGAGATAAGCAAGGAGAGTGGCCACATCTACGCAAGGAGAAGGAGTGGTAGAGGTTTATCCTGGTTTTAAAAGAGTGCCAGACCAACACTTACAGCATGTCTATACAGTGAAGTGAGAGCTGGAACGACTCTGCAGGATTGCCGGCAGCAGCGAGGATGCAGCAGCGAGGGACGGCAACCAGGACACATACCCCAACACCCTGGGGCACTTGCATCCTAGGTGCCAGCCTGATACTCCCATGTCCCTGCATATTTGCTACTTCTGTTATCTGCAGCAGCTGAAGTGAGGTAGCACAGAGATGTACCCACATGCTATAAACCATACCACCCTTTTGCTGCTTAAATGTATACCGTACGGCAGCAGAAATAAAACGAGAGATCAGACAGCAACAACAGCACATCAGCTTACCAAGGCTGTAAGTATTGTGGTATTAACCAAGTCACTCATAGAAAAAAAGGCAACAAAACAGCAACAGGACGCAGAGCTGCCCAGCACTGCAGAGGCATAGCAGCAGGTGAGGGCACCCCACTACTGGGAAGTAACATGGAGAACCGACCACACTGAGCTGCAGATACCCAGGGGCAGGGAAAAGAGCATTCTCATGGACATCCAGTGGAGATCCCAGCATAGCAATTAAAAAAAACCCAAAACAAAAAACAATCCAATTCTGTAAGTTCAGTAACAATGATCTTCTCGTAGTCCTCTCACAGGACACAGCCTCTCACTCAACTTCCCTCCATTTTGACTCTCTGCACTCACACAGCTGGGAGATAAAGTAGCAGTGGTATTAAAACAGAATGGGATAAATAACAAGGTAAAAAAGAATAACCTCCCCCATTAAAGACAAGATGTAACTTCCGTGGTTGTGTTGGTTATTTAATCAGAGTCCAAAAAAACCTGAAGTGATTCGGAAAAGTTTTAAATGGACAGATGAAAATATCTTTGTCACATGAAGGGCAGGCCTGGTACAAATAATCGAGTGTGCTTATCTCTTATCAATTGAAGTTTTCAGCAGGTTAACAGAAAACCTCTAAACCAAAACCACAACTTACAAATTCTGTCAGTGGAAAGGCTGGTACAGAATAATCAAGTTTTTTGACAGGCTACCAGAATACACCGACTTTCAAGTATTATTTGTAATACAGTAGAGCCTGAGGCCCCCAGTGAACCCAGTGATATATATTATGTCACATTCGATTTTTGTTTTCTATCTAGGAGCTTATTAAAAAAAAAATCCCACATATTCTCTATCTTAAGCTTCCAACCAAAATATGATGTTCACATAAGAGACAGTAGAGAATTACAATGCAGCTCAGCATGGCTGCACAGCAAGACCAAGAGCAATGCTCATACCATGACCCAGTGCTGCAGTCCCAGGTGTAATTTCTTATCACTTTTTGTTTAGCTTCCCAGCAGCACTCACTGAGTCGATCAATATATCAATACACTCATTTTTAATTGCTAAAAAAACCTGGCAATATAGCACTGAAATTTCATTTTGATCCTACCTGCATGGGATCTACTGCCTTACAGGGAGGGAACCACCGCAGCAGCCCAGCCGCCTCAGGGAAGGCATCGCTCCCAGGCTGCTCCCCTGGCTCAGGAGTTACTCTCCCATACAGAGACATGGCACTGCATTTACCGAATGTGCCGCCAGCTGATGAAAAAACCCACCATCCTCCTGACTTTCTGCATTACTCACCAGACTGAGGGAAGAGGCACTGGGAACAGGCCATTGGAGGTTAGAAGCTCGGAGGTAGCACACACTGACCGCCCACAAGAGATGCAAGCATGTCTGCAGCCTCAGTTCAAAGAAAAGTGGTAATTCCCAATCCCCCAAAATCTAGGGCATTGGTTTTAGCAGGCGGTTGCCTGAATGATACTAGCCCCACACCATGGTGCATTTGCCACTTCATCAAATGAGTGCTCTGCAGACACCTGCCACAGACCAGAGAGACCCAGTACACTGCCAAAAACCATTTCCAAGTCTTCCCACAGAGAGCAGATTACTAACCTGACTGTCGCAGCTCAGGAACACCACCAGCACTGCTCCTACTCCCGATCCCACAACCTATGGGCGTAAGAGGCTGCAGGAGATCTCCCTTCCTCCTCAACAGCTGTCTGTGTCCCACAGCTGCCATAACTAATCTTGCTCACCCCCTTGCAACCTCCTACCTCCCAACTGGAGCAGGTCATCCAACAGAGCCAGCCCACCTCTTGAGAGGGCACATCACTCTGGTACAAAGCAGCCTTGCACCTGCTGAGGATTTAGAAAATTGTCTGCAATACCACCAGTTAAAAAGAAAAGTTTTTAAAAAATCATACCAGCTGCAGAGAGCAAGCAGAGAAGTGGAAGACACCTGTGAATTTAGTCCAGGGAAAAAAAGTGATTTGAAGGAGAATGCAGGCTATAATTACAAAATATTAGAGATAAGTGATTTCATTACTTGCACAATTTTCTGCGTGGATGAAAAAGTCAGTAACCTGGTAAGAGCCTAAACTAGTTTTAAATTCAATTATGAGTATGTTTTTACCACCTGAAGATTAGATTGGTACATTTTTCAACTAGCAGTAATCTGCTATTTCAACACTATTTTTTTTTCTCCAGCCAATAAATACAAGACAATGATTGCCCAAGATTCAAAATACAATTTGTCCTAATAAACCCATCTAGGGACTTAAAACACATTCATATCACAGAATCTGAATGACCATTTTTTAAAAATGAATTAATGGACTTTGAGACAATGCAATTAAGTTAGTAGATATGTTAAAAACATGAGTGAATATGAAGATCTAAAAAAAAAACACCTACCAACAAAAAACAATGTCTTTAGTTTTATCTTTAAAAAAAGCTTGAAAATTTCTTTTGGGATTTTTCCAAATTATTTTAAATTTAAAAACTAACTAAATAAATAGAGCTGGATTTACTTACTTAATTCATTAGCAACCTGTTCCATCTACATTGCCACTCATGGTTTTGTAATTTCCTGCCTCCATTCATACTATTTATGTCTTTTAACTTTGTCCCTCAGTCCCTGTAACCTAAAACCTTAAGGACTGAGGTTGTGTCCTTCCAGACTAAAACAATATAACGGCCATAATTATGTCACTGTGACACAGATAATGTCTGAATCCTATTTATATTTAGCATCCTGTCTTTTTCAAAACCTCTTCTTGGCCCCTTCTTCACCCTGCCTCTCCAATCTTGCATCTATCATCCCATTACTGCCCACTCATGCATTCCTCCCCATTCCATCCTCATGACCACGCAGCTGGGGTTGCCCTCCAGTGTGTGCTGCCTCATCCATCTGGAATTCCCTTTCTCCAGCCCAATTCCTCTTCCCGGTTCTCACCTTTATGTGTGTACATATGCATTCATTTACAGTAGCCACTGAATCCCACAGACCTTTTCTATCTCCATGACGGTGGTTTTTATCTTGACCTCACTGAGATCATCACAGACAACAAAAATACTTGGGCTTTTTCCACTTTTGCATTTCATTTCTATTTTCTTTTATTCCATTCATAATTTAGTTCCCTTTTTGCCTGCAAGGTAGCCATCGCACATCTCTCTCAATCTTTACAATTACATTCTACCTACATCTGCATTTTGTCAGTATACATAAATGTATACCTAGATCTTGCAAGGATATATACTGCACCAAACACAGTAATTTCAACCATATTCCCTTAACACTGAGTCATACACTGACACTGTATCACACTACCAAGACAGGACAGTAAAATCTTTAATAATGCCACTGTATTGTTCCAGTCTCCCTCTCATTCTTCTGCAGCTGAGCTGAAATCAGGAACATAATGAACATTGCCAAGTTTCTCCTTGCTACTTTAACAGCTCTCTGCTTTTAAAGAAAATATAAAGGATTTGTAGAAATCACCTTCACACTTTTTTCTCCCAGGCAGAATTACTCTCTGTAAAGTACTGAGATGCCATGCTGAGCAGAAGGGGGCAGTTAGACATGAAGCTGAATGAAGAAAAGCTCATAGTCTCGTCTCAGTGGCACAGACGATGAATTTTGAACCAGGGCAGAGAGGAAGAGGTACTTTTGTTAAACCTTCCTTCTTTATGCTAAACTTACTTAGAATGTAATGTTTACGACCTTTTCCAGAGTGCTTGTGCTAAGAGGTGAACTTTCCCTGGCAACTTTAATGCTTATTATGAATTCTTCTTACATAGCTTGTTGGACAGTACATACAGAAGAAGGAACAACTCTGGAAAACGTCACATTTCACCTGTTTTGCCTTCGACTTCTGTCCTGGTTGTGGCCGGGATAGAGTTAGTTTTCTTCCTAGTAGCTGGTATAGTGCTGTGTTTTGGATTTAGTATGAGAATAATGTTGATAACACACTGATGTTTTAGTTGTTGCTAGGTAGTGCTTACACTGGTCAAGGACTTTTTCAGCTTCCCATGCTCTACCAGGTGCACAAGAAGCTGGGAGGGGACACAGCTGGGACAGCTGACCCCAACTGACCAAAGGGATATCCCATACCGTATGACGTCATGCTCAGTATATAAAGCTGAGGGAAGAAGGGGGGGACATTCGGAGTGATGGCGTTTGTCTTCCCAAGTAACCATTATGAGTGATGGAGCCCTGCTTTCCTGGAGATGGCTGAACACCTGCCTGTCCATAGGAAGCAGTGAATAAATTCCTTGCTTTGCTTTGCTTGCATGCGCGGCTTTTGCTTTACCGTTTAATAAAAACGGTAATAAACATTACAGTTTAATAAGTCTTTATCTCAACCCATGAGTTTTCTCACTTTTACTCTTGTGATTCTCTCCCCTATCCCATTGCGGGGGTGGGGGGGTATGAGAGAGCAGCTGTGTGGTGCTTAGCTGCCAGCTGGGGTTAAACCACAACAGTTTCATAAAACCAAGTCTGATGCACGTTAATTGTTCTCTCTCTAATATTGGTAGAATATAGCTGGATTTGGCATTTACCTTTTAAAATCAAGCAGCTTTTCATCAGCATATATTTAAATAGCACTTTAGAGTATAAAATTAAAAAAATTCACATTTATTTCCTCTATCTACCTAAATCTTCGGCATGCAAAGAAGGCTATGTGCTTTTTCGGTCACTTTCCTCTCTTTTTATTCTAGGTGACTCATGTAGCTGTGAGCTTAATTGGCATCCCTTAAGTAGTCTGGGAAATTTCATACTGCTGAATGTGAATGTGTTACTACTGTATCTGACTGAGATCTAAATAAATTCCACATTTGGCCCAATGAAGTAAGGCATGCAAGATTTCAACCTGTTCTTGAAGAGTAAGAAAAAACAGCATTCTAGATTTTAGTAAAGTAAAAACAGATTCCCTTCCCTGTGACCCCTCACTATATCTCAGATAATACTGACACAACAGTAATTTTTGCTACCAGATAACTAAAGCCTGCTTCTCCATGGAATATTCTATTCATTAACAAGATGTGTAAGAGAAACAGAATTACGTGGCATGCCAATATTAAAGCAGAAAAGCATGGCTGTGAATTAAAGTCAGCAATATGTCTTTATACTTTTTTCATTAGCATTTTCCATCAAGGCAGCATTTGCCTTTGGCAGAAACTCACAATGTAAGGAAAACAAAAGAAAAACATTCATTAATGGCCTTCCTCAAATGAAAACATTGCTACAGGGATATATGGAAAGTGTCTTCATGACTTCACAGACAATGTTCTTCCAAATACGCACTTCTACAATCTGGGACATGATCCTGGGAGTCTATTGGGTGCTTCTTCATGTCCTGCGTACTGCTTTGTCTGTAATAAAGTCACGACAAGAGAAAGCATTCGGATCCTTCAAAAGCCATTTGATACAATTTGGGGCAAATATACAAAACCATCAGCTTGCAAGACACATCCAGACTAGAAGGGCGGGACATTTAGGTACTGATGGCACGCTTCACAAGCCAGCATTTCTTCAGCTGGAGGACTGTAAACTTGACAAAGAAAGCACAGAAGATAAACAACCACCATCCATCTCTAAGGTGTAATCATTGTATTTTAATCAAACCGGTAACATCAACCTTTCAAGCATTGCATATCATTTTCATTACTGCATTATTACCAATGGCAAGGAAGCCACAAAACTACAGAATGAGTATCATGAATTTGAAACACTAATTAAGTGCACTGTTAGTTAAGACCTAAAAAGTGTGCTTTAAATACAAACATACTGTTTCCAGCAACAGATACATCTTAATACTAAAACCAAATATGTTTCATCCATCTAGAATGTCCTTAACTTTTTATTTGTTCCTTTTATTATGAGAAATAACACTTACACACAGAAAACCCAGCACTGTCTATTTATCAAAGTTACCCAGGAGTTTAAGCCAATCTCCATTTCTATTCATGATTTTTAACCTGTAGCATGCAAGCAAATTAGAACCCGCCTAGGAATAACATGATCTACATAATTTGCATGGGCACTCTCTTTTGCCCATAGAAAATTGTACAAAAGACCTTGATCACTCTCATTTGCATTCAAGTAGCTGGCCAAGTTGTGAAAACATGCTTCTTGTATTTAAAGTTTTCAAAAACACACAGAGCTTGTTGCAGGAAGAACATAACCTGTAATGGGCAAGAAGAAATAAAACAGGACCTAACACCTTGCAAAACATGGCTTGAATTCCTCTGTTGCATAACAGCTAAACAAGTTAGCAGGAATGTTATTTTTCATTACTACTTACTGTGCTCTTTCTTCCTCTCTCAGCCACACATTCAGAATTACATCGAACACAGTGCCTCCACGAGTGACTGACTGGTCCATTGCCGGGGAAGGATGACATAGTCTAGAGGAACAGGCAGGAGCTGGGAACACAAGTCATGCCTCCTCAACTCCAGCCCTCCGTGCAACTTTGAGTGCATTGCTTCTCCCTTCCCACTGCCTCACTTTCTTCAAGGATAGCATTCCTTTATAATACACTGTAAAATAGCATCTATTCTGATGCTAATTATTGTATTGCTAGACCACTTAAATCATCATTACTTTTACTAAGTTACTTCCTTTTCAGATGCATTCAAGTGGACTGGAGGTATCCACTTTGGTTTTGCATACATGCACCTGCAGTGCATAACAGTTCACAAGATCTAGTGAGACAGCATGGATGCATATAAGGACAGAACTGGTCCAAAATGTTTAAAGTGCCTCCTGTTAGGTATTATTAAAATTTGCATTTACTTTTCTCCAGCACAGAGTTTAAACTGGACTGCAAAGTTGTGGAAGTGTGATTAGTCTACTAACCTAGCCAGTCCTCCTTAAATCATTTATTCAATACCCCTGATGTTAGCAATTCTTTACATATACTTGATCTCCACCAACTGGATGAGAAATGTTAGATTAGGGACAATACTAAGGAAAAGCCATTAAACAGGCCTTTGTTTTAAGACAGAGAAGGTAAAAGCATTCCTTGATGCAATAAAAAGTGAGTATTTACATACTATGCCCTAATTAAGATTTTTTTTTCCTGTAATTCTACTGGCTGTCCTAGAAGAGCCATAAACATTTAGTAAAATAATCTCAATTTATACTGCTTTGTTCTATGCCTTCAAGTACCGTACATGGCTGTACTCCAGATCAAGTAGTTGTCCTCAAATGCCTTCCAATGAGCCCTGCCAGATTTTGTGGTTCAGAAGTAATTTAAAGGCAGAAAGCTGTAGCAAATGAGACCTAATGGAAAACAGAGAATGCTTTAGTTCATCCTAACTATTTGCAGAAGAGAAATGGAAAACCACAAAGAAAGAAAGGAAAAAGAAAAGGAAGTGCCAAAATGTTGTATTTCTCTCTGCAGATGAAGCCAATGATTCACCAACTTCATGACATAGCATGTGCAATGCCTTTTAACGATTTGAGAAATTTATGATAAAAAAATTGAAATAGAAAAATACTGTCCTTGTGGAACCATAACTTTGTTTTTAAACAGCTTTTTTCCATTTTTCTTTTTTCCCTTCCTTAACTCTGGCATGTTATTCTTCACTTTCAATCACCTGTGTTGAATAAACTAATTCCTCCTAGTTAGAGCAGAGACCATCAACCACTGGCTGTTAAATGCAGCCAACTGTTCATAACTCCAGCAGATGGTTCTCTTCTGCTGGCCAACAGAAACTTTATGGTCCTTTTCCTAATTTCTCTCAAGAGATACAGAAATTCTTTATTTAAAAGCAATCGCTCCTGCAATATAGTGTCTCCCCTATGCAGTCTATTTTCAGTTAGCCATGCTTCTTCCCCGCCCCCCCTTCAAAGTACACTGAAAGCATCAAATAGAAATAGACTGATCTAAAGCCATCAGATGTCACAAGAAGTCCTTCCATCTGTGTATTTATCATGGGCTTTTCTGTGTAAGCCTAATTAACACCATGGCCAAACCATGCTGCATATTCCTACGCTGTCTAGTACTCATGGCACCGACAGGGTGCAGCGGCGCCTGGGGGTGCTCTGAAGGACACCAGCTTTCAGAGGAACCTTTAGGGGTGAGGTGCATGAATCCCATGGAAATTAACATCACTTTTCCTGACTGCAGAGAGTCTTAAAAGAGAGCCCTTAAAATATGTAAAAAAAAAATTATTTTTTTTTTAAAACAAAACAAAACTAAACTAAGAAACCCAAAGGTGGTTCAGAAAGCTACATATTTAATTATTTATGACCACTGAACTTGTAGATTTTCCTTGGATCTTGAAGGTTTTTCCTACATCTTTGTACAGCAACACACAAAACAAGAAATCCTTGTGGTGAAGGGCGCTCTCCTCAAAACTCTCAGCCCAAAAGAAGTTCATTTTAAGTCCATGCTAAGCAAAATGCTATTCCCAATGTTGGCCTGTTCCGAGGCCTGGAAATCAAGATTGCTGTGGTGAGGGACTATCCTACAACAGCGGCCAGAGACCTTTCTTTAGCTGTAACGAAGCTCTGCCGCACACATAGCTGTGCTTCATCCCGTGTCCTCCCATCCCAGGAGGGACAGAGACTTTTTTCTTTTTTTCCTTGAAACTTTCAAATACAACCATTAAGAACTCAAATTGATTATTATTTTTTTTTTTTTCACAGAATGCTTAAATACATTTTTCCTCATCCTTCCTAAAATAATTCCTTTCTTGGGATGAATGCAAGCATAACAGTTTTCAAACTGAAAAGAATTCATCTGGCAAAGTACAGAGAAAAAGTTACGTGGCTATTAAAAATACAGTTGAACTACAGCATATGCTACAAACACACAAGCATACACATACATTTTAGTAACAACTTAGAAACAAATTTTAATGTAGCAGAGCTATTTCTGCTTGCCAAATGAAACTTTTGTAGGATACTTTTTAACGACTTCTTATGACACAGTTTTTGAGGACAGCTGTGAATTACAGCTTAGTCAAAGTTCTGGTGTAACGTGCCCAATTTGGGAGAATGTACTGTTTGTAATAGAAAACAGTTTTACATATTGAAATCTAAATTATAGACATAAACTCTTCAAAGCAGTAACTTGATGCTCTAATAAAACAGGTGCACCAAAGTGTAATGTTTCCAGTTATTTATTTCGCTGTTGAATTTTTGGTAGATTTATTAAACCTTCTGTAAGCTTTTAGGGAACTAAGTATCTGTTACATTATTTGTATCTGCTCAACCATGGAAAAAGCATGCCATCTCTCTGAAGAGAGTAATCAAATGCTTACAGATTAATTTTCTACAGTACGACAAGGACGTTAGATCTTGGGGCTAATGATTTAAAAGATACCAGTAGGCAAGATCAGTAGGCTGATGACTCCTACAGCTAAAAATTCTAGGACACAAACTAATTTTCAAAGTTGGTACTGGGTATTTCAGTAATTCTCAATACCAAACGCAGAGTGGGATTTAATTACACTGCTCCTTCACATACATGAAGGGTTCTGTCTAGAAGCAAGGTATGCCCTACTTTCAAGATGCTCAGTCTTCAAGAAGGTAACTACCACAGCTATACAGTCAGTTAGCACAGATCTGAGAAGTTGAAAGGTTAAAAAAAAAAAAAAATATGTATTTTTAAGAAAGCAAGGAAGGAAAAGTTCAGATTATCAAGCTCCTTCTCAACCTTGTTGTGAGCTCAGTTCTCAGATCTGCTAGGGGTAAGGGAGAAAAGGCGAGGCTCCCTGTGTTTCCCCAGAAATTGGGGCTTTTCTGTCCCAGCTTCTGCCTGAAAGACTCTTAAAAATATGGGAAGCAAAAACATTTGCACAACAGTCAATTATTCAGTAGCCTGAAACCACAAGGGTGTGTGGAAGAAGGAAGGATCTACAGCTTTATTGGCTTGAAAAGGAGGGTGTGAGAGCAGTAAGTTACCAAGATGTTCAATAGTGCAGAAAAGGACAAAACCCAAAATACCTAAGAATACATCTCAAAATTCCTAGGAATTACACAATCATGTATTTCCAAAAGTATGCATCAAAGAAGCATTTTATTTAACTATGGTTCTTTTCCATATTACCATATGAAAGCAATTGGTACTCCTAAACAATGTGACAGAGATCATAATTTAACAACAGAAGACCACTGGAAATACAGTGTAGACAGCAAACACGATGACACTGTAGACACTCTCACCGAGACCAAACTCCACTGTTAAGACATTTTATTTCTGTATTCCAATGGGATGCAGACAGCCCTCTCACAATGCCACAGTGAAGACTTCTGAGAAAAGGCACATGTGTGTGCTCATCCTTATAGAAAAATACACATGAATACATTCATTTCTCTATTATAAAATAAAATAAAATAAAATAAAATAAAATAAAATAAAATAAAATAAAATAAAATAAAATAAACCAGTCGTACTGCAAAAACCACAACACTTCTTGGCTGGATAGCTCTTGTTAGAACACATCTGTCAAAGGGAGGAGTCAGCTGAAATCAGAAGGCTTAGCCTGTACCACAGTATAAGTCTTCAGTGTTTTAATCTTACCATGGTCATTTTCTCTTTAGAGAGCTTATTTTGTAAATATGTATCAATTGCTAGACTTTTAGTAATAGAAAATAAATTAAAATGCAGAAACATCACTGTAACTGTTAGAACTTTTACAAAATCCATCTAGTTTTTTGATTATTTGCTGTTGTGTTACAAGCAATTATTTCTGGCCAGTCACAGCATTACTGGCAGGGAGACTGATGGGGGGAGTGCAGGTCCCCTTGTCTTAGCGCTGCCTGATGCGGTGCGTTCCCAGACACACGGCTGGTGACAGCTGCACAGCACCCTCCTGGGGTCCCTGCTCCTGGGGTCCCCTCACTCTGCCCAGCAATACCAACAAATCTCAAGGTCCTAAGGACTTTGGTAAATGTAACCTTTTGAAAAATATACTCTTTTCTATATAAAGCATAAGTAGCATAAATTAGCAATTTCTCCAATAGCTGGATACTTTTGCCTTATTTAAAAATGTCAGTAAGGTAGGTCTTTGAGACAGTCAAAAGTGGTAGAGAAAGACAGCAAAATATTTGGTCTCATTGGAAAGAACAGTTTTGACAGCTTTTACAATTAATTCTATTCAGTTAAGCACTTTTTTAATGCACTGCAAATGTTGTGAACCCAATGCCATATCTGCAAAACAGTAGAGTTGAAATTCTGCATTCTGCCCAGTGATTTTCAGTACTGAGTAATTTCTAACGAGACTAAAGAGAATTGCATACACTTGTCATTAAAACACACACATACACTTGAAATGTTTATGAAGTTAATCACTTTAAGCCTAACTTACTTGGTCAGGTAACACTGCTAAGAAGAAGCATCATGATGACATATAAACAACCTCTATTAAGTGTGACAGTAGAGTTGTATTTGCATGCTACAAATACACACAGACAACAGTCACCTCATTCATCAGCTAGCATGAATACAAAAATACCAACCCCAAAACACCAACAAAAAAGGCCACTGCTTTATACTGTGGCTTATCAAACAAAAAGCAAATAGAGCAAGTATTGTTTCTGTGTAGTGAGATCTTGCACACTGCCACCCTGTGTAGGGAAATTCCATTAAAACAGCTTGCCACAAGCTCCCTGATACACCAGGAAAACTTTATCAGCAGCAAAGATACAGCTTTTATAGATGTCAATACCAAATTTATGCAGCTGGTTGAAATGGAGGAAGGTCATGCATAATCAGCTAATTAATTTATGAGGTACTCTCCCTTGCTCTTTACAAATATGATTATCATTTAATAAATGCAGAAACTCTAGCTGAACAACATGGTGATATTTATCTATAATATTATCTTAATATTAGTAAGAATAGTTAGCACTAATACCATCTTGTCACATTTAATATTATTTCACTTTTATTAATAGCTTAACTGGCCAATTCCCTACATTCTAAAATGTATTTATCAAATTCATTTACACAAATGTAAATAACACTTGTCTCAAGGGCCCCTAATGTAGTAAGTCTTCCAGTCACTCAGTACAGATGTTAACAATAAAATCTGAATGGGTTAGCACATCCGGTACAGAACTGTACAAGGCTTTTTGCAAACGCTGTTTCTACTTCTATTTTTGTTGTGTGATTGATAAAACATTGCTATCTGTACAGCACATCTCTTTTGAAAACCGACAAAGATAACTCTACGGTTTTTTTAAGCTACTTTTGAAGTTCACTCAGATTAATAATATTAAAAGTTAACACTGCATGTTTATTTATATTTCTGTGCTGCCAGGGAAGTGCATTTAAATATTGCCTCAGAAAAAGTTTACAATATGCAGTGCCTACTGCAAACCAAATTCATTTGGAGAACATTGATGTGGCAGACTTGAAACCACAAAAATACATTTGTTATTACTCATCAGTGCTGTTTTCCTAACCCTTTGTATAAATAAATAAGTAAAAGTCTTCAGAAAAGCTACAACAAACTGGCATTTATCTTTTTCTATAGCAGGAATATTTATTGATTCTAAGATATTACCATAGGCTAACATTCCTAATAAGAACAGGGATGAGCTCTGGTATTCTGTGAAGCACAATCTTTAAATTAAGGTCCTAATCCTATAGTCCGTTTCAGGCAGGCAAAATCACGCAACTGCACTGAGACCCATTAATTTAACTAGAACTATTCATATGCTTAAAGTTATAAATGTGTTTAATTACATGCTGAATTAAGCCCAGACTGGGGTAAACTATGCCTCAAATTCAATAGCGACTTGTGCTTTCCCAACTAAATTCATGCTGATACCAAAACACCCAGAGAAATTAATCTAGCCCATCTCCCAAAACAAGGCCAAATAGTTTGGGAGCTACAAAGACTGATGCTTCTCCTTATGGAAAGTGAAGTATGTAAGAAATATTGGTTAGAAAGTTTAATGTGCTTCTATGGGGCCTCTAGGGCTGGATATTAAAATTTTTTCAATACCTCAAAATCCATATATAGGGAATAAAAAAGTCTAAGCAGGCTAGATGCTAATGAGCCCATCTACTCTGCTTATATACTTTAAAAAAATTTGACCAAGACACTGTCATCATCTGCAGGTGTCTGGCTACCTTGAAAATCCAGATCCTGCGAATTCACCCTTCGATACAATGGTTATGAAGACTGTTGCTGAGTCAACACAAAGGTGAAGACATTCACCTGCCTGAGGTGGGCAAATACAGAACAACACAATCCTAAAATCGTTAACCAACTTGGGATAGCATTAAGTTCCCTTTTTTTTTATTAATGATGATAGAGACTTATGTGAAGAATTATTTATTTACATGTTAATAGAAATAACATTAGCAGAGGCCCATGAAAATTTATTTTCTAACCAACACATAAAAAGTACCTAATTGATACTTTCTGATGTCCAGTACACAAAAGGGAACCATCATACCCGAGATGAACTCAGACAGGCCCAGTAAAATAAAGTTTAAGTTCTTGCTTGTGTATTAATCTCTGTATTTTCTTATGTACGTATTATCTTTGCTGGCACCAGAAAAAGTCAGTGAAGAATTCTGACTCTCAGGTGAGTCAGATCACAACATCTTTGGGAGCTCCTCCTCCAGTACAACACCCATGTTGTACACCAACAGCCACGTCCCCATGGCTGCTGCCAGACCCAAACTCCAGCCCTTCATTTCAAAGTCAGGGGGCTCCTACTGAATGCAGCATGGCAGCTGCTTACACATTAAATGCAGGAACGCTCCTTTTGGTGGCTTGCCATTTTGTGTTCCCTACGGCTGCTACACTAGAGACGCAGAATGTAATGGAATTACAATGTCCAGAAGTTAAATACAAAGAAATAAAGAAAAAATAATCTTTGTTTCAATATACAGTATTAGTGTCAGGGCTTCAGGAGTACTGCTCTGAACACACATATTCCAGTATTTGTAATGATGCTACTTTTTTGTCTAAGTAGAAAAGAACTAATCTGAAAGTCAACAACTTGACCTACTGTAACAAGTCCTCCTTCTCTTTATTATTAATCTAATATATTACTTTGTCATTCAGAATTAAGATATTTCAAACAATCTTTCATAGAATTACTATATTAATCAACCATTTGTTCTATTATCTCCCTTAAGCACTGAAAATAAATTTAGGAATGTGATTTTCATCTTCAAAACCAGGTCTTTATGCCTGAGGTCTGTGCTTTACAAACAGACTTACTAGAAATTTTTTTTGTGCGTTCTCCCATATCTGCTACTAAAGGCAGTGGTATTATGTTCTGCCACTAAACCACAAATGTAATTATGAGGTGGAATTTCTTGGCCAAGTTTCAACATTTAAACACATAGTTAACAATGCCTAAGGAAATACAACTAACCCCCACCTATCCCCCCCAAGCCTACAAAAAACAAACAAACTTTACTAGCGGTTCTACATCGTATCCCATGGGATTAGACAGAGGAAACAGCATGAAAAATGAAAATACTCCAGGAGTATTGAAATTACATTTTGAAAAGCAAATTAGAAATATTAGCCAGAAAAACAGCAGTATCTGTATGCCTACCAAACATACATATGGGGACCAAATGATGTGAAAATGTTACACTGGTTGGTATTTTATCTCCATTATTTTCTTTGCAAGTTAAGTATTTAATACAGCCATAAAACAAAATGTGCTAAGTGTCTTTCTACATCTTTCTATTGCTGAATAAGTTTTAAGAGCAGATCCTAAGAAGCCAATCCTTCCAAAAATGCGTGCCTACTTCAAAAGATTAGAAGACGAGTAACTAACAACCTAACACATGGGTTCTTCATATTTTGATGACTGACCTCCAGTTTTTCCCCTCGATGAGTTTAAATATGACTTAACAGCTGGGACTCAGACTTCGGCCAAAGACCGCTACAATTTTGCCAGCAAGTTCTCATGTGGAAGTATATTGAGCTTTTATGGCTTTCATCACAGCTAGTAAGTAAGAGCGAACATGATTTAGAAGAGACAGGACTCGACTACATAGCAAAACCTGAACTACAAATAAAGCAATGCACCCTGAAATAACTCATACATAAAGCAAGAATGGTGGTTAGTCCTTTATTTTTCAAAATATTTATTTCAACTTCAGCTTTTGCCATGAAAAATGAACCAGTCTCCAAGTATATCCTAAGCTCCCTCTGCTATGTGAAGAAAAAAAAAAAAAAGTTAGATTCTGTTAAAAAGCTTTTACTGAAGTGATAAGGAGCAAAACTGTATTTTTATTCAGCTGAAGTTCATGATTGGCTTTAGGGGGTTTTTTTCCCCATATCAAAGGATAACTGAGATCATATTATGTAAAGAGCACTATGAACTAACATTTTATCTATAATCTCATTAACCATTATGTGATGTTCCTTTTCTTGATAAAAACTTTAAAAGTTCTTACATTCCCTGTTATGCATTTTTTTTTAATTAAAAATGTTAAATTAGCAACTGAAGTACAATGACTCAGATAATATGTTTTCATCTTTTTTTGGGAAAAGGGTGATGGTTGGCAACTGGAGAATGCAAATATTTTCTTAGTTTACCCAGAATAGCAATATTTTCCACCATTTTGATTGTGCACTGTATTTACGCATTTGTATTTTACACTTTTAAACGTATAATATTCAGTGGGATAAAGAATGGATATTACAAACTACACAAAGGCATTTCATTATTAAGATAAACATTTTGGTAAATACTATGGGCTTTTTCTTTTAAAACTCATTTGACCTTTCACTGAAATCAAAATAGTGCAAAAGTTGCTTAAAAGTTTCTGGATATCTTTTACATACACAGCAGTATCACATCATATACTCCTCCTTTTACTTGATGAACACAGTCTGTTTATTCATTACTCTTAAATACATTACTGTCTTAAATCATTTGAAATGTGTGGTTTTATGTTTTATTGCAGAAATTATCAAAATTACTATAAAATATGTATGAATATATAAGGATACACATAATAAAAAAGCCCAAAGTGCTACCTAGAACACTGAAAATATATATTTTTTTATTTCAAGGCAAAATTCAGCTCCTAACTGGTCCCTGTAAATGAAATGAAAATTAGTATGTGAAGAATAATAAGCTAATGAATAAAATCAAAGACCCTTAAGGTCAGTAACAAAACTTCCATTTGTGGGGAATATCACTATATAGTGGAAGGAACATTTTTCCCATTGAGATTTACATCTGAATAAGGTATAGCAATCCTACCAATAACAATTCTAATGAACTTTCAAAGTTCACCACATCTTTCACTGACCTATAGGAGAATAAAATCCAGGAACAAATACAAATCCTTGAAAAATAGATAAGACAGAAAAATATATTTTAAAAGTCCCAAACTCATAATTATGTAAAGTAAGGTGCAGTTAAGCTTTATTTCTACTAGCTATTACCTGGTTCAGATTTCTTTTAGCACTTTATAGCACTTTAGTGCTCCTTCTCTGCATTGGCAAGTCTTTCTCAACTGGGTATTCACTGTGACTGTTAGTTACAAATAGAATATTATTACAGAATATTTGGATAATTGAATGAAAAATGGCCTTTATATATATTTGGACAAATAATTTTTCCCCATTAAATAATGAATATTATTTTGCTTATATCAAATGTACATTAATATGGAGCAGATAGGGAATTGTGGAAAAACTTCCATTTTTCTCCCCAAAGAACTGCCCTCTTCTCAGGGGCTCTCCCCAGTTATATGACTCTCCATTGACAATATGAACCTCCTTCACGCAGGCAGGTCATCCTTCTCCTCCAGCCAGAAACATACACCGTAAGACTGGGTGGGACCTTTCAGCTAATCAAGCCCAGCTCTCTCCTACTAGAGGTAACCCTGTCCTGTCATGCCTTTTACAAAAACTGATGAAACTCCATCTTCAAAATTATAAAGCTTTCTGCTCCTCTGCCTAGTTACAAGCTAACAGGCAAATTTTTGCACTTTCATTATGCAATAATCATTCTCATCCCTGGCACTGAGATCTAGGAAGTCTTCTGAGAAACCACAGTTTCCGTCCAACCGCTGAATAATTTGCCTTATGCCGGGTTCCTTTGTCCAACGGACTGACTATATTACCTGAGACTAGCCCTCTCTTACTGTTTAATTTTCATAAAATTATAAATAATTATAGAAAATTAGTTAGATAGAAACCTGGGTATCAAGGTTGTTTGCTATCATAAATAGCGCAGGCAGCATAAGGAGAGCGTTACTCTACACTTGAATTTCTCAATTAAGTGAAAGTATGTCTAGGTGGTGGGTGACTACAAAGGGTAGGCTAAATTCACTTGCTAATTTAGCTAAAACAAACATAAATAGTGTATGCGTAAGGAGCAAAAAAGGGGCAATCTGCCATATCCAGAAAGAACAGCAGTAGGTTTCCAATGAAGTATTGAAGCAACACTGATGATGTAGCCCCTGAAATGGATCTTTAACTGCCCAACTCTCAAGAACCTTCCTATGCTCTGTAGCCCAACCCTTCTTACAACACTCATCCAAAACGCCGACCTTAAACCATGTCATCCTCTCCGCAGCTAGTTTGAAAAGCGTCATAGACTGCCACTGGACTTATCACCTGATAACAGCAAGGCTATTTGCAGACTCCTTTAAAGTATTTTCAGTGTTCATTTTTAGAAAGAGCAGCAAAATTGCAGAAGTCCAGTCACATTACTAATGTCATATAGCCAGGTTAGTAAAGCACACTGCAGACAAAACAATCCATAACATACAATTAGTAGAGACATTGCTCCTGAAAATTACTATTTCTGACCTAATATAAGTGCAAAATTATTTGGAAGTTAACATCGCTCTTTATATTGGCATCTTTCTGAAATTTGTATTTTATTAGTGTATAAAGTTTCCAAGTGCCATATGCTACTGAGAATATTTACTGGTGATAAAGAGCCACGCTGTTGCTCTTATAAACCTCTGTACGGAGGAAGACTGCATAGCCAGAAAGTGGCTTGCAATCAAATCTTTCCATCAGTAGCCAGAAAGCAGCGAAAGACAAACTTTCCAAAGCGTATATGCTAGCACATCTGAATCTACTTCACATCTTGAGTGAAGGAGCTTTCTGTGGAAACAAATTTGGCACTTAGTTTTCAAGGAGCAACAGCAGAATTCAAGACTCAGTTCATTAGTACATGACAGGGATGCAAAAATGAAGCTCTGCTGGTTGTAGATACAAAACAGAGTGAGATGCCAACCTGACAGTCGCACCATCAAAGCTCTAACAAGAAAAAACAACAGTATGAGAACAGCATCCTACACAGACTAGGCTGTTACTGAGCAAACCTCTCTGGAGGTAGGATGCCAAACCCCACTGCTGAAAAGATGACAGTACTTCAGAATTAAAAAAGAAGGGAAGGGATTTGCTCTCTTCATTATCTGTGCATTGAAAGCAGAAACAAAGGCACCTGCAAATTACCCTCTGGCAGTACCTCTCTGCTTCTGTGGATTACAGATAGAGACTACAGCAGCTGCGATGCTAACTTGGATACCTCAGTTTAGTCCAAAAATCCACCACGGGATGAATGCAGACTTTTAATATACCTACCAAAGCAACTATATGTTATATGCAGAGTTAGATCAATTCAATTCAGTCAACTCTGGAAAAATAAACAAGAGCAAAAAAACCCCACAAGTACCTGAAAACTCTGAGTTCATAAACATTCATTCCACAAATCTATGTGCTGTGGCTCACGCTCAAAGAGAAACATCGCTGTTTCTCAACAATGGTGAAAAGCAATGTCACACAAAATCCTCCTTTACTAAAATATTACTTTTATGAAACATGCCATACAACAGTTTTAATGCATTGAGAGGCTCTGCATAATCACATGTAAACTCTGCTCATAAACAAACTTTTTTTTTTTTAATCAAATGCTATGCCTGACCTTCACTGCTCAAAAATTCTCTGAAGTTATGAAGTGAACAAGGGAGGTATTAGTACAGTGAAAATTAGAGAATTCATTTATCTTAAAAAGGTACAAGCAAATTCTTTCAAATAATAGAAAGTCCCATTTGATTCATTATTAAATTCACCCCATGTTTAATATGAAAAATTTTGAAGTACCAAGAAATATTTTAGATAAGTGAGTATTCCTGTATGGACAGTGATTAGCTAAAAATTTCAGACAGGCTGGCGGGCTGAAAGATGAGATCATCAGCTTGAGTCCTTCAGCTCATTACCTTAGCCACTATCCAAACCATTAAATCACAACTGGAAATATATACCATTCATATTATAAAGGAGTCACACTTGAGATTACTTGAAAATGACAGAAGACAGAAAAAGAATGGCTATACAGACCATTTACTCACTGCTGAGTTATGAATATGGGACAACTTAAAATAAAATCCCACAGTGATTCGAATATCCCAGCCACAATAGAACTATGTAGAGTATTAACAATATATTAAGACAGAAAAGGGCAAAGGTAGCACGGAGTTGGTCAGAATCAGGCCCAGGACTCTCGCATGCTTTGGCTTCATTTAATGTCTAATTTTTTTCATAAGCAATATTGACTTCTGCATAGTATGATAGCTAACACCAACCAGATGATGCCAAGGACCTTACAGGCACAGTCTCATTTTGCTTTCCTAATGAAATGTACAAGTAATTAACCATCAACATTGATACAGTACAGAAATTACAAGTACCTATTAACTACACAAAAATTAAAATGTTCAATTAATCTCTGGGACTTCAAATAGCTGTGCAGATCTGCAAGCATCTCCTGAAGGACCTGCACTTCTCTTCTCAAGGCTGGTGAGTACATTCATGCCAGTTGCACAAATACGCTCTTTGCAAGTGTCTCAGAGACGCCCGGTCTGCGACCTCTAACTTCAGTTTCTCAAATTGTTGCCTCTTGTGTCCAGTCCTGACAAATTCTAGAGGTTTTGCTGAAGTTAACTCTAGTTCTTGCACAGTGCCTGAATTTCAAGATTTCAGCCTCGAAGCCAGTCTTCAACTGATCCTCTGCCACACTCCTCAGCCCTAGGTTTGTCACAAATCTCCCCATTTTCAGGTTCTTGTGCCCTGCACCTGTGTTAGAGGAGAGCAATACAACTCAAATTTCCATCATGCAGTTTCCCGATAAGCCTCCTCTACCTGTGCTAACTTAACTGAAAACAAAACCAAAAATGTGCTTCAAATCCATTTATTTTCCCTCCCTTCTTGTTCATGCCTACTGCTTTAACATACAGGGCTCGTTAAAGGGTTTCATATCGTGCTTTCCTGTAGTGTATGATCTCTAACTTACTCGCATAGTTTGAAATTACCTTGTGCATCACATGGCAACTCATTTTACCTGGTCTCCTTGATAAACAAAGGTCCACATAGGTATCTAAGTCACCTGCTGTCTCTCTACAGACAGCTTCAGCCTCTCTCAGGACATGCCTACACCCTTGTCTGCCAGTGAATTCACAATATCCCTCCTTTCTCCAACCTCCAGGTCTCCTCCTTGGAGAGTCGTTCATGACCCAAACACCTGTATTCTCCTCTTCACTCTCCGTTGTTTACAGGCAGGTCTCTTACCAAGAATCTCAGCAGTTACTAATATTACGGGAAATAAAACCAAAAATGTTAACCTTGGGATAGGACTCAGAAAGCCTGCATTCATTTCCAAGCTCTCTAAGCTTCATACACAAAATAGAGCAAATCACTTAAACTTCTTGTGCCTGAATTCTTTACCTAAAAATTGATTTTCCACACACACGCTTCCTAGGAACACCGTTAGGATAAAAATCATCATGTTTTGCCAGTTGCTCAGCTATTAATGTGAGTCACAAAGTAGGAAAATAAGAATTGATTATGAAAAGCAGGAAGTGAAAACAGTCCATATGTAGCTAATATTGCTACCGAAACCTAAACTTCTGCATTTCCTGCCATTGTGACTTATAATTATGAAATCCTAATGTTGCACTAAGATAACTGCCATGTTTAGTTTCCTAGCTGTCTTTAAAGGAAATATTAAAGAGAATTAAAACAAAAAAAACTAAACAAAAACAAAAACAAAACCAACAAATCAAAAAAAAACCACACCAAAAACCTAACCAAACACAACCACCTCCAAAAAACACTCAAAACAAACAACAATAAACAACAAAAAAAGCCCACAGAACTCAGAAGTTTTTCAAGTTCCTCCAACTCATCAGTCCATTCTCAAAGGAGGTTCACTCACAGACTTCACTTTGAGCTCCGCTCTGGTCCCTTCTTGCTGCCTGGGGTTAAAGGGAACAGAAAGCTGATGGACTGTCCCAAAGGAACAAAGTCTATCCATTCTGTCTCCGGAAAATCTAATCTGTATCTGTCTGAAAAGAAACCCTGGCATGGATCTGCCTATGAATTTGTACAGAGCAGTAAAAGCTGAAGCAGAAACAGAACTGAACCAAACCAAAAACCCCAAACAACAACAAAACTAAAGGAGTTTTTTGCTTCTGTGCTCATTATGGAAGAGGTTAGGATGATCCCCTGACTGGAATCTTTTTTTTTTTTCCTGTGGGTTGAGAATCAGTCTGAAATTTAAGCATCAGTGATAAAGGTCAGAGGAGAAATATGGGCAAAACAAATCATAACAGATGACAAGCATGAGATGGTGTTCCCTCAACTTCCGCAGGAACTCACGTACGCATAGCTGAGCTATAACTGCTCATGTTAATCTTATTTAAATCCATCCCTGTACCAGAAAAATGTGAGGATAACAAACACAGTGCCAATCTCCTAACAGGGCTCTCAGGGGGATCCAGGAAACTACAGAACAATTAACTTGACATACACCTTGAGCAAATTCATAGGAACTGTTACAAAGGACAGAAGTGTTTGAACACAGAGCTAGATACAGCATGCTGGGGAAGAGTCAACACAGCATTTGCACAATTGCCTCACAAATTTATTAGTATTGCTAGGGAATCAATGTATGTCAGGAGAAACATGATCGGCTCAATCAACTAGTTTGGTCTCCAAACCAACAAATAACTTGTTAAAAGATGGGACATAAAAGATGGTATTAAACATTCAGTTTCTCTACGAAAATAGGGGAGTATGAGTGTTCCACAGATTTGTAGGACACAGTTCAATAAATGGGTTGGAAAAGGGGCAAGAACACTGTGCAGAAAGAGAACCCTACTGATGCTAAGTCACTCCTAGCAACACAAATGAAGGCTGACTGAGAGAATTACAAATGATCTCACATAGCAAAGGACTAGATAGCAAATAGGAAGACAAAACTCTGTGTTGACAGGTGTAAAGAATTGTAGGGAGTGGTGGTGAGGATGGGTGGGGAGGAAAACCAACCAAACCCTATGTATACAATACGGGCTCTGGGTGAGCTGTCGCCACTACAGAGAAAGATCTAGCACTCATTAGGGACATATTTAAGATAATGCTGGTTTAGTTTCAGCAGCAGTCAAAAGAAAATCAAATACTGTTAAAAATTATCAGGAATATAGACCACCACAGAAGACACCATTAAGCCAGCATTTAAATGACAGACACTGCACACCGAATACGTTATCTAGCTTGCATGCAGTCCTCCATTCTCAAAAAAGATATAAACAGAACTAGGAAAGGCAGAGAGAAGAACAAGGATGATCAAAGGTATGAAATGGGTTCTGTTCAAGGAACTAAACAGACATGGATTTTCCAGCCTGGAAGACAAACGATCAAAGTGGTATCAAAGAGATCTGTGATAAATGGAGCGGCATAAAGGTACTGGATGAGGAATCATTCATCTCTTACGTGAGGAGAACAAAGGAGCATCAAATGAAGTTATCAGGTAGCAAATTAAAAACAAACAAAAGAAGGTACTTCTCAACACGTACATTGTTCTATCATAGAACTCACTGCACAGGATATTGTGGATGATAAAAATGCACATGGTTTTAAGAACAATCAGACAAACTAATGGAAGAAAAATCTATCAAGGGCTATTAAACCAAAGATACCATCTCTGTTTCAGGAAGTTTGTGAGATGCAGATTGCTGAAAGCTGGGAAAATATACTGGGAAAGCACTACTACGTGCTTGCCTTTTACCGTCTTCCCTAGGCATCTGCTATCAGTCACTGGCCGAGACAGGACAGGCTGTGACAACAGCCAGTAGCGCAACTCCATAGGAGTTGCTCTAGAGGGCAAAACATGATACCAGGGACCCAGTGTCCACATTTCATTCAGATGGTTTCTCCTTCAGCTACAGCCAATCTGATCCCACTGACTGTATGGGTATTACCAAGTTGAAAACATCTTTTGGTTTAGCGGCGCCTGAAAAGAAACCCATCTGTGTGCTCTGAGCCCATTCGGCAATGTGCGCACATCTGCAGGAAGCAGGGACAATGAGCGGACTTGCTTCAGAAGTGCACTCCTGACCCACATCAAAACATTCATGCAGATACACCTGTGCCCAATGAAACAAATGCCTGCCCTGAGAGTTTGGCTGCTCTCCTGAATCAGTGACTCTCCTAAATCCAGCAGATGCCCTCCAGAACGTACCAGGTTCCAAAGGGTGACCAAGGCTGAACCAGGTCTTGCTACAGGATCGGTCCTGAAGCATTTTCCCAGTTACATCCCTCTCTGCTTAGTGCTTTCTCGGTACAACTACAGAATTAGGCCTTTAGGCATAAAGCTATAGACATGAGGAAACTTTCTACTGCACATTTTTTAAGCTGTTTTTGAACTTTAATATCTTTAATGCAGCAAACAGTTACTTTTCACCTCACAAATATACATATATACTGATCAGTAATGACTAATATACTGATACCAGCTTTTAACCATCTACACACTAAAAAATACAACTGGTACCTTTCTTATAATGAGAAATTTATAATTCTATTCACATTTTGAAAATGACTAAAGACATCCATGCCTCCTTCCAAGAAGACAACCAGTATATAATTCCAAGTGATAAATGTTGAAGAAGGTTATAGACTTGCAAAATATATTTTTATATTAGAAACTTTACTGAAATTTTCTCATCACAACAGCTTGACTCTTATGAATTAGTTAAATATAGCATTACATTGCATTTCTCTTCATGGCAAACACTATTTTAATGATATTATATTGCCTTTTATATGAAGGCACCTTTTAAGTAAGATGACAAGCTGATTTTGCAGTTTACAACCAGACCTGGTATTTACCCAAAGCATCTTCTCCCAGAAAGAAAAATACGTTCTAAAAACAAACAAAAAAACCCCCATCAAAATGCATCTGATCCTGACTTCTGTTACTTAATTTTGCATTTGTCTAATCATGCAATGGGGAAAACTTCAGTTGAGTATTAAATGGAACTTCTTCACCTGTATGAAAAGCCTTTTGATTTAACTTGAATTCCTGATTCTACCAATTTAATCTTTTGTACAAGTCTCTTCCAAAGCAGACTACTACTTCCTTAAACAAAAGGTTATGTGTTCATTTTAGAAGAACATACTTTTGACCTTGACAGAGAACATACAATTGATGGGAAAAGTCACTGCAGAAACTTCTAACAGATTAATGTGACAGAGCTGAACCTTTGCTTTATCTGCAGCCTAATTAAAAAGAAAGGTTCCCCCCCCAAAAAGCCTTGTGCAGGGTGCTTGTCATGAAGCATTATAGAGTTCTACATAAGGGGAGCCCAAGGGCATTGAAAATTACTGCAAAACCCCCGTTTTCTTCTGCAGAAGTAACTAACAATACAGGACCAGGATCTTCTCTTCAGATAGCCAAATAAAAACTGTTACGGTATTTTAAAGATCTGTAAGTACATACCAGTCTTTTTTCATTTATACTGGAACTGGGAAAGTGAGAGAGAAAAATACAGGTGCATATTTTTTTTTCCTTATCTTGGTCTGTCTTGTACAGGCTAAAATAAAATCAATTGCCCTGTGGAAAAGCCTTGTAAAGAAAACTCATAAATTCTATTTATTTATCTATTTTTTCATCATGCTAGAGCAACACAAGATAGGGTATTTTTGTCACAGTGCCAGATGGTAAAAGAACTGTAAAAATCACTGTTCTTCAACCCCAGGGACCATATTCACTGTACTAGAGATGAAACGATACCTAGCACTTCACGAAATTATTTGACCCTTTGATTATCATAATTAAACAGCATTAAATTCCCTCAATGATCACCCATAGCCAAATTTATATGCTTATCCTTCCTAAGCAATGTACAAGGAGAATGAAAACTTCAGAGTAAGATCCCCCAAAATTATCAAACCAAGTGGAAAGCTTTTTACGTTTGCTAGAAAAAAAAAATGCTGGGCATGGGTCTTAAATCCTTCCCATATCTGGCAATGAAAGTTCATCTTAGCAGTACACCCTTCCACTTAGGGTCTGCATTTTATCCAACAGCTAATGCATGTAAAGTCTATGAAAGGTCTTTGGAATAGGAGCTGGAATGTGAGCCACCTTCCTCATGGCATGGCCAGAGCGAGTCTCCATCTCTGCCTGAGATAAATGAAAATATACAGGGTCAAAAGGAATTCTTTTCAGTCAGGTGGAGTGAGCTCTGGGATTGACTCTAGCCCCCAGACACTCACCTGTGAAAAAAATGTTTGAATGCCCTAAAGCAAAGGCAGTAACTAGACCTCAGATCCCCAGTACTGGGCAGCAAGTCTTACCACAGTGTATCCATCTAACAGAGACACTGATATCCCTTCTTCAATGATTTTTCCAAAGAAACTAGAAAACCTCTCCTGGACATTTGCATGGAATCCAATCCCCCAGGCATGATGTCTGAGCAACTCCCAGAAAAAAAGACACTGCAGTCAGAGGAAACAGGGATTTACATACCAAAAGACCCAGACCAAGCCACTTCTAGTCATTGTATCGTCTGGAATTTGGCAGGAGGCTAACCTGCTGGTTTAGATCTCATTTTTGTACTTGCACAGTCAAATCCTACACACATCCCACCTAAAAATCCTATTTGTTTACTTTTTGTCCAAGCTAGGCTCCAACTCTTCAATCTTTTCCAATGCCATTTCAGCAGAGCTCCATTTAGGATCTAAAGGATAGTAGAACATTTTCTGTTCTTCATTATGAGCACTCCCAATCTGAAGGCAGCTCACGTACAACAGATACACGTGCTCAAGCAGCATCAGGGTACCACAGATGAGGTATTTCTGCAGATATTTAAACAAGGCCACACCAATAATAAAGATAATAATTAACTAACATCCCTGTCACCAAGGTGTCGCAAAGTGAACTTCACATCAAAGAAAAGAGCCTTTAAGTTATTTAAAGATTTCAAGGTGTTGTACCGAGATGCTGCTCGTTCACGTAGGGAAAGAACTTGTTAATTGGTTTGCACTGTAGACAAGCATCAACAAACTTTGATAGATTTCTTTTGTCTACGTATCTGGCAAATTTTTTTTTTTTCTTTTTCTTTCTCTTTTTTTTTTAAATAGATTTTGTCGTTGTCCTCTGAAACTTGAAATGTTACTTTGCTCTAAGTATACTAAAACATCTTTTATGAACATTACCACCACAAACACAGAATTTCTGTTTCTGTGTAAAACTTGGTTAGAAAAGATTTCACCACCATATGATTTAAGGAAACTCAATTAATGGAATTTTTTAATTTTCCATTGCCTGATGGGATATTACTCAAGACTGGTGTAATGACTCAAATACCACCAATAGCTCCAGCCACCCAGAATTAAGACGGCACCATGGGTAGAGAAAACAGTTTCTCCCAAGATGGCTCTAATACTCCAACACAAATTTGCTCAAACCAAAACAAATCCTTCACAGCCACGAAAGGATTTGCTGAGACACCAGGTCATGGGAGGCTCATGGCACTGTGACACACCTACTAAATCTTCTCTCACAAGCTTAATGCAATAAAGAAAATCTCTTTGTGGCTGATACCATCACGGGTGCCGTGGTGGAAAGGAGGCGGCCAGGGAGGCGAGGAAGGTCCTGGGGCCACAACCGTCACTCTGCCTGGCAGCCCCCAGCTCTGGAAAGGGAGTAAGGGACTGTGGTTGGTCTAAGCCCTGTTCGAGGGGAGAAATTCAGACATGACCTGGCAAAGGAAGGGAAACAGTGAATACAGTGAGTGGTATATATGGCCTTGCCAGGGGGATAAAACAGAGAGCAGCCTACGCCATGACCTGCTGAGAGAGATGATCAGTGGGACATCCCTCCTCCGGTTTAAGGAGCTGGAGAACAAAAGTGGAAGACCTACTGGTGAGGACAAACATGAACTTACTGAAGGGAAGGAGGAAGACATGCTTTTTCCTCCTCCTCCAATTTATTTTCTTGGTTTTATTTGGACAAATCAGAAGTGAACCTTGTTAGGATGATATAAAGAGTGGGATGCAAACAGGTCATTTTTGTCCAGCAGGTGCAGACATTTAAATTACCAATCTTGCTACAGATTTTGGACACTCTCCATGGCTGGGGATTTTACCCGTAATTCTCACTGACATTAATTCACAGACTGGCTCCCTGACCAGAAAAAATCTTGCTCTGGCCTGACCCATAACAAGGAACCTGGGGTGGAGGGTTCATCTGACTCATGATAATTGCCTTATGGGTATATCGGGTAAAAGTCGGTTTCTGAGGTATCAGGTCTATGTACAGACACAGGATCTGCAATCTCCTGGCACATGCTGCAACAGCCAAGGAAAATTGTTACTTTAAGAACTGAGGACGTCAGTAGGAAGCAAGTGATAAAACCTTTTTGTTTCTTCCAAATATATAGCTAAAGGAGCACAAAAACCTAGCTTTTGGGATCCACAGGAGTACTACCTGAATGTGGTAAGAGTCATTCTGAAATACTACTGCAATACACTGTTCTTTGTTAAATAAAGTCACTATAATACTTATATCAAGCACTTATTCCTGCATTTTAAAAATATATACTGAAATCTGCTAGCTATTCAAGATAATCTGCTCACAGTATCAAAGGAGAAACACGTATTAGTAGACTCCTCTCAAGTCACATAGCCACATTATAAATCAAACTCTGTGCAGATACTTTATTTTCCCCTAATGTGGGTGATAAAATAGCGATGAAACTAATGTCACTTACACTTAAAATAAACAACTACATTTACCAAAAATAAAGACTGTAAAACACCAGTGAAAACAGAGTTGTTACCCACTTATTTCTCCCTTTAATGTTGGAGATCCTGGAAGAAGGAATTTTAGTTTTCCCTGTGGCGTGCTACACTTAAAAGGCAGCAAAACTGAAACTGTATTCAAGATAATTATGCATCTTACCCAACACCCTTAAAATGGTTAACAAGTTTGTGATAGTTTTACCTATCATTTTTCAGGAAATCTTCCCTACGTATCTTGAATGAGCTTGAGATACAGTTTCAAGGCAAAAGAAAAGGGAGAATGAGGGGAAGATTTCTAACAGCTATCATTGAGACTGGGGATGTTTTTTCTGATCCATGCTTTTGCAGGAGAGGGTTTTTTTTAAATTATTGCTTAGAAAAGTTGCTCTCAATTATTTGGATCATCTCTCAAATTTAATTATCTTGAAACAGTTTATTTACTCATTAATTTTTGTTCCATGTCCTACACAAATGTCCCCAAAAAAGTGCCTATTCCTTTTATATTTGAATATAATTTACTTCAGAAATCTAGACTCGTCCAGCAGAGTCTGAAAACAAAATTTCTTTCTAACTAAAGGAAGGAAGGAACCAAAGGAAGGAAACTTGTAAACTACTAAATTTGCTGCATAAATATTTCTTGTGTCCCTCGTTTGGGCATTGCCGATTGGAAACTAAGCCTCAGACATTCTCTGCTTCTGGGAGAACATACTCCTAACTTTTGAGTTAATGCAGTTTTTCAATTCTTCTTTAACATGAATCATTAATGTGAATACTTATGCTGAATCCATTAAGTACTACTGCATTGTCCCACAAACATTCATGAATTTATCTATACCATACTGCCATCTGGTAAGGGTGACGGGATTATCTCCATTTTACAGATGAAGAACTCAGAGAAGAGGAAAAAAAAACCAAACAAAAAAAACAACCCCAAAAAACCAACCGATGACTTGACCGAGTTATTTCAAGAAATCTGGCAGATCAAGTCCAGATTCCTTCAGTCACAGTCTACTGCTTTAAAAACAAAAATATTCCTTATCATTTCCAGAAACCTTAACTTCCAATTAGCCAAGAAGTATAAAAGAAACAAAATGTGAATGCATGTTTTCTTTCAACAATGCCTTCAGTAGAGCTGTACATACATGACCTATATGGTAGGTTCATCAAGTCAGAAACAGATATACATTTATATTAATAAATGTTTAATATGTTTTAAGTAAGACAGACAGACCTCTGAATGAACCTCAATATGCTTTGGGATTTAAAACTATCTGTTGTGGGCTAATTTTTCACATTAAGTCTGTATTTAACAGCAACAGTAATTTTTAAATTTAATTTGACCTCCTATATCATTCATGTAGAAATGTATTTCTCTCCATATAAATCATTAAAATGTGCACAATATCAATATCAACCTAGTTATTTTCCTTGGGGATAATTTTGCCAATAATTTAGCAATACAATCGTCAGAAAAGCAATAATGCCGATTTCCTTTAGAGCTGAAAGCAAAGTAGCTTACAAGGCATGCCTTGGATTTGAGAAGCAGCAGAAGGAACTCCACACCCCTCTACCACTTTTATATATAACAGCAAAACAAGAAACTCAGCAGCTATTTCAGGAAGCTTAGTTGTACAAATAAGAAAATACTTACAAGCAGAGGCTGGGGGTACACTTTACAAAAAAGGTCTTTTCCAGAGACAGAGTACTCATTATTAACACAAGTTTGGAAGAAAATGGGGAGGAAGTACATCTAAAGATCAAATCAGAAGCAGTCTTGCAGATTATTTTAAACTATGCATGATGGATGCATTCTGCTCTGTCCTCATTTCAAACTCTGCACAGACTTTTCCCTGTGATAATCTATTCCAGATGAAGCAACTGATATTTCCAGTTTCAACCAAAAAGAAATGGAAAAAAGGGGGCAAAATAACCCCAAACTGATAACTCTTTGCTACTCAATGAGTAATCAGTACAAAACCTTCACTCAACATTTAACTTTCTCTTATTTACTGAGCTCTTTAATACAGAAGGGAAAGTAAATAAAAGGAAGAACGGCAATTCTTGATTTCTTGCCAGTTTACAGTATTAAAAAAAGAATCTGCGCCACGGGTTGGCAGCCAGCCACACTTACAGTAAGCTATCTACTGTTTCACCCTGCAGGAAGGACAAAGGATTCAGTGTGGGGCTGCTGGGTTTCACTCTGTCAAATGTACCCTTCAAAACAGATCACAGGAATATTAAAAACTGCGTGCAATTAAGAGCATGTTTTTTGCAATCTCTCCTTCTTTTGGTAGATGTTTTTAAAAACCCTGGAATACCGTTGCAAAGAAAGCAGAAAAAGGAAATGGAAGTGTTAGAGTCACAGCACTGACATTTTAACTTATTAAATCAAGTTACTCCAGCAGAAATATAAGGTGCTGGGTTAAGTAGTTTGGTTCATATTTCTATTTCCCCATGACACGAATGCACATACTCTACTGCTTCATGCCCTCTAGATCTGTAGAGATGCCAGTACCCATTTCTACAGGAGGGCTTCAACAGGACTGTGCCACAGGGAACCCTGTCTTCTGAGGGCTTATTCCTAAGGCTTCCTAGTCTATAAAGGTAGTTGTTTGCCAGCGATGAGGAAATCTGAAATTAGTACTGACTTCTGAGGATAAATTTCTCAATGCACTACCCTATTCCACTATTCCACATGCATCATGCAAAATTCCCACATCTTGGTTGCTCAAAACCATCTGACCCAGTGGTAGGAGGCAGGAAGGAAGGAGGAACAGAAAGATGGGAGGACTTAAGGCCCGGGAGAAAAGGAAAGACAGGGTAAAAAGCAGCAACAAGGGGGAATTAGAATAGGCTAGAGTTAATAGAAAGAGCCAAAAGGAAGTGAAGGAAAGCATGACTGAAGAGGAAACAAGTCGTTAAAGTACAAAGAAAATAGCTATGCTGCATTATGAGAGAGAACGCATGTGTAAACATGAAGAATATGGATGAGAGTTAAGGATCAATGATTATAAATAAGTACAGCCTGAGTGCTGTACTTCCACTGTTAAAACAAAAATAAAAGGAACACTGATCCCACCTACATGATGTGAACATCCATGTGATGTGCCTTTGTTTTGTTACATAGCCTTGAAACCTTCTGTGAATTTCTGACTATTTCACTCCTGCCCTGCCCATTTTATGTCTGGAGACATTCCAAATATCCCCAGAAGCTTCATGACATTTTCCAAAAAAATCCTATTTTTAGAAAAGGGTTATTTTCTCTTATCCAAACTGCAGCTTCTTTATCTGATTCTTTGACTTTCATACCCAATTTCCAAAAATTAAATGCTTTTTTTAACTCTGCATTTAATAATATTCAATCTTTAAACTTTGGTATCTTGCAGTCTCTCTATTCTAAAAATGAATTTTCAACTTACATAGATGAGAACAGAGGGATTCCTAGCTTTCCAGCAAACTGACAGCTTTTGCTTCCAGTCCTGGAAGGGCTGGAAACACTGATTTTCAAGTTCTTGACAGTCTCACCCTCCCCGCTAGGAAAGTAAAATTGCCCAGAGTAACTACTGCAAGTCAGCAACAACCTTGTTTAAATGACCTTTGCATCTTACCAAATGTCTCACGTTAGATCCCAATTTTGAAAGATACCAGTAAAGGTCATAAAGATATGAAAATCACTGTTTGACACTTATCTTGCTTTACCAAGTATTTGATTTTGGCAAGTCTAATGTGCAGGATAAGTACACTTTCTTTTCACACCAAAAAAATCTAAGATGCTAACAGTAAAACTGCTTTGATACAGAGCATAAATTCTGCGCATCACGTGGCCAATTCCCTCCCAGACCGCACAAGTGGACAACAAAAATACAGAAATACTCCAGAACAAACAATCCCTAACAGGGATAAAGAAGTCTGAGCACCACTTTCCCCCAGACAGGATTTCTGAACAGATGACCAAACCTATTTGCTCCCTGGAGGCCTGGCTACTATGGCCCCTCCTGGGACAGGCACAGATCAGAGTGGGATACAATGGCATCTTTCCCATTCCCAGGGCAGGTGGGAAGCTCACCTGGCAGGTACCCACCAGTCACCAGGGAGCATTGCTGCCAACAGGTACAGCACTGGGCCAGACGTTAGCATACACAGGCTGATAATTTCATTTCTGTCCCTAACCTGCAGGTCACCCCAGGGTGGTTTTAGGATAACCATTTCTCCACGTCTTCATTTCTATGTTCACAGAACTAGAAAGATTTCCTTTTGTTCAAGAGCTCTCACGGACTTCATAGGAATTAGGCATTACTATTTTGTTTCTAGGGCTGGTATGGCTTTCGTAGACACAGTATCTACTACATGTATATTATAACTGCTGCAGCTACTCAGTAGCAAATGAACAGACAAGCACCAGATACAGTGTCAAGCAAAGTGCAAATTTGGTTAGCACGACAACAAAATTAATCCGGCTTCCACAGGAGCAAAAACACTTGGCTCTTGTACCAAGTTCAGGGACACAATTTTTACTGGAAGTAGCATGTAAATAAAATATGTTGGCCATGTTTTTCAGAAATTCCAAAATGGTTGTGAAGCACAACTTCCGTAGAAGGTCGGTTTTTACCTTTCTAATCTTCAACTACGCCATAACCTACAGCACAAGTTTTGATGTGTTTACACACTCTTTTTATCTTTGGAAGAGTTTAGGAAAGTTACTGGTATTAAAGAATGATTTATTCTCCCAAATGAAGTTACGGACATCAAAATAATAACTTTACACACACAAAATTTTAGTTTAAAGATAGTATTGGCAAAAAAAAGCATTTTCACTAAAACTGCTTGATGCTTTCCTAATGTCCCACACAAATATTTATCATCAGGTACAAATTGCAGCAAGTCCTGTGAGTCTCATAACACACTTGAGTTAAAAAAAAAAACAAAACCAAAACCAAAAACAAAACCTGTTTTCAAAGCATGCATGGAAAACAGTGACCAATTTTTAAGCTTCATGGAAGTGTTCCTGCATTTTATTTTTAAATGAGATAATGGAGAGTAGAAGAGACAGAGAAGTCAAGAAAAACACCTATACCTTCAAGATTAACACTTCCCCCTTTAAAAAAATATTCTAAACATAAATGAAAGCTATGATTAAAAGTTTTGATTATTCCTTAAAAAACCCTACAGAATCGCTTACATAAAGCTGAAAATTTGCAAATACTAGCTCCAATTCTGCAAAACCCCCAAACTCCCACCAACTTCAAAGAATGCAGACTTATAGTCACTATTTGCAAAAATACATTAACTTCAGCATTGGAAATATTTATCCTCCCTAATCTGATTCCCCTCCCCAACAATTATAAAGCAATTACATGAGATAAGAACACATTTCTAGGCAGCATTTTTACATATTTTGATAACTGAGTCCAATTACAAATTTCCCTCACTGCTTAAATCAAAAATAAAATAAACCCTGTAAAGATTTTTTTTTTTTAATTATTCTGACACAGTACTGAAGCATCTCCTACAAGGAGGAAAGGAATTCACTGGAGCTCTGATCTAAAACGTATTAGAAGTTAACTGTTAACTTCAGCATGCCTCTCATCAGGCTGCCAGAGAACCGACCTAGGTAGCTTCGAGAAAGGAACTGTACGCTAATCCATGGAAATCCACGAAATCAAAGATTTTTTACTCTTGTCAGTCTTTTCAAGGTTTAAGATTCTTTATAATGCCATCAGCTATAACAACACATTCTTGTTTACACAAACAAATGACCTACAAAATACACTTAATCTTGCCAGCATGCAGTTTTCATTATCCTGCACCAGGTTAAGTACCTCTCTCACCTGAGCCTTTTGTCAATTACATGAAAGTGAAACATTATTTTAAATTATGAAACACCAGAATGTTTCTGTTCTGTCAAATTTCAAGTACCTCCTACAAAAGCAGGCTTTTACTTCTTAAAAACTTTCCACCTATACTGTGTCTGAAACATGAAATATTTTACACAAATAAATATACTCATTTGTGTTTGCAGAACTTTATGGAAAAAAAAAAAAAAGTTGCTCCAATCTGGTAATCTTTGTTTGCAGAATTCCATAAAGGTAGAAATGCTAAAGTTAATTTTAAAAGATAGGAGCTGGAAAAACTTAAATAATGATGCACGTTGCACATTATTAAATTATACAATTATACTATTATACAATACTTATTATACAATTGTATGTATTTTGCTATTATACAATAATTGTAGTATTATTCTATATACAGCATTACAAAACAATGAGAGTAGTTTTTAAAAACACTGAAGCTTCTAACTACACTTATGTCAGTTCATTAGATAATTTATGAAATGCCATTGATTTCACCCTAAGCAATGAATTGCTATAAGCAAAAGTTCACATTTTTAGTTAAATATACTCACTAGGTTCCCTACCTAATTTGTTCTATCACGTGTGTGACTATGTTGCACAGTAAATATTTAAAAACTCATTTAAAAATCAGTAAGTCATCAACATTTTAATGCAATAGCTGATTAATACCCTGATTGACCCATATCTTTTTGCCATTAAAACCATAAATTAAATTGTCTGTCCCTTCACAAGTGAAAGGTGGAACTCACATAGTAATTAAGGGCTGGATGATTATGCCCATGTCAGCAAGCAGTGAGTACAGAAGCAGGCAGCTGCAAGAACCTCTGGATTTGCTGCAGACCAAGACGCTACTGTGTTCCCAGGCACCCCAGCGCACAGCAACCTTTCTCTCTCTAGGAAAGATGGCTCAATGAGCAATCTCTGCAACAGTTCTCTGCTCTCACCTGAAGCACACTCCCTGCCAGCATCCATATGCAGAACTAGAGAATTGGGGGGGGGGGGTGGGGGAAGAAAGCAGCATTGGAAGCATCAGCTTCCAGCAAGATTTCCACAGCTTGGAGAGGAAGGGTGCCAAGCACACAGGCCAGACACAGCTCTACTGCTGGGGGTGGGGGGGGAAACACTAACCCTTGCTTCTCCTTTCTGTCTCATCAAAATTTTCAGAGAAACATCTTTCTGGGCCTGACATGGCTCCCCGCAGCTGTATGGCTCACATGGGCTGCACAGCTCCCCTGGGCCTGCAGCCATATGTTACATTTCTCTGGAAAGGCCCCTAAGAAAATACTGACCTGAACCATATTCCTCACTGATTGTCTCTGGCACAGAAAGCAAAACATGTTACAAATGCATTCCTGACCGAGTAGAGCGGACACTCGTCCTAAGGAGGGGTGAGACACTCCGACAGCTGCTGCCTGTCACTGACACCAAAACACCCGAGCCGGCCGGGCACAGTGCTCGGAGGTGCCCGACGGGGCACGCAGGCAAGAGACAACGCCGTGGATGGGGGGACGTCTCCTCCAGGATGCCGACTGGGGCAGGCACCATAAATCCAACAGGCACCATCTCCAGTCAGCACGTCAACCAAGGTGAGGAGCAACAGCAGGTTTTGCTCTGTCCTTCGCCAGCACGCGGCTCCCCCAGGCCAAGCGTTGGCTAGCTTCTCCTGGGGTATGCGGGCAATCTCCTAATAGTATGATGGGCATAACATCAAACACACCAAGAGCATTGCTCCTCCATGCATCTCCTCTTCTCCCACCCTCACACCAGGAGGGACACGCAAGGCCCCGATGGCTGAGCACAGACCTGCCTGCTGCCCAACAAAGGAGGTCAGATGAGGTAGGGATGAGCCTAACTGATTAAAAAAAATAAGTTATCTAGTATCACAGGGCTGTCTCAAGCACCCCTGCTGCCAAGAGAGATGTATTTCATCTTGGCCTTAAGCCAGCCTTAAGACATCCCGTTTCAGTTCCTGATACTTCAGGCATTTGCCCTCCCTACACCCACTTTACAGATATAAACACAGGCAGAAAAAAAAAAAAAACATTCATCCTGTGCAAGCACCCAAGGCTCAAAATAGGGGGAACACAAGAAATCGCTTCAGCTGGGAACTGGGGACGCTGTTAAGACTTTGCTGTACAGGCTACTCCGATGCTGAAGGAATTCAAGTACATACACTATACACTCGAAAGAGGCAGCAGTTTCCTCCCTTATCGTGCAGCATTTTGTCTGTGATTTATTAGAAGAAAGAATTATTGGATTACACAAACAGGGAACAAATACATTTAATTCTAGCTATTGAAAAAAATCCTAAATGCTACAGTACATATATATATATACACACAGAGATACTGAATATCTGTGTTTAGATATGTATGTATGTAAGCAAGCATTACGGCACTTAATTTCACTTTATAAGCACAAATAATAAACTGTTTGCAAAAACTGGTACAAGGGATCATGGTTACATCCTCTAACACATTTCTAGTCTCTCGTTAGACTGCAGCTACAAATTAAGTTGGTCCATCATTAAAAGAACATGGGGGACAGGGAGGCAGCAAGGTCACAAGACAAATACAAGGGATAACTCACCAACAATGCCACAGGCAGAGAAAATTGGATTTAATAAACCAGATACTGTTTAACAGGCCCAGTAAATACACAATTGGCAAATTTCTTCCCTTTATATGAATGCCATAATGCAAATTAATTGTAGTGTGCTAAATCACAGATCTGATTTAGCAACATGCTTTGCAGTGTCTGAGAAATAAATGTAAAAAAGAGTAGGGAATGTCAATGGGATAACTGAACAATTTCCCAAGTAAAGGGGATATTTTACATGTCAGTGGGACACTTGTATAACTGCTGACTATTTTCTGAAGGTGTGTCAGATCTCACGTGTCATTCATGGTATTTTGGGTTTGATTTTTTAAAGTGCTTTTTAGTTTCACCTCTGAATCAATTCAGCAACAACATGGAGTTTCATCACTTTGAAGTGTGCTTCAAGTTAAGAGGCTAATAGAGACATCTAAATTGTCTACCACATACAAATCTGTAACAAATCATTGTCTTTATGCTTCTGGATTTTTGCACTACTCTATTTCCTGCAAGTAATAAAATAAAATATCTGCCAGTGTTTTTGAATTCCCTGTTCTAGTACAAGTTGATTAACAGTGCTTCCTCTGAACGAGTTAATACTATTTTTAATCCAATGATAGCTTTGCTAATAATTATCATTACCTCTAATCTACTGTTTTGCAGGGTGTATAACACGGTTAGATGATGCTTAATTTTGCTCATGCTCTGAGACTGCATTACTGATAGCTCCTTTGGTTCGTCGCCATTATGCATGCTGCACCATGCAGTTTGTTTCCTAGTTGACTTGAGAAAGTATGTCTCAAGAATATGTTATTCAAATACTTGATTAATTTGGGTTCAAAATCAGAAGTTTCTTTAAAGCCAGCACTTGGCTTCTTTTGAGGTGAATGTTCCAAAAAGAACATTTTCTGATGGACTCAGACGTCCTTGTTTGAATTTAACGATACACATCTCATTTAGATCATGAATGCAAACCTGCTGAAGACAAACAACAACAACAAAACCCTTGGGTGGTATGACAAGTAATGTACACAGACAAACAGCAATGTAAGTTTTCAGAGGGAGCTTGTTTCTTCCCAGTTCTTACTCTTGTCCTCTCCTGTAGCCACCTAAGTCAAAAATCACGAGGGCAGATGGATGGTCTGCTGAACTCCCTGCAGCCCCAAGCCAAAGCCAGCTGTTAACACTATTTCATCATGGCTTTGCATCTCCGCTTTTTCACCGATTCTATGGTGCTGATGGTGCTAGAAAAGGTCCAGGAGAACCAGCCATACACTCCAACACAACCCTTTGGGTTGGTTTCCTTTCCAACCAACCTAGAGTGAAAGGGTCGGGACTCCAGAGGCAGCTCTCTCACCCAGCTTGTCCCAGCTCCAGCCCCTGGGGAGATGGGACATCTTTAGAGGAGCTGAAAGACTGTAGGGCCTCTACTATACACAATGTATTTCCATGACTAAACTGCCTTTCTTTCTTGATACAACATATTGATATTATTGCAAGTGTTAATCCCTCCTCCCCCAAAGAGCTCTGCAATTAACTGCGCTTTTTGATCACCACTACCTCCTCTTCTAATGCTGTCAGTAACTTTGATGATCCTATGGATTCTAGTCTTCCTTCTGATCATAAAGAAGTTAGATAAATATCTATTTAACCTTTCTGAGATACATGTAAGCAGGAAATCACTGAAAGTAAGCTGAAAGTAACTAAACAACACAATTTACATGTTTAGATCAACTTTGCTGTACACCTCTGAGCGCTGGAAAACTCCACCTTCATTTCATGTGCTTCATATCCTCTACATCCACCAACACACCCTGCACTCCAAGAATACGAGAAAAAGGGCAGGACTGTGAGTTGCTACTCAAACCTCAGGTGAGCAAAGAGGTCCCCCACTACCAGGGAAATCACTGGGCAGTTTGGGTGCTTCACTTCTCTGTGGTCACAGCACTCAATACAAGTTATACATATTTGTGCATGTCACAGCCACACCAACAACTGCCCCAGGTCACCCCAGAGACCACCACACCATCACAGCTCCATCACTCCCTTAGCCACCTCAGATGCTTTAGTTAACTCATTATCTTTGGAGTAATACTGCTAAAACATATTTGATGTTTACCATCAAAAGGCGTCCATTTCTGCTTACATTAATTGGAATATGCTCCTGAATTCGTATTTGGGGAAAACCATTCCAACCTTATTGAACTGGGAAAAGGGAGCTCCCCACAGAGCGTGAGACTTACTCATGAGCATGAGTGACAGATCTGATTCTGGTATCTCTTCACAAGAAGACAGAAAATGACATGCTGGATTTTCAATCATAAAAGAGTAGAGGAAAAATATTTTTAGGTGAAAATTATTGGGTCTGCAGATTAGCAAAGGACAAATGAATATAATTCACAGCAATGACTTTATTTTTTAATCTACAAGATGCAGCAGATTTAAAAAACCCAAATCATTTCCACAAAATGGCTATTCATGCAGCTCAATAAGGGGACACACCAGAAAAAACAGAAATTGGGATGAGCTGGGCCAGTCCACTGTGCTCCCTGCTGGGGCTCCTCTCTGATTTACAACAGCCCGAACCCTAATGCATGCTCAGGAGAAGGCCTACCAAGACTAACCACCTGAAAACGGGGCGGTACATTTTCTGCAGGAAAACCCAAGGAAATTATGCCCGAAGTTGGAATAACGTGGGCCTGCAACTGCAAGATGCTCAGCTTCCCCCAAGCACATGCCCAATACCCCTCTTGCTCCCATTTCTGGTGGAGAGAAAAGCCAAGCCAGCTGCACTGCCCTCTTCCCAGGGAGCCCCTGGCACAGGGAGGGTGCTGGGACAGGGCTGAGTGGGAGCGGGCTCCATTTCTGTGACTTGCCCCTCTTTCTGCCCCAGCAGCTCAGGCCAACGCTACTCCCCTTGATGGGGACCTCTCTGCTCTCGCTGCGGTACTGGCTGCCGGCGCTGGTCACCCTTATCTATCCATCAAAGTACACGCTCTGCTGGCGGCCCTTCCTCCCCTCTTTCCACCCCTTCCTTAGGAACAGGCAGGCCAGACTGGAGAGTCATTTCTGCAGGCTGCTGGCAGACGGACAAGCTGCAAGCTGAAGCTCTCCACCCCAACCCCATGCATCGGCAGGCTTTTCTCTTTAGATTATAAGCAGTAGCAAGGTAAATTTTACCCTAAGAATTATTTATAGACTTCCTGCAAGTGACTGCCCATAGCAGAGATGAACACAAGACAATAGCTCTGTTCATCTTCCGTCAGCCACCATGCAAGCAATGAAAGTTTCTATCAACAAACATTTGAGCAAATAACAGATTCAGTTTCTTCCAAGCATCTTAGGCTAGAAAAATAATGGCGGCAAGTAAACTTAAATAAAAGAGATTATATGCTGGCTTGCTCCTCCCCACCACCATTTCTCTCTGAGCAGGCATCTCTACTCTCTGACAAAAAGAAGGAAAAAAAAAAAAAAAAAAGAAGAGTTGAATACTAAAACATTTACTTGTAGAGAATTTAAACTAAGATTTGTAAACATAAATCCTGACAGCATTTGGTGTTTACGCAATACATATTTTTAGTGCCTACCTATGCAAACACTAAAATAGTAAAAACAGAGTTACAGTATAAAACTAGCAAAATTTAGTAACTTAACTCCTTGCATGCAGGCCCTGGAGCCTCAGATGCCACAGAGGTTTGCTTCAGCATGGAGAAAACCTGCATGCTCCCATGTAGATGCTTTCATGAACCAAGCAAAGGAGAAAAGTTGTTATTTGTTCTTCGTATATACAAATATTATTAGGAGCCAAAAAAATCACGCTGAGAGTTTACAGTAATACTTTATTACAATTCAAAACCTTTCACAAAAATGTCACAGCAGAAACTGCTGACGTTTGCTACTGTACTACCTACAACCACTGTCCTGCAGGATTACAGTAGAATTGTTCTTTTAAGATATGATCCGAAAAATCACTAAATATGGAGAACAAATTCCTAAGAAAACAAACCCTTACCACATCAGCATTCTATAATATTAGGAAACTATTTGCATCAGGCAGCTTGTGCTAAAATACTTAATGATCTCATCCTTACCATAACAAATTATCTGCCAGAAAAAGACCTTGAAGGTCAACACTGGCAACAATTAAAAAGTAATGAAAAACATTCATCCCTTAGGCAGAGTTACAATTTCTAAGTTTGAAGCAATGTGCTGTATATTTTATTAGCTATCACTTGTTTAATTATTCATTGGAGCTCTTATGCTCCATAGAGCAACCTCACATTGCTAAGATTTCCATTTGAATGCTATTACCAATTCAAGGACAAATCTCGTTCAAACTTTAGCTTTTGTTTTTATTTTCCAAAACATAAATTATGTTCACAAACTAATGGGTCTGTCATACTTGCTATTTTAAATTCTGTTTACACTAACTTCAACCTGGGACCCTACACACCATTTCTCCAACGACGATGTTTTGAGTGTCCGCATTCATCTGCTCCAGTATTCCTACAAAACCACACAAGTTTTCAACCAACTGCATCCCTTCCTTGGCCAGCCGGAGTAATTTTTATTCCTGTCTCATTTGCAGTAGCAGCTCACTCGAGCACAGTATTTTCTTAAAGAAACTCACTGAGTTCAAACAAGGCGATAGCTCCGTGAATTAATTTCTATGCTTTAACTGCCATTTAATTACACTTCCTGAATTTCTAAGCAAGTAAATAAAAATCTTTCTCAAGGTGTACTGGAGAAATAAGGAGCTGTAAGAACAGGGCACGCTTAGATTGGTATTATCTGTGGTTCTTAATTTATCCTTCAGTGTGGTCATACACATTTATGCCCTGCTGGGGATTCACAACAAACACAAGGGAAATTAGCTAGAATAGTTTTTTGAGGTAAGAGAGCAAAAGCCCATTTACTGTTTTGTGGTCAACAACTTGAGATAGGTTCCACATTTAAAATTTCATTAGTGGAAATATGTACGTGTATTGTACTGAAACAGTGAAAGAGGAAAGAAAGGGAATAAAATAGAACAGAACAACAGATCTAAAATGGTTTAATATGTGCTTTATATAAAATCATTTTTGTAGAATAAAAAATAGAAAATGTCACCTATGATGCCAAGGTTTATAAAAACTGAAAAAGAGCGCCTTTATGGGGGAGAAAGAGCAGTAAGACAATATAGAAAAGGCCATGTATGAAAAATAGATATTAATTTTAAGTACTTTGAATTTCATGACATAGGGTAACCTGAAGAGAAGTCAAAATGAGGATGTATTTCCCTATAATGAATAGTCAAACTCTTATCTAGTGCTGTTGAAAAGTATTGGTTTGGTTTAATTAAACCCAGCAGCTCCCAAAATAAGACAACACTGCTCTCTAATACTCCTTGGTAAGAGTGAAAATACACTTTGAGCAGCAATAAGAATTGAAATTTATCATGCAAAGAAACCTTCAGGCTTGGTTTTGTGACACTCTCAGTATCACCAGGAAAGTGAATTGTTTACATAATGGGGAAAATTATTTGCAATCGTTACTACATTAGTTTTATATAAATAAAGGTGGCAGCAAAACCAGCCTTAACCCATCCTAAATTAAAATTAATTCCCAAGATCAGACAAATTTTGATTTATGATATCACAAAATTTGGTTTAGGTGGAAAACAGAAGTTGTGTAGTAGCAGCCTTAATACCTCGTTTGCCAAGCTCGGGAAAGCAAAGTGGCAGAAAGGGGGTGCACTGCCCAGGAGCTCTTGTGCAGAACGGGGCACAGATGGCCTGCACCCCCATCCCACCCCTGCCAGGAAGATAAACAGGAATATCTTTTAAATATATACACACCCCTCAACATAAAAATCTCGCTGTAAATAATCACTTTTTTTATCCAAAATTTCCTGTTGACTACAAAGACAGAGAAACTTCAGACTTAAGACTAGCGGGAGACTTCTGTGCATGTATTTTGCTTTACTGGTGGAGAACACACTTCTGCAATGTTTCAGACCTAGCGCACATGGAAATTACTGATAGCTAGACCACACCAGAACTACTTCATCGCTTATCACCCTCCTTTCTGAAGGCTGACAGCAGATAGGACACCTTGAAAATGTAGAGGAGACTGAAAATCCAGCAAATGACCAGACGAGACCGGACAGATGGATCAGTGTGCTCTGCCTTTGCTGCTGTTAAGGCAAGTAAGCGCGCACATTTGCTTGCTTTTGCTGCAGAGAAAGTCTTTTAAAGCCTTCCTGATGAGACCAGAAAATCTGGACAGACCTGTTCCTTGTTGGTCTAATTAAAAGGCCATCAGGATGTTGATCCAGTAGTGAAACCTGAGGAACACATGTAGGAACATACACAGTCTTAACTGAAGTTGACGATAAAGGGACACCATTCACAAAGGTCATATTTGGCCAAGAGTCCCCCTATATTCCTCCTTCATGTGGTGGAGGATACAGGTTCCTCCTGAGGGCAAGTCTCAGCCACAAGTGCATGGGGAGAGGGAGAAAGAGTGAAATCCATACACACATACAGGAATGAAAGGTAAATTTCGGGGACACAGATCACAGAATAAATACAGACTCCCTTTTGGCACCCTTTATCCTGAGTTATTTGCAGTCATTAGCAACCTCCTATATGTGGTTTGCCCACTTCAGTTAAAACATGCTCGAGTCCATCATCGAAAAGAAACATGGGGCTTTTGCCCCGATGCAAACATCTTGCATACCAAAACTGTGTCCCACCTTCCAAACATGCTCTTTGTCTCCAAAACTTCTGCCTCCCCCAGAAGGGATCACTGAGAACACCTCCAGTTTTTCTGGAGCTAGTTTCTAAGCAGCTCCAAAGCATGAAGTAGATCCATTTTCAGACAGTTCCAGAAGGCAGTAGCGCCCAACAGCAAAATCTGTTCCACTAATTCAAGCCTGTCAGCAGGGTTCATGTCCTCATGGCCACCAAAGATCAGGAGGGCTGGTCGCGATTGCTGCACAAATACCTTCAGCACATCACTAGGAATGCCCAGCATGAACTTTCTAGTAAGGAAAAACAATTTACAGGAAAAAAGATTTTCCTGCAACAGTGTTAAGCAGTAGCCAGATAAAAATGGAGGAACAAAAAATTGCCATCCATTACAATAAGTCTTTAAGATGTCTGCCTACTTTCTCCAAACGGACCCATTTGACTTCTTTATTTGAAATAAACCTTAATCCTTTCCACCAATAGTCAGTCTTAACAGTGTCTCCTAGCCCCCCATTTTGTCCCACATGATGTGTAAGCAGTACGTTAGCATCCCTAGCATGTGTCCCAAAGAGCCATCCCAAGCTCCTGGGATAAACCATCACCTGACAGCAACACAAGCTTCCTTTTTTAACTGCATCTGCCAAATTTTTCTAACATGTCAGTGTGAGCCATTTAGCACTCCAAGGCTGGACATCAAAACCAGGAAAATACTAACTTAGGTACACAGGAACACTAATGACAAGAAGGCTACCGACAGTAAACATATTTCTGTTGTTAAACACTTAACAACCAACACACTTTTAATTTTTTGTCAGGCTTAGCTGCTGAAGACTTAGATACATGAGACCAGTTCCTTCAATATCTGCATCCCAGGCAACAGGGTTCTGTGAGAAACGGACATGTTCTGTGTGTCTGTACATTAACTAAACTAGACAGTTTTAAGTGAATAAACTCTGAAAAATGACAGACTAGATCTGTAAAATATGTCCATCTTAAAACTGCTTTAAATTTATCACGGGGATTTCACACAACTGTAGAAATATGAACAAAAACCACTGTTACCCACCTAAGCCAGTAGTAAGAGCTCTTCATAATGACTTTCACGAATGAAGTGAGGAGTTGATTTTATCTGGTACACCACAGTAATTTGCTGTGCAGCTTCATGAAACTGCTACAAATAGCATTACAGCCAAAACCCAATTGTTGCTGAAATGCATTCAGTAAAATGGAAAATGCAGAGAAATAAAACACAGTAATTGTCTCTCAACCCACATTATATATAGTGTTTCTAAATTATATAGTATTGTATTTTCTAGTTTTTAATATAGTTTCCTGTTGAGGAATTGATAACATAGGAGACATTTTTTGACCTTTTCCCTCTGAATATCTAAATAATATACCACACAGGTTTATAACCCAAGTAAATCTCTAGCCTTTTATTAGATCCCAAGGGATAAAATCTGCTTTAAAAAACCACCACATGTAGCAACACATAAAAGAGCTAATGTAAAGCACTTTCCTTGCCATGCTATTTCTCACCTGCATCACAATTTTCTCCTATATAGCTACAATTGTAGTTTATGAGTTTACACGTATCTGAAAGACAAAAATTGGACTTCTAACACTTGAAAATCTGCACTGAACACCTTAATACAATAACTGACAATACAAACCATGATCCTGCACACCCACCAATTCGTACTTAATGGATTCAACACTCAGCGCTGCTGCCTCTTGAAAGGCTTGACCCAAGCAATGGACGAAATAGCTTATCAAGCTTTTCTATTCCCCAGATATTGCAGAAAGTATTTCATGGACTTGTTCCAAATTTAGCAGGATGTTAAAAACCACACAACCACCAGATAAGTAATTTGTGGGGCAGCTAAATCAAAAGCTAGACAGATCCTTTAAAAGAGGCCTTTCAGGGATTTTGATTTGATAATGTTTGTATCTCTACAATTAATCACAAAATAATGAAGGATTCAAGCCATCACAGTCAGGGATTGGGAGTGTGAAAAGATGCATGCTGTGCATGACAAGAATCAAAGTGCCAGAACAACTCGGGGAAAAAAGCATAATATAAAACAGTTGATGTAAGTTAGAAACATTGGAAACTTTCAACCTGCAACAGCTTAAGCAAAGCCTTTTTATATGGCCAGTCCTACTGATTTTAATGGGACCACTAGTGCAAATAAAAAGCTCCATACAGGAGCCTCACTGCCAGACCATGCATCAAGCAACATGTCAGGAGAAGCCGTCAGGACTCTAACTGATGTGAGATCAAATCCTACATCTAAAGACACAATTCCGCCTGCTTCTAAAACTTGGAGCAGATGCTATTTCAGAAAATGGGGATTATAAACCACCGTTAAATCCAGAGTCAGTTTGAGTTTTTTTGGGGGGTTGGGGTTTGGTTTTGGGGGTTTCTGGAGGGACATACATCTTTCCAGAGCAGTACATTTAAGAAGTGAAACATCCACTGTCATCAGACCTATTTAAAAGCATCATTTTATAACTCTATTCCAGTCTCATTCAAGATCAGTTTATCACATCAGTTTGCATAATCTAAATTAAGAAGTGGCACAATGAATAGTTAATATGAATTTTGAGCTGCTTCCTCGAATGAGACCAATATTTCAGTAAAGTTTCCAAATAAACGACAAAAAATTACCTGAAAAAGAAATAAAATATTAATAAGTTGTTTATTTTCTGTTTCCAATGTCTCAGTTTTTGACAAATGGATTAGTAAGCTGAAATATTCCTGGAGGCTTTCCAACACAGATAGCTGATATTGGTAAGTTGGTTTTTTTTCAAAAAAGTTAGATCTAACTTGGCCACACATAAGTTGATTTTCCCCTCCTCCCTCCACTGATGAGCTGTTCCTCAGCATTTCTTCAAGGCAATACACATGGTCACAATGAATTAGAGTTTTAATTCCCACAGCCATCCTCTGGTGAAATGCTGAGTGAAATACTAGCCCTATGGAAAGCATGTGGGAACGGTCATCGATTCTTATGAGGGCAGATTTCTCTGACAGATTTTCCTCCTTGTTAATTCAAACAGTAACAAGGTGGTTTGTTTTTTTTAAGGAGCTGTTTTCCCACATCTTAACAAGATAAAATATTACTTCTTTAACATTTTACCCCATTTTCTTTAAGAACTGTCAAAAACAAAGTATTTATTGACATCATTTCGTCAAAACCGAAATGCTTGCCTTTTGCTGAGCATTTCAAGAAAATTTTACCTACACTTGGCCATTTAAAATCACTCAAGAATGTCTAAAATGGTTCTCTTGTTATTAATATTTAAATAATAAAAAAAGCTTAAGACAGCCGAGGAAATCAGTTAGTGCAAGATTTTATTCCAGCTAATACAGAGAAGCTGAAGTACCTACTGATGCAATAGAGTTAAAAATGCCTTACAAGTTTCATGGTTTATTACAAACACAAAGATGAACAAAAGTTATTTAATAAAAAAAAACCAAACCTGAAACAAAATTAAACACTGGTGTGATCTTTTTATCTATTGTTTACGGAAATCTAGAAGCAGCAAGTAAGCATCTTACTGGTACATGACACCAATGGGCAGCAAAAGGCAGCATACACCTCTCAGAAGCACTGACACTGCTCTATCCCTTCTCCTTCTGCCACAAACATTCAATATAACCACTTTTCCTAATATCTGAAAAAATGACAAATGAAAAAAATGAGTCGCCAGCAAAGCCTGAGCAGCAAAACAGTCGTCATGAACACTTGTATTTTCAACGTGAGCACAGATTTTTCTGGGATTAGTTCAGCGCTGAAAGAGCTCATTTACTGTTCAGATAATTTCAGCTCCTATGAACTTTGACATGTGAATAAATGCTCATCTGACTAGTCTGGTTCAGCTTACATGCATAAAGCTATTCATTTGACCAAAGCTACTTTTTCCACTTACAGTATGAAGGATCATCCCTCTGTGGTTACATGGCGGGGACTGAGTTTTGCTGAAAGGTCATCTTTTACTGTTACTATAAGAACCTTCTAAAAATACTCTAATTTTTAAACTTACTAGCTATTTATACTCTAGTTGTACATTGTGCTTAAATCTCAATTCAGAATATTTTTCAAGTATATAATTTATATTTCCTAGAAAGCATTTTAGCTGTTTGCAAAGCTCATCTTTAATCCCTTAAATGTCTGTTTCTGGTATCATAATATACTTCAACTCATTTGCACATTAAATTATCAGCAAGACCTTTCTCTTTTTGTTTAAAAAAGTCAAAGCTTACATGATAACTTAGTTTTATTAGCTCAAAATTCAGCTTTAGTTTTCATTTCTCTGTTTCCCTTTACATAATGCATCTAACCCAGAAAGAGGGCAGGCTGTCCAGGTTAGCCACTGCGGCATGAAGTGAGGATAATATGCTGCTTCCTTCTACTTCCATACTCATTCTTGGTATCAGGCTTTAGTCCTGGCTTCTAAACTATGAACCCTGCCGGATGCTGCGTGTAGACCTACCTCCTGCACCCGGTTAACTTGGAAGCTCATACTAGGCTACAGAGAGAGTCACTCTGCAGAATATCCAGCACTGACACAGGCTGCAGAAAAACAAACTGAAGCCCAAATACAGGATCTTCCAATTTCTTGATTTCACTGGTGTCAGTTGGTAGATTTTCAATAGGCCTCCTATCATACTTTTTTTTTTTCCCTTCCACTCCTCATTCTGGGAGCACGGCCAATCCCCAGCACAGCAGCTGACTTTCCCCAGAACTAACTAGAAATATTCTGATAGACTCTATTTATAGATTCAAAAAACTTAGGACTGGAAGCAGCCAACCAAATTTTTCCATTCCTTGCTCCCCTCTGCTATCTATCTGTCCTGGGCTAACCTAAATTCCAGCCTTCTATGTTTCTCAAGGGGGAACTATCCTACCCAGAATAGGTATACCATAGGCACACACACCTCTTACACATCAAAACCACCTGTGGAGACCCTTGCATGCAATTTACTGAACAGGCTAAAAGAACATGAATCCTCTAGTTTTACGTCACTGCAGAAAGCATTCACGCCAATCTTCTCTCCTGTTACTACAAATCAAAGTTGAAGAAAAATCAAGATTTCTCTAAGAGAGTCTACCACCTGTATCTCAGACCTCTGCTAACTCAAGAGACCAGTTTGGACATGCACTTCTTTGTTTACTTTGACAAAACCAACAATAAATAAGAACTTTTTTTAGCAGGCTTAAACAGTGGAAGATACCTACTGGCTTTATTTTTGTTGTATTTTTTTATATATACATATACGCATGCACGCACACACACACACACAGACACACATATATATATATAGCTAGTACTTGCAGAAGTCAAGTAAGGTTACTCCCCATTGGTTTAGGCACAGTACAAATACATAGCAAAAGAAAAACTGTGTCCCAAAGAATAAGATTTCAGCTGACTTGCCCTTGGACATATGACTCTCTAAAATTATTTATTTACAATACTATCAGATTCTGTGGAGCATTTCATACTGCAGATAATGTATCAAAAGTATAAATTTTGAAATAAAAAGACTAGTGTGCTCTGGAAGCAATACCTGGCAAATCTGATTTTTACTTAACCTTACAAATGTTGCTAGGAAACCCTACTCAATATTTACTTCAAGCCTTTAAAGAAACAGACTAATTCATACTAAGCTACTGGTGGGAGCATTGAGGACTTGGCGAAGAAACCCCAACCTAAATTTACTCCTGACATCTCACTTTCCTAATCCACAGACCTGATGTAACATAGAAATATAATTAAGAGTTGGATATGTAGTTACCTTACATTTGTGGGACCTGTAACAGCATGGGTATTTTGGACATTGCAGGCAGCGCAGACAAAGTAACAGAGACAAACAAAAAAAGTTCTGCCCTTTTGCTTGGTTTTGTGTATACTTAATTAAAAAAAAAAAGGCCACAACATTAATTGAAAGTCTTCTATACGTGGAAGATGATTTTTACATTTCTGCCTTCTGAACAGTGGATAATTTAACATATTCCATCATCAACTCTCACGTCTAGTAGAGAGGTACCTTAATCTTCCCATGTGAAACGTCAAAGACTAGACTGTACCAAAAACAGTAAATAGGAAACATTTGTGTATTTACTGTTGTCTTTCAAACTGATTACATGAAACATCTATAAATATCAGTCAAAGCTACTTCTTGTAAACCTAACTGATGAGATATTGAATATTCTCAATTTTTAGTCATGTCAGACAAAACCGCAAGTTTTCCTAGGATCTGGTGCACTATGTTAAGCTTACATCCTCTTGTGCCAATACCTGCTATTTTCCTTGCTCCAATACTTATCTTCTTTTTCATTAAATCATATTTCTTATTCTTCTACACTCCTGATCTCAAGCTCATTCCTTATTTGGTCCTGAATATTTTTTCCATTCAGCATGAAAATTGCATTCATTTCTATTGACTTACTGCTTTAAGTCATGCCAACAACAATAGCACCTCTGAGTTTGGGGTACGCCTCATGATGGAAAAAAGCCAATATACATCCCAATCAGCAGTAACTCTTCCTATGGAGTTAGATCCAGCGCAAGCTCAAAGCCTCAGGTACCTTGAGCAGAATTTGGGAAGAACTATAAATGTCCATGCTGCCGGCATTGGTATAGAGAAGCCCCCAGGAACACCTACTGACCCCCAACACTGCTATCGCCCAAAAGCACAGCTGGGGCTGCCATCTCCTCACGCCTTGAAGCACGCCCAGCTTTGAACGTGAGCTTGGCAGATGGAGGACCTGGCTTCTGTGCTGCACAAGAGTCGGCATTGTGGACCTTGTTATAACCTTAGTAAGACTTTCTTTTAATAAGCACAATATCAGGTGTTTGTGCTGAAGCTAGCAGAACCTGAAGCATCTTTAGACTGTAGAAAGGGCTAATACAGGTGGAAGGACATGGAACAATGGTGGAGGACATAGAGTATCTTATTCATCACAGTATGGAAGGTATGAAAATAAGAAAAACATGAAGCTCCTCTTAAGAAGTTAGTGAATGAGCTCAAAACTCATCTGGATCCTGGTATTATAGTGCTGATTCATTAGAAATTACGACAGGTTTATAACACATTTTTCTCTGTATCTATCTTATAAATAGACTTAATGGCTGCAAGTCATTTACAAGCCACTAATACATCACCTATGCAACTCAGTTAGCCTCATATTAAAATTAATTTCAGACATCTGCAATATATAATTAGCTACAAATCAATAGGTTTACTTTACAAAAATTTATTGATCCGCAAAGTAGGTTTTTTCCTGAAACAACAATTATAAGTTGTTAAATTAGTTTGCCTAAGTTACAGCTGCTTATAAATACTTAATGCAGCTACCTATAATCAAAACAATTCCGTTTTCCTTTACAGATTAGTATTATAATAAATATGAAAATATCTGCAAACCATTATCTAGATCTTTGAACTAGTTGAAAAGAAGTGAAATTTACTAATGAAAAAACAGGATACAGCCTATTTGTCACTTCAGTTTTGTTTCCTACTTCCAGGATTTAATTCAGTTCTTTTTAAGATTTCTAGAGTGCTGTGAAGGAAGAGTAAGTAGGTACTCTGCTCATTCTGGACACAACTTATGAACAAACACATCTGCTGAAAACACCGCCTCCAATTTTTCTGTGGAACAATTTCCTCTGCTGGTAACCCTGAATCTTTTTTCAATTACAGACACTTGAGTTAACAGGTGAAAACGCAATTAGCACACAGGCAGTATCTACATGACAGGCAGTATGGTGCAATAGAAGGAGATCTATCGAGAGGAGCGGTTGGTCCTGAGGATCCACTATCCACTTTACAGGTGTCGCAAGGGTTATGCTTCAGGTCAGCTCCAGCGGGGTCCCATGGACAGAAGCCATTAGGGGCTGGAGTGCCTTAGGTGGTTCCTGGAGCGCTTTTTTCATTCACTGCTGGCTAAGAAGGATCTGGTTTTTCACTCCTCAGCTGACCTATGATGTGAAACACAGCACAGAAGATGGGGACAACTGGGAGATTCACTTCAAAAGCACATTTCTGATCCAAATAAAAATGCTAACAAAAACTTAGAGTTTGTTAGTAGCCTTCTGCACACAGTTAACTCTTGTGTATGTTAAGAAAGAAATGCAGGACAATTTGCAGACCCACAATGGCTGCAGTTTTGGTTTGGGGTGGGGATGGGGGAAGATAAATCAGCAGCTCACTCTTTTCACTTATATTTCCATATAAATCAGCTCTTCTGATTTTTTTTTTTTCCTTTTTAAAGTAACATGTCCGCCCAAAACACTCATCCTCCTTGCTTCTTCCACCAAATGGGTTTAATATGAAATGAGTAACAGTCCTTTATCTCATTATCTGCATGTGCAGTTTGAAGTTGTCATTACCGCATATTTAATCAGTCAAAATTTTCAAAGCCTAATCTCCTTTTTACTGTCAAAATCTTCAAAAACATAAATTCCAAGCAGTCTCAAGAATCAGAAAGGTTAGTTGGGAAACAAGTGCAAATCAAGTGCATTGTTTCACTGCAACATTATCTTATGTCATTAGTTGGCAGCAGCCATAAAGCTCTGGACCACTTCCAATATTTACTTCCATACACTGAGTAGAAGCTGACACGTCTAACCCCCCCCCCCCCCCCCCACTTTGTTCATCTTCCAGATAGTTTACACGGATTCAGATTAAAATAAAGATTTAAAAATCCTAAATGAATCAGTTGGAATTACTCTGTTTTGCCACCATATATCTGAAGGAAGAGTATGGTAAAGCCATACAGGGTTTATAGAGCTAATCCTGCAGCAATGTGGTTTAACATGATACATTTTACAGCAGGGTGGTCTGTGACAAAGGTTCAATGCAGAATTTTGACAAGCTCGTCACATTCAGTAACTTTTTCTGATCCTTAAGGAATGTTTATTGGCCAATATTTGGTTTTAATTATTAACTTAAGAAAGACTTAGTGCTCAAAAACAAACAAACAAATTTAAAATGAAAACAACAAAAACAAAACATGGTGTACCCTAAACCCAAGCGAACAGGCTACCAGCTGGGGGGCAATCCCCAAGAAACAGGGAAAGAGGACCCCTGCCACAGCATCCCACCAGGGCATCCCCTCCTCCCCTTGCCGGGCTCGAGGTGCCCGGAGAGCTGCAGGAGCCCCTGCCACACATAGGTTCAGAGAGCAGATTTACTGCCCAAATGTACAGACATGCAGAGGACTGTGCCCAACTCTGGGACAAGACCTCTTGCCAGTTATGGAAAGTGACACCTGCAATGGTCCAGAAGCGTGCATCCCTTGACCAATGGGCCAGAACTGATGACGTGTGTTTATTTTCTACTAAATAATAATAAAAAAAAAAAAAAGACTTTGATCCTTAGACACAGCAAACATATTATATTGTCTTCAAATGAGACTCTAATTTTTCTGGAAAGTTGTCACATATCCCAGGGTCAACACCTGTGCAAGGTTTTTGTTGCTTTGGGTTTTTTTAATTTATCCAAATGAGTTTAGAAGTTAACAAAGCTAGATCTAGCGAAGTAGATCTGAAGCTACCGTTAGGAAAGAGCTCCCTAACTGCTCTAACATACTGTGCTCTCTAGCACAAATTTAATTTAGTTTAAAATAATGAAGCTGACAGCTCAGATAGTCTGCCTGGAAACAGTGCAAATTTCCCACCCACCTTCATTTGCAAGGTCCCTGGCACTCCAGTCTTCAAAAACGCTGAAGTGCATGACAGGTTTCTAGAGAGAAGCCTTCAGCAATGCTAAAAGTGAGATCTCCGACCTTTTGGAGCAGCTCATATTCGAACTCAAGCCTCCTTAGGGAAAATAAAGGTTGCTGTCTTGATGCCCTGACCTTAATGCGCGCTTCCAGAAGCAATCCCTTTCCTGCAGGTAGTGACATGAAAGTCGACTAGGAGACCAGGTCCCACCTCCAGCCTTGCTTCAGTCAGACAAGAGGCCGTGTTTGAATGGGGAATACAGCAAACCACCTGTAAAAGAGCCCCCTCCCCACTCTCTTACCTGCAGCAGTACTAACGAAGAGCTAAAGATACAAACATGATTGATTTTTCAAGGTGAGACATTGCCAGAGTAAACCGGCGCTTGCCAGTTGTGAAACCAGGTTTCCAAAGGGCTCAGAGAGCACAGGTCTCGGTAAGGACATGCCGGGTGACGCATTCACACAGGTACACGGACACAGCTGCCTTGCGCAAGCTTGCGGGGATGCACGGGCACAGGAAACTGCCTGCCACGGCAGTGCAACACACCTCTGATGGCACAGGCACTTCAGTCCGTTCTCATACCAGCAAAACTCAGTGGCTACCCTTTTTCCTATATGGCCTGAATCTGCCATCAAGAAGCAAAGCACAACTTAAAAATTAATTGAGCAGAACACTGCTTTGCCTAAAGAGCTGCTCCAATCTCCTCGGGGGGAGAGAGATTGGGAGGTCCTGGGTCCTCCCCAGGACTGGGACAGCTTCCGTGCACCCTCCATCCCAACCTTTTGAGGCAGGTACAGAAGAAAAGCTGGCAAACAAAAGAGATGAAGTACTGTAGTGACAGGTTTTGCAGGACTGCGCTATCATGTTAGCACAACATGGTATTCAGAAAACCGTTGCCAAAAATGCTAGCAAGACCCTAGAGTTCGGCAGCTGGGACAGCCAAAATCCCAGTCAGGACAAACATAGCTACTTACTTCCCAATTCTGACCTGTGATTAAAAACTCTCAGACCACTGAAAGATTACACTGCCCAAAATAAACCTCTAAAATACATGCTTATTTTGTAGACTTAAAACTGAATATGAACCTGAAACGGTCATACACAAACACAGAAATGGAACTAAGATATTTTCCCAAATCCAAAGGAATCAGAAAACATCATTAAAGATAACAGATTTTTTTAATCTCTTTTTCAGAAACCTAATTGCTAGGGAATTGGTTTATAAAGCCACCACTTCTAGAAACTTGGAATAGCACCTCTTAAAAGCAGGCAAGGAAAGAAGAGGAAAATAGAATAACATTCATGTGTCCAGTCCAAATTTTAGCCTGAAAGCCCATTCAAAAAGTTATTTCACCTCCAGACGCAAGTAGAGAGTAGTGTTTAGAAGACAGAATGGAAATGAGTGAAGTGATATAAAAATTGTCAGAAACATTCAGCAATTAGTCTGAAATTTGCTTTTTAACCTCAGGGCTGTAATCTTTGATCTATTATTAATTATCACAAACCACAATCAGCAGCATACCCTTGCATCTTAAGGGAGAGTACAAATTCCTATAAGCCATTTTACATATTATCCACAAATACTGGATTCTGTTTCTGCTCAGATGTTCCAACCAAAATTTACCTTTTTCTTTTTAAAGAAATGCCTTAATATATATTAACCCTAAGCTACCCCACCTCCAAATATGAAATTTAAGCTATCAGTTCTTCCATGAAGCAAATAAGCAGCTTACAGATTGCAGATTTATAGAAATTTAATTTGGCAACCCACTAACACCACATTCTAATGTAATTGCAGGAGCTTAATTCACAGTTTAAGATAAAGAAATAAAATTCGACTTCAAGTTATTCTCTTGTGACCTACCAACAATCTGGGAACTTCTGCTATAATAAAATTCAGTAAAGAAACAGTGCCTTGCAAAACACTTGTTCACATACTAAAGATATACAACCAATATTACTGATCCTTGTAAGAGTCCAGAAGCATCAACAGCATGGTTTTGGGGGTTTTTTTGGGGGGTGAAGGGGGTGGGTGTGGAGGGTTTTCTGGGGGTTCAGCGGCAGGGTGTTTTGCGGTTTTTTGTTTTAAATCCTTCAGCATTGATTGCAGTAAAGCAGAGAAAGACAACCACCCAGATCACATCCTTTCAGAAAACACACTGTTAAGCTCTGGTAAACCATGTTATTAAACCTCAGTTGAAAAAAACAAAACAAACAAAAAACCAACCAAGGTCAAAGCTTCCCATTTAAAGAGACAGTTTATTTGAAAACTTTGTCCTGAAAGTAAGTCAGCCTTCACGGTTTTGTAAAACTCTGAGGTTCCTGAACAGGATGCATATTACTAAGGATGCACATGCACCCTGCTTCCAAGCGTGAGAAGGGAGTGCCTCCTCCTGAGCACATGCACAGCCTGGCACAGAGCCAAGAGCTGCTCTTGCCAGTAGTGGTACCAGAGCAGGCTCCGTTGGGACCTGCTGGCATGGATAAACAGGGCCTTCCTGACCTACGATCCTTTCCCCTGTAGCATAAATCAGGAAAGTACAACCTCCTCCAAGGTCAGCCTGTCTCCTCCAGCAGCAAAACCAACGCGGCTCCAGCAGGAGAGGGCTTTCATGAGGACCCAACAGTGACCTTCCACTGCAGTTTGCACTAGTAGGGCAGCAAGCAGTCAAATCATGCCATGGTCTATTTAGGGTGCATTCAAACGTGCCCAGTAATGCTGCAAGGACTCGGATAATTGCACACAATGAAAATACTCCTCATTTTTTTCTCCACAGATCTCTCTCACTCAGAGGAGACTGCTGCTGAAGGAAAGAAATTCATATGCTTAGCACCAAGCACTGTGTAGCAACCAGCTGCATGTGAAAACTGATATAAATACTAAACTTAGACATATTTAATACCTGTTTTTCACACACTCTTTTTAGTTTCCCCGTTGGACCATTTTTATCACTGTTATACAGCCATATTGTAAGACCCATTTGCCAGAGAACAAGTTGTAATACTATATTCATCCTAAACTGTGGTATTTTCTGACCTCTGAGAGCTTAAATCTGAAATCACAGCACTCCACTGTTCTCCAAGAAGTTTTGGTTGAAATCAGTCCGTTATTAATTCCAGCTTCTACAACTCTCTTTGAAGATGCAATACATACAGTTAAAAAACAGAAACTGCCTTTTAAAAACACACCCTCAAAATACAAATGCCGAGATTACGGCTCAACAACACATTATCTTTAGCAGAAACGTGCATTTAGGATATTTCATAGGCTCCTTTCCCTTTCCATCCCTTCAGTTTGTTCTCACGCTCATGTTGCACCATGCTCCTCACCAAGCTGTGCTGTCCCTGTTGGTTTTTAGAGCTTCAGAGTGAACTGGATCAGGAACCCGACCTGGCTCTCACATAGAACACACCCAAACAAAGGGCAAAACCAGAGTCAGACCAGACAAGGCGTGGCCCAACAGTATATTTTGCCACTGCAAACAACGTATCGTCAGCTACAGACACCCAACAGTAACCGCTGCTCAAGCTTGGGTTCAGCAAAGCACCAATACATATCTAGAAATCCGAGTCAGCTGGGCAGAGCACTTCACAGCAGGTTTATGTTCCATTAATGCTAAGTGTTGGTTGAGTAAGGACAGGTTATTGAATCACAACTTAACAATTTACTCCTCTGCAGACAATATGAGTACTGCAAGAGTATTGATACCGCTGCAGCAATCCCTATGCATGCTTGCCTGCATAATTGCAATGCATATCCCGTAAAATAGGATACGTACTGTATAAAAATGTTCCTATTTCAGACATCAGTGTCTTCCAGTCCTCATTAAAATGGACTGATCCATACTGTTGGAATATGGATAATCAAAATTTCTTCTCCTTGCTGAAATCTGCGCACGAAGGTGACCTCACCTTCCCCTTTTTCAGAAAACGGCCAAAAGAAGATATCACAGTGAGATTCTATATCCCCAAAAGTGATATAAAAACTAGGAAACAATTACGGCAAAATGATTTCCAACAGCCAAGTACTGCAAAGTTCAGCGGTATCAACTGGCAATAGGAATGTTTTAGTAATACACAACGTTATTCAACCCCACACACAAAGAAACAAACAATCCCTAGATATTGGCATATGGATTGACAACGGAGCTCTTATTTCCCCAGATTTGGAAGATCCACCCATTTATGGAGCACAATTTTCCAGCAATTGGACTTCTCTCTCCCACAGCACAGGAGTCAACTGATATCTATAATTTTAAGGGAAAAGAAGGCATCATTAGCAGTCATATTTTCAAAAGATACTTTATACAGATTTTGAACTCCTCAATAAAAAGAGCAAAACAAAAAAGAGCACCCTCAACAAAATAACAGTAAAGAAAGCTGTAGAAAGTACAAAGCTTTTAAATGCATGCTGGTATGCTAAGGAGAACCTTTAGACCTCCTGGTCTGACATATTAATACAGACTCCTAACTTCTTTGTTAGGAAATAAAGAAATAAAGACATACATACGTAGAGGTTCCTGTTTTATCAGGATTATACCCAGAGCTGTTAAAAACTACTCAAAATAATACAAGAACCTACAAAAACAAGTATAACTTTGCAAACTGGAAAAAAAAAAGGTACAGATTTAAAGGCTACAGTCTACAACATGAGAGAATCATCGGTGAAAAAAGTTTGCACAGTAAATTTGTGGGAAGCTAAAGGGGAAAACAGTCCTGCCAAGCATGGAGAATATTTTAACAGCTTGGTCTTTTTCCCATAAAGTCCGTCAGCAAACAAACAGAGGTCAAGGCCATTCATAAATTCTAAAAATAATATTTACCAGACCTTTATCTCTCTGGAAGGTATAATTCTGATAAGTGACTATTCTAGATAATATTTAACATAAAAGTTTATTTACAAAAATACTTGCAATAGCCTGAAATCAGATTTTAACCAGAATCACTCATTCAAGTCAGTGAAGGTTACACGTAAATGAAGATCATGTTGTTGGGTTGTTTTTTCGTGTTGGGTTGGGTTGGGTGGGCTGTTTTTGGGGGCTGCCACAAGTAGGGTCTATGAAAAAAAAAAAATGCTGATCCATGTGAATGGCTTAGGAACAGATAGGTATAAAGAAGTCCCTAAAATATTGTCGATGTTTGATCAAAGATTTGATCATAAACCCTAAGAAGTCAATGACAGTCTTTCAAATGCTTTCAACAGACATAAATTAGACTCTAAAATATCATGAAACACTGTTCTGAAGAGAAATCTCGTTGTCTGAATGACTACAATTGAAACATAATTATTGAGAAATGTATGCAATTTATGTTAAAATAGTAAAAAACAGTAACACATCAAACTTTGTGAATTCGCCCCACACTGGATTACACCAGGGGAACTGCCAGGAAGAAACTACCGGTAGGAGTATCGGTCCAGTTAACTGTTGAGAAAAGCAAGTATGTATGTGTACATACATGAGTCAACACGGAAATTAGAGGGAAAAGGCACATTTTCAGAAGAAGCTTTAGGTAAGAGCTAATGCAGCAGAAAGGTCACCCTCCTCAATTTTTTTACTGTTCTTTCAAGCAACCATGACATTTTCCTAGGCCATTTTGAAAATTGCATAATTGGCACGATCATGAGGCTTAGGCTAGTACCCTGATTCAGAAGAGCAATCACCTTAAAGTGAAATCTTATGTGGATTCTTAGTGTAGGTCTTCACCAATAACATCACAAAAATCACACATACCTTCTTTTTCAAGCCCGCTTTGCCATTATTTAGTTTAGAAACCATTATTTCTTAGAAATGTCAATCATGGAGTGGGGATCCATACACACAGACAGACAGGTATGATTCACCCGCTATTAAAAATTAAACATGTAAAAATCTTTCAAAGACAAAGACATGTTCTGCATGCATATTACCAGAGGAAAAAATATTTAAATGGGAATAAGGGAACTTGGTTTTGCTTAAGAGGCTCTCGCTCCCCAAACACCACAAGTTGCAGTGTTATAAAGAAAATTACCACCAACTAACTTAAAAAGAACTGTAGCTGTGGATGTCTAATAAAAGTAACTGAAGAGAAAGAAATGTTCTAGTTGACAGTGAGTACTTGGCATAGTCAATAAGGCAACAAGGCATTTTAAATGCCTAAACTATGTTTATTAGACACTATCAACAAGTATAACTGACTCAAGAAAGGTGATATTCTAATAGAAAACAAAAAAAATAATTTTTTACAGTAATATTCTGAAGATTCATTCTCAATGTGAAAAGTCTTCATTCCTGGTCACCCACTCCTCTTCACCATGTAAGCTGGAAGTCAGAAGCAGTCTAAAAAGGGTACAATATTGAGGTTCAGAAAATAAGGCTGACCAAACAAGATATATTCAATTCTGGTCATCTATTGGCTTTAGAGAACCATGACGCCTATTTATTCCCCTCACCTTAGTCTTTATTTATGGCAAATTATTTTGCAGGATAAGCATACCTGAAAAAAGATGAAGACTTAGAATGCCAGAAACTTTATATCGTAGACTTTGAAGTGTTAATCACATGCTGTAGAAGTCTGCAAAATGTACAATGCCTGATACAGCTGACTGTCATGAAAAAAAAGTAAAAATGGAAGTAACAAGGATCTGGTTTGGATGCAGAGTCCAGAGGTGCGATGCTGCTGTTCTGATGACATGAAAGAAGAGAGACTTTGCAATCCCCATACCATGCTGACATGGGACAGCTGAAAACCACCTTGGGATGTCAGGTCTGACATGGTTTTTACACTATGTGTGTTTTATTACAACACTTTGGACCACAAACAAACTCGCGCATGATTTCGTCTGTTTTAGCTGGAACATGGCACAGAAATGAAGAGAAAGGTAAATAACAATTCGAGGTTCATTAGCAGGAGTGAGCAGGCACCTACACATTAAAATCTGTACTGCTAAAATGACCTCTACATGAATTTACCTTGAAACTTGTAAGGGCTTTACACAGGTCCCCAGCTGCACCTGTTAGCATAAAGCCACTGCGAAGCAGATTAAGAGCAAGATTAAGTTAAATAATGGGGCAGAGTTAAGAGATTTGAAATGATGACACATGTCCTAATCTGAACTACAGATCAGGATGCCTGAAGTGTCGCAACCCTACAGATCTCCATCACCTGAAGAGAATTCCACACATGCAGTAATAGCTCTGAGCGCTAAAAACTTCAGGATTTCAATCCCGCAAAGTAACAGCTACACTCACCTGCACATCCTAGTGAGATATCAGCTTAGAGAACAAAGACAGAAAAGTATATCAAGCCTGTGTCATCACCAAGTCTGATAATACAGATTATCCATTTACTGGTCTATAGGTAAATAGATGAGAAGACCTGCCATGGACTAATATCAGATTAGAAGACTCCTTCAAAAGCCTTATGAGAAACTGTCATTCAAAATGCAACTGTTGATGACAACCATGCTCCTATCAGCCCTTCCCTGTTTATTGTACCTGTCCCTGCAACAGATGACAACCTTGACTCAGCACAAGCAGCACTTACTCACGCAGGAGCTCTCACAGCTGGCAGGAGCTACTTGCCCAAGTAACAGTGCTCAACCACAAAGGCAGTGAATTATTGGGTCTTTATTTTCAGGTATCCCATCAGTCTTTTGGTGAACTTTTCTCACTATATAAATAATGCAATTTATGAAAATTTCATCAGGTAAAATAACGAGAAAACAGTAACTTCATCTTCCTTGATCCAAGAAAGCACATTTACACCAAGCCTGGACGATAACAAATATTCAGCTACGTGCAAAGTTCAGCACAAAGGCATGGCACAGCCCTTTCAAGTTGAGGAAGATATATTAAAAAGTGCATTCTTTAGAGACCATATTTGAAATGGCCAAAAAAAAAGTGAGGTATGGCTTGCAAAATAAGGAGATTGTAGAGGTATTGGACAGATCTGAGAATAAAATAGAAATATTTAAAGTCTTTTTTTTCCCTCCTGGGTAGATAGGCTGTTTTCCCTCCCCAAAAGCACCATTATTTTAGGTATTACATTTTTCACTGCAACACTATTTTTTCAGAAATATTTATCATCACAGAAATATGGAAGCCGCTCCACCTCCTCCTCACCCCTCTCCAAGAATAAGGCAGACATTTCATTCACTGAGGGCAGTTGCATATCTCATGATGGGGGGGGACACAAAAAAAACACAAAAAACCTTGAGAAAGGTAAATGCAAATTCTGTTGCTGGCTATTCTGCTGAGCTTTAGCACAAACCTTTGGTGAGCTATGTAACTATTCTAACCCTGTCATGCTGTCAGATGCGCTTAATAACTTGTAATATTGACTATGAAACTAGCTAGTTTATAAAAGTAAGCATCCTTCATGAGATACATGAACACCTGTTTGCTGAAGTACATGCTTCCACGAATCAGCCAAGAAACACAAATTCAAATGACACTTGAGTATTTCTTTCCCCAAAAGTGAGGGGATCAGTTTATCCCTTTATCCCTTTCAAATGTGTCAAGATTTAACAGCCCTCCTCCTTCTGGAGGCATTTTTCTATATATACAAACCAAATGTTCCTACAGTTAAAATACAGAAATAATATGTTGTCACAGGCTTGTAAGGTTTAGTTTTTAAACTTAACCAGTTAAAGTCCGGTGCAAACTTATAACCATGCATCTTTACAAAAACGGATTCCCAACACTATCATTTTCTTATCCTCATCTCAACATTTCATCTGAGGTACAACACATTGAGGCACCAGCTAAGAAAGAATAACCGTGATAGGACACACGAGAGCAATTTTACTAAGCTCTCATTACGGGAAAAACAATATTTATGGTAGTAAGAGCTCATAAACATACTAAAGCTACACTTTCAAATCTAATAACAATAGAATATAATATGTTCTTTTTAAATATTAAAGCCAGCACTTCATTATTATTAAAGGTAGAGTAAAATACAGCAAGAAACCAGCAAATCTAATGATAAGAATTGAAATGCAAACAAAGAATTATGCATCAGCTTGAGAAATACCGCCCTGGTCCCCATTTTAATTCATGCCTTGTTTGTTTAATGCAGGGGAAGAATTGAAAAAGGAAGGAAAAAAAAGTAGTTATTTGCCTGCTCACCTGGACACGTTTTCTGGAATGTACTCTAGAACTGGATACCCATCACTTCTTCTGGATGCCAACTCCGAATGTGACTTCCAGGTCTCCACTAGCGTGCTGACAGGAGGGAACGAGCTCAAGTGCTGAAACGCCTGCTCTCGAGCAACCGGCCGCGACAAAGATATCGTGCCTTGGGCACCGATCCTGTAGTGAAACGACTGTCCACCTGAATTTACACCCACAATGGCAGAGGATGGTATACTGTTTTCTTGGTAGTAGCTGCCATCATCAGGCTCCTGCTTAATTCCCACAGGTAGGCCTGGATTTGGAAAACTGCTACCTTCACAACTTCCATCAAATGAAGAAACAGGTGGTCCTAAAATCCCAGAAAGAGAGTAATAGTCTTTGTCATCCATAAAAGAAAAATACGAGCCATCTGTAAATGGGAAAGGATTTACTGTTTGATTCCCTTTAAAAGAGGCACCAGAACAAGGATGCTTGGCCGACTCTTGCTTCACTGGTACTGAAAATGGGGAATCGGAGTTTATTTTGCCGCTGTCGCCAATGCACGCGCTGCCAAACGAACCGTCTGGCTCGGGTTTTATGAACTGAACAAGGTTCATCTGACTGTTGTTGGAGATGGCATTCTCCATTTCCTCCATCTTAGGAAACGTGAGTTCTTGAGCACCCTTGTCTTCCTTTTCTGGACTGGGAACGGTATCTTGGCTTCTGCTAGGTCCTGCCGGCGTGCTGGAAGCCGGGAATCCTAGGGAGTTGTTTACAGGGCTACAGATGGATGATCCCACAGTGCTAACCGCTGGACTAGAACGAGTGGACCTATTATTGCCATTGGAAGGGCTGGCAATGGAGCTCCTTGAGTTCAGGTTCGCGGGACTGGACACAGATGATCGCATAGTGATATTATTGGGACTTGAGACAGGAGATTTCACGCTGCAGTGACTGGGAGGACTAGAAATCGGTGATTTCATGCTACTTACAGGGCTAGAAAGTGGAGACCCGACATTGCTAACATGTGCGGGACTGTGCAACATAGAGCCCCGGTTTTCAACATTTGGCGAGCACGACAAAGGGGTTCCCTGGCTGATGGGGCTGTGCACAGCAAAGTTCCCAAAGGCAGCAGTAGTTGAGGACACAGAATTAACTCCAGCAGGACTACACACCGAGGAAGCCATGTTTTGAGGGCTGCAGCCCGAAGGGCTTTTCTCTTGACACTTGATAGGGTTTTTGACAATAGCGTGCATGGCACTACCGTTCACAGCGCTCCCAGAGTCCGATATCAAAGACCTCAAGGGCCTGCTGGCACTGTGGAGGGGAGAAGAGCAATGACCATTCTCCTTGTAGAGCTTCACCAGCTGCTCCACGTTCTGGTAGATCTTTCCCGGGCTCCCCTGGTTCTGTTGATCGTAGGGGTAATCGGCATCTCGTATCGAATCCATATATAAACCCATGGATTCGGCCACCGTTGCTGACAGCTCCTTTGACTCCGTTTCAGTTTTGATGTCAGAGGGCAAAAGACCAGGCTGATTGCTGTCTTGCTGCAGGCAGGAGAGTAGCTCTGGTTTTTCTTTGTTGTTTCCTTGAGCACTGCTGTTGGCAAAAGCACCGGCAGCACAGCTTACGTTTACAATCTCCATATAGTTACTGTCATCAGTCTGCTCTCCAGCACCTATAGAAGGATACTCCACAGACTGAGAAACTTGACCCCACCGTCTCTCCATATCTAAGCCTTCTGGGTAGCTGTGGTATCCTTTTGTCTCCATAACTAGCAAAGACATATACAAAAAAGTAAAATTAATAAATGACAGGACAGTGCGACTTCCTAAGGAAATTTCCTAATTTCCTAAGGAAACAAGGCGTATCCGCTCACTCTGCCTATCCTCCTCTCTGCCTGCCAGTCCCGTTTCCCTGCCCCATCCATCATTTCTCAACCATGTGTCTAATTTCAATCAAAGAACGGGAAAAGGTCTCACGGATATGACAGTCCTATGGGTTCTGAAAGAAAACTGCTCAGCAGTTAGAAAAGACCCATGTTATTGCTCCCCGCCCTACCCCAAAAGGAACAGCTTGGCAACATCAGCACAACAACTGCCCACCCTCGCTGGCCGCTGCCCCCGTGGCCGGTGCCAGCAGCACTGTGGGCTGTCCCTCACCCAGGGGCCTGCGATGAAGAAAGGGAAGGGGGCAGCAAGGAAGGAGGGGAGCGCCAGGGAGGTCCTGAAAGGAGGACACAGTGGTGGTAGGCAGGACATAAAACCCATGGAAATTGCTCATCACAGCTCTGCTCCTCCAAGGACCTTCCACTGCCATGCTACAGGGACAGCAAAGCAAGGGAGGCTGGTGTGCTAAGAGGGTTTCTCTTCTTCATCCAGCATAACACAGGATGCTTTAGAAGGAAGCAGCAGTTGTGAAGGGCCAGGTGCTGACTTGCCCCTTCACAGCTAGACAAACTGCTTGTACAACCACCTGAGGAGACATGAAGGATGGGCTGAGCGGGGAAAGAAGTAGTGCAAAAGTTGAATGGGAAATGTTCCTGCCCGCCCCCACCCCCACCCCAGAAGGAAGGGGATCAGATTAGGCAGGGATGCGTAGCTATTAAATGGATCAGTGATTCTGCAAGCCTCCGGGCAGCCAGCAAGAGGAATATATAAAGAAAAGTAAACCTTGTTCTAAAATAGACTCTAAAAAACCCCTCCCATCCCGCATGCCACTCTCTTGAGGCAGGGAGCAAAATGCATGACCTAGCCTCCATTATTCTGAAAATCACATATAAGTAACAACAATTTTTGTTTGGTTTTTTTTTTTTTTTCCCCAAGGATTTGGCTTATATTATCATTAGAACTGTAGAAACTCAAGTGCCAGTAGTTACAATATCAATATTATGCACAAAATTTTTCCTTTCAGAATGTATTAATTTTCCAATATTTAATTTCATGTTTAATCCCTTTACTGAACACTACTTAAAAATTCTATTTTAAGCAAAATTATAAAAACAAAACAAACTTAAAATGAAAAACTCAAATACTTCTTTGCATTACTTAAAACTATGGCCCTATGCCTACATTCCCCTCAGGCACAAATTTTATTAGAACATCATCATGTGTATCAAATCACATTCCTATAGTCTAAAATTTTCAGATGGAAGTGCCTACTTTCACATAAAGTCACTCCCAGATAATCACCTACCCCTGATTTATGTGCTGAGCAAACCTAATTCCTAGAGAAATCAATTGCAGCTGTGAGTGACCAGCATTTCTGAAAACCAGGAAACTTAGTTAAGGCTTAAAATTAGGATGTAAGTGAATTTTAACCACCAGCAAAACCACTGCGTACCAGGAAATCTCAGTTATAGGCCTAACATTACACTGGTGCACGAGCTTTGTAGTGACCTCTCCCACAGCAGTAAATTTCAAACTTCATACATAATCAATAGGCAAGGATACTTTAAAACTTCAGCAAATAAAAATCTGGGTCATACAAAGGGGAAAAAAAAAAAAAAAAAAAAAAAAAAGAAAAGAAAATGTCCTGGTCCTGCACTTCCAGAGAGAGGCACTATCTGGTAAATATGTCCAAAAGGATAAAAAACACAGCAGAGAGATTATTTATGGACTGATACAAGTTCGGTTTAAAATGACAGATATAAATTAGTAAGAATGGAGCAGCAGAGATTTTTGGGGAGTGCTGGTTTCTGTCACCTCCGAGCACCTCAGTGGGTACTAGAACCAAATAATCACCTCATGGGTTGCTGATAGCGTAAGGGTTTGGTTTTGTTCTTCTAAACAGAACTTATTACAACTTGCCTAGCATGTTTATCTACAGTATCCACACTTCACCTACTGCACAGACATGCCTTTTTACTAACTTTCACTAAGTGAATTTGACTGTGGGCTAAAACATCCACGGACCACATCAGAAGCTGTCGTGTTACATATGGGAACCGAGACCATCTACATCTGGTATTTTGCAGAAGGAAGCTTATATTATGAGCACAGTAGTTTCTCCACACACACACTCCCCCCCCCCCGCCAAGAAGTTCTCGGACACTGGGAGTTATGTATTTCACCCCCAAGCATATCAACAAACACAGCCCTCCGCAGTACGAGTCTCCGATCAATCAGGCATGAAACCAGTTTCGCAGCAACAGTCAAATAAAAAAATCAAATGATACCTGGTATCCCTGCAACCAAAAGGTCACCTAGATACGGGAAAATCTGAAGTAAATCCAGTTTCATAAAAAACTAAACCGATGGCTCAAGCGACCACCCACTTCATATTCCTCGGTGTTTGTAAACGAAATTTTCTTTAAGTTTCCCCGCCTGCGAGCCGCTTCGCTGACATCAAACCGCCCAGGGGACCAGCGCCTCACCCTCAAAGCCGGGCTGGGGCTTCCCCCCTTTCTCCAGGCTGGCAGCGGAGCGCGGCGGGCTGCAGGGGCAGGCCGGCCCCGGCCCCGGCGGCCCCGAGCGGAGCCGGACGCGGGCCCCCGCGGCGGCGGGCCGGTCCCTCCGTGCTCGCACGCACACGCGGGATAACAACCGCGCGGGCAGCGCGGACGCTTGTTTCCCCGCCTGCCCCACGCTATGGGGAGCATCACCGCAGCGCCCGGGCAGAACGCACCGCTTTGCGCCCCTAGCCGCCCCCCGCGGCCGCGGCCGCTTTCCCGCAGGTACAATCCGGACTGTCACGCGTGGGGGAACCCAGCGGTGCCCGGGAACGAGCGAGCTCTCTCCCAGGGGGACGCCGGGGGTCGGCCCGGGGTGGGGGATCCCGAGAGCCCCAACCCGCTTTCGGCCGAGCCCGCCTCGCCGGCTCCCTCCCGCCGCCCGGACCCCCAAACGATGCAGAAAAATGGGGGGGGGAGGGCTTTCCGCGCAAACGCCGCTCCCCAGCCCCCACGGCGGAGAGGGTCTGGGTTATCACCGTGACACACCCCCCCACGGAGGGCACGGGGGGGGGGGGGCATCCCCCGGTGCCGAGCCCTGAAGTGCCCCCCCCCCGCCACACCCCGCCAGCCCCACCTCCCGGTGCGGGTCGGGGAGAGGAGCGGCGCCCCCCGGTCCAGCCGTCCCCCCCCCACCCCCTTGTCGGCCCCGGCCCCGCGGTACCTGTTGCGGCGGGGCGCGTCCCCGAGCCCCCACCGGCGCGGAGGGCGGCGCGGAGCGGAGCGGCGGGGCGGGCGGCGCTCACCCCCCTCCCCCCCCCGCCCGCCCGCCCGAGGCGCGCTGCGCCGCGCCGCGCCGCCCGGTGACACGGAGCGGCACCCGGGAGGGGACGGGAAAAGGTGCCAAGTCCTTTAAAAACATGTCACATGCCCAGATAAAGTTCACGTCCCGCCCGCCGCCCGCCCTCATTGGCGGGCGGGATGCGGAGCGCCGCGCGGCTGGGGCCAAGCCGCCGTGCGATTGGCTGGGGGGCGCCGTCAGTCACCCGCCAGGCGACATGACTGATACAAAGTTGCTGCGACACAGGCTGGAAAACGCATCTCCTTAAAGCCGCAGGGGCCGCCGCGGCCGCGCAGCGCCGCGCAGCCCCCGGGCGCCAGCCGCGCTGCGGGGCCGGGGGTCCCCGCCTGCCGCCCCGCCCGCAGGCGCCCCCGCGGAAGGGTCGCGGGGCTTCAGGCCGGGGCCCTCGGCGGGCAGGTGAGGTGCGCGGGGCGCGGCCGCCCCCGCCCGGTGCCCGCGCCGCGCCGGCGGCAGGGCCGCGCATCGCCCCTCCGCCGGCCCGGGATTTCCGCCTTTCAGCGGCGCGTGAATACGCGCGGTGCCGACGCAGCGGCGATTTAACCTAAAAATTAAAAAAAAAAAAAAAAGGGGGGGGGCGGGGGGAGAAGAGCGGAGCGGCGGCGGCGGAGCGCGGGAGGGTTCAAGGACTCGTCCTCCGCTCTCCGCCGGGCTGGCTCCGCTCCGCGGCAGCCGCGCATCCCGCCGGGCGCCCCCGCCCAGAGGTAGCGAGAGGGACTGTCGGGACGGCCCCCGGCCTCGGGGTGCTGCCGCCCCTCCCGCCCGGTGCCCGCGTCCCGGCTGCAAATACCCTTTTCCCAGGGAAACAAAAAAAAAAAAAAGAAAGACACCGAGCAAACTTTTAGGCGATGCGCTCCCAACTCGCTCCGTAAATAACGCCCCCGGCGAGCGGCCGGCAGCCGCTCACGCACGCTCCGGAACGGCCCCGGCCCCCGCCGAGCCCTGCTCCCGGCCTCGGCCCCGACCCGACCCCCAGGTGCGCCCCCGGCCCGGCGGGGACAGCTCCGCCGCCCCGCAGGATGCCAGAGGTGGCCCCGGGCGCGGGGCGGGGGGGGGGGGCTCAGCCCGTCGGGGAGCGGCAGCGCCGTGCATCGCGCTGGGGCACCGCGCACCTTCGCCCGAAATCGCCCGGCCGCCCGCACAGCCCCGCGTACGCTCCGGGGAGCGGGGTTGTATTCAATAGTCACAGCCAAAACGCAAAACATCCCCAGGATTTGGGGTGTCACGTGCCCCCTCTCATTTTCATATTCTGCCAAATAGCGACCCGCACTCGCGGCCCCGGCGGGCACCGGCCGAGGACGGCGGCGGCGGCGGCGGCGCGACCCGCGGAGCAGCCGCCGCGCTTCCCCGCGGCGCTGGCGCGGGCGCTGCCGAGCAATGGACGTGTCCTTCCCGCGAAGTTTTCACTGATGGGGACGGGACTGGCCGTGACCTGGATACGCCGGCCGGTGCGGCGGACACCCGCCCGGTCCCCGCCGCCCGTCCCTCAGCTCCCCCGCTGCCCTCCGCGCCGCTCCGCGCCCCGCGCAAGGGTCCGCGCTGCACTCACCTCCCCTACGACATGGTGGCGCGGCGGGAGGAGGCACGGCCCCCGGCTACTGCCAGCAAACCATCCGAGAGCCCGCACCGCCACCAAAAAAAAAAAAAAAAGAAAAAAAAAAAAAAAGAAAAAATAAAGTACGCGGAGGAAACGCCGGGAGCGGGGCCGGGCAGCGGGCAGGGCGCTGCTGGCGGGGTCGGCGGGCGGCGGCGGGGTGCCCGGGGCTCGGCGCGGCGCGGCTCGGCTCGGCTCGGCTCGGCGCGGCGCGGCTGGGCGGACAGCTCCCACCATGGACGCCTAGGTGGGTGGGTGTTCCCGCGGGTCACACCCTCGCCCGCCGGCGGAGGGGAGCGGGGGGTGGATCCAGCACCGGCGGGAGGGGGGGGGGCGGAGGGATTTGAGGCGGGGGGGAGACAAGTGAGGGCGGGGGAGGGAGACAGACAGACAGACACCCTCCAAAAAAAAAAAAAAAAAAAAAAAAACCAAACCCGAAAAAAAAAAACTTATGTCATTCCAGGTAAAACTCCCATCTGCGCCACCAAGGAAGCGGAGGGAGGAGAGTGGCGAGGGTGTAAACTTTTTCCTCCCCCCCGCCCCCCGGTGCCGCCCGGCCCCTCGCAGCGCCCGGCGGCCGCGCCGCCCCCGCCGCCCCCTCCCGCGCCGCCCGCCCCGGCGGCTCCCGGCGGCGCGGCGCCGCGGGGTTTCTCACGCACGGAGCCGGCCGCCGCCGCCGCCGCCGCGGTTCCTGGTTCGCGGAGCCGCCGGAGGAAGGGAAGGAGGGCGGGCGGCAGGAGGCAGGGCGGGCGGCGGGGGAGGAGTGTCTCCCCGCGCCCTTCCCCAGGCGGAGCGTCTCTCCCGGCCCTGGCGGCGGCGGCGGCGGCGGCGGGGCCCCCCTCCCACCCCACGGCCGCCCCGCTCCGGCCCCCGGGCGGGCTGCGGGGAGCGCGGCGCCCCTGGACGGGGTTTCGGGAGGAGGCTGCGCCCCCCCTCCCCCCCGCGCTGGGCCTGCGCCTTCCCTCGCCCCCCTCCCCGCTGCTGCCGGGCGGGGGGAGCCGGGTCGCCGTGTGCCCCCCGGCTGCCCTCGCCGGCCCGGGGTGACGGCGGGGAGGGGGCGCGTCCCCGCGGCACTCGTGCGGCTGCGGTGGAGCAAAGCCATCCCGGCTGCAGACGTGAAGAAAAAAATCGGCGCTAACGTCGATACTGGTTTTCAATTAATATTTCACTTGTGGCTAAGATCTTTTAAAGCTGATTATTTTTAAGTTCGGGGTATTAAATGCCTCTTCATTTAAACATCTTAAGGAAAAAAAAATTAGGCATCGGAGGGAGGAAAAAATTGGCCCTATCTTAATGCCCTCGATGAAGTCTTTAAACAAGCAAAAGGACTGCTCTCAGAGAGGGAATTTTACCTGTGCCAAAGCCTCTGTAGGATCAGGGCCTTGCAAAAGGCGAGTATTTTGTCAGCTGTTGTTTGCATCCGTCAAAGTTTGTGGGTAACTTGATAAATGTTAAACAGGGAAGCATAAAGTGCTGGTAAGGCCAGACTTGGAGATAACGGCGCATTCAGTAGCTTAATTTCACAATTAGTTTGCTATATTATTGGAAGCAAATCATATTTCACTGTGCCTACACTAGTGCTCTATTTTTAGCTATAATGTAGCTAAAAAGGAGGAACCTACTGAGATGTATTAAAACATCAAATGTGAACAATTCTGTTCTCTCTCTTTTTACTCATTTCGTGTCATACATCTGGTTTGGAATACAGCTAATTTATTAATCGAGCGGAGCTGCCACGGATGGGTTGGAGGGTTCAATTCCGAGGTAGAGGAAAGTTGCACAGAAGTCTGCGAGTAACCCAGCAAATCACAGCCGTGCAAAAAGCACCCAAGCACGTTGGCTGGTCTACCAATAACTGTCGTACCGAGCACAACTATTTTATGTTAATTTATAGTAATGGTGTGTTTGGCTGATTAATTGCACTTCTTTTGTCTTACTTTTCCTGCTATTCTTTTTTTTTTTTTTTTTTTTTTTTTGCAGGGCAAAGGTGTAAATGAAAAAGGTATCTGAAATGCCTGGAGGTAGCCTCAGTCTCTGTGTTGCTGCTTTTTTATTGTTTTTAAAGAACAAAAAGGAGAGAGAAAATAAAAGTGAGGGAATATACCTATCTTCTATCTTAATACCAAATGTCTGAGTTTTTTTTTCCCCTGCATTGTGTTACATACAGAGATGGCTGCTGGAAGAATAAAGCACCTTTCCCAGTACATGCAAGATGCTCACAGATTTTCCACAAATTCAGTAGAAACCTCATTTGTTTTCTGCTTGTGGTTCACAGGAGCACTTAGCTTTTTAGTGGTTGACACTATATCTATTTTTAGCAGCATTTTAACAGCTGTCACTAACAACTAAGATCTCATCTTGAACGGGGAAGGGAGATTATCTGTTTTATTTAAAAAATCAAACTACATAATTGTGAGATTATAAAACGCAATTTGGATCTTTATCTGTGAAGAGAAAAGGCTATCTTTTCTCATTATGCCAATTCCATGAAAAAAAAGGACCTATAGTGGGGTTGATAAAATAACGAATGGGCTTTGCAAGGTTTGGAAATAATGCTGTTCAAAGGCATACAAATATATATATAGCACATTTCAAATTCCATTAAAAGTGGTCCCATTACTGCCTTCTGCAGCTGTGTCATGATGGGGGAAACCACAGAGAGTCAAGTCGTAGTTTTCCAAGTAGGTCAAGAGGAGCAGTGCGGACACCTCCGATGAGCAATTCTCTTCCCTTGCATTAGATTTTATAAGAGGTTAACTCATGTCAGACACATGACACTGAAAGCAGCAGACAGACAAGTGTAAGCCACTCTGTAGCAGATGTCATCTCTGTTCCTAAAGACAGTGGTAAATTTGCTATGGGTAATGCATCACAACACAAGATAACGCTGAAACTCGGCAAGTGTCAAATTTTGCCTCCTCCCATACTCGGTAAAGCAAGTGAATTGGTACTAGGGGCTGCAGGAGCAGCAATGTAGTGTAAAAGCAGCCTACTGTACTGTCTTACTTAGAGGTCATGTGCCCTATTTTGAGAACTGAACCAAAGCGGATGAAGTTTTGAGTCGGTTCCAACTAAGGCAGCTGGGCATTTCCCACTTCTCTCCAGCTCCAGCCCAGGGAAGCAGGCAGTCACATGGTCACATATATTATTCCTTTTCCCAATACTGTTCACCGTAGATTTAATTTTTATGCTGTTTGGGTCATGTGAGTTTGATTTGAGATTTATAGCTGATCGGGAGTTGCATTTCGGGTAGACGCTGGAAAAACATTGGGGGGATGACAGATGGGAGTTTACTTTCCCTGTCCAACAGGTGCGAGTCTTCCAAGAGAGGAGTCCACAGTCTTCTCCGACTCACCAGTTAATTGTGTTAAAGCTGATTTCCTGAGACGTGCTGAAAGTCTTTAGAATTCTTTACAAGCCCTGGGAGAATGGAAGTAAGCATGTTTTCTATACGGTATGCTTATGTTCTTTGAGATATCAATATTTTATCTATTTAGTCCAATTTTGAACAATTTTACTTTCTAATTATAGATGAATCTTTTAGCTGAGCAACAGAACATGTTCCCTTTTAACCTGGATTTTTTCTTTTCTGTCTTTTTTTTTCTTCCTTTTTTTTAATGCTCCTTAATGGCCCATGTTATACCTGTGGTTGAACCACATCTAAGTATAGTACAATATCATTTCTAATGCACATTGGCATTAGCAACCACTTGCTTGTGTAAAGGGCCAAGACATGCATTTGAAAACACAGTTTTCCAATACATTTAAAAATCACAGTTTTTATTGACAATTAGCACCAATAGTTTCATCTGGTTCAAAATGAAAACGTCTCACAAAGAATTACTTGTTGTGAGTAATAGGTCTTGTTGACAGTGGTAGGTCAAACGAAACACAAGGAATAACACATAGGCAGTACTTTGTATTGTTTGTAGATTTAATATTGCCGTATCTATTTACATTGTTGATAGTCAATTTCTCTCTTGTTTACTACTTGCACTGTTACTTGTAAGAAAATGTAATTTGTAAAAAAGTGGAACATTAAAAAAATTGTCTTCGCCACAAAATGAAGATTTATCTCAATATTAATGAATTCCAAACAATAAAAGGTAGTGGCAGCTAATTGTATCTTAATATTTATCTACTACCTACTGGCATTTTTACAGTATCAAATGGTAACTCATACCGTAATCTGATTAAAATTTTGTAGTAACCATAATAGTACTGCACCTATGCCAAAAATCCAGACATAGTCTTTAACAGCAGTAAAAATAAGAGAGCAAAGAACACCCTCCAGCACTTAATAAACGTATCAAATGCAAATTGGAGGAAATTATTTAATCACTCTATAGGCTAGTTAATTTTGATGATTATTCACAGTTCTAGTAGCAATACTTAGTGTGGAACAAGTTAGTACCAGAATTGTCATGACACCAAGGTCGTAAGTAGAATTTGAAACTTGCTGTATAGAGGAAATTACCTTCCCCATTGAATGAAGGTGCAGCTTTAAAGCTACTACAGCAAAAGGGGAATTCGTATGTAGTTTTCCAGATTCTTCTATGATCCTGAAATTACCTGCTCTCAGATATTATGCAATAAGAGATGGTTTGGTATTAACCTGCATGATTACATTTGTTTTGAGACTCGAAAGACCTTTGTTTTCTAAATTTTTAAAAATTTTTATTTCCTGGAAGAGAGAGATTTCAGATGGGCTCTCTCCGAAGCGTACAGTGAAGAAGAGACTGAAGAGAGTGGTGCTATGAAGCTGAGTTAAGAGACTGCTCAAGAAAAGTGTTAATTTAACATGTGCCAAGACAGAAAAGGAAAAAAAAAAATTATTGATTTTGGTGGAAGTTGCACTGCTTTCCTAAACAGATGTAGTCTGTTGATTTTTTTCATATATTAAATACCTGCTTCCTATGTAGGCTATGGTCCAGCTTGAGGAGCTCATTCAATGGGCCACCTGGGCCCAAGCTGGGCAGCTGATCCTGCACAACACAGAAAGCTGGTCCTTGTCAGATGCATGTTGATTTACACAGATTTGATTAAGAAAGGAATATATTTCCCACAAGGAACCGTAAGTCGGTGTTCTGAGAAAGTGTTCTGGCTTTGGAGATGAAGTTCGCACCAGAATTTGTCTGGCCTAGGCTCAATATCTGGTAACCAAAGGTCATGCATTCAAAAATTTTCCCACTGTACTCACAGATACTTGGCCCATAAGCCAGGAGTGACAGAAATTTTGACACATTGGAAGGGTTTGTCCGTAATGGCCCCAAACATATGCAAATAAACACAGTGATTCACAAGTGAGAGTAGACAACCTTACCAACCCAGTTGCCTGACTATGGTTTATTCTCTTTTGGTGTGAGCATAAGTGTCCGTCGCTCAGCTTGGTTTCCAAAAATGATGGTGTCAATGTATCAGTGCTTGTACAATCCTGGCGCCTGCAGCATCCAAGTACCAAGCAGACATATTTCTTCTGACCTCTGGAATGAAAAGAAGCATTATCACAGTTTTATAGACAGGGAGTGGAGGAACAAAGAGATTGCAGGATTTATCTCAGGTTCCCTAAGAAGGCTATGACAAACCTCGGTACTTCCCAAGTTCCAGTTCACTGCCTTTCATCACAGGACCAGATTTCCTTTTCAGCTGTTGCCTTCCCAAGATTTCTGCCTGAGCATGAATGACGTATAGTTAAAACACATTTGGTTGTCTGGGGAAGAAAAACACACCATGGTCTGTTTGAATGTATTCATTATTGAAATCAATTTAGAAAACCCATATTGTCAAGGCTTTTTACCGTATGGATTAGCAGCAGCCGCTAAAGATTGACGTTACCTTGCCTACTCGAGCCTGGTCAGAAGAGTCACATTCCATGAATGTGCAAGAATTTCTGGCATGAATTCTTGTACATGTACATTTACATTTTGGCTTCTGTGCATGCTGTTCATGCGCTCACCACTTTGAACTCTGCTTTTCATGAGTGTTGTGGTTTAACCCGGCAGGCAGCTGAACACCACACAGCCATTCGCTCATTCCCCACCAGTGAGATGGGGGAGGGAATCAGAAAAAAAAAGGTAAAACTCTTGGACTGAGATAAAGACAATTTAATAGGACAGAAAAGGAAGGATAATAATAATAATAATAATAATAAAAGAATATACAAAACAAGTGATGCACAATGCAGTTGCTCACCACCTGCTGGTCAACACCCAGCCAGTTCCCAAGCAGAAGACCTCTGGCCAGCTTTTCCCCTAGTTTATGTACTGAGCATGACATCATATGGTATGGATTATCCCTTTGGTCAGTTGGGATCAGCTGTCCCAGCTGTGTCCCCTCCCAACTTCTTGTGCACTCCCAGCCTGCTCGCTGGTGGGGTGGTGTGAGAAGCAGAAAAGGCCTTGACTCTGTGTAAGCACTGCTCAGCAGTAACTAAAACGTCCCTGTGTTATCAACATTGTTCTCATCCTAAATCCAAAACACAGCACTATACCAGCTCCTAGAAAGAAGATTAACTCTATCCCAGCCAAAACCAGGATGATATCCACCCCTTATTCTATACCATCTACATCATGCCCAGGTCCCACACTTTCTAATACATCCCAATTAATCACCACCACCTTTCCTGTATTTTGATATATGCACACAGATATATTTCCCTTAGCCTACAGGCCATCCCTCTAAAATGTCCATTGAGTTCAATTAGTCCAAGACTTTGGGCTCCATCTGTCATAGCAATCCTTCAGGGCAGGAGAGATGGTGTGTGGTGTTGGATTGTTGCATGATGAACCCAGTTCTGGTTCCATCATGGCTGCACTTGTCCAGTTCTATCATCGCTGCACTTTACTCAGTTTCATCAAAATTAATTCCTCATTAATCACAGGATGACAGGACCCATCAGTGATGATATTGCTTCTTGCTTCTCATTTTCCTTCTCATTTTCTAGCAGGTTGTTATACAGTGGGGCCTCTTCAGCACGTGTCACCTCCTCCTCCAGTGATATTCCAAAATCTTTGCCTTCTGGCCAGTCCATGACCACTTCCAAGATTCCTGGGTGACTGGGGCTTCCTATTCAAGCCCGTTGGGTGATCAGTGTGACCCATTTACTCCATGTAGCATCAGTTCCATGATGGGTAGAGGGGACCCTCCCTTTGAACATCCAGCCCAGCACTGGCAGTTGGGGTGCCAGGAAGAGCTGTGCTTCAGTACCAACCACTTCTGAAGCAGTTCAAACCCCTTCCTATGCTGCCAATGTCTCTTTTTCAGTTGGATTATAGCAGGCCTCAGATCCTCTGCATCCCTGACTCCAAAACCCAGGGGTCGGCCTTGGGTCTCCCCTGGTGCTTTCTGCCAGAGGCTCCAGGTAGGGCCATTCTCCCCAGCTGCGGTGCAGATGCATTTTTTACATCTTGTCCTGCCCGGACTGGCCCAAGGGCTACTGCATGAACTATCTCCTGTTTAATCTGTTCAAAGGCTTGTTGTTGCTCAGGGCCCCATTTGAAATCATTCTTTTTATGGGTCACTTGGTAGAGAAGGCTTACAATCAGACTGTAATTTGTAATATGCATTCTTAAAAAAACCACAAAGCCTAAGAAAGCTTGTGTTTCCTTTTTGCTAGTTGGTGGGGACATAGCTGTTATTTTGTTGATCACATCCATTGGGATCTGACAATGTCAATCTTGCCATTTTATTCCTGAAAATTGGATCTCCTGTGCAGGTCTCTTGACCTTACTTTGTTTCATGGCAAAAATGGCTTTCAGAACAATTTGGACTATTTTATTCCCTTTCTCAAAAACAACTTCTGCTGTGTTGCCCCACACGATGATGTCATCAATGTACTGCAGGTGTTCCGGAGCTCCACGCTGTTCCAGTGCAGTCTGGATCAGTCCATGGCAAATGGTAGGGCTGTGTTTCCACCCCTGGGGCAGTCAATTCCAGGTGTACTGGACACCCCTCCAAGTGAAAGCAAACTGTGGCCTGCACTCTGCTGCCAAAGGGATCGAGAAGAATGCATTAGCGATATCAATAGTGGCATACCACTTGGCTGCCTTTGACTCCAGCTCATATTGAAGTTCTAGCATGTCCGGCACGGCAGCACTCAGTGGCGGAGTGACTTCGTTCAGGCCACGATAGTCTACTGTTAGTCTCCACGCTCCATTAGATTTCTGCACTGGCCATATGGGACTGTTAAAGGGTGAGTGGGTCTTACTGTTCACTCCTTGGCTCTTCACTCAACAAATCAGTTTATGGATGGGAATCAGGGAGTCTTGGTTAGTGTGATATTGCCGCCGGTGCATCATTGTGGTAGTGATTGGCACCTGTTGTTTGACCCTCAGCAACTCCACAACAGAGGGGTCCTCCAAGAGACTGGACAAAGCAGACAGCTGTTTAATTCCTTCTGTCTCCAAGGCAGCTATACCAAAAGCCCACCTGTACCCATTTGGGTCCTTGAAATACCCTCTCCTGACATGGTCTATGCCAAGGATGCACGGAGCCTCTGGGCCAGTCACAATGGGGTGCTTTTGCCACTCATTCCCGGTTAGGCTCACTTCAGCCTCCAATACAGTTAGCTCTTGGGATCCCCCTGTCACTCCAGCAATACAAATGGGTTCTGCCCCTACATAGTTAGATGGCATTAGGGTGCACTGTGCACTGGTGTCTAGCAGAGCCTTTTACTCCTGTGGGTCTGATGTGCCAGGCCATCGAATCCACACAGTCCAGTAAACTTGGGTGTCCCTTTCCTCCACCTGGCTGGAGGCAGGGCCCTCTAGTCCTGGTCATGGTATTCGTTACTCACTTTTTGTACATATGAATTAGAAGTCCCTTTATGAAGATCAGGAGTAAGATCAGCCCTTCTACTCTGTCTGGGGAATTGCCCACTGGAAACTGGAGCAGCAATTTTCCTAGAAGCAGCCCCTTTTGTGATTGTTTTTCCTTGCAACTCATGTACCTGTGCCTCTAGGGTTGAGGTGGATTTTCCATCCCACTTCTTCATGTCGCCTCTGTGGTCACACAGATAAAACCACAGAGTGGCCTGTGGCCTGTGGTGTGTACCCACTATATCCTCTCTCTTGAGCAGAGGAATGCTTGGTCCTAATAGCTAAGATACTGGTCCGTACAGATGGGGGTAAGATATATCCTCTTTGAGTTGCTGGACCTCCTGGGACAGTTTCTCCACAGTCGAGACACAGACCCATAGGGAGGAAGAGAGACTTTCTTCGTATTGCCAGAGTTGGCCAGCCAATTCATCTACCATTTGTCCTTCTCCGTCTTTCCAGGTCATTACTACCAATGAGTTGACATACGATGATGGTGTGCTCTGTACAAACTTCTGCCACATGCATCATATGCGCTTGACTTCATCTGGATTTTTGGATAACGGATCGTTGTCCAGGTCATCATAAAGCACCTCCAGCACAGCTAATTCCCTCAGGTACTGGATACCTCTTTCCATGGTAGTCCACTTGCCTAGGTGACAGCATAATTCTCAAGAGCTCAAGTAACTAGCTTGGAGAAGAAGGGGAAGGTGAAGGAGTGTGGGAAAGTGTCCCCCCTTGTCTCCCCCATAAATTGGCCTTCCAAGGAGAAAAGGTAAAGAGTGTAATTATTAATAGTTTCTGGGAGATGGTTCCCAAAGTACGGAGATGATGGCAATGCTGAGTACAAATACCAGATTAGTCTCATGACCAGTAATTTTATCATATCATAAGCCAGTGTTACACAGTACAGCAAAGTGATAACCTTGACCCAGCCCCCAGAGGTACTAAAAAGAACAGCAGGGAACATATACAGTAAGTAAGGTGTTAATGCAACTCTGAGAACAAGCACAACAGCTCTGAGAGTAAATAAATCAACACTGCGACCTGTGACTATTAACCTAATACTGAATGCTTATAACAAATTTGTTTTAACACGCTCTGGTCAGGTCTGTTGTTATCTCAACCCTTTGAGCCCCACATTGGGTGCCAAAAAGACTGTTGTGGTTTAACCTGGCAGGCAGCTAAATACCACACAACTGTTCTCTCACTGCCCCCGTAGTAGGATGGGGGAGAGAATCAAAAAAAAAGGTAAAACTCTTGGACTGAGATAAAGACAATTTAATAGGACAGAAAAGGAAGGGAAAATAATAACAATGGCAAAAGAATATACAAAACATGTGATGCACCATATAATTGCTCACCACCCACTGGCCAACGCCCAGCCAGTTCCCAAGCAGAAGACCTCTGGCCAGCTTTTCCCCTAGTTTATGTACTGAGCATGACATCATATGGTATGGATTATCCCTTTGGTCAGTTGGGATCAGCTGTCCCAGCTGTGTCCCCTCCCAACTTCTTGTGCACTCCCAGCCTGCTCGCTGGTGGGGTGGTGTGAGAAGCAGAAAAGGCCTTGACTCTGTGTAAGCACTGCTCAGCAGTAACTAAAACGTCCCTGTGTTATCAACATTGTTCTCATCCTAAATCCAAAACACAGCACTATACCAGCTCCTAGAAAGAAAATTAACTCTATCCCAGCCAAAACCAGGACAATGAGTAATTCTGACAACAAAATTCGTTCCTTCATATATACCTGGAAAGCAAACACAAAAAAGGCAGTAATGTGGCCAAATGAAAATAATTTCAAATGTTTTTTCTTTCCTTCTTTCTTTCTTTCTTTCTTTCTTTCTTTCTTTCTTATTATTTTTTTACATTCCATTCTCAGCTCTGGCTAGAGAGTCACAGAGTAGAAATTATGTACCCCTCTCAAGACTTCTAAAGGAAAATCCACAAGGACTCAAAGAAATCTTGTTTGTTTAAGAGTCAAAGTTGGTCCAGGGCAGGAAGGATAGAGGGTTTAGGAAACAAGAATTTCTCCCAACGTAGTTCAGTTATGTCCCCTATGCATGATTTAAGATTGAAAAAATAAACCTGTCAGAAATCTTTTGTGTTCAACAGCTGCACAGAAGACATGACTCCTAAATGTAAGATGAGGTACTGATCATTTTAATCTGGTTCCTTTGTTCTGTTCTAGGGAAAAGACACCTGTCACCACGATGCTAGTCCTGCAGATGAGCTTCACTTTTCAAGTCCTGAGAATTACTCTCTTCTGTAAGAAGAATGCATAAGAATAGTGAAAGGAAGCACAGGATTGTTTAAGGAACTAGAGATGCTGAGCTGGATTTGCAGTATTTATACTACTTTTATATAATTGTAACAGTAGTAATTGTAACATGATTTACACGTCAGGAGAGAAAGAATTAGACCTTCTTTTACTGGGAATCATACAAAAAAAAAACAAACAAACTAGGCAGTACACTCCATGTGTGCATTTTTATTTCAGAGCTTATACTGAAGGGTATCTAATTCTAAGCAGGTGCTTCCTTGTAAATGCATTGTGGAGAGCAAATGAGCCCCAGGGACTTTCACTCCTTGTTGATCATCAGTGGGCGTAGATGCAGTATATGTAAAGGTCTATGACTCACTGAGCTTGCTAAGGTGAAACCAGAAGAGGGTAGATAATTGCACCATTATAAAAAGAATTATCACAGCTTGATTACAGAAAAAAATCTTCTAATGGTGCCGTGACTCTTGGGATCTAAAATAGAGGATGGGACCAAAAGTGAGGAGTTTATGTCAAGGTGTGGCAAAGTGTCCCCTTTAATTGATCCATTTTAATCAAACGTGCCGAAAGATGATTTCTAGGACCGAAGGTATAATGGGTCAAAATAGCCTAAGGTACTTCCCCAAGCCAGTTCTGATTAAAATAAAAAAGAAAACTAATCGAAGAGACAGACTGACATAGGCAAGAAATTTCTGAATCCAGAGATTACTGGAATACTTCATAAAAGAGATGGTGCAATCTCCTGCCTTATGTATGAAAAAGATACCGAGTTCAAAATTGCCCCATCTAGTTTGATAATCTGTAAATTGAAGAGTAAGAGGGAGGGATTGCAGGTAATCCACGTTGATGTAAGAACTTCAAATACTCAGGGCAGTATGAAGAAGGCATTTACTTTTGATGGACAGTGAAGAATAATTTGGTGTCACATAACCCAGGAAACATGTATATAAAATGTGGAAAGTATTTGGGCAGTTACGAACCTAAAGCACATGTGGTATAAAATAATGGGTACCTATGACCTCTGTGGTGTACATGAAACTTGGCGGGATGGTTTTCATGCCAGTAATGACATTATAAGAGGACTACAATTTAGGCTGCAAAGGCAAAATGAAGATGACAATGAATGTGGGCATGGAGGACAGTGGTATCTCCTCATTAGTAGTGGTGTGGCACAGAGGGAGACTCGTCCATCCATCCAGCCGTATCGAAGACTTGAAGCACACCAACAAAAGCCTGTCATTTTCTCTTTTCATGTGGGTCTTTGTGGAGGTTTTAGTAGTGGTATCTACTGAGGTGGGTAGTAATACTTGGAGAGGTACCACAAGTCTTTGGGAAATCTGACCAACGAAATGGGGGGCTTGGAGCACTCCTTCAGGAGGGGAGAGACTCCATTTTTACAAGGCAGTGAACTGAAAGAGGGCCAGTGTTAGGATTAATATGGGGCCTCAGCATCCTGGCGGGGAGAGCAGGGGGATATCTGCACTCTCGAGCTGGTGCCTCTCCATTTGAGACCCTATCACCTGCAGCAGGTAAAGCGTTGATGGTGCGATAGAGCTCTTGGTGCAGGGTGGGTGATATTTCTGTAGTGTGTGACCAAGGACCACTGCCCTAGGGAGACGGAGACTTGAGAACATTAGTGGTCAAAATAGGATAGAAGTGGAACTGGAGAAAGGAGGCAGCAGAAATGCCCTTCATTTGAAACATCCCTTTGATAATTTCCTGTTAACTCAGTCTGGGTCCAGGGCTTCAGGGATATGGTTTGGTGGGAAGAGACTGGCAGGAGTTTTTGAATATCACCTTAGGGATTGTAACAGAGGGGCAATCATTCACGACTCACATACTGAAAGTTTATTTCCATGAAAGTGGGAAAGGATTGGTGAGGATATATCAATCCTCAGGTGGAAAGGTAGCATTATATGGTTCACATTAATTGAGAAAGATGTTTCTTATAAGGTGCCTTCACAGCCAACATTTGAGGCTCTCCAACACTATGTCCCGGTGACCTTGGTAAGGAATAAGACATGGCACTCCACTCTTGTTACAGACCAGTAGGGAAAGCAGTTCAAAGAAACCGTAGTTGGAGGTGACATATAAGAGAGTCTGTCAAAACCAGAGAAATCGCTCTCCCTCATCTTCCTTTGTCTCTACTTTGCCAGCTCCCTGCACCTCCCTGTAATGGCTGAAGGGAAGAGGGAGGCTGCAGACTTACATGTTACAAATCTTATCCAAAGAGCATCTGTAAATGACAGCATATGCCTTCAAGTGTGTTCAGTGGTTATTCCTTATTTGATGCAGCAGTGGCCACATAATTATGTTGCTTTGGGGCTTGCTAGAATGTAATATTAAATATGATTCCAATTATTGCTGTGCATCCCTGCTATTTTTACTTGTTGGATTCAAAGTTAATAATATTCTGACATAGCTCTGGTTCAGGTGAATGGATATCTTCTTTTCAAGGACAATGGGTTTTCAAGAAGAAAAAACAGGAGATTTGTCCCACAGCTAACACCTACAGATTGAAATGAACACTGTTCAAAATATTGCTCATCACAGGAAAAGCCTGCTATGACAAAGGCATTGATAAAGGTAATCGAGGGCACGGCAGAAGTTACTGTAAGGCAACAACACATACTCACAGAGCAACGAAGTTTGTGCATTGATCCAGTTAGGGTGCCTTCTGCTTTCAGGGGAGTGGACACATCTGGAAACAAGAAGCTTCACTTTATTAAGATGATGAAAAAACCAAAGGAACATTTTGGGAGTGTGTTACTGAGCAGACTGATAGGGTTTCAGTTAGACTGGAAGTTTTAAGGTAAATCCCACTGCTCTGGTGGAATAGGTTTTGGAGTGCGTTATGAGGACAGGCATTGGTGGCCCAAAGAATTAGGAGACAACACTTCTCTGGATTTTCCCCTCGATATCAGTGTTGGCACAGACTCCTGTGAGCATTCATTTCTGAGTGGCATATGGATAGTGGTATTGTTGATACTTAGCTTTGATTTGGAGATGATGTATTTCAGGGTCTCTCACTCTTTACCTGCAGAGACCAACAAGTGCTTTACTTATCAGTACTACGGCTGATCAGTCCTGTCAGCTAGGGTGGTCCAGCCAAAAGCTGTAGCCCCAGGAAGGGGGCTACAGTGGTTTTAGCCTTTCCCCAAGTACCATGGGGTAAGATAACATCTCTGGCACAGTGTGTAGTTGTTTCGCTCACCCCTTCAGGTGGCCAATGGCTCTGGGTGTTTTGTTGCAGACTGGCAGGATTTCCTGAGTGATGCAGGGGATTTCTGGTTAGGAAAATCTTTGACTGATGATGTGTTTGTGTCTTCTTTAGGAATGTCCCATCATGTGATATTCTCAAGCCCGAGAGGCCGCAACTCTTACCCTGTCTCAGTGCTTGGCAGGCTTGCTTTGTGGTTTTCTCCCTTGTCTTTAACAATATGGTCAACTGAAACAACGTGGCCCTTGGAAGCCATGTGCAAATACATATATCTTCTTTGTGCACAGCTGGACTATAGCCACTATAAAAGCAAGTAAAACAAGTTAGAGTACATACATTACAGAAATGCATATCAATTTATTTTATCGGGTATGTTAACTCAGGAGGTACCATACTATTGGTCCCTCATCTGGTTTCTGGAGACAGGTTAGCTGTCTCTGCACTGCTCTTTATCATGCAATGCACACATGAAAGTTTTGTTATCTTTCTTGTAAAGATATTCTGTTAGGAGCAAGAAGAGAAAAAAAAATTGGAAGACTGCTGTCATTTGCACTGTAGGGAAGGGAATGTTTTTAAGACAACCAGTAACACAGATGGAATAGCTGGCCTGAGGTTGGGTAATGCAGACTGTTTCTAAAATAAAGCCCAGAGTTCCCCAAAAGAAGCCCAAGAACTATGCAAAAATCACCTGGGTTTTCCCACAGCTCTAAGTCTTGAAGCTGAGATAGATGAATAGGGGAAATCAGTTGGTTTAGGAGATAAATAATGACTTGTTGAGCTTCAGATTGCAAGCAAGAGGAATCTCACAAAATTCAAACCCCAAGATCCTGCAGAGATATATTGACTGAAAGATATGGCCCCTAATTTTTCTATCGGTTATATGTCTGATCAGTAAGCACACAACCACACATATATAGCTAAGGAGAATATACACATGCAGGTGTGGCTAGATGCTTACTTTACTCTATATATGTATGAATTCGTGATATGTTTAGGTAGTACCACGCAGACATGCAACAAAACACGCAGAGATAAATGTGGGGACAGAAAATGAGACCCAGTGCATGTGTTTTAGATAAACAAAATTTTTTACTTTGGGTTCAGTATGCCATCAATGTGGTAGTGCTTTGGCATGTCATAGCATAGATTAGCAACAGAAAAAAATAGCTATTTTGATTATTACTAGAGTTTTGCTTTTCTGCGACTGACTTTAGCTTTCATTTTGTTTGATATCATTCTGTGTTTGGTAAAGGCTTTGTATATCTGTATAAATACAACAATGCTAAATACTTTTTTTAATATTTTGAGCAATACATTTCCTCAATGTACCCTCTTTAAAAGAATTATTTGTTTCTTTGAGAGACAGTTTCAATAGCATGTGGCAGATTATTTTAATAAAACAAAGTGAGATCGATATCATGAAAGCAGGATTAAATATCTTCAAGATGCTCACATCCTAACACTTTGTATGTAATTTTATATTTTGAAGTGGAGAGATAAATAAATGAGAATCACAGAGTATGATTCCTTGATTCACTTGTATTCAGGAAGGTAAAGATTGCTTGAAATATGTATGATGAAGCTGGATTCTTCGTAAGATAAGGTAGAAGAGATTATTCAGTAAGCCCAAGAAAGCAGTCTTTCTGAAGGAGACAAACGAAGAGGCTGCAGGTGATGTAAACAGATTCTATTTTTGGAGATTAAAGTGAGCTTTTTGACATTTGAGAGACCCTATTAAAAATTGGACTGTAGTCGCTGTCATCTGTGGACAATATTGATTGCTGAGCTGTTTACTTGTAAAAGGAATACTTTCTAGTCAAATGATGCAGTTTTAGGAAAGGGAATGACCTCTGCAGGAGGAGGGGGTGTACAATTATAAATCATACCAAATGTGATTGAAACTCTCCCACAGGCAAGAAAGAAAATCAAATTAAAGCAAATATTGTGTTAAAGTAGTTTCAGTGGATGCCTTGGAGAGCTCTGATTTTCATGTAAATGCTCATTTAGACTGAGGTTTACTGCCTCCTCAGAATAATGGAGGAGAAAAGAAAAGCATATTTAATTGGAATGGGAGGGAATGCCAAGGAAATAGATGAATTGCAATTCACTTTCTAGATTTTTGCCTTCAGATCTAGTGGCTATGATAGCTCACTGTCTTAAATTGTACAAAGGAAAACAGTAATTGAACTTCAGTCCATATAATTTGGGAAATCTTGCTTTTTTCTTTATCACATCTTCTGGATTATTGCAGCTTTAGATAATTTCCCAATCAGGTCCTTTTGCATGTCCTTGTGGGAATTGCCTAGTGACTGACAGCTTTGATCTGGAAATTGTTGCAGCTAAACTTCCACAATTCATATGGAGAGAACTGCCAAATAATTTGAAAGATAGATGCCAAGAAATGACGTATGTGGATCTGTCAGACAAACTTTTTTAGAGGAACCATCCTTTGAGTTTTGCTATGTTGGTATGGTGAATACCAGGCGTGGCTTGTTTCATGAGCCTGCTTCTGGTAGGCTACAAAGAGCTGATGGCACTTGTGCTCTGCAAAAGTGGGGTGCTGGGATGGGTGATGGCTGCTGTCAGTAAATCCCAACAAAATGATCATCAGAAATCAGAAATTAAGGGTTTTGTGGTCAAGGCACCAGCTCACAGGCAAATAGTTTCATGCCTGAAAGAGTGTGAAATCGATGTAAATATTTCCTGAAATGAGATTCTTAGTAAGAAACCCAAGAGTAAATAAGGTCATTTTAACTGAGCTCAGGATGAACCTAAGAGGACTCAAACATATGATACTTTTTCTTTTTTTTTTTTCTTTTTTTTTTTTTTTTTAGTTGCACACAAAAAGTACCCCGAAAGTTATAGTATTAAGATTTAAACTGACAGTAAGAATCAACGCAATTATAAATGTCATGGTATCATGTAGGCTATCAGGCAACTGAGGGAACACATGTTCAAACCTAACTGAGTAAACGTGTTTTATTTGCATTCAAGCTAATGCCTCGAAACTGGAGTTAACCTCTCAGTGGTAAAGTCAGGGCAGATGCAAGGCCATTTCCCTAATCTAACAAATTGAGATGCCAACTGTGTAGCCTGAACTATTTCATTCTTAAATCTCTTGTTGCATTTGTCTATGTATGTGGAGATTTAACACAGCAGGGTATTGAAAATCTTAAGTTCAACAGAATAAACCTCAAAAAGTGCTTTCATCATTAAATGTTTTCATACTCTATAATGTGCAAAGTTACATGACTGTATTTTAAGGAGGCTTTAAGTAGGAGAAAGTGTCCTGATGCCTAAAGCTAGCAATGTGCTAATTAAGACGCACAGAAGAAAAGTTAAGTGAGTAACTTTAAGGAGGAAGGGAAGGAAGGATGCCATTCCATGCAGAAATACGTGACGCTTCAGCCACTGAGCCCAATCACTGGGGAGGAGGAATGCATAAACAGGAAGAGACAGTAAAGAAGAAGTCATTTAATCGTGGGCTAGAGAAGAAAAACACCTCCCAGAAGATTTATTCTGGACAGCTGAATGTCTGTGCTTATGGGAGCGGGAAAGATGTTGCTAAGGGCTCTCCGGGTCGTGCCTGTCCTGGAGTAAGCTAGAGGCACCAGTCAGCCCAAACAGTGAGAAGATGTAGCAGTGGGGGAAACTAAGCATATTCATCAACATTTAAATAATATTTCCTGCCGGTTTATCCTTGTCATAACTTTTAAAATTATCCTTCCATCTTGACAAATTCCTTCTTCTAAAGCAGGCCATGATAGTTTTTTCTAGGATGTCCAACTGAAAGTGAAGGTGTACCAGAAAGTCTGGAGCACAGGAGCCTCAGCTGAGCATTGCACTGCAGGAGGTGGTTCTTCTGGCACTGCTGAAGGGTCCCATTAGGACGTTGGGTAGCTGCTTAAACCAATTTTTTCATGGGTTATTCTTAGTTCAGTGTTCCTTATTTTATGGACACTTGACCATGGCTTCTGATTTTCAGACGTATGAGCAGCTACTTCTCTAATGAACTTTGAATGCCTGAAATGTTATGTAGTGGTAAATGCTCTGAGAAAAACAAAGACATGACTTGGAACAGACACCAAGAATAGTAGAAACTTTGGACCTACATCTCCCCAGGTTTTAGACTGCCATTTTAAAGTGTTGTTAATAGTATCACCTTAGTTCACAGCATGCTGTGAAAATGAAATAATTGATGTTTGTAAAACACTTGGGACTGGTAGTGATGAGCACCATGTAGAAACTTATGAGCAAATTACTCTGCCTTGTCTTGTTTAACTCGTTCCTGTCTTCATGCTCCCTATCTCAGTGTTGGTTCCTCGTGCTCTCCCGCCTTGGCTGGTCCAAGGCTTGATACCAGGGTCCTGGCCCCCAGCATAGGCTCCTTGCTCAGTACCTCCTATCTCCCCTCTCCACCCTCCCCATCCATGCCTTCCTCATTCTGGATCCTCCAGCAGCAGTCCCCGGCTCCTGTCCCAGACTCCATCCTTCCTGTGCCACAGCCACTTCCCACTCCCTTTCCATCCCTGGCACGTGGCGTCAACCTCCACTCGGTGTCCATGTCCTGCAGCAAACACGGTGAATGTGACAGCAACCTCTTAGCTGCTCCCTGTGGCCAGACTTTCATCCCCTTGGTAGCAGGGACTGGTGTGCAGGTCGGCATGTGCCTTGCTTGTGCCCGAGTCCCGCCCTGGCACACAGCTGGAGTCTGCTCTCCAAAAAAGTGGAGAGAGCTTCAGACATGATCCATGGGGCTGGCATGCTCACAGACAGTATCTGTTAAAGGCTAGCAAGTCTACACTGAGCAGATTCAATCATAATTTTTATAAGACTCATCCTTTAACCAAATGTGGGTGGATCTGCAGAGAAACTGCACAGAGAAGCTGTTCTTTGACACAGCTTCTTGTCCTTGCTCCAAAGTTATGGGAGGGCACTAGGTTTTCCAGCAGCGAGCTTGTTCCTGAGCCTGCTCCTTAGAAACACCTGAGCTAATTCAGCAGAAATTTGTCTTTTAAAACAAAAGCAAAGAAAAGAATTCACTCAGTATGGAAACATTTTGTAGTGTCTGGAAATGTTACGTACAATTGGAAATGGGCTCTTCCAGGCGGCTGGCAGCCTTGCTAATATGTAAAACTAGTGCCTATGCTGATACTAGCAGTGCAGGTAGGAGACACAAATCTAAATGCACCCAAACTGGGGGTATTCTGGATGTAAGCTGAACAAAAAGCTGCATTTCTTTCATTTGGAGCTTTGGATAATTTGGGAAGTAAGCCAAATTTGCTTATGTGATGACCTGAGGTGCCTGACAAAACTTTAAAGTTAGTCCTGCTGTGAGAAGGAGGTTGGGCTAGATCAGCTCCCAAGGTCCCTTCCAACCAAAAAATTTTCTGTCGTTCATATTTCCATCATATAAACTTCCAAGTATTTTGTATTCTAGTTTTCAGGACTGTTATATTTCCTAATAAGGGACCACTACTGGCTATTTAGAAAGTTGCTTTTGAAGACCAGCTATGACACACATTTTTAATCAATTGACCTTGGCTATGAGGGTTGAGAAACTTAAGGAAAGAAAAACATTGCCCTGTCACCTGTAAAACCATACTACACGTAAGTTGTGGTTATTTGCGGACTATGTTTGCCACCAAATTGTTTAACTGTGCTGTGAATTCTTCCCATGATTTAAACTGCTCTGTATGAAGAGTGAATACCGTCATGATTCTAGCAAGAAGAGCAATCACAATAGTAATATTCTGCCATTTCTAAGAACTACAGGGTGAACCCTAATAAATAACAGGCTCAGTCTCAAAGCAATAAACATGCCAGGGTATGAAAATCATCTTTTTTCATAGACATAAAAGTAAAGCATGATTTAGTGTTTCATACCTTCATTGCATCAGTAACATCCTACCAGCAATCATCCACAATAAACTATTACATTATTTCAAACTGCATATAATATTTAGTGTTGAGGAAATAATGTATTTGAGAATAGTCAGGCTGAAAAACTGTTCATGACAAAGATTTTTCAAGTATCTCTATTCCTCATATTTATATATATTGATTTTTGTTTCATATTTAGAATCACTAAGCTGCTAAAGAAGTAAAGTACTAACATGCCCTCAGCTCTGCTGGCAAAATACTAAAAAAATGGAGGCTATAGGTATGTTGTGACTCCCGCATAAGGAGTATGTGCTAAAAGTAAGAGAATGCAGACTCTAACTGCCTGCTGCAAATCTCTGAATACACCCTGAAAAACTAAAGCACGCAAGAAATGTCTGGTTGCTAGTACAACTGGTTGCACAACATTGACTCCCCTTTGGTCTAGCAGACCTCAGATCTGTTGACCTGGACAATCTCTTCTAGTCTGAGTGGAGAAGTTACAAAAAGTACTTTCCAGTAAAAGCCTGAGAATAAGGAGAGATTTGCTTAATGCACTTTTTTATGGCTTTATAAGCATATGTCTGTGCCATCAGAAAATCCTGCGAAAAAAATTATACTGAATAGTCTCTTGGGAACATATGACTATCTGAACAAAGTGTCTTGTCCAGAGCATTCAAAGCTGATCCCAAGAGTCTGGACCCGAACCAGCCAGGTGTTACAAGCTTTTCTGATTTGCCCAGTGACAAACATATTCCCTTTCTTCCCTCTTGCTTCTGCAGATTTCGGGGGGGGATATGGTGCAATAGACTTTGTACCGCAGAATTAATGCTTCCAGAGCAGAATCAGTGACAACAAAATGTGTGGAGTATTTCCTAACTACCTCCCCAGTCAAGCTGTAATGAGGTTTCTTAGTGAGCAACAATTAGGTCTGATTGTGTTGGGAATCAGAGCAGGTAAGTTATTAGCAAAACAGTTATATTAGGAGAATCAAATGACCTTTTTTAAAACACAATACTCTGTTTTTCCAGGCAGGATTTTTGTTTCTCTTCATAGGCAGTGGATAAAGAAGCAGCATGGTTTCCTGTGTGCTCATAAATATATACTATGGGGTAATAAACCTGAATAATATTCATTTCCATTTGTTATAATGATTGTAATAAATCTACAAGGCATAGATGAAAGCAGTTGTACTAGCCTTACATCTCATAGAAGATAAAAAAGCATCTAAAAAGGACAGAATGGAGTGTTTATTATGCCTTCTTAACTTTAAGTACATTTAAAAGAATTGCCATTTCCTTCTGTTGCCTCATTTACAAGCACCAAGTTAGGCGGTAATTATAAGATAATTCAGTAACACTCTAAAATAATGATTCAGCTAATTAATGCTGAATTACAGAGGCAGTCCTACACAGATACTTATAACACCCCCATTAACACTGACAGAGTTCATCATGATTACTCCAGCAAGCACTGAAGGAACTGAATGTGATTAGACCATTTCTTGAAAATGTTGACTGGTTTTGTTTTTGGTTTTTTTTTGTTGTTGTTGTTGGGGTTTTTTTTGCATAAAATGGTGGCCTTTTATAGAGTTCTCCATAGTGCAGGTGTCTTAGGGAGGAAATAGGGCATAGGAACGCTCCTCATATATGCAGCAGTCACCATGCATGATTTTCACAAGGTCTCTAGAGCCCAAGTTGAGATATCGCACTGGCCACTGAAATTGTGAATACAAAAAGGTGTAGTATTTTGGTTATGAGCTGTGGTCAAGGGGCATGTTACCATCTGCAGTATCTCTCAGTTTGGCTCATGCTGATGTAGGGCAGAGGATGGGAAGGACTTCTCTCTCAAAGTCAGTGGAGATGTTTTGTTGCTTCTCGCTCATGGTCAGCAGAGAGTTTTTGATGCCTCAGCATCCCAGGGCCCAGCATCCTTCTTTTTATTTCTCCCATTTGCTCTGGAGAGTCAAAGTTATTCTGGATTAGTCTTGTGTTTGCTGGAGCTTTGTATTTTGTAAATGCTGGCACATTTGTATATGCTGCATGTGTGCCTCATTGTGGAAAATGGGAAGGGGGGTTATATCAAAGCTCTTAAAATAGACTCAGCTATTTTTTATTTTAAAATGGGCAATAAGATTATAAAAAAAAATAGGTTTAGTAATTTCATTTACAAGGAAAGAAGCACAGGTCAGGGTAACACAACATATCTTAAGAATTTCAAGACAGCATGTTCAGATGTCCCAAGCAAACTTTGTTGTCTTCACTGCCTGCGAGATGATGTCACCATTTTAAATGAAGTGTAACTCATTGCTGACAGAGACGACTCTGGCAATGACATTAATCTACCTATTAATGCCAGCTGCCTGGACATCACCACCCTGTGTGCTGTCTTACACAGGCAATATTTACAGACTTTTATAAAATCTTTTCTTCTATAAGGATCTGTAGACCCAAATGTTAAATAAGTGCTTGAGAGGAAAAAAGTTAGAAATTTTATATAAATATACTACACAGCCACCGGGAAATTGAATACAAACTCATCCAATTAAGGGGTCTTGGCAAATACTTTTTGCCCCAAACTTGCGATTTTTATTTCTAAGTGGGAGTTCTGCAGAGGCTAATGTGTGAAAATTCCCACGGTGAAGCACACAGGGCCCTGTGCATCACCGCCGCGCTCAGCCCCGGCTTCCACTCCCAGTGGTGGAGAGCAGGCTCTCGGCGGAGGCAGGCCAGAAGAAGCACAGCATGAGACAGCAGCAGAGCTGCTTCAGCCCCACGGTTCTGGCTGCAAGATGGGAATAGTCTGGCGATGGTCCTTGCATCCCCGCGGGGGGCAATGGGTGATGGATCTGCGTGCTGGCACTGTGTCTGCAGCCCAATGATCTCCAGCTGTCATAGATGGCAGCCGGCTGTGTTTTAGCCAGTTCAGAGCTGGGCTTTATGGTTTCTTTGGGTTACCAAACCCTTTTTCATTCTGGCCAGAAGAACTTAAAAAATGCAATGCTATGGATACAGAGGCAAAATCAGACTTGGCAAAACAGAGTTGCTTTCACTTATGTAAGGGCTGAATCTGCCTCCCGGTGTTTTAGTGGCCAGTTACTTCCCCTCTCTTCAGTGTAAAAGTATTGCCTTTGCTGTCCCAGGCAGCTAGAAGTACCACTAAAGCACGTTCATCCAGCCCTTCAGAATCAGTACCAGCTGGAACGGGTTCAGGTAGAAAATTATGGGATTACAATCGGGGTACCAAACTTGAGGGACTGAGGCTCTGCTTGTGATTGTGCTGTGGACTATGAAGGAATAATCTAATTTTTCCACTCTTTCACTTGTCTATCTGTAAAAAGGGATGGTAATCTTTTATTCATCTATCTTACCTATTCAGAGCAGAATATATACTAAAAATGTAAGCAATGATAACAGAACATTAAGGAAACGGGCCTGCGAGTATAGAAGCAACAGAGGTGGATGGACAGAATCAAAACAAATACCATGAGAAAGAGAGTAGAAATCACAAATGCAGTTGGCTCAGTAAAGATCCCTGCTTAGAAACACAGTTCAGGGCAGGTTTCGGGTAGCTCTTTTTTTTCTTGCCTGCCAAAGTTGGGGGGGAGTGGGGAGGAGCTGACTCCCCTCCAAGAGCTGGAGGTACAGTGCTTTTGTGAGTTGTTCATGGGAGATGTTTTGCTAAAAGGGGAAAAGCCTGAGTGCACATAGGGTAGTGCTTATGTGACACCTGGAAATCCAAGGTGGCTGAGGTCTTAGAAATGCCTTTGGAAATTCACTGAGTGTTTACTAATTGCCCAACAAAGGGATAAATTTATTCCCTGATGAATGAAACATGGTCAGCCAAGGAAGAATTTCAGAGATCATATATCTGTTGTAGAGACTAGTGAAAGAGTAGAAGAAATGGGCCAATCTGGCCCATGTAAAGATAAACAGTGATTAGAGAAAGGAAACAATCCAAGGAACAAGCTGAATTTGGCAAGAAGACATCAACACTATGTTTTCCAACCCTGCAAGTGTACAGCCCCTAGGCAAGACCAACTCCAGTGGAAATCTTCAGCCAGCAAACTGCAAACACTTAAAAAAACTGATGATAGGTTCTTTGGGAGCCTCTCTGGGAGGAAGATTCTTGTCTGGCAAAGTGACTCGCATACCTCTGGCACTAAACAAACCATGTCTAACTATGGTGCTTCTGTGGTCACCCATTGCCACACTATTTTTGTGCCTCTCTGCCTTAACCCACTCTACGCACACAGTCCCTGCGGCAGAGGAGGCAGCTCTCCCCAGCTTGCCAACAGAAGGCAGAGGCTTAAATTTGGACTTGAGGAAGGACTCTTGATGAAATCCAGAATCATAAACCGAAGTCCTCTCTTGACATTAGTCATACAAATCAGGACCGCCCAGCATCGCTGCTGTGGCAAATGCTAAGCATGATTTCGGGACTTCAGCAGCAACCCATGCCACAGGAGCAGCACCCCATCTCCCCAGTGCCCCCAGACTCAGCAGCCACCACTTCCCCCACTCATCCTGGCCATCCCCACCGAGCACTGCAGGCAGCAGCCAATTTGCTTGTCTTACAGCTCTGCCAACAGCCACGTTGGCCAAGCAGCCACCCCCTGTCCCCTGGCAGCCTTTGCAACCCAGCACCATGCAGGCAGAAGTCCCAACTCCTGCTCCCCCTCTGGAGGTCAGCTCTTTCCTTTTGGCTGGGGAAGAAGGCTAGTCTCTTTGGGTGTCCTTTCTCCTTAATGAGGAAGGCTTGGGCTCAGAGCACCCCATGCTTTATGGGCTGGGATCTCCAGCCTTAGCCGGCTGGCTGGCTACAAGGCTGCAGCAAGTTCTGGGGGAGGCTGTATTCCCCACAGCCTGTGCTGAAGCAATGTAGTGCAGAGACAAAGATGTCCAATGTCAGTGATTTTGGCTCTGAAGCCTGGTGTTTATGGCATCCCTGGGTGGGAAGGAAATCCTCATTTTGCTTATCTCTCTTCTCAGAGAACTTTTAAAATGTGAAATATACCTAATTGGGCTGTCAGGGGAGCTGAGGAAAAGCTTGTGTGAGGTTTAGGAGTGAGATATCAGCAATACTAAAAGAGTCTGGGATTGTGCAGAAATAGCACTTAAAGGACAGTGAGGCAGGGATTTTGGGATACAGGCATCTGAGCCACTCCTGCTCTGTGGTCCTGTGGGGCAGGTGAGTGTTTTGGCTGAGATTTCACAGGCAGTCTGTGATTGATAAAGTAACTTGCCAGGTTTGAGGCTGCTTTACTGGTAGTTCCCAGATGATAACATTTGTGTCATGGTATCAGCCATATACTGCTTCTGTTTGCCATGAACGTAATATGATTTCTACCTCAGGATATACACATGCTAAATAATTGAAATCCAACAAAATCCATCAGTCCTCTTCCCCGTGTGGGAAGGAAACGTAACCTCCCAGGGCCAGCACACACCAGCAGAGAGAGCTGGAGGGGGGGGAAGCGTGGGGCAGGAGCAGTGTGCACCATCACCTCTATGAAATGAGACCTCCCCTTCAAGAAGCTCTATATCTTCCTAGTGTGGAGTAAGGTGGTTTTTTGCCCCTTCTGTGTTAGATTCCCATTGTAGACCAACCTTTTTGCTGAACAGCTAGCTTGTGCTGCTATTGAGCCAGGGCTGGGCTCTCACCGTGTACATTTGAAAATCATTAAATGTGTGACCATCTTATCAGATTGACCCTTGTATAGATCCTGAACACCTCCTTAGACCAATACACAGGCCTTATTGGCACTGCCTGCTTTTGTCATGTTTAAAGATTTTGTGCCTCTATGCTGTTACATTCTTTTTATAGATTTGCTGGAAACTCTAAAGCGGTGACTTGTAGCTTGGTGTGATTTACCCTGTTGTTTTCTGCTGTGCAAAACTGTTTGTCAGTGGAGCTGCGATTTCAGGAGGATGTTTGCACAGAAATATAATGAGGCTTGGCTGGTCCTCGGGAGCAGGAGCGATTTTGAATGGCTGCTGACCTCGCGGGGAATCTGGGCTGTGCTCAGGCAGAAACCACTGAGCTGGAAACAAAAACCTGGAGAAACTAAAGCAGGCTCTCCATCTTCTGCTCCAAGTTAGTAAAGAGGTAGTTTATCCAAAAATCTCCAGCAAATGCTAAAAGATACATTCATAGCTTTTTAAAAAATTATTTTTAACAGTAATACAACTTTTTAAAATGGGTCTGTGTTTTTGGAGTGTTTACATAAACTGTTCACTTGCAAATGAGCTGGCCCTTTCTTTGGTTCTGTCCTGATAAGTAGATTTGAGCTTGCTCTTTCTCTTGGATGTGGGACCTGTGGGTTAGGCCCCTGCACAGGCTCTGGAAAGTAGATGGGTGCTTTTACACTCTTAAAACTACAGAGAGAAAGATTTATTTGTTTTATAGACAGGTTTATTAGCTCCCAATCTGTAAATAGCTCTATAGTGGTTACTTTCTGATTTCCACTGTTGCACAACACATGCAATTACAGGAAATATATATGCAGAAGTTGTGTTTGAATAGGAAGTGGGACAAAACCAGTATTTTTGTCCAACAGCAGTTTTTCTGGCCTTTTTTAGCAATTAACTACCTTATGGTAATAAATCACATTTTGCACTATGAGGATACAAAGGTTCGAACAAAAAGGCTGTGGGTTACAGAATTGTTCCTCACAGAGTTGCTCTGCCCTCTTTCCAACATCTTCTCTCCTCTTGAAAATGGAGGGTTTGCTTATACTTAAAACAAAAAAATAAAAAAAGATGAGTTGCCTTTGGCCAGAGATCAATCATGGAAAAATTCAGCCCCATCAGAGAATGTTTTGGAAACATATGAGGCTGTAAGCAGATGATCTGATCCTGATCCCACTTAGCTCACAGCTGTTTTACTCCTGCGTATCAGAAGCGACTGCTGTGGATTTACCCATGATTTGCCACTGTAAGCTGAGATCAGGATTGGGCTGCAGGTTATAATGGCATCTGCTCAGGAGCCTTGGCAGTAGCAGTTGCTAATGGTGAAAGAGACAGTGAAAGACGCTCTAACAGCCCTTGTTCTCCTGAGTAGTGGTAGTAAATTAATATGCTTAAGGCTGCAGGACCAGGACCCACCTAGCTGTGCTATAAATAGTGAGAGGCATACCTCAAAAGATAAAGTGCTTTAATTCACATGGAAATCCTAACTTTCAGGTGCTTATCTTGACTGGTGTATTTGGCCCGCCACATGCATTTTGTTTTAGTATTTTAGCACTTCAGGCACTGGGCTGAATTGCTATGAAGGGCAAATATCAGTTAAAACAATATTAAGCTGCTCTGCCTAAATCATCCATCCCTTCTTATAAGCATAAGATTTTTATAAAGATTGAAGGCTTTTGCAGAAGTTGGTATTTGGAGTACACTGACCATTGGGACAAATGTGTTCACTCTACCAACACTCTTGAGATCGCCTTTGTTTTGGGCTGCCTGGTGGATTTGTGAGCCTGTGCCTGCTGCTGGCATCATGGGTGGCAGTGCCTTGCACCTCTCTGCTGGTGGATGCAGTTTTCTCTCCTGCCCAAAAGAGCCTGGAGAGCCATTCGTGCAAGGAGCGAGGCACAATTGCCTGTCTCTTGCAGGAGAGATCACACCGTCATGATCCTGTCCTCTGGAAGCAAAGAAAATTAGATAAACGGTTTGGTGAAGCTGTTTTTTTTTTTTTAATAATCATCTCTCCTCTTCAACCTCTAAGAATACAGCTGTACTTATTTCAAATTACTTGGATTACAGCATTGAAAATGACATCTCTACTTCTTGTGAATGTTTCTGAGGAAAAAAGTGTCCTTAAACTTTCTGCTCCAATACTTACTCTGAAGTACAGAAATTCAGGAGCTGATCATTTAAGCCAAGCTAACATGTCTTTATACTTGAGCTGTTGCTTCTCTTACTCTTCCCTGGGCATTCGCTAGAGCAGCTGTTGGAGGCAGGAGGTTAGGTGAGATGTAGCTTTGGTCTCACCTGCTAAAACTGTTTGCATGCCTAAATTTTTATAGGTGTAGTACCTAGCACAGATATCCAACACAATCTGGCCCTCTTCTTAGTCAACCTGTGCTGTACAGTACTTTCATGTTATTTGAACTACAAAATTAAATTCTAGTCTGATATTTCGTATACTCCGAAAAGAACTCCCTGTCAACAACTCTGGTGCATTTGTGCTGCAATTTGGGCAGATACTGGCTCCACCTGTTATTGTGTTTCCCCTATTAGTTATCTAGATGCAAGCAATTTTTGAGGCATCTCCTTCTGTTATAAATAAAACTTGAAATGAAACACTGTTGTGTAACTGTAGAACATATTCAATTTATACCACTCCAGGTCTTGGGGAGCTGAATTGGACAGCTTCACAGGTGACTTCCAACCTGTTGAAGATGTTACTTTTATCATGCAAATAGATGTGGCTGAATATGTTTGTTAAAAACATGGCAAAAAACATTGCCAGTAACTAAGGAACCAGGACTACTTACCTATTACCCCTAGTCACAAGCTATACTCAGTATTTCTTCAAAAAATATCCACCTGACAGGAGATGTTTGTTTATTTTATTATTAATTTTGCCAATGTGCTACTTGAAGCAGGTGTCAGATCTGATTTTCAGTCATCAAAATAAACACCAAAGTCAATAGAAAAATGCACGCCATGATGGAAATGAAAATGTAGAACTTCTTAAGATTTTGTAGCTGATAAATGTTGTCTAAAAATATTAATCATCTTAAATTCTTAAATCATTAGCAATGAAGCCCCTAGCTCTAGCAGAATTGTCAGTACTCTACTGGTTGTGAAACTGTACATGTCACTAGTTGTTGCTGGTGAATTAAATCTTCACAATTGCTACACAGATGTCATATGTAACAAACATTTAGTGACATGTCAGAGGAGGCATTTTTTCTGGTTCTTTTCCTATAAAATCCCTTCAAAGAGTTATCCCTGGATCTTGAAGACTGTTAATCCTGGGAAAACCCAGGGAGATGACTGCATTTCCAGGGCTGGGTTCGGAGTGTGTGCAGATCCCTGCAGATTCATCGAAGTCAAGGAGTAGCACTTCTTTTCAATGACATCCTGGGGCCAGGACTTCCATCCATTAATTATGTGAAAGAGGACCTTCTTTAGTCAAAGCTGCCAATTTTTAATGTAATTGAATGTCACCTTAACCTTATATGACTAGGGAAGAAAAGCAGCAGCTCTTGCTCAACATCCATTTGTTTTATGCCCTTACATATTTTTGTGTCACTCGGGGATTTGTGTGTCTGATAAAAGAAAGGAAAGGCCGTATTTACCAGAATTTGAGCTAGAGGTACCAGGAAATAAATTTGTCTTCTGCTTTTTTGGCCAACAGAGAACCTCAAGGCTGAATGGTTGCAACTGGTTCTCCCTCAGGTAAAGGATGGGGTCTTATGTGTAAGGAGGTGCCATGGCTCTCTGGGGTCTGGCTGCTGGTGATCATCAAGCAAGAAACCCCTTGTTCTGCACCATCTTACAGATTTTTCTGTGCTGGTCAGACTTATCCCCACAGATCAGTGAATCAGGACACTCCTTGTTAATAATATTCAGTGTATATCTTTCCTACTGGATTTAAAAAAACTTTATAAAAATAAGAAAACATGACCTGAGAAATCTTTTTGTTGTTGTGTGATGTTTGAAGCATTTTTTAATTCTTTCTTTTGGGAAATAAAATAAGTGAAAATAAATATTAGCAAGTATGCAAAATAAGCTTACATTTATAAGTAAACATGAAGTAAACATGTGCTGCTTTAGGCCAGTTTTATAAAGCTGAATCCAACAGTTTCAATTCAGTAAGTATTGACAAGCAGACAGAAAAAACACTCTTTCAAAGTTTGGACACTGAATCCAGGTGTCACCTTTTTGATGGTAGCTGGCCAATTAAAGATATCACAACATAATCTCATAGAGGAAGTTGACTACAAGTAGGATGAGTAAAACTCATCAAGTTGCCTTATGAATTCTACTCTTTTGTTTTTAGAATAACTCTGTCTTACAAGATGATGAACTGACAGTCACATAGGAAAAAAATCAGACAGACGCTTCTTTTCTGGATAGATTAAACTCTCTCGAGGCTGGTAAAAATGAAGCAAATCAAGTACATCATCTTTCATATTCACATCAACCCATCTATTGTGGAAAACATCAGAAGTCAGCGCATTCTCATTCAGCTGAAATATTATTTCTGTGCTATTTCTAGACCGAAGAGACAAAGATCAGAGAAGTGAACACATTTAATAATCACCCAAAGGAAAGAGAAAAACACTGAAAAAGCCAAAGCGCAAAGTCCCACTGTATGTCAGCCAATGCTGCTGTGTTCAGAGAGGACCACTGGGAAGAGCAAATGCCAGTTCCCAGGAGTCAGAGAGCTAGGATGTTTCACCAGTAGCTGTCTCCTTGTCTCTCTCTCTCTCAAGTATTTTTGTTTGTTTGTTTGGCTTTTTTTCTGCTTCTTTTGTGAGAACATGTGTGTGGAGAAGGACTAGACAGAGGACTCCAGGAACTGGGTGCAAGGAGGTCAACTCATGTTGCTCCTGTGCCATTTAATGAAAAACAGACTGACCTCCAGATAAACACAGGTGACAGAGGGGGTAGGTGACAGATTGCCTGTGCTGACCATCAGGTAGTGACTGCTAGCGAGTGTTCCTGTGGCCTGAAGGCTTTCCCGGAACAGGCTTTTCTTGGGTGGGCCAGAAGCCCTTTTCTGCAGTTGGGTGCTAGCAGACTAGAGCACACTCCATGACTAGAGCACCTGTTCAAAGCAGCGTGCACAGTTGAAATGAGGTGCAAAATGCTTTTGCTTAGTCATTAAATCTTTACCAGTACCCAGCGATGATTTAACGGCTCCTGGATAAACACTGGTACTTCAAAGAATGTTTGTGCTAATTTGGCTTTGGAAATGAGAAGACAGGTAGGATGCGTGACCTGTGCTGAGGCATCTTTTGATGTCCTACATTAATACTAGGTTTGATGATTGTTCATTTTTCTGTCTCAAAGGGAATCCTCAGTAATTCTGCCCACCTGCAGGCTTGGTTTCTCACTTGGACTGGTGGTTGTGAAGTGGCATACATTAGAGGGAAAAGCTGAGCTACTTTTTATAATGCCGTGAATGGGACAGAGTAAGATGTAGAAGAGAAATCTGTTGTGTATTCACATTTATCAGATGTGCTTTTGATGCGAGCATGTCTTTCAAGAAGTTTAAGTTAATATTCCTAAGATGACCCTCCTACATCTCTTCTTTGCACAGCTACATTTATTAATGGTATACTGGTGTATGTGCCTATAGCACAAAGCACCTACATATAAGGATCCATGAGTCTCAGACTTGTGGATCATCTGGAGCCATCAATGGCAGTATCTCAATAAGCTTTCTAGCCTTTTATGCCATTAATATATAGTGAAATACTCTTCCAAAAGTATGCAAGGTTTTTCTTTGTGGCTGGTTGCAAGGCACAGCATAGCCACTGCAATGCACCCATCTCGTGCATATATGGTGAATCATTGTCTATTTTTCCTGTTAATGACTCAGCAACTCAAGAAGTGGGAGTGACCACTTGTTGTGTTTTTGATCTGCTAAATGGCATCTGGCAAAAGCCATTCTTGTGCAACATATTTGGCTAAAGTGAGCTTGCTGATGTCAGGAAGTCAGAGATGCAGTTGGATGGCCCAGAGACATGCCTCATCATTGCAGCCACATATGAAGTGTTGCTATTTGCATACTGATGGAAGTGTGATGCGGACTTACAACAGAGAGGACTGCAAACCTGGTGATTATATTCTGCTGCAAAAGCCTGTGCAGGTGGTCGATTACAGCTGTTGTGTTCATTTGACACCTGTTTGTGGCCATTTTCCTGTACAAAGCACAGAACTATGTAGGCTGTGCTGGTCATCCTGTTTGATACAGCTTGCTGCAGACAACACTGAGGTACCATGGAAGACTGGGATGTATTTTCTCTTATCAGAACTGTTCATCCTTCAGCTTTCCAGCTCCTGCAACTGCCTGCCTGAATAAGCATCTCTTCTTCCCATGCAGGCTCTGTCCCTTTTTCCATTGAAGGTAAATGGCTGTGTGGGTGAGCTGTTGATTGATCATTTAATGCTCTCTCAGCCAGAATTAAGTGGGCAGATCTTTGTGCAGCATTGCGCACTGAGAGCTGCATTTCCAAGAACACCTCAACTTTTCATCTATTCACGTTCATGCACTTGCTTAATCATGCCTATCCTCACATCGACTCGTCAGTAGTTGATAAAGAATATGGTTTTTCCATGTACTTTTGTACTGAAACTTGGTCCCTACTGCAAATCAAACAGCTTGGATCAATCAAAAAATTGTCAGGAAATTTACGGCTTGGGTGACTGTGCCCATGTTAAATAAATGTTAAGCATGTTAAATACAAGCATTTTAAATAAAATGTTATTTACCATGCTTATAGCTGCAACAATCCTTGGTGGTGTGCCTTTGATCAGGCATAGTGGTATGTATACCCATATGTAGATGACAGTAGGTTATAAAGATTCTTTTCCTTCTGGAGTTTCAAAATTCAGATTAACAGTTACCCATGGAAAGAATTCTAAAGAAAGGAGTAGCTATGTAAGCAAAACAAGAGAGCTCTTCAACAAGATGTGTGTTGAAGCTGCATGTCAGAACAGAAAAGGGTTTTAGAAATGGAAAATCTTTCATTAGATTCATTATTGATATAATTCCACCAAGATTTGCATTAAAGAGATTAAAGATGTAACTCTAGAAATCCGAGGAAAACTGTCGGTAAACATGGCATATATAAAGTACTTTGTATTCTGATAAAAGGATGTCTAATTTTATTTTTTAGCCACTAAAGGTCATAGTTCACATCTCAGTGCCCTCGTGCTTGGAAATCCACCACAGGACTTCAGCGATCTGGATTCTGTGAAACATTTCCATTCTTTGCTTTGCTTGAGACATCCTACCTGGCCCCAGGGAAGTCATTTAACTTCTCTGGACCTCAGTTCCTCTTCTGTAAAATGGAGATAGCATTTCCACTCTTCACAAGGACATTATAAAAGAACGCCATACCCTAAAGCCAGAGGCATGCAAGCAACCCAGTGGTAGGACCTCAGATAAAGTGCATTGTTTGCATGAATCTTATTCTGCAATATAAAAATCTGCATAAAACTTGCAAAGATGTAAAAATGTATGCTCAGAAATACAAAAATGGTCAGTTTTAGAAATAAGAAGCAGTCACACTGACATTATAATTGTGATTATGATGATTCAGAGAATTATACTGACACCAGCACTGCCTAATCAGGATCAGGAGAAAGCTCCAGACCCTGTGCAAAGAGCTCACAGAGTGAAAAGTTAAGACAGACAAACCATAACAGAGTAAGAATATGCAAGCCAAATATGAAGGTGTTATTGTATATATGTCTTGTAATTTTTCCTTCCCTCCCTTTTCCAGACTGCATTTTGCTGTGTTTCCCACCTCTCTCCCTGCAGGGGGGCTCTGCCCTTCCTCTCCCCCGTGTCCCCCACTGCTTCCCCGCCACGTGCTCTGTGGGGGCTGCAGTGCCTGCTGGAGAGCAGCTGCCCGCCACCCTGCCGCAGCTCTGTGGCGGAGAACCTGCGCTGCAAGTTTCAGCTCAAAACAAACATTCATGGCTGAGTTATGAATCCCCAGAGGGATAGATGGTGAAGTGGATTAAAGCACTAACTCTTTGCCTTTGGCTCAAAGCCACATTAGGACAAAAGTCAGAGTGAGTTTCGGAGTTAACTTTTATTTGTCGGTATGGCTTGGGTTTGGACATGGCAAAAAAAAAAAAAAAAAGAAAAACAGGAATAAAGGACACTGGTTAAGACACATTGGCGAGATTTCAGGAGGAGCCTACGCAGTGCTCCAGCCAGTCTGACCTATTTAGTGATGACAAGTTTTGACAGCATTTCAGGAAATGTTTCAACTTCGGAAGTAAAAACCAACACCCACGGACAGCCCTCCAGAGCAAGGGCCTGTGGGAAGAGGAGACACCTAGCATGGCGCTGCTGGGGCAGCTGCCCCGGTTGGGGAAGGCTCTCCCAGGGAAATGCTTGCAGTCCTTCTACATCACACCATCTGTAGCAGTGGCATGAGGATATCTGGGGACAACCTGTGCCTTTGCAATGGCTGGGCTGTGCCCTTCATGAGTGGCTCTTTGCTGTCCCGCGTCTGCAGGATGGTGTCTCCTTGGGATTCTTGGTACCTCCACGTGCTGCTTTGCAGTCATCCTCTGGTGCCGAGCTAGGTCTCTCACACCTCGTGGACCCTATGGGAAATGCCTAGAAAAATCTATGTTCTGTTAATATGTTTCTAGGCTTTGTCCCTGTGTGCTTGAGTCAGAGAGGACAAAAAAACCCTTAACTGTGGGTCTAGGGCTGCATGGAAGGTGTCTGCTCTCCTCATGTTCCCCCTAGAGAAGAAGGAGCAGTGCATCACTCAAAAACTTTAGTTTAAATCATCAAGACTTACTGAAGCTGAATAACAGAAGGATGTTTTTGGTAAAATAAGAGGCAGATCCTTAAGAAGTGTGTATGTACAAGTCAGTGTTTGCTCTTCCTCTCCCACATCGACAGTTGTCTGAGAGTTTAATTCCATTTGCTGTTTGTAAGGTGGGAAACAGAGGAATAAAAGCGTTAAGGAAAGCTTACCTGAATAATAATAAATATTTTCCTTGGGATAAAGAAAACTGTTTTCAGTGTATGGAAGCCACCATGTCTGAGAATATTTCATAGCCATTAGCTCATGCAAGGAGCCCCAAGGCTCCTGTGGGGGCTCTCAGGACACCAGGGCCAGCCCGGAACCCATGCTGGGGGCCAAGGTGCTCTCCTAACTGGCATCCAAGCAGCCCTCACCTGCTTCAAACCCTTGGCTTGGGGTGTGGGAGGGGATGGGAAAGGATGTGTCTGGGCAGGGAGGAGGAGTGGCTGGAAAGGGGATGAGGCAGTGAGCTGGAGAGAGACCCAGGGAGGGAGGCTCTCTCTAAATAACAGCTTATGTAGACATATTTTTATTTTTCTAATATTATAAGCCACAGGACAGGATGCACAGGTATCCATGCTGGACTGGAGGGAGGGAGGGGTGCTGTAATTGTCCTGCGCTGGACTGATGTTTACTGTCCTTCGGCAGTCGTTCCACAGCACCCCAGGTCCTGCAGGCTCAGTGGTGGCTGTGGGGCTGAAACACTCCTACTCAGGAAGCAATGTGGGACGAGCATTTGGTACCGCTTTCTGGAGCCGAAGTAGTTTCTTCCAAATGAAAAAAGTCTCTTGGTGTATAAAGAGATGATACATCTTTGAAGGGACCTGTTTGAATGGAGGTTTGTGACTCAGAATACTTAGAAGGGTTTTTTTCCCCTCTGATCAGGAACGCTCTTAAATGTAGGTTGTGAAGGAAAAAGGAGGGTGGTGGCTGTTTTCACTGATCTCCTATGTCAGAGCATTGAGGCTCCTGATGGATAAACAGCTGGCCGATGACTTGAAGAGCTTTGAATAAAGCACCATGACCTCGTTCTTGATTCTTGAACTGAGAAGAAAGCCAGTGGGGAGGAAAGGGAGGTGGGATTGAAACCATTTTACATCCATTCCCTTCCCCATACACCTGCAGAGGCTGCACTCAGGTGTCTTCTGCACTCTCTAAATTACTTCCTTTTTTCTTCTTCCAATCCTTCCCTTGCTCCTTTAGGCCAACATTATAGGCACTATTTCTCACTGAGGGTGTATTATAACATTTGGTCTACCAGAGAGGAGAAAACGGAAAAGAAAGGACACAGCACTTCTTTTTTGTTAAATGCAAGTAGTCAGCTTGTTCCGACTTTGGTTAGGCTTCTGGAAACATCTAACTGATGCTAAGTTAGAGGCTAACAAAAATCGCACATTTATACTGGTTCTTGTAACATGTTAACTAGTCTTGCAGGTGTATTTGGAATTGCAAGAAATGCTCTGTCAGATGCCACAGAGTCAAAAAACAGCTAACCTTAATCCTACCTACACCTATAGTCAAACATTCATGCCCTGAGAGATTAGTGCTGGCAGGCATTTCTAGAGGATGAATTTCTAACTGAACTGAACACCTGAAAACATGCTAAGTACAGCTTATGCCAGTCACCCACGTTAATAAACAAATTGGGTAAGAACTATTCACAGTAATGATAAATACCAAATGAGTATAGCAAGTATGTTGCAGTACATACGTGTTGCAAGTAGAAAGATAAAGAGAATTGAACCAAAAAGTTATCATTTAAATTTTGGTTATATAGGCTTTCTTGATTTTTGAGAACTGGCAAAAAGCAAACTGTATACTACATCAGTATGATAAGCTGTTGGTATATGCCTCAGGAGCATTGAAAAGAAAGCTAGTGAGCTACATTGCATTTGTACTTTAAGCTCTTAAAATGCATCATGAATAAATGTGTCTGCAGGTTCACCTAGATTTATATCACTGTATTTTAATGTGGTATCCTCTGCAGAAAATTGAGATTGTAGAAAAGAGAAAAATAGGTATAGTTATTTTTAACAGTTCATAAACATCATAAAATGAATTGTTTCCTAATGTAAAAAAAAAAAAAAAAACCCCAAACAAAAAAAACCCCCACCAAACCAAAACAAAAACAAAACCCAAACAAAAAAACCCCAACAAAACCATGTAAGTCTGGGGATTTATATCAGAAACTAGTTTGGCTCCATCAAGGAGCAAAACCTAATAATGATAGAGTATACCGTGTGAAAGGCAGCAACACTTTTTTATTGTTACTATATTATTTTGTGACAGGGGTATGTTTTGCAGTAATAGCTCACACATTTGCTTTTAAAATGTGGCAGAAGAAGAACAAACACCTGATCCTGCACAGCTTGGCATGCACAGGTAAAAAGCAGTTGCCTGGCATGCCATCAATGTTAAAAACATATTTGTCACAAGCCTTGCAACCTGTATTGCTTTGTTGTACAAAACAACCTCTGGTAGGAAACAGCTGTAACTCCTGATTACGGCCAGCTGGGAATTTTACAAGAAAATAACTTTCCACTGGAAGTAATGTGTGTTAGTCCAAGAAAGAAATGTTCTGGGAAGCAGAGATGTTAAACTCTTGCTGGACCCTAGGCTGAGCTCCAGTGGATGGATGCACACTGTGACGGCCCCGCGACCCCACGTGCTACCAAGAGATGGCTGTGCTGCTGGTGGCAGGTGCTGGGGGTAGCCCCTGGGCATCCCCGTCCTCCTGCAGGGCTGGGGGTCGGGGGACATGGGACCCCTGGTGCCTGGCCAGGAGGGTCTGCTTCGGGGCAGCCCTGCCACCCGCCGCCACCGGTGGCACATCTGGCCGCCAGCGAGGCTCTGCGCATTTCTTGCTCTGGAAGCAGAGTTGATGGCTACTCTATCTCACTTTCAAAACTATCTGATTTTCCCAGAGTATTTTTTTCCCCCCAGGATTTTCTTTTTAAAAACATCTTCAGACATGTATTTTTCCTACCGTTGGGAAAAATATCTTTGCCAAACTAGCCCAAATTTCTGAGTGTGTGTTCCATGTGTTTCATGGCTGTACATGTATGTTACAATATTAAAAAAAAAAAATTGTAAAAATCTTCTCTATATTATATTACTTTATATAAAAAGTGATATACACTTTCATTTAGCAAATAACTCAGAATGTGATTTGTTTAGTAAAATAGCTCAGAATGTGATTTATTTATTTATTTATTTCTAGAAATTGACAGCTCTGTGCACTCTGAGTTTGTTATTTACACATGCATTCACAGCTCACCAATCATCCTATCACCAGCGAATTTCTAACAAAATATAACCATTTTTAGTAGCAGAACACTGACCATGCCTTCAGTGGTACAAATATTACAATTATTTCACATGCCACAGCAACACACTAAGCTATGATTCTTTCAGCATAAAATAACGTAGTAAAACCTGTGAAGCTTTTTAGAAAGCTTCATTGAAGTAGCTGTTATGAGCAAGCACCACTTAGAGAAAAACAGCATGGATTTAATAATTCATTAAAATAATTTAATAAATTTTTTTTTGCATTGTATATTGAATATCTATTTTCAACTTCATATATTTTGAGCATACGCAGCACTCAGAATGCCTAACTTGTTTTTCTGATACCATGTCTGTATGTTTGTTACTCTATAGGATACTGTGTTTCAAGTGCCTTTAGGTCCCTGTCTGGCGTACTTACAATAGTGTTTTGTGTGTGAGTATTTCTTTTTCTGATATATTCCCTCAGACTTGTTCCTTTGTAATCTTTCTCAAGCTATGTCATTATTTTTTTTAAATGGGTTGCACAGTGATACCTGCATAATTCTGCAAACAGCTGGTTCATAATAGAAAGAGCTATTCATACCAAACTTCTTTTTATCGTAGGTGTTTCTAGGGAATCACCTAGTTTGCAATCGAGTACACATTTAAATGCACTGTACAAACACGTTTCTCACAGCTTTATATTTGGTTCTTTGCACTCAGCATTATTTCTTTCTGAAGTTACTCAAATGATGCTGTTATTAAGAGGATATTTAGAGGAAAATAAAAGACCAGCTAAATCCACCTGTTGAACATCCATTTATTTTTGATATATAGCCAGCCTGAAAAGACTTTCACTGTGCCAAATGCTGTGCTGATATTTTGTGTGTGAGTATCAGTATTTGTACATTAACAGAGAAGTCTTGCACAACACAATTCTTCCCTATTGCTAAATAAAACCAATAGATAGCCATGTGCAAGGCTCAGAGTGCACTGAGAAGTTGTTTCAGGATGCAGCCGGAAAGGAAGAGGTTAGTGGCAGCAGACACAGTGAAGAAAACTGGAAGAACAAGAACATGCCTTGTATGAGCATACAAAAGAGCGTCAGTTCATGCACAACTCAAAATATCCCTAGAAAGGCACAGTTGCAAAGGTTAAGATTCTCATATGATTGAAATATTTCCCATTTATGTGTTACTTGCTGACAAAAGCTGTTGACTTCTTTTCTACCATGTATTCCAAGATTTTAGAATTTGCCTCTGTCAAAACCCTGAAATGAAATGTTCCGAAGACATTCAATGTTCAGCTTTTAAAAAACAGTTTGGTTTGAATTGATTGTTTTGATTTGTTCTCTCTCCTTTTCTCACGTTCTATTTTCTCATCTGTGGAGCTCAGCCATTATAAATTTTGAAGCTAGTATGAGGGCTTAAAAATCAAGCTATGGGTGGGTTTGTGCCTCAGATGCAGCAAGGTGTGATAAAGCCAATTATTACTGAGTGGTACGAGCTAGGGATTTTAATTAAAACTACAAGGAGCTCTTTATAGTACCATTACTTTACTATTAAATTACTTCTGTCTTGGGAAATTTTTCTCAACACTTTCTCTTCAGGTATTGTAGGTTTCTAGATGCTGCTTTTCGATTTTCTCATTTGATCTCTGATATGGTGCTGACATGAACAAAGTAAAATATACTAATAGGCAGACAAAAAAGCATAATCTTTCAATATTTTTGTTTTATTGAAAGAAATATTCAAGAAAATTATGAAGAAGACACTCACTTTTCCATTTCCATTCCCCTGCACTGTGTTATACAGCTAATTACTGTCACAACAGTAACTGGCTGAAAAAAGCACTGAACCTCTTTTTATTTTTGTAGCATTTCTCTTCATACCTCCAGTGCAGGAGGGTGTCTGGCAATATTGATAGCCTTTTGCTTCACTAGTTCTTTTTTGTAGGGACATTAAAATTGATTTTCTGCATCTTGGCATATGAAGACTCAAAAGTGTGTTACATGCCCTATTGCCCAAAAGTGTGCAGTCACAGAGCAAAGGTTCCAATGACAGAGACTTTTATGGTACCAGGAGGCCTGAGCTGCTGAACAGAGAGAGACAGGCTTATTTATAGCATTGCTGAAGAATTAGTCTGCCTTTGAACTGGCTGCCCAGATACTCTGATTGAAAAATCTGGTTTCCTGACAGGAGGGGAGGCAAGGATAGAAAGGAGAGGCAAACTTTCAAGACACACCTAGCGATAAAGTGAAAAAGGCATCATGCCTTACAGCAGTGCCTTGCCATGGGGGCTGCTGGAGACACATTTACAGCTCTGAGGTAATAAATGTGTGAGTTAATATTGGAAATGGAATTGTTAAGAGAAAACATGCAAGGAGAAATTCAGAAATAACACACCACCAGAAACTGAAAGAAGAATTCTGAGCATGAAGCAGCTGAGCTACTGCCACAGCTTCCCAGGCCCCAATTAAACCAGCTTACTTTTCTAATAAAAGTCCCATAGGTCACTCTAGACATAGGTGTCTAGAGTAAGCATGACTTTAGGCAAAAGAAGGCTGGATGGAAAAAAGATGTAAGACAATATTTTAAAAGACCAAGAGGAAGATTATACAGTAGAAAAAAAATCTGTCGTGATTTCCTCAAATTAAAAATCCTCTCATCCTACCTAGCAAAAGTCTTCGAGTGTCACGAAAAAATGACTGGTCTGGTCGCAACTAATCTGTCAGTGAACTTAAATTATCTGTTTCTCTTTACAGGGTTGGAGAACATGTCCAGTCATCTGGGGATTGAGGCAACCAGGGTGCTGTCTTGGGTACAGCATTGTGCTTTTGCAGCACCAGATGACTCTGCTGGCTCTTAGAGAGAAATGAAGACCTGGAGAGAGAGCCTGTCCATACTGAAATCAATGGCATGGTTCTTGTTAACATAATAAAATGCAGGTTTGGGTGTTTGTTAGATTTATGGATTGGGCTTTATCTGATGTTAATAATGAGCTTTATACAGAATAGAGTGAGTGTGATACTACATGTGATCCGCTGGATCACTGCAAGAATGTGTTTTGGCACTCATGTTGTTCCATCTTCAGGCAGTAGGAAAGCCAATGTCTGATTCAATTAAAAGTTAATGAGAATATTTTTATTGAGCAAAAGGTGATTTGGATAAGGTCTTTAATGACTACAGTTAGCTTAGAGTTAATAGGAAAGGAACAGAGTGAAGTGAGAAGAGAAGAGAAGAGAAGAGAAGAGAAGAGAAGAGAAGAGAAGAGAAGAGAAGAGAAGAGAAGAGAAGAGAAGAGAAGAGAAGAGAAGAGGAAGCATCTTTCTGTCACTGTCTAAATTCATGATCTTGCTACCATATGCAGTTCTGATCCTTCTCTCAAAAAAGGTAAAGCAGAACCAGAAGAGAAACAGAGAACAACAGTGATCAGAAGAAAGTATGGGATAGGTCCTGTAAGAAATAATTCAGTAAAGTAGGACCTAAAGAAAAATACGGTAAAGATCTGTGAAATTAATAGTGTCAGTGGAGAAAGTGAATCAAGAACTGGTCATTTTTCTGCATATGATAAGAATTAGGGTAGGCCAAATAAGACTGTCATCCAACAAATTCAAAAGAAACAAGAGGAAGTAATTTATTGTGCAAAATACAGCTGAAATATGCTTGTCATAGGATGCTGCTGATGCTAAAGGTCTCATTGTGCTGAAGAAGTGATTTGACAAATTCACAGAAGAAAAGACCTACCATGTGCCAGAACAATATACATGGCTTAGAATGGGCAGAGATACCTGGAGCAGAGGATATGGCATGGGAAAGTACCATCATAGGTTCACTCTGCTCCTCTGCTCTCATCTGTTTTTCTTACATTCCTTGTCAGCTAATATTGGAAAAACGGCACCTTTGGTCCAGCACAGCCAAAGTGTTACGGTGTTAAAACAACATTCAATTTCTCTCTCAGCCTCACTCAGTCCATACAATTTTCCTTGGACACAATTAGGATATAATCAAGAGCAGTCAGGCTTCTGGGGAGGAGGAGGTGGTGGTAGGAATGGCTATTACAAATCAATTCATAGAGGATCTGTTTCTGACATATGCGACAAAGCACACAGATTTGGAGGTCTGGTTAGATTTTCAGTTAAATAGATATGGTACCAAAGATATTTATTTCTGCCCTTGCCTATAGCTAGAGAAACAACATTTTACACAGACTCAGTTTAACCATTCAGTGGTTGCACCATCTGAGCAACAGACCTGGCTAAACACAGAAACGACAGAAGGATTTTTTGTTATAAGTGAGGAGACTTAATGCAGATGAAGTGGCCATATGGAGTGAAAAAACATAACCATTAAGAAGATGGAAAGATACTATTAGAACAAGGATTCCCAAAGTTTGTTTATGGAAAGCTGGCACAACAAGCAAAGCATCGAGCAGCAGGACCTGAAATAATTAACCTGTAATTCACAGGCACTTTCCCTTCCCAGCTCCCCAAAACTTTTGGTGTCCCCTTTCCTACCACTCTTGAAAGCAGAAGGATGAGCCACAGCTTCTTGCTGCCTTTCAGAGAAAAGGGGACTACTGAGGGGTGCAGTTAGGATGTGACATATCCAGCTGTCCGGACTCAGCAAACACTTTGCATGTGTGGAGGAGACTTAGCAGCTGCAACAGACTCAAAAACCACCTAAATTCATTGAGGATGGCTGCAGCTAATGTCACCTTGTGAGTCTTACCTAAACATGTCTCAGGCTACTCTTTGAGAACTTTGCAACAGAAAAGGCATATGGCAAAAGGCATCAAGGCAAGTCTTGGCGTCGGAAAATAATGTCCAGAAGTAAAAAAGTGGCTGAAACTCGGGCTGGATAAAGAAAAGCTGGGTAACATAACAAGAATGATTCCTTAAAAAAACCCTAGGATATAAAAGACCTTACATGAGCAATTTAGGACTTCATTCACAGCGTAGGGAAGTGACTGGTAAGACTCCTCCACTGATCACAAGAGGTGTTGTATAACACTCCTACAGCAGGTATGCTCTTATGCAAAAGATATTCCTAGCCTGATAAGAGACTTTTTTTCATGAATCACAGTAATAATCACAGCAGATACAGCATTGTACGCAGTAAAAATGGACTGATCAGTAGCTGTCAAAAGTATTTTTGAGAACCAAAAAAGAGGGAAGCTTGAATGGCACCTGCAAACTA